>CAOLHI010000072.1:0-600000 GCA_948474755.1 Ctenosaura bakeri | reverse complement strand
GCTTCTGGGGGCGTTAACTGTTTGGAGGGATTGCCGCAAGAATGACAGAAGAGTTTTCAGGCATCTTAGAGCTGCCTTGTAATGGAGTGTGGCCCCCCTTTGTTCTCAAGGGCCCCTCTCAGGTTGTTTGTGTGTGTGTGTCTTGTCACAAAAATGAGCTTCTTCACAACTAGTTAGGCCCCACAATCAGAGCTTGGAAAAGTTTTGTTTTTTGGAAGGTAGCTCCCAGAATCCTGCAGCCACAGGATTCTGGGAGCTACCACACAAACCACTACACTGGATTGCCTGTCTCCAATCTGTTAGGACTCTGGGGAGACCATGACTGAGAAAGCTCTCTCCTGTGTTCCCACCAGATGTACCTGCGTGTGGGTGGTAGGACAGAGAGAAAGGCTTTCCGAGCAGATCTCAGGACACAGGCTGGTTTGTAAGGGAGAAAATGGTTCTTTAAATAACCTGGATGTGAGCTGTTTAGGACTGTCTGGGTCAAAACCAGCATTTTGGATTGTGCCTGGAAACAGATCGGTAGCCAATGAAACTGTTGCAACCAGCGAGTTATCTGTTCTTTCTTCCAGCATGCAAACAAACGGGTCAGCAATTTCTTTCCCCTGCGCTGTCATTCAGACATGGGCTCGGGGCTTCATAAAATGGAAGACAGTGCCAGATCCAAGCAACCTTAACCAGCTCAGGTAGAGAAAAGTTGCTGACTACTCAGCTTATTTCCACACTGAGAAGTAGGGAATGCTCTGAAGCCCTGACATCGTAGGGGGACTCTAGAAGATAGCTGCCTTGCATTGCAAGAATCAGGAGCTTCCTTGATGCCAAGGAGACATTGGTAAAGAGGGGTGCTTTTTTGAGAGTACTCATGTAACAAGGTGGAAGAGCTTAGAGCTGTTCTCACTCCCTGGCAAAGAAATTCCTGTCATTTTGAGTTCAGTGAGCTCCAGGTCCTTCAAAACGTTCGTCACCCATGAAGATTACGTAGCTTAACCTAAATAGAAAACCCTAATCCCGTTTTTCCAGGGTCTTTTGTCAGTAATGCTGTGTCATCAGTGTATTATTTTGCTCCTTTCCACATGCAGTGTGTGTCAATTTGCATTGCCAAAATTCTAACCCACAGAGTTCTCCCAGTGGACCAGTACAGTTGAGCAAGGTGCAAGAGTGAGTCAGGCTGTCATTTTGGTGTGAAGTTTTGAGCAGTAGGCAAGGTGACTGGACTGGGTTTCTTTTACCTGACCTGGTTGGGGATGTAGGGAGAAAGAGAGAAGAAAGTGAACTTCATCTGTATTGCTAGGATGAAGAGGAGGCAGTTTCCTTTGCCTGGTTAGAAGGGAGAGTATGAGGTGGAGGAAGAAACTCAAATTTTGACATCATTTTGTAGAAGCAGTTTCCTTTTTGCCTGCTTAGGAGGGTGGTCATAAAGGGGAGGAAGAAACTGGAATCTTGGAATTTTAGTGTGGCTAGAAGACACTTCCTCTGCTTGCTTAAAAGAGTGGATAAGCAAGTGGAGTTATATCTGGGGTCTCTCTAGCTTGGAAAAGGAAAGTGCTAGTGTTTTATGCTTTGAACCATTTTGAAATTAGTGCTGGGTTGAGTAATCACTAGCTACTTCAGTGCTGTCAGAATACACTGATTGATTTCCACGCAGTTCCGACCTCTGGTTTGAACAAATGGAAGAGGTTGGGCCAGGGAAGATGTGGATATTCCAATTCATTCCTTTTCTTTCTTTTCCTATTCCAGCTGCAGTACCAGTACATTCCCCGCAGAGAAGCACCCGAAACAATGCCTTGCTGGAGGCTGCCGGACCAAGTCATGTGGCCATCAACGCCATTTCTGCCAACATGGATTCCTCCAGCAGCCGCACGGCAGCTCTTAAAAAGCAGCCCAGCCACATGGAAGCAGCTCACTTTGGAGACCTGGGTAGGTTTTGGCCTGTTCCCATTCTTTGCCTGAGTGAACCAACCTTTTCTCAACATAGTAGAAGGATGCAGTCATGACAATAAGCCCAATCATGTTTTTATGCAATTCCAGTTTGTTGTTGTGTCACAGCCTGTCCCCCTAAACAAAACTGTGGATCGTCTTGTCAGTCACAAAACCCTGTTTTGTTGTTAGCTTAGAAAACTCAAGTTTGTTTAAACCATGGTTTGTTGTTACATCTGAACCTAGAACCATGGCTTGTTTCCCAATTGGAAATAAGTGGAAGAGAAACAAACCAGAAATGGAAAGAAGGAAAGTGGTCTGGTTGGTTGCTTGCAGAGCAGCCTGTGGCTAACATGGCTTAGCATGACATATGAACGAGGGCTCTGCATCTTCCAGTTCTGCATAGTTCCATTGGTAGTTTAACCAATGTTTTAGTGGCTGATCTGGCTTGTATTGGTGAGTGCTCAGGGCTGTGGATACTTTTGTCTCTTTCTTTCTATTTCTCAGAGGATAACAGCTGAGCAAGGAAATTCCAAAGACACGCCTATAACTGGTTGATACAGTAGTAAATTCTTACACATCCAGCTGCACCACAGGAGTACCTATAGTGAGGTCTTGATGGTTTATAACAGTGTTACTCAACCATTTTGCCTTGGAGGAAACCTTGAAGTTTTTTTTCAGGTCTACATCTCAAAATATGTGTATTTTTTTTTTTCAGTTGTGATATCTTGCAGAACTCTGGTTGAAAGTTCTGGCTTATAGTAATAATAATAAAGAAGTATTTGAAGCTGCAGTTGTCTGATCTGTAGGATCGTAGTTAATAAATTCCTTCTTTTTGAACTAGAGGTTGTACAATCCCCCAGCCAGCACGACTGGCTGGGGATTGTGGGAACTGTAGTCCCCCCTCCAAAAGAGCAACATTTCCACATTTTGCCTATCATGCACACAAAGTCTTCTTTTCTTCAAAAGAGTAACATTTTCTCTTCCTCCTCTGCCTTCCTTTATTTTTTTAGGTCGATCCTGCCTGGACTACCAGACTCAAGAGACCAAATCCAGTCTGTCCAAGACCCTCGAGCAAGTCCTCCGGGATCCGGTGGCCCTTCCGTATTTTGTCCAGTTCATGGAGCTGCGTCGCATGGAGCACCTGGTCCGTTTTTGGCTGGAGGCCGAGAGTTTCCACTCCACTACCTGGTCCCGCATCCGGGCGCACAGCCTGAACACCGTAAAGCACAGCTCCTTGGCAGAGCCAGTCTCCCCTTCCAGCGCAGAAGCCGAGAAGGGCACTGCCGACACCTCTGCACCCTCTGAGTCGCTCGACAGAAAGCCGGTGGATTCTAGCCCCAGGCCTCAGCGCTCTTCTGTCAAATTGCCGGCTGCCGAACTGAATGGCCGAACTTTGAACCTTCAGAAGCATTTGCTGCTTTGCCAGGGCAGCACTGGCCAAGCCCGTCTTGGGTTTGGAACATCCGAAGCAGAGGACTGTCCTGCTTTGGACAAACCCAGAGACGCTTCCAAAGTCTCTGTATCCAATAGAAACAGTCCTTCTTTTGCACTAAAGGACTTGTCAGGAAAACTCATGAAAAGTAAGTTCCGACAACCCTTCTTCATGCCCAGCAGTCTTTCCCAAAGAGGCTTGGTTGGTTTTTGTAATCGTGCAAATTAGCAAATGTATTTTTCCTGAATCAGAGTGTGGAAAAGTTACAAGTCCCATAATCCGCTGTCTATTGGCCATGTCCTTGGGGAGGAGTTCTGAGGGACATTTTCCCAACCTACCATTGCTACCAAATGTGGTGGCTTCCAGAAACCTTGCCACTGCCAACCGATGTTAGGGCCTCCACACGTCCCACAGCTATAGTGCCAAATGTGGACCCCTTCTAGATGCCGTCATGATTCCTGTGCAAGATTTGCTTGGTCTGATCTTACTGCTAGACACCACTGTCCTTGAACCACTGTGCATGTCTGAACTCATCCACACCACTAATGCTATAGTGGCATTCTCAGGGGTGCAGATGTATAATGCAAAAATTAATTTATTAAGCAGAAGTATGATATGTAGCTAAAGGGTGCTTAATCAAATACATTCAAATGTCTGACTGAGCCCAGCTAACTAACTTTCATCTCTCTCTCTCATATTCCTAACTTTGACAGACTCGTATTTCTCACTCTCTCTCTGACTGTCCTACACACCAGACATTTTAAAATCCTTATTCAGAATGCTCAGCCAAGCAGCAGTAGCTCCCAGCATCGAGACTGCTAGCCATCAATTCATTTGAGTAACTCATTAGTTCAGTTAGAAGTTGGATTGCAGACAGGGCAGAGAGTACTAAATGAGATGAACAAATCATAACATGATTCATTTTTAAAGGCAACTGTGTTTGCGTTGAGCCAGCCTAAATATCCTAAAGAGGCCAGGTCACATCTGATATCAGAAGCTTAGCAGAGTCAGGCCTAGTTAGTCCTTGGAAGGGAGACCACTAAGGGAGGACCAGGTGCTGTAGGCTGCATTCAGAGGTGAGCAGTAGCAAATCTCTGAATAAATCATATGTTGGGAAGAAGCCAGCGAGGTTCAATCATTTGAAAGCTGAACTTGGATTCTGGGATACCAGGCTCTGAATCTCTGCTCAGCTGTGGAAAACCCACTAGGTGACCCCCCCCCTTCTTAGGAAGCCCTTTGATGCAGATTTTGAGTACCACAAAGGTCTGAAACAAGAGGGGAAGAACTTTCCAGATCTATTGGTACTGAATACTAAACTACACCCTTGGATCTTAGCCAGTGTAAACAGGCCAGTTGGTTGTGGCAGGTTAGGAGTTTGCAGGTAGGGCTAGAGGTTATAGCCTGGGGATTTTGACCAAAGTGCTCTTATCGGGTACGTAATTGTCCACACTCACTTTTATGGCTCTCCCGATTTGCTAGAGGTAAGCAGAGTGAGTCATCTTGGCTTCTGTCCTTAGAAAAAGATGAGCAGGCTTGTAAAGTTCAGCTGTCTTTCCGAGAAGTGAAGGAAGATGTGTGGCTTTAATACCCCAGGGCAAACTTGTTCTCCCAGATGACATAGTTGGTTCAGTGGATGTGGGAAAGCAGCATGTAAAGCCACCTGCTCCCCATTTTTTATATAGTTTTTCAGAGTTTTTTCAAGAGGAATTAGGCACCATCAGATCCAAAAGCTCTCAGTTGTGGTTCCCCATGGCTCAGCTTATTTGCTGAGAAGATTATCAGTTTTCTTTAGCTATCTTTAACAACAAAAAAGCTTGCTTTAGCCTGCTACAAATGCCAGCTGTCCCTTGTTTTTAAAACACTCATGTCTTTTACCACATCTTCATTTCTTTATTCCCCTTTTTTTCTTCCTAGGTATAGAGCAGGATGCAGTGATAATTTTTACCAAATATATTTCTCCTGATGCTGCTAAACCGATCCCAGTTACAGAGCTGATGAGAAATGACATCGTAGGTGAGTGGGTTACAAAGTCACATAATTTTAGCTAAGAGTCAAGAGCTCGGAAACCTCAGCTTCCCTCTCCTGATAGCCAACAGGAAGCCCTGCCCTGTAGACCCTGATTTCGAGTCCCCCTCTTGTTTGTGCCATAGATTTGCCCTTAAACCTAGTGAACCGCTATGATGTCTGTCCTTCCCTAAACCATATACAGTGCCCCTAACTGCCTTGTGATTTGGTGAAATTACAGCAAAGATTTGTGGGGAAGATGGACAGGTGGACCCAAACTGCTTCGTCATGGCGCAGTTGGTAGTGTTTAATGCCATGGAACAAGAGTAAGTTGATTTCCTTCTCTTTTAAATACATTTGTGCATTTGGGATGGATGGATGTCTCACATTCTGAGTGTCTTTCCCTGGCTCTTGGGAATGTGGGAGGTGAAGATCCCAGAGTAAAACAGAGGCTGATCTCAACTAGGGAAGACATAGCACCAACCTTCTTCTAGTAGGCAGATGAGAGAACTAGTCTAGAGCAGTGGTTCTTAACCTTTCCTTTACCCTGGACCACCTTTAAATATCTTTTGTGGCCGCAGACCACCACGACTTAACTCATGGCAGCTTCTGACTATGTGTGGTAGCAAGAAATGTTATTTATTTTCTCTCAGCCATTCGGTGTCATTCACTGTAGAAGTAGCAAGTGCTGAGTACATTTTTTGCTATCAAACAATTTCATAACTTTTGAACGGTTTGAGATATTGTAATGAAAATGTGTACAAATGATGTCTGCCACTGGCAAAAGACTTCTGCTCTTTGAGATCAATGTATTACTGTCTGTCCTCCCTCCCTGCCTCCCATTCATTCATTCTGTTTTAACTTTAAAAGCTCATAAAATTTCTTCAAGCTTTCACAGACCCGCCTGTTGAGGACATCACAGCCCCCTGGGGTCCATGGCCACAAGTTAAGAACTGCTGGTCTAGAGGCTTTAAAGAGTGTGGCTATGGTATCTCTTGACTCGTCTAGTCTATTTTTGAAGTTCCTTTCAGACTCTGGCTGAAAGGATTCTCTCCTTATGACCCGAATACAATATCAGGATGATCATGCAAAAGCCTGAGAGCTAGCATAGTGGAGTTGTATGAGCTCAAGGAGACCAGGGCTCAGATCCCAAATTAGCCACAGAAACCTTCTGGGCAGGTCCGATTCTCCTAGACTTAGAAGGCAGAAATAAACATCCTTGGAATTAAACTTGCCAAGAAAACCCTGTGATAGGACCTCTATCAGTTGGAGACTTCTTGGAAGAATATTAACAGCAGGGGATTAATCTCAGCCTCATTGGAGGCGCAAGTCCTGGCACTGAGAGGAAGAAGAATGTGCCATCCTGGTTACCTCATGGTGGCATCTTTCGTTACTTCCTGTTTGTAGTGGAATATTTTGTTACCTCCTGTTCTCACTGGCCTCTTGTGAATGGCTGACCTGAAAGACAGGACTTCTTTTACGGCTTCTTAATGAGACCTCTCTCACTCACTCTCTCTCTCACACAGGCACTTTAGTGAATTCCTCCGAAGTCACCACTTCTGTAAATACCAGATCGAGGTGCTTACCAGTGGAACTGTCTACCTGGCTGATATTCTGTTCTGTGAATCTGCCCTCTTTTACTTCTCCGAGGTGGGGCATCCTTGCTTTGTCCTTTTGCCGTACGTAAGCAGACTGGCTATTGGCCTTATTCAACAAAGGGCGATTCAACTTGGTTTCCTCCTGTACAGCCCTGTGAGAAGGGTTAGCCTTCTTCCCTTTTCACAGATGCCAAGGCTGAGATGGCCTCTGCCTGTAGCCTGCAGCCATCACCGGTGATCTCATGCCTGCTTGCCACTCTGTAGCATGGGGTCCAATATTTCACCACAACTGGAAATGTCAAATTCCCCTTCCATGTCTCTCGGTCATAACCACCTCCTGACATTTATTAGATCTTCCTCACCCTGACACTGTCCAGCTGTGTTGGAGCATTCCTGTAAGAGGGGTTGATAGGAGCTGCACTCCATAACATCTGGAGAGTGCCAGGCTAGGTCAGGCTGCCTTAAGTCAGTTTCTTGCCTGCCTAGGTTCTTCTGTTAGTGCTGGACTGGTTTACAAACCCCATTTCCCTTACTTGATCCCACAGTCTTTGTAATCTCCATGGAAGGTGTGAAAACAAGCCTAAAAATATAAAAACACCAAATTGTTATTTTATCTGCAAAGCAACAGCTCAAAAGGTGGAACTGAGGAACTGTGAGTTGTATTTATAGCGACAGCATTCTCTTAGCAGCTTAAGCTGATAATGAGAAATCTTGTCTCACACACAGACAGTTCTGTTGGTCGTCTCTAACAGAGCAGAAAAGTTTTGTCACACAAGTTCTATTTTTGGCAGCCTTGCCTGAAGCCCTGTTAAGTTGGGGTGGGAATCATGTAGCCAATGAGGTGGTTATGGCTCTTCCAAGCCACCAGCATCACTCCCCCCGACTCAAAATTGGGGTGAAATAGAAACACATTTTTGGTTCAAGAGGTACTCCTGTTTTTAAATGCTGTTTTTGGGGACACCCCCCAAATTGTGTTTAAACAAATCACAGAAAAGCCCCAAAACCAACTGGAGACAAGATGATGTTACTTCAGGTTTCCCCAAATGGCATCCACGGTCATTCATTTCAGTCCCCCAGAATTCTTATGGGAGGTTGAAATGGCTCTATGTGACCCTCTAAGCTCTCTAAGTGTGTGCACCCCTCTCTCCTTCTAAATTGGGGTGGCCAAAGTGCGCATGGAGCCTTTGGAACCCCCAGGTCCCACCCCATGCCCTGAGTTTTAAGGAAATTTCCCCCCCCCCACAACCATCCAAAAATTTGCCCAGACCACAGCAGTTTTCTTCCTCGGATCCTCTAGAGTCCGCAAACCTCCTCAAAACACAAAATAAATCTATAAACAGTGGTCAAAATGGGAAACCAGAAGTGACATCAATTCACTTTCGGGGTGCTGAAACATGCCAGTGTGGCCTGCTGGGTGAGCACGAGGTGGAAAAATGACCCCTGGCCCAGTTACCACCCCTGTTCTAACTCTTGGAAAGTCAGCTGAAAACCACCTATCTTGTAAGGGTGCTGTGAGCTGTTCTTGCCCTTCGTTCCCTCCGACCCTTCCAGTGAAGAACTTTGGGAGCTTCTGGAGGGCACCTTGGCACTCATGTCTTAACGCTCTTTCCTAGTTCATGGAGAAAGAAGATGCCGTGAATATCTTGCAGTTCTGGCTGGCAGCGGACAACTTCCAGTCCCAGCTGGCAGCCAAAGAGGGCCAGTATGATGGGCAGGAGGCGCAGAACGATGCCATGATCTTATACGATAAGTGAGTTGCACTCTAGAGCTCTCTCTCATTCCCATACCCCTTCTCTGTTCTCTGATGATTTTCAGGTATTCCAGATCCTGCAAGGTCCATCAGCCTGCTCATTTTTTTTGCCCTTCCTGGCAATTCCTTGCCATGTCTAGTTAGTGGGCAACTGTGTAAATAAAAGGCTGGCTCAGGTGTGATGTGCCATGACCCTTTTTTGCCCTCTGGTGCCACAGCTGTCGCCAACCGGGAACCTGTACTGCTTCAACTTTTGAATGTTCTGTACTTATATTTTTCTTCTTGATCCCCTCTTGGCTTTTTCCTCACCTTCTGTTCCTTCCCATGTTGCCCGATAGGTATTTCTCCCTCCAAGCTACCCATCCCCTTGGCTTTGACGACGCCGTGCGCCTCGAAATCGAATCCAACATCTGCAGGGAAGGGGGGCCACTCCCCAACTGCTTCACCACTCCATTGCGACAAGCCTGGACCACCATGGAGAAGGTGAGAATAGTTCTTCTCTTCCCTCTTCTCCTTTCTCCTCAGTGCTTCCCTGAGGAGGAAAAAAAATCCTGAAATGTGGGTGTTGATTTCATAATAACCTTACCCAAGTCCTTACGTTCTTGCAGTGGGACTGAACACAGTAGCTTTGACCATTTGTCCTTAGTATTTCTTAGTACAGAGTTCTCTGGCTTATACGACAGGTTAGGGACTGGAGCACTGTCAGAAAATGGAATTGGTTGAAAAGCGGAACCCATGTACCGTACTGTAGGGAGCATGAAGTATTTAGGGAGGCTCACTTGGGACCAGCCGCACACATGCTGCTTGCGAAGTCTCTCAGCCACTTTGGCGTCTTTCTCTTTCGGCTTGCTTTGCAAGCAGCATGTGTGTGGAAGCAATTCCCAGCAAGCCTCCACAGGCAAGAAGAAGTGACAAAAGAGTGGAACCCCTGCTGAATTAATGGAACTTGTCTTTAATTTGGAATGTCAGAAGAGCGAGTCGTCAGATAATAGGGTGGGGGCTTCTTGTATTGTCTTCTCTGATTAGAAACAGCGTTCCAGGGTCCTAAGAGAGAGAAAAGGGTTGTCCTCATCACCTCCTGCCAGGCCAGAGCTAGAACCCGGAGCCCCTGCATATGCTTTCCCCCTGAGCTGCAAATCTCTGTCTGCGCGGGTGCCTTAGTGCCCTCCTCCATTCCTCTCCCCTTTAGGTTTTCTTACCTGGCTTCCTGTCCAGCAACCTTTATTACAAATACTTGAACGACCTCATCCACTCGGTCCGGGGGGACGAGTTTGCCGGCGGAAGCACCGCACTGACTGTTCACAGCTCCGGCGGCGCTCCAGACAATGACTCCCACACGGGGCCGACTGACAGCGCTGCTCCTTCCCAGGTGAGTGGCTGCCTTTCCGTCTCCTTCCCAAAGTGGTTTGTTGCACCCGCTCTGTTTTGGCTCTGAATCGGAGGCTCATCCCTCCATTCCCTCTTCTTCCATGGCTAGCCCCTTCAGGTCCCGAGACATACAGCCTGAGGACTACAGTAGGAGAAAAGTGGGGGACCTGTACCACCCCAAGGGCTAAATTGAAGTTCACAGAAGCATTTGAGGACCGCATCCCAGAACTGGACAGGGCCAAAGGAGTAGGGAGCAGGACCTCAAATTCCAGCACTTTTCTCAGCCTTCTTTCCCAGTGCCAAAGCTGCTGCCAAAGTTCCAGCTGGGCAGAGGAGGATGAAGAAAAGGAAAAGCAGCTGGGCAGGACTTTGTGAAAAGGGAGCTTATATGTCAAAGACCTTGTTATGTCTGCATTTTGTGGGTGGGATAGATTTCTGACTGTGGGCTACCGGCATGTCACTGGAGTCCTTGTCTTAGTTTTAGAATCGTAGTTGGAAAAAACCACAAGGGCCACTGAGTCCAAGCCCATTCTATCATGCAGGAATATACCATCCAAGCGTTCCAGACAGATGGCCATCTAGCTTCTGTCTAAAAACTTCCAAAGAAGGAGACTTCCCCACACTCTGAGGCAGAGCCTGTTCCACTGTCAAACTGCTTTTACCATAAGGAAGGTCTTCTTAATGTTTGGAATCTCCTTCCTGAATTTTGAAGCCATTGCTCTATGTCTGAGTCTCTGGAGCAGCAGCAAACAGGCTTGCTCCTTCCCCATCTTGTGCATTTTATATCTCCCTGCCCCCTCCTTCCAATGTTAATTAACAGCAATCGTTTCTGTTGCAGTCTAGCGTCAAAAAGGCCAATGTAAAAATCCTGAAAAACTTTGATGAAGCAATAATTGTTGATGCTGCCAGCCTGGATCCAGAGTCTCTGTATCAGCGGACGTATGCTGGGTGAGCGCCCTTTGGAGCTGTGTGGGAGCTGTTGGGAAGAGGCAGTCCAGTGTATGAATATATTGAAAAATAGATCAAGTGAAGAAAGCAGTAGGAAAGGGGTGTACACTGTATGTTTCTAGCTGGCAAGGCAGGATAGCAAAAACTGAGAGGGAGAAGGGAAGTCAATAGAAATACCGTAGGTCTCCTCGTATCCATGAGCAATACATTCCCAGACTTACTGTGGATAACAAAAAAGATGGGTAGTAAAACACTGTTTTCTGTCAATGTGATGAATGACATAGGAGACGAGTATGTAGCTTGGAGGGGAAGCCATGAAATTTGGCCAGATTTTAGAATTGGAGAGGAAGAAGGCTTTGTAACCATTCTTTGTAGTCCAAAGAAACAAAATGTTTCAGTGTGGATAAGTGAATCTTGGTCATGTGGATACGGGAGACCTGTTGTAATGTTAAAACACATGACTCCTGACTTGGAGCCCATGAAGGTATAACCCAAGAGGTTTTGGTTTGCTCCTCCACTCCACCCAGAATGACATTCCCAGTGAATGCCAACACCTCTTTTTCAGCCCTTGTTATCACTACCATCTATTTAAATAGCACCATCCATGTACATGGTGCTTTACAAGTAAAACAATCAGAAACAGTGGTTCATGCCAAAGGCATGCAGCCCTCACTGCGACTTTGAGAGAGGGAAAAAAAACCCCTTTAAATATAAATCTATTTTGAGAGAAAAATGAAACACTCTTTCTTGCTGCAGGAAGATGTCGTTTGGCCGCGTCAGTGACCTGGGCCAGTTTATCCGAGAGTCGGAGCCCGAGCCAGACGTCAAGAAATCCAGGGGTGAGTTGCTTCCTTTTTCCCTCCCTGCTCACTGTAAGGGTCCAAAGAACTTTCTGGAGGGGACTGTTCTTGGTTCACGCAGCATGTGCTGTGGAAGAACGTCTCTGAAACCTGAAGAAGAACCTTACCCCGCCCAAAAAAACTGCTTGGTATTTCCTTTCATGCCAATGTCACAATAGGCCAGAAGTTTAAGACTGTGGAAAGGCATGAGGGAGAAGAGATTGGGCACATGTGTATAGCAAAATGGTCAGCAATTGAGCAGGCCTCTCCTTTTGCTCTAATAGCTGCCGACAGTCCCTAGGTGGAGAAAATTGTCCGGGGGGAAAAAGCAAACCACCAAACCCTTGAGTAACACTGCTGTTGTTCAATTTTTTCTGCCTTTGCTCCCTCCAGGGTCCATGTTTTCACAAGCTATGAAGAAATGGGTTCAAGGAAACACAGATGAGGTAGGCCTCTCTAGTCAAGAAGCCAAACAATTAGGTCTCTGTTCTCTAACTAGGAACAAGGAACAGTTCTGAGAGGGAAAGCTGTTGCTGCGGGCCTTGAAGTCATTTTTGACCTAAAGCAAACCTATTGTTGAGTTTTCTTGGCATGATTTCTTCAGAGAAGATTTGCCTTGGTTTTCTTCTGAAACTGTGTGGCTCGCCCAAGGTCACCCAGTAGATTTTCAGGCTGAGCAGGGATTCGAATCCTGCTCTCCCAAAGTCCTTGTGCAACTCTGAAACCACTAGACCATGCTGTCTCCTGAAAGATTCATTCATGAGGAGATTTGCCATTGCCTTCCTTTTTGGCAGGGTGTGTGAGTTGCCCATGGTCATTCCATGTGCATCCATGGCTGAGCAGGGATTCAAACCCTGGTCTCCTGTAGTCTTAGTCCGCACTCAAACCAGTACACCATCCCAACTCCTCAGATATTCTGTACTTGAAAGCAACATCCAGAATCCAGAATTGAGTGTAATTTGTATGAGTAGATTGCAGAACTTTAGCTATAAACTCCCACCTCCTACTTCTTATATTTAGCGACCAGATTTTTCTCTATCCTGCATTGATGAGCAGCTGCTGTAGACTCTGGGCTGCTGGCACCGGCTGTTATTTCTGTCATTCCTGTCCCTTCACCCCCACTCCCCCAAAGCTTGGCTTTTGCATGTCCTACTCTGGGTCCAGCCCGAGCTCCAAAAGCCCTCCTCTTGTCTGCTTCAGGCCCAAGAAGAAATGGCCTGGCGGATAGCAAAGATGATCGTCAACGACGTCATGCAACAGGCACAACCTGGTCCAGCTGCGGAAAACGTTACAAAGGTGATGGGGCGGCATCGGTTTGGCAGGCACTTGATTGCCACGGGGGAAGAGGGAGAAGTCATGTTGGTGGCAGGGGGACCGGGGGTGGGATTCCTTCTCTTCTTCCTTGTGCCAGATGACCTCAGGGTGTGCAGCCTCAGGCCGAAGGGCTGAGAAGTAATTAGAGTGCTGAACCCAGCCCACCCAGAATAGATTTCTTGCTTCTCAAAAGTTCAGACTAGAACTCAGAGCTGAGGGAGAGGTATCCAGATTTCTTAGCTGGAGAGCACTATTGCCTTAGCAAACTGCAGATCCAGGGATTCCGTGGGATGCCACCATGGCAGTTAAAGTGGAATTGTAGTGTGAAAGGGCCTGGGGTGGGCACTCCACACTGCATTCCACTTTCCGACCAACTTCTCTTTCTCTCTCTTTCCTTCCAGCTATGATCTCCAAAATTCCCAAGACCGGGAACATTGTAGGGTTTCTGCCTCTGAAGACAGGTGGATTTGTTCTCCTCCTCTTCCTTTTCCACCCGGCTCCCCCTTGGCTGCCTTCTCTTCCAGTGGAAACCCAACACAGCAAACTTCTGCTGGCTTATGTATCCCCCCTACAACTCTGGCCCTGCTCCCTTTAGGAAACAACCCCCCAACAATGGTGATGGGGAAAGAGGGGGAAACAGACTCTCCCCTACCCAGTCCAAATGGACTAGCTTCCCTCCAGTGCGTCCAGACTGCATTCCCGGTGAAGGAACTGCGTCCCAGTGCCCCGGCTCCATTCATGAAAGAATACTCATCAAAATAAGTTGGAATTGGATTGTGGTCTGTTATCAGGGTCTGGGGGTAGATGTTTCTTTCTTTGTAGGTTCCTGGCTGGGACTTCTTACTTTTGAAAGAATATTTGCAATTGGAAACAGCACCTTTAACCTGTCAGAGAGGCCTAGGTTGTTGACAGTGAGCGGTCTCTTTAAAAAGTGTACTTTTCATTTTTTTCTCCTTACTTGAAGCGTTTTGACCATGCCGGTAACTGGAGCTCCCCTTCTCATGCATCCTGTAAAGAGCAAGCCCTGGTTTGTTAACATTTCTCCACTGAACGTGACTTTCTCACAGATCCTCAATTTGGTCATGCGCATTCTTTGTGGAATCGCTGTCCTGGAGACACCTTCATCTGTCAGCAGGCCCCGACAGAGCAAGCAGATGAAAAGCAGAAGGAAACAAGGGTTATCTCCTGTGTGTTTCTCGGGGAGATTATTTTTTGCCTTCCAAATATTCCTGTTACGTTCAAATGACCTCGCTCCCGTGAGTTGATGTGTCTTTTTCAGTCACCAGTTTTGCAGCATTGGGTGTCATCGTCCTCTTGTTTTCATGGCAGCATTTTTTCAATGGCATTTTTCATGCAATCTTTAACAGCATTTCCATCTCTTCCAACATCTGCAAAGGCCAGGTAACTTTGCTAGAGTGTTCAATGCCCTCAGACTCAAACCTTGGGAAAATAACTTTCTTGAATTGCATACTCCCAGAATTCCCTATGCTGGCAAGGGGGTTCTTAGAATCGTAGTTCAAAAAGTGATTTTTTTTCCAGTCTCTGGTAAAACTGGGGTCCACTCCATTGTACATGAATGTGTGTGTTGGTTTTTCCCTGTTTCTGCTTATTCCCTTTGCCCTCAACAAAAAAGAATTACATCCCTTTTAATTGATGCGTTTTCTGTTTGGAGGTTGGCATTTTTTTAAAAAAAAATCCCATTTGCTTTTGTTTTTCTGAAGCCTTGTGCAGAACAAAATAAAACACAACCCAGATCGACCCATAGGAGAGCTTTTGATTTTGTCCTCCAGTACTCGGAAAGCCTCGACGGATGAAGCCGGCATTCTACTGTTGCAATATCTGCTCTAGCAAGGCACTGTGAGTTGGTCTGCCAGAAGCAAAACTCTTGTGTATAGGCTTTTTGGTACTGTGTACCAACACCTTATTGTCTGATGCCCAAGTATTCATGTACTTAAACCATATTTAATTGTGTTTTGATTGAAATATATATATATATATATATTACAAATTTGTGTCTGTCTTCTCTCTGCGTGTGTGTATTAAAAGCCTTCATCTCTACCTGTTCTTTCGCAACCATCTCCTGCCTACACTATTCCCACTCCTGGTGTAGTACCTGGTGGTCTTAACAGAATTTGATGATGGGCTCACAAACATGAATCATGCCCCTTTGTAATCTAGAGGAGGGGAGGGGACAGACTCTGGCTGATCACTAGCTGCGAAGCCTAGGCCAAAAACTGGAAGGTGTCTAGCCTAGTGACAGGAATGGAGAAAAAACCAACCAGCCAGGAAATGGCCTGTTAACGTAGCGTCCCTTCAAGAGAAAGTGTATCTGCTGTGTACAGTTGGAAAATCCAGAGCATACATAAAATTGACAGGAAGAGAATCAACATAGTTGAAATGTGGTGCTGGAGGAGAGTTCTGTGTATACCATAGAATAATAAAAAGACAAATGGTCCGGGACAAATCAAGCTTGAATCCTAGAAGCCAAGACGACTGAACTGAGGCTGTCATCCTTTGGGCATAAACTCAGAAGACGTTTGTTGTATGCCTTCAAGCTGTTTCTGACTTTTGGTGACCCTAAGGCAAAACTATCATGGGTTTTTCTGGGGCTGAGATTGTGTGAGGTGCCCAAGGCGGGTTTCCAGGGTCATAGTCCAACACTCAAATCACACTGACGATCACAAGAAGCCATGACTAATTAGAAAAGACAATGGTGCTTTGCAGGGTAGAAGACATTACGAAGAGAGACATTAGGGAAGCCATGGTTGGCCTGAGTTGCAAGACCTGGTCAGAGGGTGCCTGGATGCTCCTGACTTTGGTATTCAATCACACTTGAAGATCTTATCTAGCTCCTTCACAGCTGCCCTCCCAAGGGCTTAGTCTTGGACCTGCGTCCTGTCTTAAACTGTGATTGCTCCTTCTTCCAGTGTTCACCTTTCCTTCCTCCAACTCCAATCCTGTTTTCTACATGAGGGTATGAGATACCCACACTTAACCCAAAAAGAGTCAGCCTTCTCTAACCTGGTGCCCCAAACCCTCCATCTGTGCCAGTTTGGCAAAGAGACCCCTGATTAATCCTCTGACATCCCACCTTATCAGATGCTTTTAAAATGTCCCAGTTTCTCCTCCTCCTCCTCAACTTCAGTTGGTGCAAACTGAGCCCCTTTCCGCCCTATACTGTTATAGTGCTATTATTCCACTTTCAACATCCTGTGGCATCATGGGCTTTGTAGTTTACTGAGGCCAAAGAGCTCTCTGCTGAGAATTCTAAATCCCCAACCCCCTAAACTGCAAGTCCCAGGATTCCATAGGATGTTGACAGTGGGATAATAACACTATAACAGTGTAAGTGCAGAATGGTCCTCAGTTCAAAGCGCAAAATAAGTTTAACCAAGAAAGAGAGGAGGGACAGAATCTTGTCCTTCCCACCAGACCCAGGTGAAAGTAAGCCGCTGTAGCCGCTCCTACTTTCTGTCTCCTTCCTGCTTAATAATATTAAACAAGGTAAAATGCACACGTGATTTGATTGGAGGCAAACCAACCCCAGCTCGGACCAGCGCCGCAGGGGTGCCGGGTGGGAGTCTTAATAATTTTTTAAGAAAAGCATTTTGGATGGTTTCCAATTTGGCTAACAAAGAAGTATCCCATCCCAAAACTGCAGCACCGTACAGCATCTGGGCTACAACTTTACTCTGGAAAATTTTGAGGGCTGGGGCGACCTGATGACCCCCTGTGGTGTTACAGAATCTCAGGATTGCTCCAATTGATCTCAAGGCAGATGCTCTGGTAGCTTCAATGTGGGGCTTCCAGGAAAGATTTCCTGTAAAATGAATTCCTAGGTACTTAAATTCCCAACATTGCTCTATTTGATGACCATTAATAGACCATTGAAAGGAAGGGTGCCTTTCACCAAGTACCATCACCTTTGTTTTAGTGTAATTGATATTCAACATTTCTTCCTCCTTAATAACTTCTGCCATCTTGAGCACACTCTGATGTTGCTTGGCCACCTGCGTCCCCACGAAATAGTGGAGGAGCTGGGGTGCCCTCCAGATGGTTGGACTACATCTCCCATGATCCCACGCGGGCTAGAGGTGGGCTGCCCTCCAGCGCGTTAAAGAAGCCACACGTCAAACACGGTCTCTTCTGCTCTTCGGGGCTTTTCCCAGTAGGTGGCAGCAGAGGCTCTCCTCTGCCTGAGACCTCTGGGCGCAGAGTGATGACGTTGCCAGGCTCCTTCTTCCTCCCCACGTGGATGCCTTTTGCTGGAGGAAAGCCGTCAGCTACCAGCTAAGGAAGGGGGGGATTTGCAGGCGGTGGTCCCAACGAGGAAAAAATCACGACCTGTTTCTTGTACCCGTGAGTAAGGGCGGCAAGCTCTGGACCCTCGGCCGGGGAAGATGTGATGCTGATTTTCTGGGGGGAGGGGAGGGGAGGGGAGGGGAGGGGGGAGATGAGAGGGGAGGGGAGGGGAGGGGGGAGGGGAGGGGCCGCCCGAAAGGGAAGCGAAATAGCAATCCAGTATTTTTAAGAAAGAAGGGAAAGAGTCCTGGAATCACCGAGTCGGAGGGGGCCCCAGGGTCCGTCTGGTCCAGCCCCTTGCTAGTGCGGGGATCTGTAGTTTTTGGGATGCCTGCGGGAACCTTTTGGCCCCGGTGGAGGGACGGTGGGTGCCAGACTCTCTGATCGGTCGCCTTCTCCACATTTTATCTTTTCAACAGTCGTGCGAGGCAGGCTATTCCGAGATAATCTGCTAAACTCTATGGCTGATGTGCTGACCATTCAGGCGCATCGTTGAACCAGCACCACTGCATTCTGCTTGCGCAGTAGGAAGTTATTATTGCTGTGATTATTTATAATAATGCATAAAATTATAAGATAGGAGGAAATATGATGTCTAGTTACAGCTCAGCTTTGGGTATCATTGGCATCCGTGGGTGTCTTATGTATTTCAGTCAGTTGACGATCATGTTTCACCCATGGGATCTATGACCTCTGAAAATCCAATAAATATGCTCATCTTCAAGACGCTGAAAGGCACTTTAAAGGGCCAGGGAGATGTAGATTATTCAGCCAGGACCTGGGAGACCTTGGGCCATTTGTGTTCTCTCAGCCCAGCCTACCAGGCAGAGTCGTTGTGAGGATCAAAGTAGGGAGGAGCAAAAAGAGAAGAAATACTATGCGTGGTGTCTAAACATCAATACGAAGAAGAAACCCAGCAAATAAAGACTGAATTTTTTTATGTAAGAAAGTCATTCCCAAGTGACAGCAACCCTAAGGTAGATCTGTCAAGAGTTGTTCTGAGGGGCTTTGCCACGGCTGTCCTCGGAGAAGGAGAGGGCCTGCCTTGCCCAAGATTATCCGGTGGGTTTCTGTGGTCGAATCTTGGTCTCCCACAGTCCTAGTCCAACACTAAAAAAAAAAACCCCACTACACACCACACGGACTCGCATTGGGCAGATGCCGCATCCTAGTTAGAATGCTGTTTTTTTGTTTGTTCCAGATGTGGCTTGGAAAGAGAGAGGCTGGTACCCACGACTCACCATCACAGGAGGAGGGGGCAATGGAGGGTCTTGTTTGGTAGCTTCCAACTTGCTGAGGTGTCATTTTGTGGATTTTTGTTGGAGGTTAAAGAGCCGAACCTAGGAGGCAAAATGAAGGCTGATGTGGAGAGGCTCTTGATCCAGTTCAAAGATGAAGCCGGCCAGGTCTTGGGCTCGCCTTTCGACGTCCCCATCGACATCACCCCGGAGAAACTCCAGCTGGTCTGCAACACGCTCTTGGAGCAGGTACTGCAGGAGTGCCTTCCTGGCAGGAGTGGCGGTGCAGATGATGTCCTTCCTCCAGGAAGACAGAAGGGGTTCTGGGCTGTTTGGGGGCTGCTGCATTTGCCCATCCCTGCTCTAAGCAGTCTTTACTTGCTTATGACGGAATTATTTTGTCCAGTGGGAAAGACGATGCTTAGGCATCGTTCCAAGAAAAGGACAAAGTAGTCCTGCCTTACGTTCTAGAAAGGCACAACATGAGAAGAAAGAGGGATATGGAGGGCAAAGGAAAGCACAACAACGGGGGAACAGATTCTTAGTGGGATGGGGTTTCTCAGCCTATCAGAATGGCTGCCTTGGTGACAGCAGGGGAAGAGGCAAAGCCTGCTAAAGATGACTGGTCAGGAGGATGGATGCTACCCATTCCTCCTTTCCCTCTTCTTCAGGCTGCTGGTGGCATTTCACCCTCTTTTCAGTGTTTAACTTGCTGTAGTTGCTTCCATTTGTGTTCCTTTTCAAATTGGGACCATCTCAGCTATCTCAGTAGGATTTTCTCCAGAAGGAGTGGAATCAAATGTAAAGAAGTGTTGTTATTTCAAAAAGAAGGGGCTCTCGGCCCCAACGAGCATCCAGAAATTCCCGGATCAAAAACATTTGACTTTCTCCCGTTCAAAGGAGGAGCCGTTGCCCTTGGCCTTCTACGTGCATGACTCTGAAATCGTCACCTCCCTGGAAAAGACGCTGGCCGGGCAGGCCTTGGAGACAGAGCGGGTGGTGGAGATTGTCTACCAGCCCCAGGCTGTGTTCAAAGTCCGGGCCGTGACGCGCTGCACCAGTTCCCTGGAAGGGCACAGCGAGGCCGTCATTTCTGTTGCCTTCAGTCCTACTGGGAAGTAAGTAGCTAGGGGTGGAACAGGAACATTTTTATTTATATTTGCAATTTTTCCATTTTCATGGGGGTCTTTCCAGTAAAAGTGGAGGGTCCTTAGTCACCTTCACATACTGACTTTTCTTCAAGGCAACATCCATGGTTCTCCTTCTCTTCTTCCTCCCCACTTTTATCTTTCCAACAAAGAAAGGTAGGTCAGAGCTGAGATTGTTGACTGACTGGTGAGTGTCTCAGACGGGGGCTTCCCAAGTCCTGGAACACTACCCACTGAACCACATTTCTTCTGAGTGGCCAGCTTTATGCTGTTATATCTTTAGGGAGGAGTGACCCCTGAAGATCATCCACCTGTGATTTCAACCCTCCTTGCAATTAAAAAACTTTTAAAATAAAAGTTCACTTTTTGCCTGAAAACCACATGGACCCCAATGCGTGGGAGAATGCAAAAAGAGCCCTCCTACACAGCCGCCACAGAACACCTACACTTACTATCTCCAAATAGTTGTTTTCCTCTATAGCTCTTCCCAAAAGGGCCACAGGAAGCAATGCAGTGTCACTTCTGGTCAACATTTTGAGAGGCTGCCAAGAAGAATTGAGGTGCTTGGGCCTGCTGGAGAGAGAGTGTGTGCACATGTGTGTATCCCATGGGGGAGAGTTGGGACAGAGTCATGTTTCCATGCAGGTGCCCACCTCTGTTTTACCAGCCCAACTCCCCTGCCAGCACCCAGCTATTCTTCTGTTTCCTTCAGGTACCTTGCCAGTGGCTCTGGCGACACAACCGTGCGTTTCTGGGACCTCAGCACAGAGACACCTCACTTTACAGCCAAGGGTGAGTTTTGGTAGGGCTGTTGGGGCTGGATTTCCAGTGTAAGATTTGGCTTCATGGGAGGCCTTGCAGTACCACAAAATACTCATTTTCAGGTGGGATGCAGAGGTTCAAGTAACATATATTTACAGCCAGCAGGGGGAAATTTATTGCTATTTCTAAAAGTTGGCATTGCTTTGATGCTCAGCATGGCTTCATCCGTCTGCAGAGAAAGGCATCCTGGGTAAAAGTATGGGTGGGCTTCAAGTGATAGTTTTCACATTTTCCTCTTGTTACGGTGGTTGTGAAGCCGGGCGGAAAGTGCCTCACCAGCACCACCTCCAGTAACTTAAAGTAACTAGAAGACATTACAGATCACACCGAGAAAAAATGATTTCATACTCGCTTATTGCATGATTTTAAAATGCAGCTTTGTTACACATTTGCTACCCTGCAAAAGTAACTAGTTACAGGTAACTGTGTTACCTGAAACTCATGCCTGCGGAGTTTTCAGTTTGAGTCATGGGTTTTATTAATGAATTGTAAGCTTGTTAATTACTCTGTTGATGTTGTTGTGTGCCTTCGAGTTGTTTCTGACATATGGTGACCCTGTCACTGGGTTTTCTGAGGCTGAGAGTGTGTGACATACCCAAGATCTCACCCAGTAGCTTTCCATGGCCAAACAGGGTTGTAGTCTTACACTCAGACCAGTGCACCACCCTTTGTGCTTGGCTATTTGTACCGTGTGTTTCACACTTTTATTTTTTGATTTTTAAAGAGTTAGCATCTTGTCACTTACTGCATAGTCTGTGTGTGTGTGTATGTATGTATATATATATATATATATATATATATATAAAAATATAACTTCTTTGTTCTCTTGCCTTTCTCTCTATCTCTTGCACGTTAACCAGGCCACCGTCACTGGGTGCTGAGTATCTCTTGGTCTCCTGACGGCAAGAAGCTAGCGTCCGGTTGCAAAAACAGCCAGGTAAAAAAAGGAGACTTCCCTCAGCTTTGCTGAAGAAATTTCAGGCTGCATTCAAGACTCAAAGAATCTTTTGGATGAACTGAGCATGCTCCCTAGAAGCTCAGTTCAGAAGTTCATGAAGGATATTGACAAGCTGAAACATGTCCAGAGAAGGGCAACCAGAATGGTAGAAGGCCTGCATATGAGGAGAGGCTTAGGGAGTTGGGTATGTTTAGCCTGGAAAAGAGAAGGTTAAGTGGCAATATGATAGCTCGAAGGGATGTCATATGGAGGATGGAGCAAGCCTATGATCTGTTGCCCCAAAGACTAGGACATGGAGCAGTGGGTTCAAATTTCAGGAAAAGAGGTTCCATCTAAACATTAGGAAGAACAGGGCAGTTTGACAGTGGAGTGTGGTGGAGTCTCCTTTTTGGTGGTTTCTAAACAGAGGCTGGATGGCCATCTGTCAGGGGGGCTTTGACTGTGCATTCCTGCATGGCAGAATGGGTTTGGACTGGGTGGCCCTTGGGGTCTCTTCCAATTATAGGATTATATAAACTTGTAGCTTTCCTTCTCCATATATTTGATGGAGACTTTGGGAATCTGTGGAACCAGAAAGGGGATGGTGGGCAGTCAGTCAAACATGTTTCCACCTTGTTTTTGGACAGATATTTCTCTGGGATCCGAATACAGGGAACCAGATTGGCCGGGTGCTGGTTGGACACTCCAAATGGATCACGTCGCTCTGCTGGGAACCTCTACATTTGTAAGTCACCCAACTCCAGTTTTTCCCGATCTCTTGTCCTTTGGGTTCCTGTGATATCTTACCAGAATAATAAAATTCAATAAATGTGGTCTTCTATTGTATTATCAAATATAATGTTGTATAATCAACTCCTGTGAAATGTGGTGCTGGAGGAGAGCTCTGTGGATACTTTGGACTGCCAAAAAGCAAATCAAGCCTGAACTCTTCCCAGAAGCCAAGATGACTAAACTGAGGCTGTCATACTTCAGACATATCATGAAAAGATCATAATATTGGGGAAAGTGGAAGGCAGTAGGAAAAGAGGAAGACAGGTGGATGGATTTAATCATGGAAGCCACGGCTGCCCTGAGTTGGCAAGACCTGAGCAGGGTTGTGGTTGACCAAGGCTCTTGGTGGTCTCATTCCTAGGGTCACCCTATGTTGAAGCCAGATTGACAGCAGAGAGCAGTAACAAGAATTTTGATACAGCCTTCTGCCAAACTATGCCTCCCTTCCCCTGCCCTGAGTCAGGGTAGGCATTTGGGGTGGAGTAGGCAAGCGTCAGGAAGCTGCTATTGACAGGAAGATCTGGCCAGCGCCTCTTTGGGTCCAGTGGCAGCTATGCCCTGCCTCCTACAAAGCCATCTGCTTTCCTCTCCTGGCTTGCACGCTCAGTTCCATGGAGTTTCAGCTCGCTGCCGGTGACTGTGCTAATGCTGAAATACAAGGCTGGGTTCTTGCCCTGCTGGATTAGCAGTCTTCTTGAAAACATTCACTAGCCGGACTTGAATGTAGAGGGGGAGATTTTTCAGAGCAAGCTTTCCCAAGCTCTTCCTCACTCCGAGCTT
Organism: Ctenosaura bakeri; assembly: GCA_948474755.1. NCBI lineage: Eukaryota > Metazoa > Chordata > Lepidosauria > Squamata > Iguanidae > Ctenosaura > Ctenosaura bakeri. The sequence continues at coordinate 576,808 of CAOLHI010000072.1, read as the reverse complement.
TTGGGCGACAAACTCGCCCTCGCTCCCAGGCCACCATGGCCAGTAGGATAATGGGTGCAGTGTTGTTATGGTCCCTCATTCAGAGTGACAGGGAGGACTTGTGAGCCTCTGGACTTTTCTGGATTTCAAAATTCAAGTATTCCATACCTAGTGGGAGTTGTAGTTTAACAATATTTTGAGAGTGGCATGATTTAGCTGAACTGACATGAGTTTGGGATTGTTTAGTCATCAATTCATAATTGGTATTTATAATTCATTTAAAGTATGGTTCTGTTTTTTTTCTGGTTGCTGGATATATTATAAGCTGCTTTGGACATAATCTTGACGAGAAAGTGGTGTACAAATGTATATTTGCTACAAGAAGCCCTGGTCAGCATACACAACATTTGAAATAAGTTCATTTCCAATTTTTTGGGAAGTGGAATTAGAAATCGCTCACTCTGTTCCTTTCTCCTGTTCAGGAACCCCGAATGCCGCTACCTGGCCAGCTCCTCCAAGGATGGGAGTGTTCGCATCTGGGATACAGTCGCTGGCCGCTGTGACAAAATCCTCACTGGCCATACCCAGTCTGTGACCTGTGTCAAGTGGGGTGGGGACGGCCTCCTCTACTCGTCTTCTCAGGATCGAACCATCAAGGTCTGGAGAGCCCAAGATGTAAGTGTGGGGAGGATCCAGTAGCATGAGGGGTGTGAATCATACAAGCCTGGGACCCAGCATTTTGGGATCACCCAAAAGGATACATGCTGTTCTCCATGACATTTTTGGTGGCTTCTCAGCTTTGGGATTGGTTCTTTTCTACTTTTGAAAAGTTGAAACACCTCTCTCAAGGCTCAATTACTGGCAGTAAGAGCTTCAAACTGGAAACATGGTGGCATTTTGACTCCATACCTTTTCGCCTTTGCTTTTCCCACCACTGGAATGTGGCCCTCAAGAATTTCTGTGGAATACAATTCAGTCCTCAGAGGAAGGAGGTTTCCTACCCTTGGAAGAAGGAAATGATGGGGAAGACTCTTTCCTATTTGAGAACTTGGAGAACTGCTGTGTATAGCTCAGTGGTAAAGCTTGTTTGGCATGTAGAAGGTCCTGAGTTCAAAACCCTGGAATCTGTGGTTAAAGAGACTGAGTGATGGGGGAAAAAGACCATCCTTTTGCTGGGTTACCTTGAATGTGATGTGATTTCATCCTTGAGAAGTACCTGTTATGTTCAGAAACACAGATGCTTAGATAGCTTGAGCTCTAGATTGAGCGTGACTTCTGTCTTTCTTTTTCTTTTCTTCCCTCCCTCTTCCTTTGGCAGGGAGTCCTGTGCCGCACACTGCAGGGTCACGCTCACTGGGTGAATACCATGGCGCTCAGCACAGACTATGTTCTGCGCACGGGAGCTTTTGAGCCAGCCGAGGCCACCATCAATCCACAGGATGTGCGCGGATCCTGTAAGATAAGAGCCTTTTCCACCCTTTAGCTTCTGTCGGGCCTTGTGGCCTTCCTCCTTATAACTGCTTCTCCTGTGTTTTTTTCTGGAATTCGGGGCAATACCTCACCAGCACCCACTGTTTTTGGTTAGTTGTCTTCAGCGGCTGCCAGTTCTTGGGAAAATGCAGCAATAATTCCGCAGTCCCACATTTGGTGCAAAATTAGGAGCATCCAAGGAACATCACCTTGCTGGACAAAGCAAATTTCCAGTCACTAAGCATCTGTCTTTTGACCTTGAAAATTCCATAGGAAGGGCCTCTTTCAAATCTGAACTAAGTGAGTTGTTGGGGTGGAAATCATGGGCTTTTCCTGATGTGGTTGGAGTGCAACTCTCAGCCTTCTTTGCCATCAGCCAAGAATGCTGGGTGTTGCAGTCTAACAACAGCTGGAGGACAGTATGAGTCCCACCTCAGTGCTAAAAGATGGCAGTGCGCCACAGATCTAAATCAGATTTTTATTTTAGAAACATATATGCCATCAAAAGTATTTTTTTTAAAAAAGAGAGAATGCAAGTCCAGATGTAATGTTTTACAACCCTTCTAAATGACATGTGTTTTACTAATCTGCGTAGCAGATTATATGTTAAATATTTTTTAATTTTAAAATCCAGATGCAATTGTGTCATTATGAGATGCACTTGCTCGTACAGTATATGCCTCTTAAGAAAATTCCTGTTCCCACACATTAAAGGGTTTTCTGGAAAGCACCAGACTTCTCCCTTAAGGTCTCTGAAAACTGTGTGGACTTTGATTTAGTGTCGACTGCAAGTCCTAGTATTCCTCCCCAGTCTATCCAATAGCAATTGATGGGAATTGGAGTGCTGTGGCATCCAAGTGGCCCTGTGATTCTGCCACAGGTTTTGGACACTCTTGTCTTTACTTATGTGTAAAAGAATTCAGGAATCCTGTACAAATTTACCTGGAATTGCATGGCACTGTGTTTCCCCTCATTTGCTTTTCTTGCTCCCCTGACAGTGGCAGAGATAAAGGAGAAAGCGTTGCGGAGGTACAGCCAAGTCCGGGTAAGTTTGCCTTCATTCCTCCCTCCCCTTAATGAAAAATAGCTTTGATCGTCTAGCGTGAGCAGGAATCTACCACCAGGTGGCCAAGTCAGGCAATGTGATTTTTCTATCCTCCTCTGCTTTTAGCTAATTCATTTGGGAAAGCTGATATTGGTATATTTAACCTACTTCTGTTCTGCCTTTCTCCCCAGGTGGGCTTATTCTGATCCATTTTTATGTTATGTTATTTTATTTTGGCTTTCTTCTCTCACAGGGCCAAGGACCTGAACGGCTCGTCTCTGGGTCTGATGACTTCACTTTGTTTCTCTGGGCGCCTGCAGAGGACAAAAAACCTCTGGAGAGAATGACAGGGCACCAGGCACTCATCAATCAGGTCCTCTTTTCGCCAGACACCCGTATCATCGCCAGTGCGTCCTTTGACAAGTCTGTGAAGCTGTGGGATGGAAAAACTGGGAAGTACGTTGGCTAATTAATGTTCCTTTATTTCTTGCCATCGATGGGTATGTCAGCCAACTTTGGCCCACGATCCGCAATCTTTTTCTCAGGTACCTCGCCTCCTTGAGAGGGCACGTCTCTGCTGTGTACCAGATCGCGTGGTCAGCTGACAGCCGCCTGCTGGTCAGCGGGAGCAGCGACAGCACCCTCAAAGTGTGGGACGCCAAGACACAGAAACTGGCTGTCGATTTGCCAGGCCATGCTGACGAGGTAAGGTGCTAGTTGACAGTGTCCAGTTCTGGGCACTGTAATTCAAGAAGGGTATGGACAAGCAGGAAGGTGTCCAGAGGAGGGCAACCAAAATGGTAGAAGGCCTGGAAGCTATAAAGCCTTGTGAGGAGTGGCTTAGGGAAATGGAGATGTCTAGCCTGGAGCAGAGGTGACATGATAGCCATGTTTGAAGAGACGTCATGTGGAAGAGGGACCCTGGGCCTCTGTTCCACCCGTTGTTTCAGCCCTCTTGAAACAGACATGTATGCACGTTTGCATTTTGCAATTTTTCCACTTTTCCAAGGGTCCTGAGCCTCTACCTCTAAGTGAATGTGGAGGACTGACTGTAGAGATCAGTGCTTTTTGTTAACATAGTCAGAGTTGCTGGTGAGGCAGGCTTATCTGTTCTCCCCTTATCTCTTCATTCAGTTGTTCATGCATGCTCAGTAAGGGATTTTGGAGGCAGCTGCTGTTTCCTTTGTCTCTTGTAGACAAGCAGACACAGCTACAGTAGAATCAGCCAGGGAAAATGCCCTTCTTTCCCAGTCAAAGTTTTATTGCATTGTTTACTGCAAACATGCTATGCAGTGCAATATGGAAAGTCTGTTCCTCCAGCCTTCTTTCATCATCCTCCCAATGCTGACACTGCTTGAAAACCTCCAAGTAGACAAAAAAAACACACACACACACAAGGAGAGAAGCAAGTCTGGGTTCAATTCGCATAACAAACCTTTGTAAGAAGGAGCTTCATTGCCACAGGTTTTGTTAACTGATATATGCCTGTATTTTGCTCCCAGGTATATGCAGTGGACTGGAGTCCCGATGGTCAACGTGTAGCAAGTGGAGGGAAGGATAAATGTCTTAGAATGTAAGTTCTCTCTGTGTGTGTTTATATGATTTTGTTCATGTCATGGTGGGTACTTTGCTGTCATTGCAAATATCATTGCAGTTTTTTCGAGGAATTTACTCATCTTTCTTGGGGTGATTCATGTGTGTGTCCTTAAGCAAGAATCTGGGCTATTTATTTATAAATTTACTTATTAGATAGATACTGGATTGATTGGGTTGGACAAATTTATATTTTTATATAGATCAAGCAGCCCTGATCCAGAAATATGAAACCCAACCAAACCCTTTTGCTGATAGCCACCCACTTCTGCTTTTGAGGTGGCGATGGCACTCCTCAGTGTCTCTCTGTGTTTCATACACAGCATAAGTAGCGAATGAATGAGCTGTGAGGCTGGAAAGATATGTGAAGATCTGTGAAATGGTGGGAATCCATGTGTAGCGCTCAACACGAATTCAAACCTCCCACCATTTCACTAGTTTTGCTAGTCTGACAATCAAACCACTATATTATAGTGTTTGCTGAACGGGAACTAGTCTGAACTCGCTGGAAAAAGAGAAAATATTAAAATGTGTTGTTGTTTTTTCCTTTTAAACAGATGGAGGCGATAGCTGTGAGGAACAACTGTCAAACGGAAGTTATTTACTTCCACAATTTGGTTATGGCCTGAGCTGCGGCCAGTGTTCCTTCCATTTTTAGGGAGGATGGTTTGAAGGAAGACTCTGTTTTCATGATCTAGATAAAGGAGTCATTTTCTCTCTCTGTCAACACCCTTCAGCCTTTTGGGGTGCCGCTGATGTCACTAGTGTCCAAAATCTGAGCTGCCTCCACTTGTCTTGCTGAAAAGAACTGGGGTAGCACAGATGCCTAGAGACCAAACAGAGATTCCCTGCTTCAAATACCAACTTTTTAGCCTTGAATTTATGGGGCAGCCTCAGTCGAGCCTCTGCCCCACAGCCCCGAAAACCAGGACTATTGTGCCGTTCTTTCTAATCATGAATTTGGGTGGTGAGTGCTGACCATACCAGAGTCGTGGTGTCAGCACTGGAAGACACAAAGAAAATCACCAGGATTGGGTCATTCTGGATAATAGTTTTGGCTGCTTCAGGATGGGGACACTCCCAACAGCCCTGTGCAAACCTGCAAAGGCATTTTTGATTATTCAGAGGCGATTTTTGACCCCATTCCCAAGAAACTTTTTTTTTCTATTGGACAATTTTTAGGAGGTTGCCTTGGCCTTTGAGGAGTGGATCTATTGGTCCCAGAGGCAGAGTTTCTCCCCCCTCAAAGAGCCACATGTGAGCTCCTGATTGTGCGATTCCAACCCCTGACTTATTTTTAGCCTCAGATAGTGTAGGCCCAGTGGAACATCTTTAAATGTTGACATGAAAAGGGCAAATAGGTTAAGAATATTTTTTATAAAAAATAACCTGCAAATAATCGGATCCTATGAGTGCTGAACCTGCATATGTAGGGGCTGACTGTACCTCCTATAAATCCACTTTTATGAATTTCGCCTCCCTGCTCCATGCAAACATTAGTTCTTTTCCCCGTGCAAAAATCACCAGGGCCTTCCAGCACCCTGCCCAATTGTTTCAGAGCACTGGGATTTAAAATCATATCAAATAAAGAACTGTAAATAATTGGAGATTGCTGTCCCCTTCTCTGTCTCCCTCCTCCACTACTGCTCCTGCGTCCCTGATTGAGTTCCTGCTTGCCCTCTGAAATTTATTTATCCGCTTGGACAGTTCGGGCTACTGATTTGGGGGCAAAAAGCCCCTGGCAGTTTTCATAACCTAAATAGCTCACTGCCAAGTGTCTCTCTCTTTGACGTTGCTCCTCAGCTAACTCTCCACATTCACACAGCATCGGTATGAGTTTTGTAAATCCCTCTTACCTCAAATAGTCTTTTCTTTGTAAGATGAGAAAAGCAAACCCTTTTGCAAGCAGCCAATTAGTCAACTGCAACTTCAGTGGATTGATTGAGCTTGGAGCCATCTGGGGGCACTCCCGTTTAAGCCATCTCTGGGTGAGCGATGGTATTCTGTCTGTCTTCAGGAACAGCTCTTCTCAGGGGACCTTAAATTGCCTGCCACAAAACTCTCGTCACAATCTGCTTCCTGTCTTGTTAAAGATGTCATCTCAGCAGGCGCAGAACCAGTGTTCCACAACAGACCCGCTGAGGCTATTTTTCATCACTGTCCATTAGGAGTATAAAGAGATTTCCTTCGTATTTCTGCTCCTTTCCTAAACCAGAATGGTGCCCAGAGGTGCAAAATGGAAGTGATGAATTCCACTACACAAATAGAGGTTCATTGTTTAAATACGCTTTGTTAACAAGGAAAAGTTGAATCCAGAGATGGAAGGACGCTTCATACAATTGTAGACCTGTAGAGTTGGAAGGGATCTGTGGGATCATCTGGTCCAACCTCCTGCCAATGGAGCAAGTCCACATTGGAAGCATCCCTGACAAACAGTCATTCAACCTTAGTTTAAAACAATAATTCTGGTGAGGAGAAGCCCACCATCTTTTGAGGTCTTCCATTCCACTGTCAAACATTTGTTATGTGCCTTCAAATCTTTTCTGGCTTACGGTGACCCTAAAGAGAACCTTTTGCAGAATTTTCTGGGGCTGAGACCGTGCAGTGCACCCAAAGCCACCCAGTGGGTTTCAGGCTCTCCAATCAACTCTTAGCATCAGTTAATTTTTCCAAATCCTTCTCATCTCATCTCTTGCCATATGCGAGACCTCTATATGACTAGAAACCTTCAAGGAGGTTTCTGAGACTTCCAAATAATAATGGACTCAATCTCCCATCATCCTTCAGAAATTAAACCAACCTTTGGAGGAGACATTGATTTTATTTTATCAGCTGTGATTATATCCCAGTTTCTTTCAGTGAGAATAAGGTGGTGCTCACAGTTCCACCCTTTGTCTTCACAACAACCATGTAAGGTAGAGCAGTCTGTGTCTGTCTCTTCCTGGGCTAAAACTGCCAATGTTTTACAGCTCAGGCTGTCCAAACCTGGCTCTGCCGAGCCAAACACACTCTAGCCATTGTACCACCTTGCCTCTTCAAGGACATTATTAATGTTTCTTAACCAAAAAAAAACAAACGATTTTATTACCAGGATGATCACCTGGTGCTTTAGCAGTCTTTGAGGTTTTTGCGCTTATAGTGGTGTTAACCTGTGTTTTGCAAATAAGCTAATGAAATGCTGGATCTAGGTCAAATCACTTAATCCCATGTTGCACAGGAAGAGTGTGGCAGAGGCACATTCCGAGCATAATTTCTCACGTTGGACCAAGGAAGCTGCCTTATGCTGCTGAGTCAGCCTGCTAGAGGCCATGTGCCCCAGGGTTGTTGGCAGTTATGGCTGTTCAAGCAGAATGTCTTCCCTAGCTTGAACTGGCAACGATGAGGGTTGAACCCAGAGCCTTTGACACCCTCCACATTCACTACAGTTAGGGGCGTAGGATCCCTGCAAAAGTGGGGAAGTCACAAATATCAAAGTGTCGCTGGGTAGACGTCTGAGGCACCCAGGTTCCAAACCAGATCAGAGAAAGGAGAGGAAAAGGGGGTAGATAAGCATGGTGGCCCTGTACTTCCTCTCTGTTACCCATCTCCTTCCTTGGATGTGTGGGGGGCATCGGAAGAAGGTTTGTGGTCATGAGAAACTGGGCCATGGTCTGTCCTTAGCAGGCCATGCAGTGCTGGTAGAGGTGGAAGAGGACCAGAGGTGTGTTTTAAAGGGCCATGTGGCCTGACTGGCGTCACTGAGAGGAAAGTTTCCCCCCAGAGAAGGAATACCCAAGATGCAGGGGCTTGAGAAACTGGCAAATAATCAACTCTGTGAAAGTTAAATCTATCAGAGGGTTTTCTGGGGCTGAGAATGTGTGATGCACCCAAGTGGGTTTCCATAGCTGAACAGAGAACTGAATCCTGGTCTCCAGGATCATAGTCCGATGCTCAAACCACTGCAGTACCCTGGCTCTCATATAACTGCAGTAACTTAATTACACCTTCTTTATGGGAGGAAAGGAACTAATTACAAGCAATGTGTTGTTTGTTTCAAGTTATTTCCAAGCTCTGTTTGGAAGACAAACAGGAATTACTTTTACATGTGACTTTCTGAGAACAGATATAATTGAGATCCAGTAGAGAAAAATAAATCTGTAACTAGCAGCCAGTAATTTAAATAACGGAGTGGAGTCAGGTGAGTCATGAGTTCCCCCTTTTCTACTTGCAGGGAAAGTCCCTGAATCTTTGTTTGTCCAGGTGGAACAGAATTAATTTCTCACATGATAATAACGTACATGCACAGTAATTAGTTCTGGGGTAATGACCCCAGCAGAGGTCAAACCAATCAGGTATGTCCCATGATGTTTGTAATAGTCCAGGTGAGCGCTGTAGAAATATATTGTCAACCCCACCCTTTCTTCCTACTTTGCCAACTTAAAAAAATATAACAATTTTTGCTCCTGTGCACGCAGCTGTCTAAGTAAGAGGAGTGGTATATCTCCTTAGGAAATGTTTCTGCTGATGAGGCAATGGTTGCACATTTGCTAGAGTTAGGGGTGCAGGACCTTCACAAAAGTGGGAAAATGGCAAATATCAAAATGTGTGTGTGCTTGTTTGTGTGAGAACGGGGCCAAAGCATGAGGGGTGTAGGGGGGCATTGGGAAAGGATTTGTGGTGCTAAGAAATTCAGCTGCAATCCATCCTTAGCTGGCCAGGCAGCAGCTGGTGGAGGAGGACAAGAGGTAGGCTGGAGAAATACTCAAATAATCAAATCCATGAAAGAGACACCCACAAACGTGGAGGGCTGACTATATTGGCAAATGAGCAGAAATAGACTGGTTTTGTTTCTGATCAATTGGCGATGTGTGTGAATGGTTTTAAAGAATGTTAAAAACCATTTAGTGAAACTGATAGAAAATTTGAGAGGGGAAATATGTTCTACCCAAGTGGGTTGAGCAGCCACCTTTTACTCTGAATTGTACTGCTAGGCCTCATAAGAGTAATGTGAATTGGTAGAGTTTCAATGGGTAAAGAAGCATCATTCCATCACCACATATTCACCCTGAGGAAGTTTAAGTGCTACTTACATTCTCTTGTAGCGAAATGGAACTCCCATGTTCACGAACAACATATCTTCAACTATCAGACGCTGAGAACAAACAAAAGGGTAGTCCTATCATTTTCGAATCTTGTTTTGAGAATGTTCAGGGGCATCTATCATGCCACTGGATACAGGAAGCAGAATACTGGAGGCAGAATCTGTGAAAATAAAAGACAGTACATGTTGAATATTGGACTGTTGTGCAGTGAAAAGAGCAGCATCAGAAGCCTGGAAAACTGATTTTTTCCTTACTACAACCTCCCCAAAACCTTCATCAGGCTCTATTGTTTCAGATAATAAAATTTCTTAACATTATTGTGTAATTCATGGCTTGACTGGCTAGTTTATTAATTACCTAATACCCGAGAGGGTGGGGGACTGTACCTCTTTGGAGATCTTTAAAAATAGCTTGGATGGGCATCTCTTGGGAGTGCTTTGGTTGCCTATGTGTGTGGCAGAATGGGGTTGGACTGGATGGCCTTTGTGGTCCTTTCCAACTCCCAAGATTCTACGATTCTGTATCTCTCCTTTCATTCATCGAGCACAATGCAATACATATCACTCTCCTCATAACAACCCTGTGAGGTAGACGAGACTGAGAAAAAGTCTGCAAATAACTGGCCCAAGATCCCCCAGTGAGTTTCATGGTTCACTGAGGAACTCAGGTCAGCCATCTCCTGCTCTCACAGCTCAAACCCAACACAACAGTAGCTCTCTATTTCCCTTTTATTCTCCCTATGTCTTCTTTTGAACTGTGTTTATCATACAAATGCATGATTGTGTTATACCAGGAGCAGAGAATTGAGTGTGTATATTACTTCTTGCAGGTAATAAATAAATAAATAAATGCAGTTGTTTGGGGGTGGTCAGAATCTTATCCGAAACCATGAAAAGTAAAAGAGGTGAGAATTCTGTGCCCCTCTGTTTATGTCTGGACTGTAGATCCCAGCATTCCTTACAGCTATGCCAGCAAGGGGTGCTGGGAATTGTAGCCCACAATATCTGGAGGCTAGCATGATTTACCAGGAGGGAATTAAAGATATTTACAGGTGTGTGGCAGCAGAGTGAATCAAGGAATTAAATATGAAAGTAATTCAAAAAAAGAAGGTGGACAGAGATTCGTGATAAATACATTTTTGGAGACAATTTCCAGAACTTTTCACTAGCCCCACAGGCCAGAGGTTTCTGGGAGTTGCATTCCGAGAAAGTAACATTACTAAGCTGTGGACTGGCTAGTAATTAAGATCTTACAATGTCGGAGGAAGGTTACATGTCTTCATGTGATTCATCCGTGTCGATCTGGGCAGCCAGACCCCCAATCCCAAACCTCAGTTGCTGGCTCACAAGCGGTGCATGTGACACATGATGTGATCATGTGCGTTGTCGGTAGCAGAGACAGCAGGCTTCTCAAAAAGGGTTTGTGGTTTGTGTGTTTTGCTTCGGCTGTTTTCAAAAAGAAAGAGGAAGACGGAAGTCATATTTATGCCAAATTACTTTCCCATCCCACACTTTTATTACCTCAGTGTAAGAAATTCACACATCAAAACCATTTTATGCTTGCTTACTGCAAGGCTGGCTGGGTCAAGTGTTGCCCTCCAGATTTTTAGTGTTGGACTTCAGTTCCAATCAGCTCTAGCCCAAGCAAACAATGGTGAGGAAGATGAGAAATGCATTTCTACAACAGCTAAGGGGTCACAAATTTCCTTGACTGGAAACCCCAAGCCTCAAATGGGCAGATGACCAAAACTAGTATTCCATTGCAGATGGACAACCCCAAGTTATATAGCAACACCTGCAATGGCATGCACGTTGAACGGTACATTTGTTTAAAAGCACAGGTTGCAGATATTTTCAATATGTAAAATGCTGCAACTTACCTTGGGCTATAATTCTTTTGTAAAGCTAACCAAACATACCTGCTAGGATGTCACAGACAAAAACCAGGACACATATTGGCCAAGCAACGTCAAGATTGCAAAAATTATTAATGAGGGAAAACACACGCAGATTTGGAGAGGCTGCAGCAGTTTGTTTTGCCTAAATCTACTGGGAAGGGCAAATTTTTCCCCACCTCTCCCCCAATTGCTGAATTGTTGTTGTTGTGTCCCATCGAGCAGTTTCTGACATACAGTGACACCATCATGGGGGTTTGTTGGCAAAATTTGTTTGGGGGGGTTGCCCTTGTCTTCCTCTGAGGCTGAGAGTGTGTGACTTGTTCAAGGTCACCCAGTGGGTTTATGTGGTGTACTGAGGATTTGAACTCTGGTCTCCAGATTCCTAGATTGCCTGCATGGTATTGTGATTTGAGTGTTGGTCTACAACCCTGGAAATTAGAGTTCAAGTTCATCACACACTCTCAGCCACCAAAAAACTTTGGAGAATAACAAACAAACAAAAAAGCTTTTGAGAACAAAAACGGTTTTACTGAGGTTTAAGAATTTAAAAGTTACCAGGGAAGAAGCAGTCCATATACATTCAGGGAGGCCATTCGAAGCAGCAGGTGAGAAAGGTCCAATTGCCACACTCCGACAGTCCTAGACGAAACGAGAGAAAATACTTGCAGATGCTGGAAAAGAAAAGTTTATAAGAAAGAGGTGGATCAATTTTGGCCCCTCACATCTTCTGTGCCACATAACCCTTTATGACATTGGCCATGCCTGGGGGGGGGTTATGAGAATTGAAGTCAAAGACATCCAAACAGCCAAAGCTTCCCTCATCTTTGCTGGGCAACTGGTTTTGAGCAGAGGAACCAAGGCCGGGGAAAAAGTTGGCCACCAGTCCTCCTTGAATTCTGAGAAACTCATCCATCCAGGCTATTTTTAATTATCATAGAATCATAGAAATGTAGAGTTGGAAGAGACCCCAGGGGCCATCCATTCCAATCCCCTGCCATGCAGGAACACCCTCAAAGCACTCCTGACAGATAACCATCAAGCCTCTGCTTAAAAACCTCCAAGGAAGGAGACTCCACTACACTCCGTTGAGGCAGCATATTCCACTGCCGGACGGCCCTGACTGTCAGGAAGTTCTTCCTGAGGTTCGGGTGGAATCTCCTTTCCTGCAGCTTGAATCCATTGCTCCTTGTCCTGGTCTCTGGAGCAGCAGAAAACAAGCCCTCTCCTTCCTCTACGTGGCATCCCTTCAAATATTTAAACATGGCTATCATGTCCCCTCTTAACCTTCTCTTCTGCAGACTAAACATACCCTATCCTCATAGGGCTTCATGGCTTCCAGGCCTCTCACCCTTTTGGTCACCCTCCTCTGGACTTGCTCCAGCTTGACCATGTCCTTCTTGAATTGGGGTGCCCAGAACTGGACACAGTATTCAAGATGGGGTCTAACCAAAGCAGAGTAGAGTGGTACCAGAACCTCCCTCGATCTAGGCACCATACTCCTATTGATGCAACTGAGAATTGCATTGGCTTTCTTGGCTGCCACATCACACTGCTGACCCATGTTCAGCTTGTGGTCTATGAAGACTCCTATATCCCTTTCACACATACTGCTATTTTAATTCGCAGATCGGTAAAATGAGTACATAGCTTGTTGGGGGCATGTATAGAAATACATGCTATTTGTAAGTTGTTCGCCGCCTCGATCCATGTGGAGAGGCGGGGATACAAATAAATAAATAAATAAAAACAATAAATAAATGGTTTTAACGTATTTTAGATATAATTTTTGATTGTATCTATGTTGTACCCTGCCTCAAGCCTTAGGGAGGCAGGTAACAAATATATTATTGTTATTCATTATTATTATTACCATAATCATGACCCCTTGCTAACCACACTACCACTCAAATGGAATGCGTGGCTCAGTTAAATAATGAAGAAAGACCCTAGTTTCTGGGTCATTTATTCTCAAAATGTGTGTTTGTAAGCGCTACTTATTCTCCACAGCTTCAAAACAGAAAACAAAATGGCGCCGGGGCCACCCGCACCTTCTTCATCACCTGAGAGGCCACCTTCGAGTTTCCCGCGCGCGGACTCTTTCCTCCCCTTTCTCCTCCTCCGGCCCCGCCCCTTTTTCTCATGCCGGCGGAGGAAGACGAGAGCCGGAGGCTGCGCGACGCGTCCTATAAGAGCTGGTGCGCCGCGCGGAGGCTTCGGCAGTTGGAGCTGGTCACCGGCGAGGTGGGAGCGGAAGACGCGAGGGGTTGAGGCGGGGAAAACAACAGAGGCCTGAGAGAAGATACGGGATGTAACACCCTCCCTTTTATTTTCCTCGTCCGGAAATATCGCAGCCTCCGACATCTAAGAGCGGAAGGAGCGGGGCCTTTGTTTTTATTTTTCTCCTCCTTGGATTATATAGGGCTTTTTTGTGGGGGGAGTGCGGGTGATGGCTCTGAGGCCCCCCCTCCGGCTGAATGAGAGGGGCAGGATGTGAGAGGGGTCATGAGGAGGAGCCTCCAAGGGGGGAGGTAGAAGATTCTCCCCACCTTACCCTTTATTGCAACCTCATAGGCCTTAATGTGCCCCCCCCTTAGGAAGGGTCTTCGTCTTCTTTTCCTTCTCTCTTTAAAAGGGTCTTACTGCCCCCTCGATTGATCCCCCGGTACTTTTTCCCTCAGCTCCCCCCAAGACAGGTATTTTAATTTTTCACCCCAATTTTAAGGGGTTATTATATTGCACTCTCCTTCTTTGGAAGAGATTCCTCTCCTGTTTAGGGCAGTTGTCCTCATCTCCCCTCTTTAAATAATCCCCTATTTCACATTCCCTGAAATCCAACTTGAGGGGCATTGTGAGCCCCCCTCTGCCCACTTCCTCCATCTTAAGACTTGTTGACATTATATTCCCCTTGCATTGCCTGGAGGTGATGGTCACCATCCCTCCCATGGAATTTTAATTCCTTGAGCTTAGCCCCCTGACCTATTTTTTAAAAAGCAAACCTGGGGGCCCCCTTTCCCCCTCCTTTCATGCTAAAGGTGCTAAATCTCTCCTCCTTGGGTGCCAGAGAGCCTTAAACCACCTAGTTCTACCCTCCTTTCTCCAACCAGGGATTACCTGCTGTCAGAATCTCCTTACCTGTCTCTTTAAGTAAGTGCCAAAACGAGACTTCTGATGCCTCCCAGCTCCTGTGCCTTCGGCGTCCTTCCTTCAAAGGAGACTTAAAATTTCCCCCACCCCCCTGCAAAAATCCATCCTCACTTTTTCTTCCCCCCCTCTTTTTTTTCCCCCATGCCAGAAAAATCTCATCCCCTTTGGGAAACCCCAGTAGCCAGCCAATATCCCCCGGCCCCCTTTGCTTGGGGGGAAGAGGATGCCCCCCAGCACCCCCTGGACCGCCATGTAGGCAGCTGGCACCCTTTTTTGGAGGCAGACGGAACCAGCCCCCTTTCTTTGCCCCTCTTTTCCTCATCGGGTCCTGCTGATGTGAGGTTGACTTAGCCCCCTCCCTGCCTCCTCCTACCCACTCCCCCATCTCCTCCCCCATTGGATCCTTGCTTCTTTTGCCCCCTTTTAAGAAAAAAAAAATCCAGTCCCCCCAGTCCTGCTGGGCTTCATGCCCCCCAGAAGATAATGGAGGTGGTGGGCGATTTTGAATATAGCAAGAAGGACCTCATAGGACATGGCGCTTTTGCTGTGGTCTTTAAAGGGCGCCACCGCAAGGTAAATGCAGCATTTTGGGAGGGGTGGGCGAGGGAGGGTGTGGGCCCCCCCTTTTCCTTCGCAGCCAGTGCTTTTCCTGTACAAGGCCAGCCGAGGAGAGCTTGGGGACACCATAGAGACCATCTGGATCTGTGGTTTTTCATTATTTTAAATCCACATATTTTCAAGTGTGTTAAGTTGATCACATCAGAAACAACTGTCATGCAGTACTTTTAAGTCTAAAAAATGTTAATGTTATTGTCGCTTGTTATTACTATATCCTTTTTTCCCCAGGGAATAGCAAAGTGTGTCTGTTGCAGCCAAAACAACGCTCCTACAGTTCCTTAAAGACTATAGAAATGTTGTTAACTATTATTGCTACATTCCAGGAGTTAGTCATGTGAGTCTCTGACAACAAAAAAAACTCCCAGAGTGTTCTGTCACTTTAAGGAATATTGTTGTTGTCACTATTATTACAGACAAAAAGTGCTGTAGCACCTTAAAGACTAACAAGTATTGTTGTTCTTGCTGTCATTGTTATTATTGTTGTTCTAGAGGTAGTCATGTGTGTGTCACAGCCAAACGGCTGTCTTGTAGCATCACACAAGTCTAAGAAGTATTGCTGGTGTTTTTAGTGCATTTCAAGTAGTCCTGTGAGTCTGTTACGTCAAAAGAACCCAGATTTTTCCAGCACCTCAAAGGCTAACAAGTCTTGTTGTCCTCATTATTGTCAATACTCTTTGCTGGTGTAGCCATGTGTGTGTATCACAGCAAAACCAACAGTGTTTTGTAGCACCGTAAAGGTTAACCAGGTGGTTGTCGTTTAATGCAGTCCTGTGCGTGTCTATTCAGGAGTAAGTTCCACTCAGTTACCAGGGTTATAAGTATGGGATTGTAGAGTATTATTACGGTATTTTAGGGGGGGTAGTTGCGTGAGTCTGTTGCAGCAAAAATAAACAGGGTTCTTGTAGCATGTTTAAAAACTAATGTATTGTTTGGCTTAAATTGTTGTGGAGGAGGGTCCACTTTAATCCTATGCCTACTAATCTTTTATTATGCCCTAAAGCTTTCGTGGATTGTGGCTTGCAGCCTGTGAAAGCTGGTAAACGCATTCAGTGGACGCTGTCGTTTCATTCAGCGGCGTCTTCTTTGGTGTTGTCAGCACTGCCCACAAAAAGTAGGTGTATTAATACAAAAAAAATAGCCTTTTAGGGTGCCGCAGGGTTCTCGCTCGTTCCAACTGTTCTGTGTGACTAGCATTTTGGGAATGGGCATGTATGGCTGGTGTTCGTTTTGCTGTTGGAAGTTGAAGCAATGCTTTCCATTTTAATCCACGTTTCACCCAGGAAGCTGTTCTCTCCTTAGCTGCCCTCTCTTCTTCCTATTGGATTTGACGCCTTGGTGCTGTTTCTGCAGTCCTTGCATTGAAAGCAGCATGGCAGCAAGGGGTGTTCGGGCAGAATTTGCCTGCCTTCTGCATCGTTCCTTTTTTTAAAACGTTGGGCAGCTTTCAGCCGAAAAGTTCACCCCTGTTTGTTTTTGTTTCAAAACACAGGAGCTCTCGAGATGGTGATGTCAGCTTGTTATTGCAGGCTCCTCCTGCCTGTATCTCTCTCCACCACCACCCTTCGCCCGCCTGTGTCCTCATCTCCTTTTTTTAGTCATCTGAAGGGTTTGGACGAAGTTACCGCTTTGGGTAAATGATTACAAAAGAGAGCGGTGGCGGTGGTTGTTCAGGGAGGGCTGTGTTCCCACTCTCCTCCTCCTGTTTTTTTGCTTTCTTGTAGGTCTCTCTTGGTACACAAGCAGATTTTTTCTCTCTGTCTTGAGCCACCAAGAATAGAGAGCATTGTTTTGGCTTCAGGCAGCAGCGTGGTTTGGTATTCTGCTCCCCCCCCGCAACCCATAACTGCAGACCTAATGGAAAACGGGCTCTTTTCAGATTAATTTGGCTTTCTCGGGATGAGTCGGCCCGCCTTTTCTGACCTCAGCTGCCCTTGTGACGTACACGAAACCTTTCCTGACCTTTGGTTTTCTCCCTCCTCACCCATCAAGGCTTTCTAGCTTTCTGGGAGAAACCTGTCTCTCTCTGTATGCTGGCAAGATTGAGCTATGACCTTTTTCTCACAGTGCTTGTATTCTCTTTTATGTCAGCCTGTAGCTCTGGGCTACACGTATGTGGCTCTTGTTAGGGTGACTCTTCCTTGCCTCAGTTTCCTTCTCTGTTCCAAAGAAAGAGAGTCTGCAAGGAGTGCTAATAAAAAGAGCAGTGAAGCAGAATGAGAGTTTCTTACAGCCCTCATTTCCCATTCAAAAGTAGATTGGGACAGGGGCGTGCTTTTTTTGGGTTTAATGTTTCGTAAAATTGTGTTTATTTCCACTGCTTCAATTGAAAACAACCACCAATTTGCATGCTGTAAGTCATCCTAAAAAGCTAAACAAGGCAGTGTGATTTTGGGCTGCATCAATAGGGGTATAGGGTTTAGGTCAAGGGAAGTGATGGTACCACTCTCTTTTGCTTTGGTCAGACCTTACTTGGAATCCTGCGTTCAGTTCTGGACACCACAATTCAGGAAGAATATGGACAAGCAGGGATATGTCCAGAGGAGGGCAACCAAAATGGTAAAAGGCCTGGAAACCAGGCCTTATGAGGAGCAGCTTAGGGAGTTGGAGAAGGGAAGGTTAAGAGGTGATGTGATAGCTGTGTGATGTCATATGGAAGATGGACCAAGCTTGTTTTTTGCTGCTCCAGAGACTAAGACACAGAGCAGTGGATTCAAACCACAGGCAAAGAGATTCCACCTAAACATTAAGAAAAACGTACTTGTGGTAAGAGCAGTTTGGTAGTGGAATATGCTGCTGCCTGGGAGTGTGGGAAAGTCTCTCTCTTTGGAGATTTTTAAACAGAGGCTGGATGGTCATCTGTCAGGAATGCTTTGTGTATTCCTGCATGGCAGAAAGGGGTTGGACTGGATGTCCCTTTGAGTCTCTTCCAGTTCTGTGATTTTGTAATTGTATGATCCACCTCCATTCTGGTATGATGAGCTGCAAATCCTCTCATCCCCATCAACATGCTGGCTGAGTGTGCTGGGAGCTATAGTCTAGCACATCTGGTTGGCACTAGTTTGGAGGATGTTGTGGGAAATGCTCCAGGGCAGTTGAAGAACGTTATGAATGAAGGCACTTTTGAATGAAGATGGCTAAAAATCAGCCCATTCTCGCAGAACATGAAGTGCTTCGAGTTTTCTTGCCTTCTAAAATAGCTCCTTTCCCCTCTGCTTTCCGAGAACTGTTTGTGACTCAGACATGACAGCAGTGGCTAAGTGAAACACAACAAACTCGTTGTGTAACTGAAATGCTGCTAGCCACAGTGGCCTAAGCTGCAAAACCAGTGAGATTGCAGGTGGTATCAGGGAGTCAAGACTAATTGATTGAAGTGAGTATGGGGTTTGTAAGAATTGTAATGCCAGCAAATGCCACCTTCACGGCCCCAGGAGTATATAATTAGTACATACTTAATGTGACCCTTGATCTGGACCTTAAGCCTCTTGGAAATGGCCGGTTGGGAATGAACGGTGTGAACAGAATTGCAGCTTTGAAACCATTTGCAATTCAGTGGCAGTTGTTTGAGCTGCTGCTAGTAGAGATTGTGGGTTGGCTGTTTTGTCCAGTGACAGGCTGGGATATGAGATTTGAACTCAAAGGCCATTGCTCACTGGACTTGAATGTTGTCATTGTAGGTGCAGTGAAGTCCATTTTGACTTAGGATGACCCTATGGATGGTCACCCTCATCTCAACCATCCTTCTCAGGTCTTGCAATTTCAGGAATGTGTCTTCCTTGATCGAGTCTACCCATCTTTAATGTGGTCTCCCTCTTTTTCCTACTGCCTTCTTCTATCTTACCAAGTGTTATTGTATTTCCTAGCAAGTCATGTCTTCTCATGATATGGCCAAAGTACGCCAGCCTCAGTTCAGTCTTCTTGGCTTCTAGGGAGAGTTTAGACTTGATTTGCTCTGGGGCACATTCATTTGTCTTTTTAGCAGCCCAGGGTATCCACAGAACCCTCCTCCAACACCACATTTCAAAGGAGTTGATTTTCTTCCTATCAGCTTTCTCCACTGTACAGCTTTCACAGCCATACATAGAAAATGGAAATATAATGGCCTGGATGGTCCTAATGTTAGTATTCAATGATATATCTTTATACTTGGAGATCTTATCTGGTTCCTTCCTAGCTGCCCTTCCAAGTCCTAGTCTTCTGATTTCTTGAGCACAGTCTCCCTTCTGATTAATGACTGAGCCAAGATATGGAAGATCTTGAACTATTTTAATGTTTTCATTATCTACTTTAAGGTTATGTGTATCATGTGTGGTCATTATTAACGTTCAGCTGAAACCCTTGAATACAAGGGACTCCTCAGTAGCTCCCCACTACCAAAAGTTTGTTTTATATAACACAAGTGTCTTAGCAATTCTTAAGAGAGTGAAGGATGTGTTATTACCAACACGTGTTGCTATCAACAGTCTTGTGACTGACAGTGGTTGTCAAACAAGGAATCCTGTAGCACCTTAGAGGCTGAAAAAAATTCCTAGCACAAGCTTTCATGTATTCCACTGCTCTTCACCAGTGGCTCCTGATGGACTGAAGGCTGTGAAAACCTATGTTAGAAATTTCCTTTTTCTCTGTGAGTCTCAAAGGTCCCCCAGGATTCCTTTGTGGGTTTTTTTACGCTGAGACAGACTAACATGGCTTTGTCTTCGAACACTACTCCATGGCTTTCAGCGTAGTTGTCTCTGCCAGTACGTACTGCATCTGAATTAGCTGTGACTTCTGCTTTGCTGTACTCTCATTGCAGTGTTAGTTTCAGAGACATTTAATCTGTCAGGCCAGAGCTGGAAATTGTTTGTGGGTGGCCCTGGGGCCACACTGGCTCCCAAAGTTGTTTTTGTGGCCCTTGTCCCCTCCATACCTGGTGGGTCCTCTTTTCGTGCCTCCCTGCCAAAGATGACTTGCCTCTGCTGGAAGCCTCCAGGCATCTCCATGGTTTTCTGTGGCTTACATGCACAATTAGGATAAAGAGTTTCTCTCTGACTGGCTGATGCTAGGGGACTCACCTGTATAGCATTAGTTATTGTGTGTTTTTAAGTTGTTTCCGATTTATGGTGACCCTATCATGGGGTTTTGTGGGGCTGAGAGTTTGTGATACACCCAAAGTCACCCAGTGGGTTTCCATGGCCAAGGAGGGAATCGAACCTCAAATCTCCAGGGTCATAGTCCAGTGCTCAAACCACTACACCGTGCTGGTTTTCACTGTACAGTATACTCTTGGTAGTTTCAAGATATGTCATCTGCAAGCCCAGAGCTGGAAATCGGTGTGCTTCTAGAGTAGGCAACTGGCTTTCAGTTGTATTTTGTGGCCCTTGCCTCCTCCAGAATTCACAGGCACCTCCAGGAGGGACAGTTTATCTTTTGTAGAGATTATGGGACCCTCCTGCACTGTTGAACATCAGAAAGCCCCCCCTTCCCCAAAATGAGAAGGGGGCTTGTGGTCAGTTCCACCTTTTAATTGTCTAATTTTTTTTTTTGGCTGCCCATGCGACCCCAGGAGAGTCCTGGGGCAAAAATCTGGCTCCCAAACGCACTATACTTGCGCAACCCTGTTTAAACGATAAACCCCATCTGTCTGAAGAATTATCTCCTCAAGCTGATGCCTCTAATAGACCTGTTAGTCTTAAAGGTGCTGCAGCTGAAATCTCAGAGAGGGTTGGAGTTGTCCCTGATGCTTTCAGCTGGCAACTTGAGCTCTGTATGTGAACAAGAACTCATTAGCAAGAATTAGAGTAACCAGAAGCTGGCACTCTTAATGGTCATATGTTCTCGTTTTTCTATACTGGCCACTCAGAGACTCACAGATGCCCATGGTATAGGGAGTTCACTGGCCCTTCCAGATGTTTTTGACTACAGTTCACATAATCTGCAATCTATCGCAGTCCCAGACTTCCTGGGCTTCTAGGAATTAAAATCCTAAACATCTGTGAGGTGGGATATCCTCCATCTCTGCTCAGTGCTAGTAAGAAAAGGAAAATATAGAACACTAAGTGCTTTTGAAGGGATATTTAACTGCTGCTTTGGAAATAAAAATTAGAAAACTCATTTGTGTTTAAAAACTCCTTTCTCATTTCCTTTTCAGAAAACAGACTGGGAGGTGGCCATTAAGAGTATTAACAAAAAGAACTTGTCGAAGTCTCAACTCTTGCTCGGGAAAGAGATAAAAATTTTAAAGGTAGGTTTTGTCATCTTATGCTCCTGGTGTCATTGCATTTGGGGAAGAAGGGAATTTTGAGAGCTATTCCAGCTCAGCATTTTCACGCCTTTATTTTTGCAAAGGCCAAGAACTGGCGGGTGTCCAAGCCGAGAAACACCTTCTTTTCTAGAAATAGACAAGTCCGTGAGTTGACAGGCGCAGAGATTTTGAGCATTACCAGGCATCTTCTGTTCTTGTTCTTCATTTTTTCCCCTCCTTCGTAAACATAACAGAAGCGAAGATTTCGCTGTATCCTGAGATGCACTACTTTTGTTTTGAAGTTTCTCATTCTTACACAGCTTCAGCAAATCTTAAAAAGATCAACCTTTCATAAACTAATGCAAACATTGATGTTTTCAAGGTTTACAAAGACAAAGAAATCCATCCCCAGAGAATCCCAGTTCCCCTCCCCCAAAATCCAACAAGTTTGTAGTCCTTACTGGAGCCAGAACGATGCTCAAAAGTACTACTGAGGTAGCTGGATTCAGCTTTTCTTGATGCAAAATTGAGATTTGCTTGACTCAGCAGAATCTTGTGCATACGTGGGTTGTGTGTTTCACACCCAGCATTTTTCTTCTGAAGGAAGAGAGCCCAACTCCTGTTTTGTGTCTTCTGGCTTGCCTTTTTAATAATCTTTTTTCCCCTCAAAGTCCTCCTGATTTGGAATGGTGTGGGTGGCAGCTCCTGGAGGGGTGTGGAATTTTCACACTTGGCTTCTGTCGCCCTGGGTTGACCTGGCCTCTTTTTTTAGTAAAATGCTAACTGAGTAAAAAAGAACAATGCGAGGTCTGTGTTTAGAGACTTGCGAACTGGGGAGGTTTCAGCCAGTGAGAGCAGTTTGGCCACAGTACAGAGGCCAGCTGTGCGGACACACGTGTCTGCATATAGATGTGTCACATTTTTGACATTCATTTCTCTGTGAAAGATTCAGAGTTCTTGTGGATCTTGCAGGAGAGAGCAGCAGACCAAATACTCTGGGGTGAGGATAATTTTGGCTCAGGGCCTTTTCACACTATATAAATATAATGCTATGATTCCACTTTAAATGGTTCCATCCTATGGGATCCTGGGGTTTGCAGTTCAGGGAGTGGTGTTCGGAATGCACTGCCAGAGAAGTCCAGTGCCTCCTCAAACTACAAATCCCAGGATTCCGTGGTAAGCAATGAGAACAGTTAAAATGGAATTTTAGTGCTATAATATGTAGTGTGACATGCACATCAATACAGGAAGCCCCCATCTTTCGTTGCCCCATTACCTGACTTGGTCTTTTGACATTTCCAAATTAAAGACAAGTTCCTGGGCCTGGTACAGTTTCTCTAGAGATGTTGCAAGTGTCTTGGGTAGTGCTGGAGTTCGGCGGTGCGATAGGTTCTTCTGACTCCATGGCTTTAGGGGCTTTGTTGGAGGAAAACCCAGATCTGGCTCAGATCTGGCAATGCCTCTCGGCAGCTTAGGATACAGTTGTGTCAAAGAGTGAAGTGTGCGCTCTGCAGGCATCTTTACTGGTGCAGTCATGGCATTCTCAGAGTGGGTAAGAAGAAGATGAATCCACACAAGTAAAACACAGATAAGAATCAGTTTAAGAGATCTGCTTTCAGTTCTTCCTTTCACCCTCTCCAGGGACTTCAAAAGATCTAAGGATTTTAGATCCTTCAGGCCAGTCTCGACCAAAATCCAGATTTCTCTATTGCTGTTCAGGTCGCTTTACCAATCCATTCCCAGGTAGAAGGAGATTTTGGCTCAGATGGTTTGAAGGATCTCAAATTTCTTTTGCCCTTAGAGGAGCAAAAAGGAGAACTGAGAGCAGATCTCTTTAACCACTTCCCGTCTGTTTTGTGTTTTTTTTTTGGTTGTGTGGATTCTTTCTCTCACCAACCCCAGAATGCACCTTCCGGTGTGGCAATGTGTGAGTCTCAAAGTATTCTCTCTGTTTAATGAGGAGGGGTGCTTCTTTGATGGTTGGTTGTTGTGACTTTCCTAACTAAGGGAAATCATCCCTTCCCATTTCCTTTTGTTCTGGGCTCCCACCCCTACTTTCTTCCCCTCCCGAAGCAAAAGAGACAGGAATGCAGGAAACTGCGTTTGTGTACCAGGCTACTCTATTCATCCCTGCAGCCTTGTCTTGCCACATTTATGATTGGCAGTGGGTCCCCAGAATCTTGGGTGGGAAAGGGTTGTGTCACCTGCTGCCTGGACTAGAAGTACCTAAGACTGAACCTGAGACATTAAGCATGCAAAGCACCTGTTGCCTATGAACACCCTGTCTCCCCCCCATTCCCTTTCACTTTAGGCTGGGGCATTGCAACTGCCTTCTAACATGGTAGCTTGATATGCTCCCTCACCCTTGCCGACAAGCACTCCGAAATCTATGCTGCCCTACGGGGAATGTTTTCTTCCACTGGGTGCCTTTCCTTTGGATTCTATGCTTTTGCATGCATGTTTGTGTGTGTGCGTGTTTTAAAACTGCAATTGGCAAAGCTGACGTTTTCTTGGAAATCTTTGCAGTCGCCGAGCCGATGAGATCATCCTGCATCTGCCAGCTCTTGACACCCACTTGAAAACTACCTTGGAATTTAAAGGTTTTGGCTATTTTGAGTGTTTTGCTCAGTGGCCCATGGCTTGGTTTCCATTTCTAGCTTACAAACACCGGTGCCAGTCCTTATCCATCCATGAATGAGGTGTGGCAAGAATGTCCAGTAACTCTTTGAAACAACTAGCCTGTACCTGAAGTTACAATCAGCTTAAGGAAACTTGTTCTCTGCTAAAAGTCCTCTTGTAGTGCTAGCAGTCAGGCCTTTTCAGCCCGTGGTGTTTGAGCTCAGCTGCTCTTCAGGTTCCAGTTTCCCAGTAGCCCTATTGGGAGGGCAGGCAACTGGCAACTGTATGTGATCTTCAGACTGATTTCAGAATGGCCCAGACCTTTTCCCCAAGCAACCCACAAAAAAGAGGAAGACAAGGGCTTGTCTTCACACGTATCTTTGTAGCTGAGAACTTGTCTCTTGTCTGGCCTATAAACAGGGCCTACGTAGTGGAGGCACCAGTGCTGTAGAAACCCCTGACCCAGTTAAGTCTGGTACGGTTTGGAGCAAAATGGAGGGGAGTTGTGCAGTTTTATCTCAGAAACATTAAGAGAATAGTGATTTCTTTTGTGTGCTAAAATTAGTATCGGCTGTTTGGAAGAAGCAAGCCGACTGGGTTTTGCAAGCAACAGAAGAGGCAAAGTGGTTCAGGAAGGTCAAACCAGTGCGAAGGAAGGAAGCAGAGGAAAACCTTAACATGGAGTTCTGACAGGATGTACCAGCCTTTTCCTGTTTCCCATGATTTATTTTAAGCTGTGCCCTGTTACATACTTGCAAAGAGGCCTCAGGGTGGTTTGTTGCACCTAAAAAAAACAACAACCACAAACAAGAAAAATGGATATAAAGTATTATCCTAAAGCAAACAAAGTGGTGGTTTTTGTTGAAATAAGCAGCCAACACTGATTTCGAAACGCACACGACTGCAAGGGCTTCCTGGAATAAAAACAGTTTTAGCTTTTTGGTATCTCGCTGACCTGGTCAGTTTGCTCCTTGCTTCTCTCTTCCCTCCAGATTTGTGCCTTGTCTCGGGCAAAACAAAACCAAAGCAGCGGGGTTGTGGAAAGGATCTTCAGTGAAATCAGTTTACTTTAGATGTTAATTAGTACTGAATCCTGATAACATTTTGTGTCTTAAGGTAGGAGGGATGTAGGGGAAGTCTTTCATCCTTTGGCTGTTTGGGACCAAAACTCCCTTCTCTTTGGCCATGATAATTGGACGTCTGGAGGACCAAAGATTTCCCACCTGTCTTGTAAAGAATTTATTCTTATAAAACTTGGTTTGGCAGACTATGCTTTTAGGATGGACAAACGTGTTGTGAAGAACTAGAACCTTGAAATAGATTTAAAATGGAGGCTAGAGGGAGGCCCCACACACACCCAAGGAAGGAGATGGGCGAGAGAGAGGAAGTATAGGGCTGCTGTGTTGACCCACCCCCTTTCCCCAACCTGGTTTGGACCCTGGGTGCCTGCTTTCCCCACCATGCCTTGGCCCCTTTCCCACAGACACATTTTGATATATTTGTGGTTTTTCCACTTTTTGGGCGGTCCTGTGCCCCTGACCCTACTGAATGTGGAAGCCCAACTATAGTTTAAAAAAGAGACTTTTTTTAAAAATGTGGAAGTTCTTAGCTGCTCTGTAACCTTGAGGCTATTACAAAAATGAGATTTGGTACTTTGTGGTTTCTTTGGAAGGTGCTTCTTTGAGCTGGGCCTTTTGTCACAGGTGAAGAAGGGTTCATCCAAGGAAAGTAAGCCAGTCTCTTTTTCCCCTGACCTGCACATTAAGCACTGCTGCATCACTGGATGTGGAAAATGATGTTACTCTTGCTTGGAAGGATGCCGCTTCTGAACACCAACTTGCCTTGTGGGACTAGTTTACTGTAATTCTCTGAAGCACTGCTGTTTTTATTTTCCAGGAGCTCCAGCATGAGAACATTGTTGCCCTCTATGACGTCCAGGTGAGTTTGTTCTCTGGGGTTTTTTCCCTCTTAAATGTGTGGCTTTTGCTTAATTTTAGAGTGACTCTTATGTGACAGTAACACCTGAAATCTTTGAAATGAAGTTCCAAAACATTGGGCAAAGGCCTCATCTGTGTAATGTGACCTCAAAAAAGATTGAAAAATATGTTTAGAAATGGCAGGCAAGCAGATTCTGGCTGGAGGTTGGGAGAAATGTAACAGTGAGAAAATTCTTTGGTCAGGAAGCAAACTGCTTCTGGACTCTCCCTTGCTTGGAGATTGGAGAATCCATAGGTAGAGGTTGGAAGACCAGGATCTTCTAATGGCATCTTACCTGTCGGAGCTACCAGATTGTTGGTCTAGATTGGTGCTTCTCAAAAACCTTTGTCTTCCAGATGTTTTAGTCATTGACTCCCTGAAGTCCCAACCAGCAGGACCAGTGGTCAGGAATCCTGGGAGATGAAGTCCCAAACCAAAATCTGAGAGCCAGTGGTCTTGATCTCCATTGGTCTTGTGAGAAACTGCTATGTTCAGGAGTGAAGAATGGGTTGTTTCTGATTCAGGGGGTGCAAAACTCAGCAAAAGTGTTTCTGTTGACTACAGTTCCCTCCCCTGCCCAGCATCATGGCTAGAAGGTCCTGGGAACTATCTTCCAAAAAAATGACTTTGCCCAGCCCTGAGAGGCAGGAGGAGAGGGGAGAAATACAAGCCTGCCTTTGCAGCCATTTGAGCTGGGATGGAATTCATGTTGACGTTTCTCCTTTCCAGTTGCATGCCAGGCCTGGCACCAGTGGCTCCTCTTCGCAGGCATGGTTGCCTGTTACTCACAGGCATTGTTGGGACACAGAGTTTCTTTCTGAGTGGCTAATGATAGGGCATTTCTGCTATGTACTTTTGTTAATATCAAGTGTATGTGATCTGTGGGCTCCGGGCTATAATTATGTGTCTTTTCAAAGTAGGCACAGGTGAGGTGTGATACTGGGGCTGTATGTGGCCCTCAGTGTGGTTTTTGTGGCCCTTGCCCTATTCCAAACTTGCACGAAATCTCCAGGAATTGTCTTTTAAATAGATCACAGGACCCTTCTGCACTGATTAACACCAAAAAGTCCCCCTTCTCCCCCCAAATAAACCTAAAGTGGGCTTATAACCACTTCTGATTTTTTGGATTTATGGCATTTTTGTCAGCACAAGTAGCAGAAAGTGGAGCCCTGGACCTGACTCAGTTGTCTACCCCTTCTCAAAAATATTTCTGAAGTGAAAAAATAAATCGTGATCTCAGACACAGTTTGGATTCATGCTTTCTTTTTCTAGCTTGTGTGTTCAGCAGTGTGGTTGCTGCTATTCAAGGTGAAAAGGTCACTAGTTCACAGTACTTTTCAGTAGTGTGTGTCTGGCAGAGTTTCCCTTAAGAGGAGATGGCGTGCTGTCTCCTGAGGCTGGTGATGGTTGAGGCATAGCTATATTTACCAGGATTACAGGTTGCATGTTCAGAGATTGGCAGCTGGCAGTGCCTTAGGTTTCTTCTGTATCTTCTTCCTCCGCTGTTGTTTTCATGTTGATATTGGATGATGTTTTAGCTCCGCCTCCCGCCTCTGGATTACAAATTCAATTATCCCCAGCCAGTGCTTCCTGCTGAAAGTGGGAGTTGTAGTCCAGCAGATCTGGCAGATGTCTGTTGTTTCAGGAGATATAAATTGGCATGTGTGGTCAGCGAGGAGAACATCACAAGAATGGGGACGTGGATCTTGATGAGGATTAACTTGCTGGACTGGGAAGGCCTTTACCTATTTCTTTTGTCATTCCTGCCCTAAGTCTCCTCTTGTGTTGTTCTGCTTTCAGCTTGACTCTGATTTACTAGCGCTCTGCTAGGCTTTTTGTGGCCAGATTTATTCTGAGATTTATTCTGAGGTGATTTGCCATTGCTGTCTTCTGCGGGTGGGAAAGTAGGACTTGTCCAAGGTCACCTAGTACAACCGGCCCTCTACATTTGCTAGGGTTAGGGGTGCAGGATCCCCTGCAAAAGTGGAAAAAACACAAATGTGTGTGTCTCTGTCTATGGGAAGGGGACCAAGGCATAGTGAGGAGATGCTTCATATTCTCAGCCCCAGAAAACTCCAGGATAGGTTAGGGTTGCCCAACAACTTGAATGTGCACAACAACAACCACAGAAGTCCAACAAACCTGGGTATATGGGTGTGGGGAAAGAACCCTCAGGTTGAGCATCCTTGTGAGGCCAGCTGTATAACCTTGGCTTATCAGTTCTTTTCCTCTCCTGCTGAGCTCCTAAAAGGTCAAGAATGACCAGGAGACGAATCACATTTGGCCCTGTTTATATTTCTGGATATCATGACTTAGAAGGACCTCATGGATTCTGGGTGAGTGGACATGTAGCACCGGCGTATTTATGAGGTGAGCAATGCCTGGCCTCCCTCTGCACTTGGCTGGAAACAATCTCTAGCCATGTGGAGACACGTCATCCATCCCAGCGTGCCTAGGATTATTTTCCAAAAATGAAATGTCACCAGAGGCAGAAGAGTTAAAGTCACTCAGGGTGCTGGCGACAATTATTCCCAGGTTTACACTTGTAGGGCAGTCAAAAACTCAGCTATGGGGTCCAATCCATGCAGAATAGGCAGCAAGTATACAATTTAATGAACAGCTCTTCAAAGGTCTTCCCATTTCTTGAAGCCTGATTTTAACTCCAGGCACTCCCAGCTTTTTGGCCCTCAATCAACCCCATAGTTGTTCTGCCTCCACATCCCATTTTGTTCAAGATTTCTTTAGCAGCTGTACCGGCCCAGGGCCATGGCAGAAAGACAAAAGCATGTAACAGCTAGCAAGGAGGTGACACGTGAGAGTATGATGCAAAAACCAAGCAAAATATAACCTGTTGCCAAGGCTGGATTGTGTTGAGTCATGGCACAGCTGTCTTGCTGCCAGCTTAATTTGAAATTTCCTTCCTACCTGCCTGCCTTCCTTCCTGTTTATTAGTCTTGCCGTTCTTCCCCCAGTGCTTCCCTGCTCTCTCTGTTCAGAACAACCCTGTGAGGTAGATCAGTGACTAATCAAAGTGATTAATCAAAGATATCCATGAGTTTCGTGGCTGAGCTGGTTGGCAGTTATAACCAGAATCTTCCAAATCCCATTTCAGCATTCGAACCCATTATGTCTCAGTATTTTGACACAAAAAAGGATCCACATTCCTAGGAACAGATCTGGCTGGCTCAGTCCTTTTTTTATCACTGAATTGAGAGCCTTCTGAATATGGTGCTTGCTCTCTGTCCATGAACTGTGGCTCCTCTGTGAAATGTCTTGTTTGTTTCAAGATCCTTCTTAATGCAAGCAATATACAGGATTTTTATTTAAAAAAAAAATCTCCATTCTGGTCTCTGACCTACAAGACTCTCAGGTGTCTAAAAGACTCTCAAGGAGATGTTTGTTGTTGTTACTGTGAATCTTCGACCCTAAGTTACTGGCTACTCCACCTGTTTGCCTGCTTAAAAATTGTGCCATTTGCTGAAGGAGAGGCTGGGTGAATGCTGCACCTTTCAGAACATACTTCATGCATGCTTCTGATAATGAAATGTGAAATTTGGCAGGACACTGGGACTTGGTGGAGGTACGTGTTCTCTGTGGAAGCCAAGGAGAGAAGCATCAAAGAGCACCCAGATTTCAGGATGCAACTTTTCTGGCCATTTTGAAGCCATGGCAAACACACCCACACTTACCCACACACGAAACACCATGTTTTGAGGGAAATATCAATTTTTTTAAAAAAATCCAATTTCCACCCTTTCCAGATAGAATTCTGCTTTGAGAACATGAACTGTACTTTATATAACTTAGCCTGGCATAAAAGTGCAGTTCTTGGGAAACGATTACAAATTGAATTGACTTTTTAATAATATTGTTACAAATGGAGCTACAAAGCCCTGAACTGCAAGAAATTATGGGGACCCTCTTTGATCTTGGCCACTTTCTGGGAAGTGGGAAAAAAACCAAAACATTAAAAATAGAAGAAACTTGTTAGCAGGACGGAGTTATTCTATCTTCTTTAATCCTCCGGCATGGTCTCGTGGGTTGAGCATTGAGCTGTGATGTTGAAGACCAAGCTTCAAATTCCTTGCTTGGCCATGGAAACCCACTAGGTTATCTTGGGTGAGTCACACTCTCTCAGCCTCAGGGGAAAGCACAGGCAAACCCCCTCTGAACAAACCTTGCTAGGAAAACCTTGTGATAGGGTTGCCTTAGAGTCATTGTACATCTGAAGCAACAACAGTCTCCAAAGTGCCCAGCAGACAGAGGTTTATATCCCGTTGCTAGATATGACAAAAGTATGCCCATTCAATTAATGGGATTTAACTTATGTGTCCGCTCACCATTCAGCAACTGATGAAATAGGTCTGGTTGTGACTAACCAACAGGATGCTAGCTATAAAGCATCCATTCCCCTAGAAAGAACTGAGAAAAGAGAAAACACGACCAGGAATTACAGTGAATGAACTACCATACATAGTCTTACATAAATATCTATCTGCTACGTAGCGTGAGAGCCAGCGTGTCGTAGTGGTTTGAGCCTTGGAGTGTGACACAGGAGACCAGGATTTGATTCCCCTCTCCACCGTGGAAACTGGGTAGCCTCAGGCATGTCACACACTCTCAGTGCCAGAAAAGCCCGTGATAGGGTTGCCGTAAGTTGGAAATGACTTGGGGCACATATGAACAACATAGCTTTTAGAAATAATGCTGGAGGTGGGATTAATATGTGAACATCTTATATTAAATATTGACTATTTCATTCTGAAAGAAAATATTTTATCGTACATTTTAAAAAGTTTTTTTTTTTTTTGAAAAATAAGCTTTAAAAGATGGGAGGGCATTCTGACCGCTGTCCCGGATTATCACGTCTCTTGGCCAGGCATGTGGGCTAGCATTACTTCGTGAGGCTGTGCTTGTGAAAGGTTGCACGTCTCCGGGTTTAACAAGATTGGATTAATTAGTCGCCTGCAAAGAATGGGCGTGTTTCTGTCGCTGAGTGCAGCAGCGGCTTTCTCTCCCATTTGTTTATTCCTTCCTTGTTCCTGGTTCCTAACCCAGCTTGAAAAGATTATGTGACTCCAGAGGGTAGTGGAGCAGGGGCTTATGGCTGCCCTTCTTTGGCTTGGGAAAGTTCATTTCTGGCTATGCTGGCTGGGGTGGGGATTCTGGGAGATGTAGACCAGAAAAGTAGAACTCTTCGAAGTGCTGGATGTATGAACAGGTTTTGTGAGACAGCCTATACATGTACCCAGATGCCTCACTCAGCAATGCTCTGCTACTCCTTTTATAAGAACGAGACCGTTTGCCTGGTTGCCTTTCACAAATATGGATGGCCAACTAGTCTGTTTTTTTTTTTCCCATAAAATAATCTAGAAAAGCAACTCATAACCTCCAGTGGTTATGGTGGGGGAGTTATCCCACTTTTTAAACCGAAATATGATTGCAGACTAGCTAACAACTTTAGTCTGGCTTG
Organism: Ctenosaura bakeri; assembly: GCA_948474755.1. Classification (NCBI taxonomy): domain Eukaryota; kingdom Metazoa; phylum Chordata; class Lepidosauria; order Squamata; family Iguanidae; genus Ctenosaura; species Ctenosaura bakeri. The sequence goes on along the minus strand of CAOLHI010000072.1, from coordinate 545,692 downwards.
CAAGGCTGATCTGGAAATCAAGGAGTCTTTGGTTAAAAAAAAAAAAAACTTTGCCTTTCACACTATTGTGTTTGGAATTAAGCTCTGCAGCATGTCTGTGAGTAATTTGTCTTACTTTTGTGGAAGCGTCAGTACTTTTTATTAGCCTTTGGGTGATCTGCAACACAGAAAGTGCTTCTGTTTTATCTTCCAAGTTTCTAGCTTTGCATTGAGAGGGCCCATTGTGCTGGTTGAACACCTCAGGTGGAAATGCTGATAAGCAGATAAAATATGGGGGCGAGGCGGGTGGGTTGGAATTGGGATTTCAAAAGAGTTGTGCTGGCAAAATAGGCATTTCTGTCTTCAATGGAAAAGCTGTTATTCGGTTGACCTGCCTGAGAAGATAGTGGCAGCAGGATCATACCTCATCCTTGCAATTGTATTTTTATCAACTTCAGATAAGAAATTTGCGCTGAAGTCTGTTGGGAAATGAACTGTGATGGAAGAGTGCTCTCAAGTTTTCCTCAAGGCATTGAATTAGGAGGGGCTGGTTCTGCTATGTGTGGTTTTGCACACACCTCTGTGCAGGAATTATTCCAAAAGTTGCACCTTTGAAAAGAAACTGGGAATGTGTCACAAATGAATGTCTAGCAGCTGAGTTTCTCGCAAGCCAGGACTGCGACCACAAGCCCTTGAGCTGAATCTGCCTCAGAGCTTCCACAGAGGGCCACAGTCCTACGACATCATCGTTGTTGATTTCCCAGGTTCTGTCTGTGTCCTCCCTCATTCTGAAAAGTTCAAATGGCTTAGCTGTTACCAGGAGGAACATTTAGATAAACTGTGCTGATGGTTTTGACCACATCCCTTTTCTCTGTGGCCCCACACACCACTGGAATGCCTCTCTTAAGTATTTCTATGGCAATGACTTTGCAGGTGACACCAAATTTTAACCAGTGGGCACAAATATGATACTCAGTCCCAGCAGTGCTAAGAAAAAGACATTTCTGATCCTTCACATCACATAGCTTAAGAAGCCCTGTCCTGGAGATTCTTGCAGGCTATTTTAATCCCTGGCAAAGATCCCAAAACAGAACGAGGCTGAAGTGTTTTGGACTTCTCTTGGAATAAATGCATCAACTGGCATTGAGAAATGAGCTCTCTTTTGTTGGTTGTTAGTAGCTGTTCTCCAGCTGATTGTTTTCAAATCTCCAAAACATCTGGAGGGTACTGGGTTACCACTGGTATATGCAGCAAGAGGTTCAGCGGCACTGCATGGTTGAGAAAATGCCAGAGACATTTTGGAGCCCTGGTTGGCTTACAGAGTTGTTGACAGGCACTTTTCCTTGATTCCCAATGAAAATGCAAGGAACAAATATCTGGTTGGATTCCGTTGCTACGGAGTTGCCTGCTTGCTTACATATTCCCCCATGTGCCTTTCTGTTTTTAGCATTTTTGCATGCAATGTCCTTCTCCGGCTGAGTCCACAGATACCTTGAAATTTGCCTTCTCCCTTTGCTTTTGCTCCTCATCACCCAAAACACACAGCATGGCATTTGATGTATCGCTTAGTGTAGATAAAAGGCAGCATGTTTGCACACTCGGCGAAGAGAGAGGCCTGGGAGGTGCTCACTCATCTGGAAACGTGCCCCGGGTGAATTGACAAGCCATTAACATATCCTCCTTGCTTGACAGTTGAAAAAAGCAGCACACCAAAGCCTGGTCGGATAATTTCGGTTGATTTCCATATGGTTGCTCTGTGCATCTTGAGCAAGCTGGAGGCAGTGGTCCATCGCATTGTGTGAGCAAAGCCCATCCTGTTTTCGGAGAGCATGGGCAAGCTAGCATCCTCCAGATGAGCTGAACCATGGCAGTTTGTTACAGTAACAACCCTGGGTTCCCAGCACACTGCTCACCAGCCAATCCCATCATCCCCTCAGAGGATAGTAAAGCCCACAAAGCATTGAAACAAAGCGGTTATGGTGGCAGAAAAAGCAAAGTCGACCTAACATTATGACATGCACCTGCCTCAGAGAGGCTGCTGTTGAAGGCCTTGTGTGGACAGGGCCTTTCTCATGAACCAGTGATCTCTCCCAACCCGTCTTTTCTCATCTCACCTGTGAATGCTTATGGGGAAAGGTTTTTGCTCTGCATTGTAAATACTATTTAAACTGGAGTTTGTCAGAGACTGTTTGCATGCAGGAGGTGTTGCCGTCGTTTGGTGTTGACACCAGAACGGGGGCTGTGGAAAGGAGATAAGGCGCAAGCGGCATAGGCTTGTTAGCTTCTGCTTCACAGATTTCCCAAACGTATTGTCTGAAGAAAGGTTCTTCCTTTGGCGAAGCTGGTCTGTGTGTAGATAAATTGGGATTGACCAAGGTCTCTAATTTGGGAGCAGTGAGGAGATGTTTAAGGTACTGCACTTGGGCAGAAAAATTGAAATGTACAGACATAAAATGGGTGACACCTGGCTGGACCTACGGTACATGTGGAAGGGATCTAGGAGTCTTAATAGACCACAAGCTGAGCATGAATCAGCAGTGAGATGTGGCAACTAAAAAAGACATTGCCATTCTAGGCTGCCTCAATAGGAGTATAGTGTATTCCTGGACAACCAAAGTTCGGGAAAGATATTGACAAGCTGGAACATGTCCGGAGGAAGGTGACCAAAATGGTCGAAGGCCTGGAAACCATGCTTAGGGAGGTGGGTAAGTTTCGAAGAGAAGGTTAAGAGGCTACATAATAGCCACGTTTAAATATTTGAAGCAGTGTCATGTGGAGTATGGAGCAAGCTTGTTTTCTGCTGCTCCAGAACTTAGGACGCAGAGCAGTGACTTCAAACGTCAGGAAAAGAGATTGCATTTAAACATTAGGAAGAACTTCCTGATGATAAGAAGAGTTCAACAGTGGAATATGCTGCCTGGGAGTGTGGAATGATTCTTTGCAAATTCACCTTCCTCCCTTTCATTCTGTTTTAACTGTAAAAACTCATAACGTTACTTTAAGCCTTTGTGGACCCCTGTGAAAGCACTGCAGACCCCTGGGAGTCCTGGACCACAGGTTAAGAACCACTGCTCTAGCTTTTATATAGTCTGTTCTGGCTGTCAGCATCTCTCCAGGGTCTCAGGCAGAAGGAGAGGTCTTACCCCACCACCTATGGCTACCTGAACCCATTTTAAAGTGGGGATGGGACCAGCATGCCTCCCTACAGAGCCTGTTCCCTACCTGCTGACATGCCAGCCTTATCCCTGAAGCACCTCCAATCCTGCCACGCTTGCCAACATGGGGAATGCGTCATGGCAACGTGAGGTTTGCATGGAAACTTGGGCTGAATGAACGTTCCCCATAACCACCGCCAGAGTTACAAATCTGTCCCGCGCATCAGTCATCTTGGAATGTCAGCTGGAGCCACACCGCAGCTGAGATGGTTTTTGACGGAGGCTGAAAGCACTGAAACCATCTGTGGCAGGCAGCCAGCCCGCGGAGAAGAAGCCACACCGTGGATCGCTTCTGCTCCGCAATGAGTCAGTTCTGAAGTGCCAGAAGCACTTCTCTTATTTTTGAGAAGAGCCCTGTTTATGCTCGGTCTATTGAGGCAGAACATAATTTTATGAATATTGCAATATTGCTAATGCTATTTCAGTAATTACCTGCTATATCTTGAGCTCTATTTCATTATATACCAGTCAGAATCATGCATGTATTTCTGATTTCTTTGTATGGATATGAAAACCAGACAATGGAGAAAGCCACCGGGAAGAGAATCAGCTCATTTAAAATGTGGAGCTGAGGGACTGTTCAGTGGATACCCTAGACTGCTTAAGAAGGCACCCAAGTCGGTCCTAGGGCAAATCAGGCCAGAATTCCTCCTAGATGCCACAATCACTGAACTGAAGCTGTCGTACTTAGGACATGCCATGGGATGAATTGATTCACTGGAGAAAGAGCACAATAAAGTGAACGGCATCAGGAAAAGAAAGAGATCACACTGGAGACAGACTCAGTTGAGGAAACAACAACTGCCTTGACTTTGCAGTTGGTCCCTTTGGAGAGGATTGTCACGTGTCGGAATCAATTGAAGGCACATCACGGAAGCCACTTTATGACCAGGCCTAATGGGGACCCAGATACACAATCTGGAGTTGGGGGAACATTGCAGCTTTACAGGCACTACCCACCTTCTTTCCACAGAGAAAGGCTGTTTGCAATTAAGCGTTCTGCTCTGGATTTCCTAAATAGCCTGTCTCCCGGAAGACGCATCCAGGGCAGCTGTGAAAGGGTTTAATCAGATAGGAGAAAGAGGCATTGAGAGAACGCAACTCCCTAGAGGGCTGGATGTGGCGGGGGTCAGCTCGTTCTCATCATAAATATTAATCATCAGTGTAAGCAGAAAGAAGGGGTGTGTGTTCCTCTCTAGTCTCCGTTCTCTCTGATTTAATGGACTGCTTTTCAGTCTGTTCTGGACAAGCAGAGCAGCCAGGGGGATCCCATCCCTTTCAGCGAGAATCTGTTTTTCTTGCACCGTCCCAGGAAGCAGGAGCCAGCTTTCCGTTGGCTTTCCTAGACATTCCTCCTTTTTTGCAAGCCTGCTTTGCAGAGTAAACAACCTGGCCGTGGCTGCCAATTTGAGGACAAAGGAACATTTCTGTGCAGGTCGAAGTTCTTCCAGCAACCCTCACGTTCTCTCAGGTTGGCTGGGATGGGTTTGAGGCAGTGCCCTTGTCACTACAGAATCGCATGGTGGTAAGATGGACCGTGGTCACAGAAAGAGCAGAGCTGGGAAGCTGGTTCTCTGCGTCAAAGCCTCTTGAATCATTGGTTTGATGTTGTCATTGTGTGCCTTCAGGTTGTTCCCAACTTACGGTGACTCTAAGGTGAAGCTATCATGGGATTTTCTGGGCTGAGAGTGTGATATGCCCAAGGTCCCTGGCAGTTTTTCCCCTGGGGGCCGGTGGCTGGTACCATATTTCCATCCATTAACCATGATGGTTCCTTTCTCAGAAACTCAGCCTGTGGCCTGGCACTAGTCCACAGACCGCCACTTTGAATAGCCATAGCATAAGACACTATGAACGCTTTTCAAGAGCAGGGTATAATTGCTACGAACAAATATATCTCAAAAGGTGTTTTCCATCCACATGGGGGTGCATTTTGAAAGGTATTTGAAATACCTGGCGGGGAGTAATATGTTTCCCAGAAACCCACCTGCAAATGGATCCAGTGGTTCTTTCCATTGTTGTCACGGCTGCAGCATGACTTCAAGTCATTTCTGCCTTATGGCAACCTCAAGGCAAACTTATCATGAGATTTTCTGGGGCTGAGAGTGTGTGTCATGCCCAAGGTCACCCAGTGGGTTTCCACGGCCGAGTGAGGAATGGAATCCCAGTCTCCAGGGTCATAGTCCAGTGCTCACAGCACTATACCAGTGGTTCTTAACCTGGTATCCGGGGTCCCCTCGGGGGTCTGTAGAGCGCTCACAGAGGGTCCATGAAGCCCTGGTGCTGGACATCAACAGCAGCAGCAAAAGGGATATGGCAGCGGGTGAGGATTGCAGGTGCTGATTCCGCTCCCATATTTGGAAACTATGACTCTAGAGACCAAGGTTTGAATCCCTACTTGGCCATGGAAACCCACTGGGTGATTTTAGGCAAGTCACATTCTCTCAGCCTCAAAGTCAAAGGCAACAAATCTTGGCAAGAAACCCCCCGTGGTGTGTTCTTCTTAGGGTTTCCATAAATCACTTTTCAAAGGAGAGAGAGGTGATGGCTAGAAAGAACCTTCCCCATCAGTAGCACTTTGTTGTTGTGTGCCTTCAAGTCACTTTTGACTTATGGTAGCCCTGAAATAAACCTTGGCGGGGGGTTGGCAAGATTTATTCAGAGAGCGTTTGCTTTTGCTTTCCTCTGAGGCTGAGAGAATGTGACTTACCCAAGGTCACCCAGTGTCTGAGCAGGGATTTGATTCCTCCTTTCCAGAAGCCATGGATGGATGGATGGATATTTGGAAATTTAAATAAATATTTGAATATTTAAATATAAATTTACTTATTTAAATCCTGAGTTAAGTCTTGGGGGTCCCCAGCAAAAAATGATATTTTGGGGGGATACCTGATAAACAAAAGTTTAAGAACCAATGCATTACACCATGAACTCTCTTTCTTCTCTATCCAAATGCTTTTTTCCTCCCTTTCTCTTCCATTTTCAGCCTCCCCTCACCCTGCCTTATTCCTTGTATGCTGCATCTTTAAATTTAAAAACATCAGGCTGAGGGCTGCTTGACAAAGCCATAACTCTGGGAGACTTTTTTGGCCAAAGGCTGTGGAGTATCAGTGCTTTCGATCAATAACCAAATGCATAAATAATGCTGGCTGTTGTGGGTTTTGTTCCCCTTCCTCTGTTGCCATCACCCTAAAGCTCAGGATCCCGCTGCCGTTTAGCTGACGTAGTCAACTGTAGTCAACCGAGGCCACTTCGGCTGGGCTGCGGAACGGCCCTGCCCTCTTTCTTCCTCTCCTGAATTGCCATCTGTTTTTAATAAAGGAGTGTCAAGCCGGGGGCTTTGTTAGAAATAGACTCCAGGGTTTTATATTCCCTTCCAGCCTCGACAGTCACTGGTATTATCCAGAGCGCTTATGTAAGCTGTTTTTCTTCTAAAGCCTTGTAATGTTAGATTATGCCCAGTTATTGCAGTCCTTTTGTTTTGTTTCCTTTTTTCTAAATTTCTGTTTTGGGACCCAGAAGGCTTGTTTGCAACAAACATGTGTCCCTGCACTCCGCCTACAAACACACACCTAAAGTGTCTGCTGTTATTAACATTTGCTATCCTTATTTTTAATTCCTTGTTTGTATCCTGCTGTTCCTTCATGGTAGCCTCGGGTGGCTAACAGCTTCCAGCGTTGCCCACCCGCTGCCTACATAAAAGCACCCCTGTAAAATTTCAAAATTGCCCATCTTTAGGAACACCAAGCTGTCAAAATGCAATAATATCTGTGGACTTAATTGATCTAAAGGTGCGATGGGGAATCTGACATCTTTCCAATCATTGAGCCATGGTTTCCATTTGCCCCCACCAGTGGTGATGGGAGTTGTTATCCCAAAACATCAAGGAGGAACCCCCCCAATAAATAACCACAACAGAAAAATAGGTTGGAAAACGTGCCTCATTCTAATAGGGAAATGAAGCTGGATCTAGTCTATTAAGGTACAACCCACTTTGGCTTAGTTGGAGATGCTGTGTGGGTCTGCCCCATTGCTCCGTTATAAAGCTCCTGCTTTGAATGTGGAAGACCACAGAGGCATTCCCTGGTGTCTCTAGTTAAAAATATTATCTGGTGGCGGGGGGAAATCTCTACAACTTGGTGAAACGCTAGAGCACCCCACCACAGAATTCTCAGTACCTCTTGAAACTACAAATCCCAGGATTTCACAAGACAGAGGCATCACAGTTAAAGTGGTATCAAGGTGGTATAACTGCATAGTATGGAAGAATCCAAGACCAGAGCTTGGAGAGTTGCTTTATTATTTATTTATTTAAGATAGCTGGCTGGAGGATTCTTGGAGTTTGCTTGGTGGTGGTGGTGGGAACATGAATTTTGCCAAGTTGTGAAAATGACTTAACCTCTAGCAGTCCTTGTGTTTGTTAGTTCCTTTGAACTGGTGGGAAAGTCAGCTTTGAGAGAGGCTGTAGCACAAGAAAGGAGGTTTCTTGGCCACTCCATGGGGTTGATTTCCTGACATTTGGACAGATTGGGGCAATCATCTTCGGTCTTTAGAAGTCTAGGAGCTGGCTTAGAGTCGGGGCTTTGTCCTTGAAGCGGTTGGCTCTCTGCTGGCCAAACTGAGAGCAGAGCATGGAAAGTCATCTGAGGTCAAACCCACTGGGAAGATCTCAGCTGTGTCTCCGTCTCGGATTTCTGCCCGTCCACGAGGGCCTTGCATGTCCAGAGTGGCATCTGTGCCAGGCGGCATGGTTGGGCAGCTGGCTTCCCAGAGGGATTGGATTGACAGGGATTGATGCTTTCAGGAAAGACAAGGAAGTGGAAATGGATTAGAGGAACTCGGGGAAATGGGTCAGAAATCAGGGAAATTGCGATGAAGGTAGGTTTTTTTTGTGACGCAGCTACAAGATGGCAACCAGCACTTGCGGCAGTTGGAATAGAGAGACGGCAGAATGAACGAGTATAATGCAGTGATGTATAATCTTCCGTAATATAATTTTTGTGATTTTGAAAGTGTTGGTTTTTTTAAAGTGGTGTAATCCTATTATACTTTTTGACAGTAAAAAGAGATTAACCTGAGTTTGGTGTAAAAACAAAAACTGTGTTAATAAAAGGAAATAGCTGTTCTGGAATCTTGCTGCTTGTGTTGTAAGGTGGTTTAGTGCTGAGACCTCTACTTTTGTTTAAAGCAAAAACAGAAATGGTTTCTCATTTATTTCTATTTAAGGTAAGGGAAAATGCAGCCCTAGGACCATGTGTAACCCCCCTAGACTGTTTAAGTGGAGCTCTGACGATGTCCTCCCCCGCCCCCAGAGCAAAGATGGTCAGAGTGCGGCCCGTTTTTGTGGTCTCTGGCACCCCCATGGTTTAAAAAAAAACACCTTGTTGCTGCAAATGCAGAGGGTGCTGGGGCACTTTTGCCACTTCTCTTCCCTGGGAACCTTGGAGAGCTGCGCCCTCAACACCCACCCCAGAAATACCCTTTAGGGGGATTATCACCTTGTTTGTAGTCTTCACGGGGACTAATTTAGGCCTGGGAGATGCCCCTTAAAAAAAAGAAGAAGCGGGAAGTGAACAGAAGGTGATTTCCTGTTTTAAAAAAAGCTTTTGTTGGGGCCCAAAATGCCCCAACTACCTGGGAGGACCAGTGCAGCCCCCAGCCTTTCACTGTTGCTCTGGAAGATGTGGGGTTAGTTTTGCCATGTCCTCTTCTCCAGCTTAGGGCAATATTTTTGCCTGGAACCCTGGAAGACTGTTGAACTACCCAGTGTTGACCTAGGCAGACTGAGGAACTGATACCGCATAACACCGCTTCCAGGCTTCCTATTTAATGAGACATTTCTCTGCTTCTTTTTCAGGAATTGCCCAATTCTGTCTTTCTGGTAATGGAGGTGTGTATTCCTTGTTTGCTGCCTTTGTACAAATACTCCTTTTTTCCCATTGGAATTGGGTAAACTGTGGCCTTCCTGGGCTGGTATGGGTAGAGCTTTCAAAAATTCTAAGATCAAAGTATTAAAACTGTTTCCCGGATGCCCTGCAGGTGCCCAGTCCTAGTTGAGAAGGATAGCTTTTATCTGGCAATGAATTCCTGGTGCCTGAAGAGAATTCTGCCTTCTTGGCTGGTAATAGGAGTTGCTTTGTTCATGCCAACACCCTATTCAGCTTCCTGGGCTTGAACCAGAACTGTGATTGAGGATTATTGACTCCTATCTCTCAGTCAAAGATCTGCTTCAGGATAGACAGAATATTCAGAATCTGTAGGCAACAGTTGCAAAGCTTTCAAATTTCCAGGCTAAAATGGGGAGCAGAGGGTGAGGATGTTTTTAGATCTGGCCACTGGGTGGAAATTCACAGCTGAGAACAAGCTGAGTGGAGTCTCACTCATGTAATCCTCAAATTCACTTTGTTTCTGAGCTTTTCTCAGAAAGTGGCCTTGATATGTCCTCCATGACAAAGAGTGCTTTCTAAACAAAAACCCACAAAAGTCTCCCACTCTTTATCTGTCCATTGGACTGCTGCATCCATGTCCCTACGACAAAATCGGTCCTGAGGAATGGCTCTGAGAACTAAACTTTTTTTTTTATTGCAGATAAGCTATTAAATATGCTGATGATTAGTGAACAGGCTTCCTGAATTATTGAGTCTCCTCATTGAGTGTGCCTCCAATGCTTAAGCAAAGTGCCCAGAGTTAATTGAAGGATGAATAATTCAGAATGTGTTCAGAGCCGTTTGGGTGGCAAATTTCCTTTTATTTCCCCCGGAGAGTTAGTAAATCAGACATTTGAGCCTACTACAGATGTAACTCTGCCCTGTCTCTTTAACCCTGTGGATAAGCAGTTTTTTAACACCACCATCTCCTTGTGTGGAAGTTCTTCCTTCTTTAATTTTGGGATCACAGTCATTCTGCCACCTTTGTTGCATTTATATCCCGCTTTTCGTCCGAGGACTTCAAGTTAGCGTGCGTGGTCCTCGTCTCTGTGTTCACCCTCCTTTAAATTAATAAAGTTTTTATTCTGTATAAAACAGGAGGAAATCACAAGCAGACCTCACTTAACAAAAAGCCTCTGACAAAGAGGCTGCTTTTTACAAAGTTGTTGTAGACCCTCCCAGCTGTACTTCCTCATCTTTTTTCTAGCTGGATGTCTTTTTAGCAGCACTAGCACTGGGAGGGTTGTGAAAGAGAACTGGAAAAACACAGGTGCTTGATGTCAGGTCACAGCAGCTTGTGTACAGCAAGCAGTGGAATAAACCTTGACCTGGGGAAGAACGGGATTCTGCACAAGCCAATCCGACTGTAGCTGTGTGTGCCTGCCTACAGCTGGCAGGGTGAACAGCAGCTGCTTGCAGAATCCCTTACTGAGCATACAGGAACAGCAAAACAGAAAAGGGGACAGCAAATAAGGCTGCCTTATTGTCTGTGTGTACCCTGGCAGTTCTTCCACTAACTGTGGCTCATAGTTGCAGCAGTTTGGAAACACTTGAGTTAATCATGCTTTGCAAACCACACCGATAGATAAAAGGCTCCACCCTGGTTAGCTGATAAGATGAAGAGGGAAGCAGGCTGTCCATATATCGAGAAGAGAAGGGAACGGTTCTTGTAAGTTCTCTCTAACTGTGGCTAGTTGATTGCACTGTGTAGTGGCTGCCCCGGGCAAAGCAGGCTGAGAATATAGACAACCAGCAAATGTGAAATTTATTTTCCTCTCTCTTTCTCTTACACAGTATTGCAATGGCGGGGACCTGGCTGATTACTTACAAGGTAATAAATTGCTTTTGTGTTTTGGTACATGGCTGAAAATCTCCAGAATGGTGAAACTTTGACCAGGGGGTGCTCCCTGAGTGCAGGCATTAACAGAAACTCTGACTGTGAAGCCACTTTTTACAAAAGCTTTTTATGCTCGCCCACCTCCTTTTTTTCCCCACCTCATCTTCTATCTAAGTTTTCTAGCAGCAGTATCATTGGGAGGAGAGTGAAGGAGGCCCAAAGAAACATAGATTTTTTCTTTGAGTCACCGGTGGACTTAAGTCAACCCATGAATTTCACTAGGTTTTCTAGGGCAAGGAATAGGCAGAGATGGTTTTGCCAATTTCTTCATCTGAAATGGAGCCTACAGCACTTGATATTCCTTGCCACTCTTCCATCCTAGTACTAACCAGGGCTGAACCTGCTTAGTTCCAAGACCAGATAGCTTTTCTGTTGCGCTGCATATGTGTGATCTTGCCATGCTAGCACTACAGATCCATAGTTGTGGCTGTACTGTGACATAAGACTGGTGCAACACAGTGTTGCAGGAGACTTAGGACACCTGCTCCGTGAAACTGTTTCCTATACAGAAGGTACAGCTTTTCAGTTGGCTCTTAACACTTTGTGAGGGTTTTTAAAAATCTTCAAGGTTAAAAAATACAAAATAATACAAAATAAATGATCCAGCCAGAGCAAAACAAATCAGAAGTCCTGGTTGCGTATGGATCTGAGCACCTGCTTAACGTTTCCCACAGAATTTGTGGGGACCTTTGGAGCAGCCACAGTATTAAAACTGGCAAACTTTTCTTTCCCTTTTAGCAAAGGGGACTCTCAGCGAAGACACCATCCGAGTGTTCCTGCAACAGATTGCGGCCGCCATGCGTATCCTCCACAGTAAAGGGATCATCCACAGGGATCTGAAGCCACAGAACATCCTCCTGTCGTATGCCAATCGCAGGAAGTCGAGCATCAGTGGCATCCGCATCAAAATAGGCAAGCGATTCTCTGTGCTAGCTGGGGATTGGGCTAGATTGTCCATGGGAATAGAAGTCTGAATCTGCTCTGTGTCTTGCCTCATCTGGGGTGCTGTGTGAACTCATGTATAAGTCTAGAAATTTTGGTCAAAAAATTGACCCAGAAAAACCTGGGTCAGCTTATCCTTGGGTCAGTGTAAGAACTGTACCTTAAAAGAAGCACCAACCCGCTCCTCTCTCTGTTACGGTGCTACTTCTGGCCTTTGTTTTATTATTATTACTTTTATAAATAGTATCGTACATCCACATATTGCAACATCTACATATAACATCTGTTAATAAAAGATATATATCAATATCAATGTATACTGTCTATTATTAAAAGGAAGATCATGACAACAAAAAGAACGAATAAAGGAAAAGCAGAGCTGTATCAGAACTAATAATACAGAAGTTAATCAGTCCAATAAGTGAATAAATAAATAAGAAAGAATGTCTCCCTTCTCAGGCAATGGCAAGTGTTACATTATAAGTATCTTCTCCTGAAACATAAATGCACTTACCAAATTCACTAAGCAAAATAATTCTTTAGACACTAATTAGATATGAATAGAATTACTAAATAGGATTTTGGGCTTATTTCTCAAAGCATTCTATAGACAGTTTACCCTGCATTTCTGGCCTTTTTGAATGGTGACAGGAGCAGTTCTTTGGTGCCTCTCCTCAAAGGAGCACCAAGAGAGTAGGGCAAGTTGGTGCTTCTTTTAGTTTCTCCTGGGATGGCCTAATTTCTCGCCTTTCATCACTCTCCTTAGAGAAGGGGATGGTTCCCTTTTTGATAGGAGTTATACTGCACCTTCTACCACAGCATCTGAAGCTGGAACTGTGCCTTATCTGTGGCCTGTTTCCCTAGCTGCCCGCCACGAAACTGGAACAGATCCAGGGAGTGAGAGAGAATCAGACCAGAAACCGGGAAGACAAAAGATATGGTTTGATTGTCTTTGGGGAATTTTATGACTAAGGAATCCCACCATGGTTGATGTAAAGTGTGACTTTAGCATGGGATGGGCCACATCTAGGCCTCCAGATGTTCTGTGTGCTTTAACTAGTCTTGACAGTGGCAAGGCATGCTGGGAGTTGTGGTCCAGCAACATCTGAGGAGCTGTACTTCACCCACTTCAGTTTGGCAAGATGTGCAAACATGGGCTGGATATGCATGCCTTCGTTTCTAATTTTCAGTTTATTACTTAATGTTTATCTGTTGTCCTTGCTGAATCCAAGCTGCTGATGCTGCAGCAAGGAGGGCTGGGGGAACGGAGGGTTTGGGCACTTTGCCCATTTGTGGTATTTTCTTAATCCATAGCTCATGTATATCCTGTAGGCAGGTCAGAGGTTATGTTATGCCTGTGTCTGGTTTTCTTCTAATTGGCAATTAAAGAGGTGGGTGACTTCTCTTCTCTTTGAACAGCTGACTTTGGCTTTGCTCGCTATCTCCAGAGCAATATGATGGCAGCCACCCTCTGCGGATCCCCTATGTACATGGTAAGTCAAGGCTCATAAAGTTTTCACTGCTATCATTGGACTTGGAAGCCCAGAATGGTATTGATGCACTTTGCTAGCCATTGCCCTTTTCCCGGGATTAAATAATGAAAACAAGGAAAGGCAGACAAAATCTGCCGTTTCCAAAGTGCCTTATTTCTCCATTGCCTGATTTCCTTCGGAGCTGTGGTGCCCCGCCTCCAGCTGCTAATGCCAGTGTGGTTAGGCCTGGCGTTGCACCAACAGGATTCCAGCCTAAATGAACACTGCTGTCATACAGCTGCTGTTTACTCCATAGACTGCTCAGAGCAGTCTGAGTTCAGATGTGTTACCAGCAATCCTTTGCTGCATCGCTGTGGAATCATTTTAATGGCCGTCAAGTTAAAATTGAACGGCTGTTCAAATGGAGACTGTTCCTTCATACCCAAGACCTATACTTCCCTGCACAGCTCCATAGTTTAAGAAGCAAGACAATCAAAAACATTTTTTTCTGAAGCCAGGATTAAAATAACTAGAGTGCTGTTGACCTCTAAGCCCCCTTTGCTGAAGCTGAGTTGACTGTGCCACCTGCCCTTGAGCGACTTCTTCCATGCCCTGCTCTCTCCTCATTCACCCTTTGTGTTTTTCAGGCTCCTGAAGTGATCATGTCGCAGCACTACGATGCTAAAGCTGATCTTTGGAGCATCGGAACAGTGATCTACCAGTGTCTGGTTGGAAAGCCGCCTTTTCAGGTACGGGTGTCTGAATTATGCTTGCTGTTCCACCCACAGAGAGATAAAGAATGGGTACAGTTGGAGGTTTATAACCTTCCACCCCAGCATGTTTTGTACTACGAGTGTATTGGGGTGGGAAGAACACGCAGCTTCTCTAGGAGATGGTAAACTATGGTTTGCAAGCTGGAGAATACCCTTCAAGAGATATGTTCTTGGATCACCTGCAAACCATGTTTGAAAACTGGGGTCTCACCTTGGTAGCAGATATTCTAATCACCTCCTGTCTGCTGTGATTTTCCCGTTTCTCTTCTTGGCATTCACTGCGGTTTTCCTGCTGCAGTTGCCCCAGTAGCTGACTGTGGTTTCCTCCTAAAACAGAATTAAAACAATTTGATATGGAAGCAGCAGTTATAAGGAAATTCCCCCCTGCCCTTAATCATGAGTTCACTAGAAATGGACAATTGCTTGTTGGGACCATTCACAATTTTTTTTCCCCGTATTTGCAAGCCAGAGCTAGGCTATCTTGACACCTGAAGGAATCTGTTCTCAGTTTTCTATTACCTTTGGAAAGCTGTGTTTGACTGAAGGATTTTGGGAGTTAGAATCTAAAAACAGCTTTTCTAAGATCTGATTTCTCCCTTCCCCCAGGAATTCTTCTTAAGTGTAGGTGTATAATCCTTGTCAAGATAGCTTTTGCAAATGACCTCTTCCCTCCCTTTCACAGGCCAATAGTCCTCAAGATTTACGGATGTTTTATGAGAAAAACAGGAATCTGATCCCCAGGTATGTATACACTGTGATATCTAGAAATCCGAACCCTGCAAGAGTTTACTTCTGGGAAAGGGCAGCAGACCAGCTTCAGTATGCTTATCTGTTCAGTAGGTCTCCCTCCTTCCCTTCCTCTTCTTTCTTTTAAACAAATTAACCGTTCCTTCCTGTTCTGTGTTCAGTGTCCCCAGGGAAACATCAGCATACTTGGCTGACCTGCTGTTGGGTTTGCTTCAGAGAAACCAGAAAGACAGAATGGACTTTGGTAAGTAACGAGTTAAGATTCCCTTTGCGCAGGGGTTCCTCAACTATTTCCTCTTGTTCCTTTGTGTAACCCAGTTTACCTCTGAGGCAAAGTCTTAGCAAAGCCTTAGACCAGACTTTCCTCAACTTTGCCCTGTTGGACTACACAGCTCTCAGAATCCTATGGCCAGCTACCATCCACATTATCGGAACAATCTGGTAGATGCTTTTCACAAGACCGGTTTGAAAGTCAGGACAGTGCAAGCTTTTGAGTCATGTGGAACTCTTCTTCAGGGGTCACTGTTCAAAAGCTGTCAACTTTTATTTTTTCCCCCAGTATTAGAGTTTGTTGCTGTTAAGTGCCTTTAAGTCGATTCCAATTTATGGTGACCTTATCCTAGATTTTTCTTGGTAAGACTTATTCAGAGGAACATTATCATTACCTTCTTCTATGACTGTGAGAGAATATGACTTGCCAAAAGTCACAACACAGGTGATAATTTTGTAAAATCAAAATGTTTGAGCCCAAAGATATGTCTCATATGTAGTGTCATTGCCTTTATTATTATTTTTGTTCAGAATTCTTTTAGAAAAAGGGAAAAGATGAGAAAAATGTAGCAAAACACAGCTGTTATACAGCTGGATCAGACAAGGTTGTCTCCATCTGGATCAGCATCTCCCTGCCTCCGCGAAACAGACGGTGTGTTGTCAGATTTCTTTTGTTAGTCATCATCAAGAGCATGAGAAGAGGTGTCCTGAGGGTATGCTACTTCTAAATCTGGGGCCTCTGCTTAAATTTCATAACCAGCTGCTGTTAGTAGAGCCACATGCCATAAATTTCTGTTTGCATTTATTAGTTGCATTTATACCCTGTCTTTCTTCCAGTGAGCCAAAGTCATGGAAATGCCTTGTACATACAGAGTCAAAATTAGCAAAACATTTGACTGGAGGGGCCTTGTCAGTGAGCCTCAAGGCCAACTTTGATCCAATTGGAATCTTCCCTTGCAAGGATGTTGTGAAACTAAACCTACTGTATATCACTCATGTTTAAGTTGAGGGCACGTTTTGGAGTGAAAACTAGGGATTTTGATATGACCCATGGATAAGTTGAGGGCCATTCCATGGAGAGGGAAAAGTGCCAGTGCCATCTTAGGGAGCCAGCTACCCCTAGCCGCTGCTGTGCCATTTTCCCACCCAGACATTCATCGAATCATGGCTTTGTAGAGTTACACAGCAACAGTCCACCTCTGAAGTAGACACCCCCAGTCTCGAGTTCAAATTCAGCAGAGTCTGAAAGACAGCACAGCCTTCTTTGAAGGATCCACCTTGACATTCTGCTAACAGAAAGAAAATTGTGCTGGCAGGATCCCCCCTCCAAAAATGAACTTTTCAAGGAGTTGACTGGGCCAACTGTGGCACTGAGCTGCTTCAGGGGGGTAGTAGCCATTAGTGTAATTAGCATCCTGGTTAATCTTGGTCATCCCTGGCAAGTGGAAAGCTTTAATATCTGAGACTAGATTCCTCAGAACCGTTGATTAAATCTAGATTGATTCCTTTATGGCTGTTCGCTTGGCCTTCCAACGTGGCAGCTACTTAACAAAAAAAGGGGGGGTAAGTGATAGAGAGCAATAGAACTGCCAAGCGGGCAGTTTCCTCCTCCCGGCTTGTCGCCTTTCTGCTCAGCCAGTTTGGCCCGTTCCCAGAGAGCGGCAGTTGCTGCAGCATTTCCGGTTATGGGAGCCGGGTGGTAAACAGAGTGACCCGCTTTTATATAATCCAGGATTCCTTAGCAGTAAAAGTATTATCCATGCAAACAGTCACACATGTACACAGAACGAGCAGCATCGTGAGTGCGGTACAATCTGTACAAGTCATCCTGTTAATGATTAAGAAAGAAATACCCCCTCACAGCCAGAGCAGAGTGTTTCCAAAAATAGCTTATCATCAGACTATTAATATCATTTCATGTTCTAACATCATACTTGACCTCTGTGAATTGTTGTCTAGAAAAGTTTCTGACAAAACACTCCTCCCATCAGCTCAGGTTTTGATGAGTCCTGGTCTGATTACTAGCTTGGACAGGATGTTTGGAAGCAGCTCGTGGTGAGGATTCAGCAGTGCCTCTAACTGATCATTGTGGAAATTAATCAATAACTTGGGGAGGAGCCCCCTTAAACCTGTGGCAGCTTTCTGATTGCCACCCTTGTCCCCTTTAGCCCTACAGTTGTGGGCATTGGATGGCCTGTTCCAAGAGAGAAAAAACTTGTTGATCTGGGCTAGGTGGGAGTTTTCCATCCTGGATTGTAGAACATTGTGTTCCCATCCCAGGACAACAAAGTGTCTTGATCTTGAATGCTATACCTGTTCCTCAGCTGACTTGAAATGTCTCGGTGGTGGGATTTGAGACCTGTGCGCTCCCATGTGAGCTGCTGTTTGTTTCAAGCGTGGAAGACCACCACACCTTCGTCTGATCTCTGTTAATCATCACCCTCAGGCTCAGTTAGTGTTAGATGAGCACAAAACACACACACACAAAAAGCACAAAACCTGGCTGCCCCCTTGTTCTTTGGTACATGTTGGTATTTCCCAATGCAATTATGAGTCCTTTTTTTCTTCCTCCCTCCCCAAAAGAGACACACCCCCACCCACTGCTGTCTGCAAAGTCAGGGTTGAAAGGTTATCAGTGTTTGCATAAGAACAGTCTGTGAGATTTGTATTACAACCTTCTGGTGTATGGAGTTTGAGGCTTGGGAACTCCCTGTCTGTGGATCGTGATGTGCTGAATTCTTCTTAAGTATGTCAGCTCTGATTTGAAAAGGAAGGAAGGTGGGAGAGCTGTACTTAAATCCAAGCTTAGGCTCACAGCAGAAATGATGAGACATTAGCTGGGCCATCCCAAGGTGCTCTGCTGTCTGAGGCCAAAGACAAGATGGTGCCCTCTCCTTCATTCCGCAGTGGGAAGCCAGAAGGGACTAGCAATTCATCACAGTGGTTGGGCAAAATCTTCTACCATATCCAAGGGGAGCACAACTATCAAAAGCAGGTTTTCCTTCCCCAACATCTGGGTTATGTGAGTTTGGCTGATAAAAGAAACTTCCAAGATGCAACAACCATTAACTTGAATCCCATTCTGATTACCCGTTTGAACCATTGGGAACCCAAATGGGTGTACATCTTTCACAGTCAGCTTCCTGTTCCACATACATTGGCTGGTGCCAGTGGAAGTGGGGGGCCTTTGACTTTCCCAGTGCTCAGGCCTACAACTCCCAGAGGTCTTCAACATGGGCTGGGCTTGCATTGGCTGGGCCTCTGGGAGCTGAACATCAAAACTTTTGCCCGGCCAAAGTTTCCTCTGCATGTACTTTACATGGAATCTGTTGCCTGTGGAGGTTGGTTCCTTTTGAAATGAATGGGGGCGCCAACATGGTATAGTGGTATAAGTGTTGGTTTAGAACTCTGGAAGACCAGGATTCAGCTTCCTGGTCAGCCATGGAACCCCACTGGGTGATCTTGGGCAAGCCATACTCTCTCAGCCTCAGAGGGCAAAGGCAAACCCCCTCTGAAGAAATCAAGGAACCTTGTCATAGGGTCACTATAAATAGGAGTCGGCCTGAAGGCACAGAGCAAGTTGTGCAATCGTGTACTTTTCAAAGCACAACGGGTGCGTCAGATTGGGTTAAACGTTACCTGTTACATCCCAGTGTCTTTGGATGTTTCTTCTGTTCATCTTACCAAGCCATTAGCCTGAGGGCATGTTCTGTGTGACTGAAAGTACTGATTAAAATTGGAGGAAAGGTTAGAAAAATCACCTTTGTTAACAGAATGGTCACCATCTTTGCCTTATAAACCAGAATTTAGAAAAGCAGCTTTGGGGAGGGAGAGCACTAGAACTCCCAGAAACCCCCAGCCAGCATGGCCCAAGGGCAGGGATGGGCAGCTGTGACCAGGCATTGAAACTGTGGCATTCCAACTGTGCACCATGTCATGTCACTTCGAGTTTCATTTCCATTTGTTTTGGGGGTTTTCTCTTTATGTCCATGGTACTTTCATTGTTCTTGAGCATGAAACCACCATAATTTGCACCATTTTGGACCTTATAGAGTACCTCTCCCTTGGATACCTGATTAGTTCCTATGTTGCTATCATTTCACTGCTCAAGGAAAAAACATGGTTGTTCCTTTGGTGCCTGGCTGGTTTTATACAGATCTGCAGACATGCATGGTGTTTGCATTGTTTTGAACTGTTTTACAGGGGCTTAATTCTGTTTTCTTTTAACTTGTCAAATTGATTAATATGTCCTGGGCCTTTTAAATCTTTATATAGGGGGTAGGATGTAAATACTTTAAACCTTTTTTTGAAAAATGGCACTTTGGGGGTGAAAAAAAAATCATCTATTGAATTTCCTCTGCATTCTGGGAAGCTCAGGGACCACAAAACAGCAGCCTGCAAACCACATTGTCTCTGCCCCTGCTGGCTGGGCTTTTCTAGGAGCTGTAGTCCAGAAAGGTAACTTCTCCAGGCTTGAGTAATAGTCGTGTCCAGATTGGGGTGGGTGCAGGGAAGGAGGAGTGTCACCTGACCACTTTGGTGTTTTTTCGTGAGAAAAGAGCATTTCATTGAATACCACCACCGCTTCCAAGATGCAAAGCCAAGCATATGAAATGGCTTCCTAAGTACTTGTCTCAGATTCCTCCGTTTCACTGTGTCTTTAAAATGATAGATGGCATTTTCCTTTCCAAGTGGAAATAGCGACGTGCTCCCTCAAATGGGCTTCTTAATCTTTTATGACTTCTTCTGGGCTCTGGTTGGGCAGGGTATCGATTTGTGTGTACATGTGGGCAACCTGGCAGCTGCTCCGCCCTCTCCGGTTCTGAAGCTAATTCATATTTGTGGTTTCTTTTCTCTTTTTCATGCAGAAGCCTTCTTCAACCACCCGTTCCTCGATCAGGTTTCAACGGTCAAAAAGTGTGAGTTGGAATCCAGCTATCTCTGGCCTTCCTTTTACCCAACATCCTGGAAAGAAATCAGGATGTCATTTTTCAGATGCCCTGCATGGTTCTGGTCAGTTTTCCAGCCCCAAATCTGAGATGTTTGATAGTTCTAGTCACGCACCCCTTTTCCAACATGTGTGGAGTTTAAATGTTCCAAAAATCTTTTCTCTGCAGTATTGCACTTCTCTGGTTGTGGAAGGGTTTTACCCAAAGCATGAAAATGTTCCCCTTTTTTGACAACTCCCAGAATTCCTTGGGAGATTTGGGTGTTGGGGAATTCTGGGAGTCTTATGAAAAGGGTGCTTTTCCAAGGTTTGGCGTGACCGGAGGCCTCTCAGAAATCTCTTCCCCAGCTTTTAATTACTGCTGTTTGAAGATGTCAACTCCTCATAAACCTGGTTATCCTTACATCGTTTCCACCCCCTCTCTCCCAGCTTGCCCCGTGCCCGTGCCGGCATACACCGGTTCAGTGTCTGGCAGCTCCTGTGGTAGCTCTCCCTCCTGCCGGTTTGCCTCTCCCCCAGTAAGTTCCATTCTTATTTTTCCGTGCCTTGCAGGGGATGCCTGGGAGGGTGAACATATTTTGTATCCAAGGCAAAAGATGTTAACTCATGCCCTTGATCGGAAACTTTCCATCTCTTGTGACCTGGCCTTGCTCATCCCAGCATGCGTTGCAGTACAAGTGAGGCATCTTTGGTCCTCTCAGTGTTCTTAGAGTTCCATGTCCCAGAAGCCCTAGCCAGCATAGATAAGGGATTCTGATAATTGAAGTCCAAAGTATTTGGAGTGCCAGAGATCCCCTCTTTGTGCTCGATAGCTTGAAAGGCAGAACTCAGCAGCCCCAGCAGTTTATAAGGAATGTCTGGAGGTCCTAGTTTCATTTCAGAATTTGCCAGTTTTGTGAACTTTATGGAGACTTTTACATTGCAGTAAGGTACACGCACCCACATCCATTCGACTTTATCAGAATTTTGAGTTCTGCTTTAAAAGTTGGCCAAGTTTCTAGTTCTGAGGAGATGTGGATTTGAAACTCTTTGAGTCAGAGAAGTTTTTCAAATTCAGCCCTAACAATAGGAGACCAATGCACCGATTTTTCTTCTAAGTTTTGTTTTAATTTGCCTATATGTCATTGAGGGCAGGACTCTCCTGCTTGTCCCATTACTTTCTTTCACATATGTGCATTCAGGTTTTTTACTGGTTGGCCAAATGCACGATGCCACATCTACGAGATGTCTTAGGATAGATAAATAGCTGAGCTTCATCTCTTCCGTTACTGTGGCCATTGTTAAAACAGTAGGCAGGGAGAAGAGGGAATCTAACATCACCTTTAAAACTAGTTGGTTTATTGTAGCATGAGCTTTTGTGGCTTTTGGTTTACTTTGTCTGAGGAGGTGCCCCGGGAAAGTAGACTGAAAGCTACAAAGGCTTGTGTGAAAATAAATCAGTCTTAAAAGTCCTGCTAGGTTCCTCTCCTCTTTTTCTTTTTATGCTGACATTGACCAACACGGCTATCTTCTTGAAAACTGTGGCAATCATTGTTTCCCTCTGACTTTCTCTGTCTCTCTCACGCACAAAAAATCACATACATACATTTTGGAAAAGTTGCTTTTTTGGACCAAACCTCTCAGAGTCTCCCTGACAGTATGGCTAGTGGCCAGATCTGGCTGGCCACGTGGAGGATTCTGATTGTCATCATCCACAGAAAAAATGCAACTTTTCCAGCCTCCGGCTCCTCTGCGTGGAATGTTTAGCAAAGATGCTTGAGCATCACTTTCTTGCAGAATCATTGCTTCCAAGGACTACACCTTTCTTGTTGTCTTCCCTGGTAGGTTTGGCATTTTGAATTGGTGGGTAGGCACACTGGAATTTGGCTAGCTTTGTGCAGCCTAAGCGAGTCTTCTTTTCCCAAGAAAGGCTAGGCTCACGGCTGTCCTGGGAGTTCTCTAATTCCACCTTTCCTCTTCAGTCTCTCCCCGACATGCAGCACATCCAAGAGGACACCCTCTCTTCCCCTCCCCTGGGGCCACCAAATTTCCTTCAGGTCTCCAAAGAGTCCGCCAGCACCAGCAGCAAGAACTCCTCATGTGACACGGATGATTTCGTCCTGGTTCCACACAACATCTCTTCTGATCAGTCATGTAAGGCCCTTGTCAGTTTTGTTTATTTGCAAACTATACCTGTCCTTTAGTGGCTGTTCCTACCTTGACAGAGAAACCCAGGCTGCTTGCTTAACAATTGGCTCCCAGTGTGGATTGGATTTGCTTTGAGGAGATTGGCTTTTTGAACAGTTTTTGTTTGGGAGAGAGTGTCACCTTTCCAAAATACCTCTTTCTATTCCTGCAGACAAAATTGGGTTGGGAGAAAATCTTGCTCCCTGGGAGCTAAAATTTGGGAAATAAGCAAATGCTTCTGTAACATTTGCAAAGGGTTTCCAAAGCTGTGTGTTTCAGTTTAGTCTCTTGACAGCTTCCCCTTTTGTTCTCAGTGTGAAAGCACGTTTCACACTGTGTTCCCTTCAGTTTAAAGCCCTTATAGGAATACTCCAGCCCTCCAGATATTGTTGGACTGCAACTCCCAGCATTCCCTAACATTTGCTATGTAGGCTGGGGCTGTTGGCAAGTTGTGGTCCAGCAACATCTAGAAGGCTGCATAATTCCCATCCTTGGGTTCAAGTGATCAAAACGTGGTTTCATCCTCTGCCCAAGAATGAGGAGGAAGGAATTGCTTGTCTCACCAGCAAGGCAGGTCCTTCACTTTCATGTTTCCAAGCAGAATCGGAAACAGAACTGGCAAAAGTTGCTTTTTGAGACTACAGTTTTTGGAACTCTCCTGCCTCCCCAAAGTATTTCTGGTGGCCATGCTGGCTGGTGGATTCTGGGAGTTGTAATGCTCAACGCTTTATGTTTCCCAGCTCTTTCCAACATTTAATTCTTGCTTTCCCGTGCCATCCTTTGGGAAGACCTTCTCTCCAAAGCTACTAGGGTACTTCCACTGGTGCAAATTGAGGTTTCCTTTGATGTACAGATAACTCTGGGGAAGAGCAATTGGCAAAACAAGTGAGAAGAGAATTAGACTGCCCTTCCTCATCCCCTATAGTCTTGGGGCTTGTAGGTTTGGTTTGCATAACACATGTTATACATTGGTCTGTTGCGCTATCAGGCCTTGTGTTGTAGGTTTATCTCAGCCAACTTCCCACAGGGATTCAGCTAAGTTGCATTGCTTGTGTGTGAGCAGGCAGCATCGTCTCACCCTTCTCTGCTGCATTGCTGAGAACAGCTTCAAACTGAAACCGTGTGCAGTTTTTCCTGCTACTTCCTCTGCAACTTCATATGTTCTCTGGGATAACTCCTGTCCTCTGAGGTGTGTTCTTTTTTGCGATACAGATGACATGCCCCTGGCTACAGCAGGGCGGAGGGCCTCCAGCGAGTTCCTGATGTGCGGAGGGTAAGTGTGCAGACTTTTCACCCCATTGCCAGAACATAGCCAAGCTAAAACAGGAGATGTCAAGGGCCGCTATCTCTTTGCAGTCAGTTGGGGTGGACAGAGGAAGGCTTGACGCTTGTGTCGCTTTAGCACCTCTTTACCCTTTGCACGGCAAACCCCTGCAAGGTTTCAGGGATGGGGAGAGGGATTTTCACACCCATGCTCCGCCACCTCATCTTCCTTAACTGCTGTGTGTCGCCTTTAACAGACAGTCTCCGTTAACCGTTTCGGGAAGCTCTGGCAATTTTCAGAAGCCTTCCTCGAACTCCTCTGGAAGTAGTTCTTCTGGTTCAGCAAACAGGTGTGTGTCGCCTTGGGGTTCTTCCTCTCCCTCCATCATTTCTTTCTCCTCCTTTCCATTCTTGTAGCAGATTTCCTCCATTTTGGCAGGGGGGAACAGTGGAAAAATCTATCTGTCCCTCCTTCATCCCCAGTCAATGAAGTTTTTAAATATTTTGCTGACTGTTCAGCTGTTTTTTACAGCAGGAGTAGGTGGCTTTCCAAACGTGGTTAGACTCCTGCTCACATTGGTCCCAGTGTGTTGAGAGATGAGACTTTAGTCCAAAAGCATCCAAAGGTTTAA
Organism: Ctenosaura bakeri; assembly: GCA_948474755.1. Classification (NCBI taxonomy): domain Eukaryota; kingdom Metazoa; phylum Chordata; class Lepidosauria; order Squamata; family Iguanidae; genus Ctenosaura; species Ctenosaura bakeri. Next base: position 521,461 of record CAOLHI010000072.1, on the reverse strand, counting down.
GAGTTTGTTCTGAAATGTTGTCCCTGTTTTCTTCAGCTGTGGAGAGAAAGCAAGACAAACCCCAGGGCTCTGCGGTAGAACACATACTTTCCCTTCATGTGTGTCCTATGCATCTTCACCCAAAATCCCTCAAAGCTGCCACAAGTTGGCTTAGAGACAGCATTGGCCTGTTAAGTCACTGTTATATCGATTCATAAGCTCTAGTAGAGTGGATCACTTTTTTACTGCGTGTGTACTCTTGCCCAAAGAGAGGAGATTCACCAAAGTATAGAGCATTTCTGGGAACTGCTTTGAAAAGCAATATTTTGCATACCCAAATACTTTGAAGCTCCATGATGTCAACCATCCAGTTAGCCCTTCCACTAGTCAATTCTTCACCTGCTGGCTAGCTTTCTAACAATGAGCTGTTCCCTGTCTTGCTTGGATGTTCCTCAGATGGTAGGCTCACAGTCTGCTGCTTCATCTGAAACTTTCCAGAGGGGTTGTTTGCGCTCCCTTTTAGGACCCTTGGAGCCTGGGGTGACTTCTGCGCTGTAGGTGGAAGGCAGCGACTGTAACAACCACTTAATGTTAAAGGCTTTTGTTAACCGTTAAATCCTCAAAATCAAAAGGACCAAGCAGAAAATACAGTGGAAAGTCTGCCGAGGGGAGATGTTGAGCGCATTTTCACTGATGACTAAACTCTAAAAGATATACCAGTACCACGACAGGTTCCTCTGCGAAGGCACGTTCACATAGCCATGGACATTTAACCAGCCTGTTTCTCCCAGCTGTCTGTAAACGAGTTCTGTTATGTTGCTTCCTTTTCGTGGGGGAGAATGAGCCCTCATTTCTGGTGCCTTAAAAACAGTGAATTGTTTCACCTTTTAAATAAGCTGCAGGGACTGTCTGTGTTATTTAAGTTCGAAAAACAAACAAGCACATTCAAAACTCTACTTTTCAAAACCAGAAGTAGATTTCTAACCATTTCCATGGCTTCTTTTGTGGGGGGGAGCACATTCTGAGGGGCAGACCCCTGATGAGTCCTGGGAGCAGAAAATTGGCCAAGGTTTCCCACCCTTTCTTACAGGCTAAGAAAGATCTTTGGGCAGAACTAAAGTCTGCTTCATTGGATTGCCTCAGTGGGCACATCATCCAAGACTGGAGTCAAATGGCAGAGATGTTTTAAAAAGACTTTTGTGTGTCGTTAAAATGCTGGGCTTCTGTTGATCTTGCAGTATAGCTCACATTTGTGCCACAGCCCCTTCCTCCAAGGAGCCCATAGCAGTGGGCAGGTGGCCATCCCATCATTACACAGCGCTTGTGTCCCCAAGGTGGTAATCAGGCAACCTTCCAAATGCAGTTGGACTAGAACGCCCAGCCTTCCCCACCCATCGCTAGGGACAGCTGGGAGTTGCAATCCAGCAACAACACCTGGAAGGTAGCAGTATCATTTCCACCCCTGCTTTGTCCTGTGAGGGAGGCAGCTGGATGCCAGGGACTTTGCCTATACCTCTTGAGGAGGCCCATGTGGATTTGAACTCCTGTCCTAACCATTCCAAGACAAAGATTTTGGTCTCCTTTGTCAAACCACATTTGTATTTTGCTGCCCCGCCTCCAACCAGGAAAAGTTTAGTGGGCTACATTTTCCCACTCCACTCCCTGCAATACACACACACACATATATATATTATATATTTGCCCCCAAGCATCTTTTAGGGGATGAGGTGGGTGTTTCTGCCATATTTTTGGACTAGCCTGCACCATTTTAGGCCAAGGAGAAGCTTTATAGCAGCAGGGAGTGACCAGGAGTCACTCCTTGTCCACTTCCTGTTTTAGAGAAAGGCATCGTTAGGACTTAAAATGACCCAGAGGCCACCACAGTGTGGTAAAAATACCCTCACATCCCTTAGAGCGGAGATAGGCAAAATGTAGGCTGCCCCATGGGTGCCCCAGAGGTCAAAAATTACTCCTCCTTCCTGTTGTTGTTGTTGTTGTTGTTGTTGTTGTTATTCCTGTTGTTGTTTGCCCCAAAATATCCTCTTGGAAGTATGGGAAGCACAATATCTGGTCACTTTTCTTGCTTAAAAAACCCCTCTTGTAGGCCTACAGTGGGATGAGAGGGCCCTAAAAATATGATGCAAATGATATCCACACCCTCTAGAAGGGATTGGGGCCGATATTTTGAGGTGGGGGGAGTTGCAGGGGATGTGGAAGGGTGCAGCCATCCAAGTTCTCCTGCAGGGCTAATGGAGTCTCCTAGCCTCTCACAGTTGGCCATTCCTGCCCATGGGAGCATTTGGGGATAAAAACAAAAATCGACCCCTGGGAGCCCTTGAAATGGCCTTGGGCAAGGCAAGTCACTGTTTGCTCACCCCTGCCTTAAAGATTGGATGCAGTGTCTTCGTTCACACAACTCCTCCACTGCAGGCTGTGCCTTCTGTATCTGTGTCGGGGTGAACTGTGGGAAAGCCCCCTCCCGCACTTTTTCAAGAAACTTCAGCCATAATACTTGTGGCAGGGGAGGAGTCTCCATTTCAGAATGGGAGAAACAAGTGTTAGGTTTTAGTCTGAGCAAGGCTGGACCCTTTCTCCTCAAGCTGAGAAGCCGGCAAGCCACCCTGGGTTTCGCCAACACGTGAAACACATAAACCAGACACGGGGCTGGTCACACACTCAGGTGTTTTAACCTTTGGTTGATTTGTTGACTAGCTGGGGAGGAGGGTTTACATAAGCTGTTTTCCTCCCGGTCTCCTGCCACCTCCCAGCCTTGAACAAACAAAACAGAACTACCCATCCTTACCCCTGAACTTCCTGTTCCCTCTTGCTGCGGGTTTTCCTAGAATGACTTTGTTTTGAACCTTTGGGGGTGGGAAGAGCCTGCCTCCTCTCCAGGGAGGAGGGCCTCTCCCGGCTGATCAGCTCGGCTTCCCTCTCTGAGCTGCGTGATTGATTTTTCCAGTCCATGCTGTCCTCTCTCTCTCGCTGGCTGCCCAAAACTCAAGCGTTTGACGCACAGGGAGACTCAGGCTTTGCTCAGTCATTCAGGGTCCTCTCTTCCCAGCCACCTCAGAGCATCTTTGTTAATTACCCTGACGATGGTCCAGCTTGACGAGAGGCTGCCCCTTCTGCCCTCATTCCCTTTCTCTTTACCTCTTCCTGCCCACAGGCCGTGCCAGCCGCCCATCTCTCCCCGCAGCGAAACGGCTCCCATCCCGGTGCCCACCCAGCTGCGCAACTACCAGCGCATTGAGCAGAACCTGACATCCGCCGCCAGCCCTGCGTCAAACCCTCATGGCTCCCCGAGGTAAGTCCTCCCTCCTCTGTGATCATTTTTGTGCGTTTACTTTGCTCTCCCTTCGTCCACATCACACACACGCATATCAGGAAAAAATGACTTCACTCCTCTGTTGTGGTAGAATCAGAGCTCAGAGAAGCCCCTTCTTTCATTTTGGACTGCCTCTCCCAGAATCCCCAGAAAGCATAGCTGCTTATATGCCCCCTACAAAAGATTTATTTTAGAGTGGCTGTGAGTGGTAGGTAAGCCAGCATGGCGGGGTGGTTTCAGCATTGAGCTACGATTCTAGAGACCAGGGTTCAAGTCTCCATTCAGCCATGGAAAACCTACTGGGTGGCCTTGGGCAAGTCACATTCTCTTAGCCTCAGAGGAAGGCAAAGGCAAATCCTCTCCAAACTAATTTTGCCAAGAAGACCTCTCACCTTGGAGTTGCCATCAGTAGCAAATGATGGCTCACAGTGGCAACTGTGAGTTGTAGTCCCTCAAAAGGAACATTTTCTAAGCTCTGGGAAGAATCATCTACACACCCACTGCTAATTTCAAGATTGTATAAATTTGGTTTTACTAAAACTAAAACAATTGCCAGAGAATCACTGATTTCTGTCAGGCTAGCTGAGAATTGTTTAGACCCAGAAATAGGTATACTGGTAATACTTGTGTCTTATCTTTTCACCAATGAGCTCAAGGTGAGCATACACGTCTCTCCTTCCCCTTGCTACTCACAACAGCCCTGTGAGGTAGACCACCCTAAGAGAGTGAGAGTAACCCAAGATCACCTATTCAGGAGGGGGGACTAGCCCTGGATTTCCCCAGCACCCCAATGTAACAATAACTCATGCTGTATTAGAGAAAAACCAAGGATACATTCCAGAAGGATATCTGAATATCTAGTCAGATATGTCTTCAGTTACTTAGTGTTTTAAAATTTAGTGTTTGATCCATACCTTCCAGAATGCACCCCCTGCTTGCGTAGAAGATTCCTGGAGATATAATCCCACCCACCCCCAAAGGAATTTCCCCTAGCTCTGAGAAGATCTGAAGTGCTCCCCCCACCTCCGAAAGTGCTCTCAAGCAGTCCCTTGTTTTTTAAATGAAAGCCGAGCTCTCTGGGGGCTGGGCCAGGAATGTCTCCCTGTCATGACTTTTCAGTTCTTGATTTATAGACCTTTTCCTCTTGAAACTGGAACCGTTTTCTTCTCGGTTGCATTTCCAGATCAGGAGCAGTGAGGCGATCGAACACCAGCCCCATGGGCTTCCTGAAGACGGGTTCCTGTTCTCCGGTGCCGGCAGACACAGCACAGGGCGTGGGCCGCCGCCTGTCCACGGGCTCCTCTTCCAGGCCATATTCCCCTTCGCCCCTCGGTAAATCCAGAAATGGAGAGTGTTTGGGAGTTGAACCAGGCAGTGCTAGGGGAGATCATTTAAAAGTCGCCATGCTGCGCAGCCAGCCCCAAACTCTCTCACTTTTCCTGTCCCCATAGCTGTTTACATGGGTTGTTTTTTCCGTCATTTTCATTTAAAATTGAAAGGGGGGGCAGTATCTTTAAGACTAAGCAGTCTATTTTAGTGTGAGCTTTTGTGGATCTGTTTCGGGGCGTATGATGAAGAAGATTGATATCTAGTGAGGATCATGCAAAAAGAGATGGTTGTAAAGGTGCTGCTAGATTCGCGCGCACACACGCACACACACACCCTTTTAATGTTGTGACAGACGAGCATGTCTCTTTCTTTAAAAACCTATTTTTACAACATTGAGTTCCCAGTCACCATCACGGCTTCTTAGCCAGCACCATTGTCGTTGCCACAGAGAGCGTGTGTGTTTGTGTAAACACTCAGCACACTGTTCCCAAGTAAACAGTTCGTGTGAAAAAGGTTTCCTAAGGATAAAAGATTGAAGTGCTCATGAGTCATGTATTTGTTCTTGGAGGGAGCCGTTGTTTTATTGCCCTATCGTTTACCTTTCCAATATTTTACTGTTGTGAGAAACCTGGGAAATAAGTCCAGTTATTAGTCCCAGTTGGTAATCCGCTGATCCTTACTGGGTTCCAAGCCTCTTTGGAATCAAAGGCCTGAATTAAATGATATGAAATCATGTGGCCCTTCAGATTTTGGTGGTCTGTAATTCCTAACAGCTTTAGCCATGCTGAGGAATGCTGGGATTTACAGTCTAACATCTGGAGGACTATATGATTCAGAATCCTGGCCTAAATCTAATTGTCAGTCCAGCTAGAGTTGGTCCTTTGAATTAATTGGATTTACATAGGTACCATCTCCCTGTTCAACACCTCGTTCAACAGGTCTTCTCTGATACAACCAGCAGTGGATTTAGGCTTGGGATTTAAGCTCCTCCCCACTTCCCTGAGAAAGACTTCTAACTTAATAAATGTTAGATCTGATTTATTTTTTCACTGGTTTATTCATGGCACTTTTAGACCCCACAGTAACTCTGAGGAGCCTATAATCCCTTAAAATATAAAATGCAAACACTGTGACAGATTAAATGCACCACATAATAAAGTTTTTTAAAAAGAGCAGCAAAGTGTTTAAAAGCAATAGAGCGTATAAAACCAGCAGCAAAAATATCGACAAACACTGTGGTCTAAAAGCAGTTCTTAAAATACCTCAATTTTCTAGATACTTGCTTACAGGGCAGAGCGAGGATGAGTGCTTGGCTGTGCTGTAAAGATGATCTCAGGGCTCCAATTACAAGTCGTGCTAAGGTGGTTTGAAGGCAGAGCTGTTCAAAAACGCCTTGGATAAGTTGCTTTTTCAGATGTTCTCTTTTCAGGAGAAATAATCATAAATCTTTGCCTTTTCCTCCACCCTTCTTCTACCCCCATCCCTGCTAGTTGGCACCATACCTGAGCAACTCGGGCACTGCTGTTGCGGGCAGCTGCAAGGGCATGAATCCAGGAGCCGAACCTCCTCGGGTGAGATATCCTGGATTTTCTTGTTCTAGTTTTTTAAGGCACAGAACCACAGAAAGCCTGAATAGAGCTTTGCTTCTCTTCCTTAAGCCTATTAGACTGGACTTTTATGTACCCATTTTAAAGATGAGAAATAAAGCTGGGGTTAGCTCTACTAAAGCTTCTTTGGGGAATGGCTCAAGACACATAGAAGATGCCATGGATTAATTCTTCCCTAGATTGCACTACTTCAGGCCTGCCATTGGGGGCTTCTCATGTCTGAATGGTTTTCCATTTCTAGAGATTTTGGCTTATTTGTTTACACATCCAGAGTGCCCAGGTGCGGAAGGCTGCACTTGTAGTCTGAAACTGAATGGTCCCAGAGGGAGAACATGGTGTGTTCATGTTTCCCTTGCCATGGGTTTTAAAGCAGAACCAGCCTGCGTGTCCCAAATACAGAGTGTAGTAGTCTCACTAGAATCTCAGCATGTTAAAATCCTTCCTTCTCAGTACTGATTACAGACTTGAAGAGCACAGAGATTGTGCCATGAAATCTTTTTTTTTTCCTGGAAAGTTGTAAAGGATAACAGTGATTAGCATTCCAGCAAGGACAACACAGTGATTTTAATGCTACCTGCTGTTGTAACAGTAGACTTAGTCATCTTGGGTGAGCAGGAGTTATGTACAGGACAACAAGCAAGCTGATGAAAAAGCAGCAAGGTGCTCTGTCCTTCCTCTGCCAGGGTTGAGAATTTTTTGACTTTCTGGATGTAGTTGATCTACCCAGCTTGGAAACTTTGCTTGGATGATTACTCCCAGAATCCTCCTGACAAAATAGCCAGTTAGCTGAGTAGGTTCTGGGAGTTGTAGTCCCCCAAAAAAGTATTTTTTCCTTCCCCAAGCTCTGGAAAGGAGGGTCCCTCTGGTTATCCAGATAGGCCATTTATCCTCACAAAGGCCCTCTTTGAACCAGTTTCCATGGCTCCAAACTCTCAAAATGCCCCTGCCCACGCTAAGGCCAGCCAAAACGTTTTGGCATGTGCATGCCTAGGCGTGTTCTTTGTAGAACTGCTCCTTTCCAAGATGGAAGACTAAAGCAGCCAGCCTGGGAACCTTGGACTGCTCCTCTTTCTGGGCCCCAATGGGTTCGAAGGCTGACCATGGGAATCTGCAGTCTCCTTTGTGTGTGTGCGCACTTTATGAAAGCATTCCCTTGTCAAGAGTTCCTCCTCCTCTCAGTCGCTTGTGTGATTTATGAGGCCAAAGAAAAACCCTTCTTGTCCACTCCGCTCTCTACTCAGCCTTCAGGCAACATTGAGTCCCTTCCCCAGGCATTTGTATGGGGCCTTGGCCGAGTAGACTGCAATTAATCTTTTGTAGGTGGGAAGGCTATATTTGCTGTGACCCTACACGGATTTTGGGATGTTGGTGGCAGAGACTTCCTTCTGCTTTTAGGCATTTATAACAGATGGGTAGCTCCAGCATCTTGTAGCGGGTTGAGTGTTGGACTGGAAACCAGGGTTCGATTCTCAGCTCAGCTGTGGGAACCCACTGAGTGACTCTGGGTGCATCGTGCACTCTCAGCCCCCAGAAAGCCCCGTGATGGGTTCACCATGTCAGAAGTGACTTGGCTGAGGGCCGTTTTGCAGCATGTTCAGGTGGTTATGACTCAGACTTCTGTTCGCCTTTTCTCTTAAAAAGTTACAATACTATCATCATTGCCATTGCTGTTATTTAAAAACATTTGAATCAGAAACACTTATAATCCCATTCTAATGAGTGCTCCAGATTGGTAGTTTGATTAATCATTTGTAATAATAACAAATTGTTGTTTTGTACCTTCAGTTCATTTCTGACTTACGGCAACACTGTCCCATGGTTTTCTTGGCAAGATTTGTTCAGAGGGGGCTTTCTGTTGCCTCCGTTTGAGACTGAGAAAGTGTGTGACTTGCCCAGGGTTCACCCACTGGGTTTCCATGGCCAAGCAGGGATTTGAACCCTGGTCTGCCAGAATCTTAATCCAAGATTCAAAGCACTACACCATGCTGGCTCTTGTCATATTCGTAGTAGTCATAACAACTACAACAGTAATAGCAGCAGTAAAATTATATTAGAGAGTCAGCATGTTGTAATGGTTTGTATTGGACTAGAACTCTGGGAGGCCGGGATCAGAATCTGCACTTGGACATAAAAAACCTCACTGGATGGCCTTGGGCAAGTCAGACTCTGTCAGCCTTAAATAAAGACAAAGGCAACCCTACTGTGAACAGATTTTGCCCAGAAAATCCCATGATAGTGTTACCATAAGTCAATGATTTCAAGGCACATAAGAAGAGCAACAATATTCCGGAAACAGTTTATTAGGAATTTTATTTTCAAGTGCGTGCTACTTTGGGTTTCTCCAACATGGAGCAGTTTATAGAATGCAGAATGAATAAATGATCTGCCTTTCCCCCCTTCTTCTCAGGCTCACCAGCACCACCGTCCCAGTCTCCGCAGTCTCTCCTGATGGCAGGAGCGAGGCTTCAGAATACCCCGACCCTGACGGACATTTATCAGAACAAGCAGAAGCTCCGGAAACAGCACTCGGACCCCATCTGCCCCTCGTATGCTGGCTACAGCCACTCCCCACAGCCCAGCCGCCCTGTCAGCCTGGGCACGTCGCCCACCAAGCACCCCGGGTCATCGCCCCGGAGCTCTGATTGGCTCTTCAAAACTCCCCTGCCAACCATCATTGGCTCTCCCACCAAGGTGAGCATGTGTGTGCCTAAGACAGACGTTTGAAAAATGGAAACTTGCCTATCTTGATTGTTTTTCATACACCAAGGAGAAAAGAGAGAGGTCACAGTCCCAGTCTCATGACCTTTTAACTGTGATTAAGGGGGATGGGGATGGTAGGAGCCTATGTGTGTCTACTCAGAAGTGAGGCCTGTGTTGTTCACTGCCATTTTGTTGTTGTGTGCCTTCGAGTAGTGTCTGACGTACACTGATCTTAAGGTGAACCTCACACAGGATTTTCTGGGGCTGAGAGTGTGTGACTTGCCCAAGGTCACCCAGTGTTTTTCCATGGCTGAGTGGGGAATCAAACCCTGGTCTCCAGGTCATGGTTCAGTGCTCAGACCACCCATACCATGTTGGTTCTCTTTCAGTGGGATTTACTCCCATATCAGCGAGTACGCTATAGCAATGTTTGTCTGTTCCAGCTGTGTGGTAGGGAAAATTTAAAGACGTTACTGTCTCCACTGCCCCAGAGGCCGAGTGTGATGTACAGGATAGCTCCGAGTTCAAGTAATTAGGCATAGAAGTTTCAAAAGCTTTATTGAGGAATGTCGAAGAAAACAGCTACGCACCTAGGTAATTGCCAAGACCGAAGGAGCATTGGATTTGCAGCAGCTTGAAAGCAGCAACATTTCAGATTAGCGTGCTTTAGCGCTCCGTTTGATAGCTAAGCATAGCAACTCCTTTCTCAGGCTCTTCCGTCTCATTTTCTCCTTCAGCTTGACCTTGCAAACCGAATCTGCCTGCCTGCACCTGTGCCCTTATCAGTTTGTTACAATAACATTTCCCCATTCCCAGCACACTGTTTCCCAGCTGATCCCATCATCCCCTCGCCGCACAGTAAAGTCCAATAAGACCTCAAAGCAAGGCGGCTGCCTAAAATCACGGCAGGGAAGAACAAAGCCAACCTGACACAGAGCTGGGAAAAGGCGATTTTTTTCCCGTTTCATCGAGGGCCTTCTTGGTGGCTGCTCCCGAGTTCTGAAACTGCTTTTCTAAAGAGGCTAGAGTGATGCACTGGTCGCTACCCTTTCATAGGCGGTTAATCCTTACTGTTTCAGCAGGCTTTTTGGAGGGTTGGCTGCTCAAGGAAAAATGGCCCTTCATAATATGCTGCGTTTCTGTTCTTTTTAATGGCTGTGCTTTTTACTCCTTTTGATTTTGATTTGTGCTTTCAAGTCATTTCCAACTTATGACAACCTTAAGGCCAACCTGTCACGGGGTTTTCTTGGCAAGATTTATTCAGAAGGGGTTTACCTTTGCCTTCCTCTGAGGCTGAGAGAGTGTGGCCTGCCCAAAGTCACCCAGTGGGTTTCCATGACTGATGGCTTAATTATTGATTATTATTGGTAATGTATTTTGGACTTTTGTGTGATATGAATATTTTTTAGCTGCATGTTTTTTTAACTTTTGTAAACCTCCTTGAGTCTCGAACTGAGAGAAAGGCAGGATAGAAATAAATATAATAATAAGAACAACAGTAGCAACCACAATAACTCCCAGAATCCAACAGCAAGCATGACCAGTGGTGGATTCTGGGTGTTGTAGTGCAAAAATGCTGTTTTTATGTCCCAAACCTTGCTGCTTTAATGTTCTAGAGGCAGATGGGAAGGCATAAATAAGGGTGCCTGGTGTAACCCCAACCCCCTTCTCTCTCTACTTTAGACCACAGCTCCTTTCAAGATCCCCAAAACACAAGCCTCCTCCAACCTTGTGGGCCTGGTCAGTCGTCAGGGCCCAGCTGACATCTCACTGCAGCCACCGAAAGATGTGGGCGAGGTGGCAAGGGAGTTCTCCCACTTCCAAGCTGCGCAGGGAGGCGACCGGCAGGCAGATCATCAGCATCAGCACGGGAAGGCCGTATTCGGCAGGTAGGCCTCACCTTCACCTACAACACCACATTCCCAAAGGGAAGGGCACAGTGACCTAGTCTATGGGCTTCCAGCCCCACTTTTACCTGGTTGCCCATGGCTGGAGCCAGGGTGATATCAGTGTGAGAAAAGGCAGTAAGGAGAATCATCTAAGAAGCCTGCCTGACATCTTGGATACATTTTAAATGTGTTGGATTGTGGTCCCCAGAATCTGACTGGGAGTTGTTATCCAGAAAAGTAACTTTTCTAGGCTCTGGTTACTTCTCACCTAATAACTCTGCTGGAGACAATTGTGCTGGCCACTCTTGAAGGGAGCTTCTTGGTGCTTTGCACAAAGAGCTAGGGCTACATGGCCTATGTAAATAGCCTATGTAAATTATGCAGGTGAAATAATTTTGCTTTCACTGGTTCTTTAGTTAGCCTTGTCCTGGGGCTGCTGGTTTCAGAGGAAGGTCAGGGAATTCTGCAAATATATATTCAGTTGACCTTCCACTTTTGCTAGGATTAGGGGCACAGGGCCCTGGAAAAGTGGAAAAATGACAAATACCAAAATGTGTGACATGGTTTCTGCAGTGTGTAGTTTTTTTACCCAGGGATACAGGGAGTGTATGTAGTCTCATTTCACAGTGAGGGTTTCCCACAGCCATAACCCAAAATCACCCTTTGCTTGGACGTTGCATTTGCAAATCCTTATTTGTTTCTCTATCAGCCCCCTCCAAATTCCTGCAAATGAGGACATAAATTTCCATACACCACCACATCTTGACTCAATTTGCTGCACAAAGAGGTTTTGTTCCAGCAGTTCTTCTCTTTCTGCTGAGATGGAGCTGCAAAAATAACAGTGCCATGTGATCTCTTTTGAGAATTCTTTCTTCCTTGTTTGTTTTTATTTCCTTCCATTCTTTCCTCCTCTCTTTCTTTTTCCTTGCTGCTCTCTGCTTGATCCCCTTGAGGGTAGGAATGGGCAGACTCGGAAGGGCCTGAGTTCCCATTTTGTCCTCTTCTGGAGCTTAGTAGACTTCTGGCTGCACCAGAAACAAAAATGACTGGGGAAAAAATGCTTCCTGGCATTCCCTAGAAGTCTCGGTTGTGTCATTTGCCATTTAAAGGCTCTTCCTCCACACCTCTGTCCACAGTTTAGGCTCCAGATAGCCTTTGTTTAGAAGTGGGGAGAGATGTGCTTGCAAATCCCAGGGCTTCAAGGCATACTGTCGGCCTTTTTTTTCCACCTGACTGCCTCCCCTCCAGTGTTATGGCTGGGAACCTCATGGGAGGGGGAGAGTTGGCATACTTCTGGGAGGGCCAGGGGAGCAGGTTTGTCAGAAACTGTAAAATCTCTCCCCTTCCCCACTCAGCCCCAGCTCCTTGGTACTTGACAGTTCCCCAACCGTTTTTTGCTCTTCTCCCAGGTCTGTAAGTACTGGGAAGCTGTCCGACCAACAGACCAAGGCAGCTCTTGGTGGCCAGGTCTACCAGGGCAGCACAGACAGCCTTAATACTGAGCGGCCAATGGATACAGGTAAGGGAACTGGCAACCTGGATTCATCCCAGCAAGACCAAATCTTTGAACCTTATTTTGCTCCCCAGCTTTTGCCAGTGTCACCCCACTGTTCCAGATAGAATTGAAGACAGGATTACAAAGCATCAGCCCTCTGGATGATGTCATTGAACTTCAGCACCCATCATCCCCTACCAGCTCGGGCAGTGATCAGGGTTGATGGTTGTCAGGGCCTAACAGCATCTAGAAGGTCATGAATTGCCTGACCGTGCATTAAGATTTGGGATCTTGGTCTTGCTTACAACTCAAAAAATGTTCCTCTTCTTCTCTCCACGAAGATGGGATTTTATTTAAATTGTTATGTGTCTTTAAGTGATTTCTTACAGCAACCTTAAGATGACCCTATCACAGGATTTTCTTGGCAAGATTTGTTCAGAGCCTTGGCCTTTGTCTGAGAGAGCATGAATTGGCCAAGGTCAGTCAGTGGGCTGAGCCAGAATTCAAAGCCTTGCCTCCAGAGTGCTCAAACCACTATCTCCTGCAGGCTGTTGCTTTTATTTAAGTATCTTGCTTAAGATATATGAGGAAAGGCCAAAGTTTCCCCCCCAAAAAAAGACAGTTTTGTCTTGTCTAGTGATCTTTATTTCTAAAAAGGCAAAGCCAGCAAGAGAGAGAGAGCCAGATCCTGAGAAGCAATTACACGTTGGCTGGAAATTAGGAAATTCTTACCTCTGTGGCTGCTCCCATACCCAAGTGTTAATTGTATCTTGTCTGTGGGTGTTTTCTTGAGGGCTAACCTCCTTCTGTTTCCTCCCCAGCTCCCCCAGGTGCCTGTGGCCTCGCAGCAGCACCTCCTTGCCTGGGTGCCGGAGCAAGTTCGAGAGCTGTGATGTTTACTGTCGGATCCCCTCCAAACAGCGCCACCCCTCCCACCTGCACCCATATGGTCCTCAGGGCGCGCACTACGTCAGGTGAGAGGGCGCGGGTGCCTTCAGCAGGGCCTGCATTGAAGCTGGGCCAGGTTCATGGCTAGCAGAGTTCACCCGAAATGGTTTAAGCCTTTAGGCAGCGTGTGGGTCACTTTTCGGTACCAAACAAAAGTCTGGGGGACGACTGGAATTGCAGCCTGTTCCAGCTCAGAACAGAAAGTGTTCATGTCTTGACCGGGGAATCAGATAACCCTTGAACTGTTAACAGGAAACCCTTTCCCATCTCAAGGCTGTTTGAACCTGCCACAGGCTAAGAATTTGCTCCTTAAAAAAAAAAAATACCCTGGCTTCCTTCTTTCTGGAGAGTCTGATGTGGCTACAAGGCAGGGTTTGTATGCAGTAGAGATTGGGCACCTTTGGCAGGGCCAGGGCCAAATATTTGTCCCCAGCACCCACTGGTGGCCACATCAGGATGGGAAATTTAGAGTGGGGAGGACATGAAAATAGCCAGATGTTCATTCTGCTTTGAACTTTTTGGTTGTTGGGTGGAGACTTCTTTCACCTTTAGGGTCTGTGCTCCGTGTTGGTCTCAGAGGTCAAAGCTGCCATTTCCCCCCACTTCAGTGGGGGTGTGAGGGAATGCAGAAAAGCCTTGGGACAACTGTGAGCCACCCATCACAGTTATCTGCTGTTTTAAGAGTTTTCTTCACATAGTTATATTTTTAAAGAAACCCTTCACATGCCAGATTTCAATGCTTGGCTACAGAAGTATCTTGGTTTTTCTTCCCAATGCCCCTTGGGAAGGCATGGAGGCTTTCAAGCATCTTTTTGTACATAACAGTTTATTCCAGAGCGTTTTGTATGGCTGAAGAGCATGGTACAAATACTCTAAATAAATGAATAGTTCTGAATAAAAAGTTTGTTGAAACATGTTGACTTATTCTTTTGTGTGTGTTGGCGGGGGGGGACATATCCTTATTCCTTCTGTGTTATTTCTGCCTCTGGTCCCAAATTTTCTGTTAAAGGAATCAGTTCATTGGAACTAATTTAAATCATTAACCAAGCTGTGTATTTGTAAAGAATACCTTGAAGCAAACTCCCCCTGTTGGGCTGAATGTCATTCAGTCTTGTTTTCTTCCTGCCTTCTAGTTGGCTCCAACAGTTCTGGCGGGTCCCTGTGTTCCACCAGCGGCCGTGTCCTCATGGGGTCCCCACCGGGGATTTACATGGGCTCCTCTCCTCCCAGTGCAGAAGCAGCTCCATGCCTGAAGTATATGCCTTATGGCACGTCTCCGCCCAGCTTAGAGGGGTTTATCACCTTTGAGGCCCCCGAACTGCCAGAAGAAACTCTGATGGAGGTACAGTATAACACAGGAAGGCAGTCCAACTCTGTATATATTGATAAATTTGTATTTATTAGTGATGTTTTTACCCTGCCTTTTCTCCTCTGAGCTGGAGGTACAGTGTACAGTCAGCTCTCCAAATCCACGGGTTTAACTTTCACAGATCTGATTATTATGAGTTTCTCCAATCCCTGCTCTGCTATGTCAGGTGCTTCTTTTCCAGGAGGACATTCCCTCTCGGCAGTCCCTACCAGGCCACGCAGGCCTATAAAACCTGTCTCCAGTCATCCTCCCCACCAACCACTACCTGGCCAGCTAAAGATGGCTTGCTGCCCAATTTCCCAGCACCACAAACCCTCTTCCAGTTTTAACTAGTTTTAGTTGCTCCATTTTAACTTGTCAGATTGTTCAGTATGCTTTCAATCTACTGAAATTGTTTCTTAGCCCCTCTGTTTTGAAGTAGTTAAACTGATTTAGCAGCAAGAGACAGTATGGTATGGGGACTATAATTATTTTAATTATTTTTCTCGTGCATTTATGATCCTTCTTAACAATACTGTCATCCCACATTTTTCAAAAAGTCGAAACAGCATCCTTCAAGGATCAAAATACACTGGTATTAGAAGACGCTAGAAATAAATGAAGTCAGAAGATTCCAGCCTAACAAACAACACAGGGAGCTACCCTCATTAAAAGAACTAATCAGGCCCATAACATTGCCAGAAACAAATAGATTTGAGGGTTTTCTAAAACATGGGGAGAGGAAGAGCTTGTGGGGCCTCCCTGGGAAGGCAGATTTCAGCACTGGTGACCCAGCTCCAGGGGAGAGACTGTGTTGGACCATGGCAGATATTTCAGCGACCTCTTGTCTTTTTCTCCCTTTCCCTCCTGCCAGAGGGAGCACACAGACACGCTGCGCCACTTAAACCTGATGCTGGCCTTCACAGAGTGCGTGCTGGACCTGACTGCCGTCCGAAGTGGGAACCCAGAGCTCTGTACCTCGGCTGTCTCTCTCTACCAGATCCAGGAGAGTGTGGTTGTGGATCAGATCAGCCAGCTGAGCAAAGACTGGGGGTAAGGAGCTGTGCTGGAAGTCCCGGAGTGCCGTCTTCACGGAGCTCCTCTGGGCAGAGCTGGTTCAAGGACCGTAGATGCCCTCTAGGGGCTATAGGGGGCATTTTCAAACACCTCCTGGGCCTTTTTAGATTCAGAACAGGCTTTTTTTTTTCAAAACAGGAAGTGACTGGATGTCGCTTTTGGTTTACTTCCAGTTTTTTTAAAAAAAGGCCTTTTCTGGGTCTAAAATAGCCCTGGGGGGACTCTCAAAACATAGCACAAATGGCATTTTGAGTCAATTTCTTAAAAAATTGATTCTTGTGAAGTTCTGAGGGTCACAAAAATTGTCCCAGGGGTTGGATATGTCTCCTGAACCAGCTTTTTCCCACCTCTGCTCTGTAGGCCTTTGTCAGTTAAATAAGTAAACCAACAAGAACGGGGGTGCCTCCTGACTCTGTAGAGGCCAAGGCCTGGGAAGAGGAAGGTCTACAAAGAGGCGAAGCTTGACAAAGGAAGCTTCTCCTGGGGCTGGGTGCCTCTCCCTTCCTCTGAGGCTTGGTTTTCTCTCCCCAGACAAGTGGAGCAGCTGGTCTTGTACATGAAGGCAGCCCAGTTGCTGGCCTCCTCCTTGCACCTAGCCAAAGCGCAGATCAAGTCGGCAAAGCTGAACCTCTCCACGGCTGTGAAGCAAGGTATGTGTGTTGGTCCCTCCCTTTCTGGGGCGCCACTGCCCTGAGGCCTGTCTCCTGTGAGGTGTTACTGTGGGAACACATACACACACTCACACACACAAGGCCTATTGCCAAGGCTTCTGTGGGTGCGTTGGAGCCTCCCAGAGTTCATGCTGGGCTGCAGGTGTCTGCTCCTAGGCCTCACCCACAGCCAGTGTGGCTGCTCACCCTGAGGGTGTCTGGGACAGTTTAGAAAACAGGAGCAGGGAACTGGTTTAATGAATCTGTAATCAGAGAAAGAGGAGCAGAGAAGAGTCAGGCGCTCTCTCTAGCCATTCTTGTTCCCAATTTCACATTCTACGAGATATTTCCCACGGAATTTTGGGCCATCAGTAATTTGGATTCTTGCAAAGAATCTAGCCATCAGCACAGGATTGTCAGAAAATGTGGCATGTTTCAAGTATTTGCAGTCCTATTGTCTGCCTTTGCCTCAGTCCTGGGACGCAGGGCAGAAGACAGAAATTAAAGCAGATACCATTAAAAGTTCTCATCTCTGAAAACATATACCAGTTAAAATACCTCTCAACTGCCAATAGAATTAAAAGCAATGTAATAGCATACCTGTTAAAAAAGCAATAGATACGGACAGTGCCGCCCAGTTCTAAAAGGTTTTTCCACATAAGCAGTTGCTTCGCAAAGGCCTATTGAAACAAAATAGTTTTTTCTTGACACCAGGAGGAGCCAGTGTAGTGACGTGAGCGTTGGGACTATGGAGAATAGAGTTTGAATTATCACTTGGTCATGAAAACCCCCGAGTGACTTGGGGCAAGTCATACTTCCTCAGAGGAAAGCAAAGGCAAACCCCCTCTGAACAACCTTTGCTAAGAAACCCCTTTGATGGGAGTTTGAGGGACACAACAACAACATTTGAGGCACACAACAGCAACTAGGAGTACGATCCAGCCTCTCTGAAGAAGTAGCTGAGGCAGAGTCACTGAGCGCCCATTTTCCCCTGTTCCTCCCCACAGTTGTCAAAAACCTGAATGAGAGATATAAATTCTGCATCTCCATGTGCAAGAAGCTGACGGAAAAGCTGAACCGGTTCTTCTCGGACAAGCAGAGGTTCGTCGATGAGATCAACAATGTGACGGCTGAGAAGCTCATCTACAGCTGCGCGGTGGAAATGGTAAGGGAGGCCTGGGGGTGGAGGTTGCAGTCAGGGCCCCAAAGCCCTGGGGCTCTTAGTTGCCAATCCAGTCATTTGAAAAGAAAGGAGGCCGTGACTGCCTTCCAAATGAAAAGAGAGCAAGGGCTGGTCCTCACCTGAGATTCTAACTGCATCCCTTTCCACGCGCTGAATTCTGTCTCTTTCCAGTGCCCATAAAAAGTGGCTTGAGAAGCCCACTTATTTCTGTTAGAACACAACACAATCCAATCAGGCTGTGAGTCAGTACTCCTGGGTATTAATTAAAATTGGGTCGTTCCCCCCAGTACTTTGTTTGTTACATCTTGAGGGCTGAGTTCCACTGCTCTAGTGCAGTCTGGCAAAATGTTTCCTCAGTCTGAAAAACAGTAATTAGCTTTTTAATCTCAGTTGCCCTGAATCCTCAGGCAGGGAGTTGGGTAATTTTCCAAGACTGTTCCACAAGCAGACGTTGTCAAAGGCTGCAGTGAAGCTAGGCAAAAGTTGGACAGTATTAAAAAAAAAAAAAATTAACTCCTTTGCGTTGGCCTCTGCTGGTCTGGCTCAGCAAAAAGAGGCTCAAATCACGCAGTGTACCGAGACACTGAGTTTGTTTCTGTGCAGGAAAGGGTGCTGGGCAGATCTACTTTGATGATTTCACTGAACTTTGCTCCAGGCTGTCTCTGAGGAAGTAGACGAATGCCCCCACCGCAAAAAGGCACACTTCCTCTTCCTGACATGTGGGCATCTTGCATCTCTGGATGCTGCCTTCATGTGACTTCGTCTCCAGAGAGAAATAGTTCTGTGGCTCTCAGTGGGGCGAACCTCTTGGAAGCTTCCAATCACAGAGTACTAAGTTCCTCAGTACAGTACGGAGCTAGCCGCATAAATAAAATCTTAACATAGTCTCCGCTCCAGCCAAAATATAGATGCCAGTTGCTTATATATTTTTATTATGAACCAGTTGGAAGGGGACAGAGTTGCAGTGTACACATGGATGGAAAGTTTAATGTCTCTTCTTCTTTTCCTTTTTTTTTTCTCTCACCAGACTTTTTGTAAATTAATATTGCTGGTTTATTATATTTTCATCTCACCTTTCCTCCAGTTTGCTCAAGGGCTGTGTTGTCCCCTCCCCAGCAAATTGACAATTCTGGGTAAGACTGAGAGAGAAGCCATGGTCCTAAGTTCACCCCTGGCTGTGTGGAAGCCAGGTCTCCCTGGTCAAATCTAACCCTTTCTGTCAGCTACTCCATAGATCAGGTTGTCAGTAAATGGCCCATAATAAATGATGGAATCAGGACAGCAAACTGGCTGGGTGTGAATACATTTTACCTTCCTTGGCAGTTTCCCCAGATGAAACCCCCAGCCGACACCTGGGATTAATCCATCTCTTCCTCTTTGCAGGTACAGGCAGCCGCCCTGGATGAGATGTTTCAGCAGACGGAAGACATTGCATATCGATACCACAAAGCAGCTCTGTTGCTGGAAGGCCTGACAAAGATCTTGCAAGACCCAGCCGATATAGAAAACATTAACAAATGTAAGTTGGTGGCCAAAATCCCTTGAAGAGCTCAATTTTGGAGCATCTCCGTGTGGCCTCTTTGATCTAAGTGGCTATTTTTGTTTCTCAAGGCTTCCTCAACTCCTGTCCATTTGGTAGCTCAGAGTTGCCTGTTAGGTTTTAGTACAGCCGTTCCTCAAGTTTATACTCTGTATATGCTCGGTTTAAAACTATTTACTTCTGCAAGGGAATAAATAGTTTTAAACCTATTTACTCCTGCAAGGGAGACTAAATAATTGAATGAATTTTCTCCCTGCTGCCAAACATCTTTGACAACTATCCAGTTTTGGAGGGGTCTTGAAAAGGTGAAAGGTGAAAGTCTCTGGCAGCAGAGGGGTGGGAAGTCACCCTGCTTGACTTTATTTTTTTATTTAGTTTATATCCTGCCTTTCTCCCAACACGGGATTCAAGGCAGCTTACAACCATTTTAAAAGCACAGCGCAACTTAAAAAACAACTACTAATACAAAAGTTAAACCACTATTAAACCAGATGTCTGTTTAAAAAAAGCAAGATAAAAATACAAGTTGAAAGCCTGTTAAAGAATACATTTAAAACAGAAACACATACACAGACACACACCCATTTAAAGTTCCATCTACTACAACATATAAAAAAACAAATGCCTCCATAAATAAAAAGGTCTTCACCTGTTGGCAGAAAGATAGTGGCGGGGGGGTGCAGCTGGACATTGGGGAGGAGGGAAAGCAAGGAAGGATCTGGAAGCTATAGCCTTTCACAGGCCTTTCCTGGCTCTCCAGTACCTATCATGCAACATCAAGAAAGTCTTTAAGAACTTGGAGGAGCAAACAGGGAAGGGGCCATTTCTTTTCTTGAGCTTTGAAATATTCTTTCCATCCCCAGTTTATACTCAGGCTGGATTTCTTTTGATCACTTTCTCTTTTGCTTCCAGATAAAGCCAGCATCGAACGGAGGCTCTCAGCCCTTTGCTACAGTGCGGTGGCCATTTACGAACAGTAGCTGGACCTCCCCGGGACCAGTCGGTGCACATTCGGCTACAGCCAAATCATTGGTCAATGGGACACGGGCCTTTCCATTTCTGTGACTGTCTACCAAAGAGAAAAAAAATACCCGCAGCCAGTTCACAGAGGGGAAAGAAGACCCTGAACTGTTTCGGAGGAGACTTGCCTTATATCTCACCCGGCCCCCGAGCCCCTCTGGTCTTCACGGAGCAGCTGGATTTGAAAAGACCTTCATCTGACGGGGAAAAGCAATGAACTGACTCGTTGGCTTACTTCTATACAAAAGAGTAGCCTAAGGAACAGAGACTTTTCCCCCTTTGTGTAAGGCCCAGAACAAGCAGGTTTCCTATCAGTGGGGGAGATTATTCCTTTTTTTCCCCTCCCCTTTATTTCTTCCTTTTTATTTTTTCCTTCTTCTTTGGAACAAGACTGTGGAACAAAGACACGACCACGTGAACCACAAACCTGTGTTTTAAGGAGAGTTTTCTGCAGGCTGTAAGATAAGGACCTGAACTCAGGTCTTTGTAAATAACCACTCCTGGAGCCTATGAAGAAATTAAGGAGAAAACCTGCACCTTTTAAACATTAAAAAAAAAAAAAGACTGGGGAGATAATGGAACAGTGGGGGGTTTTATTTGGGGATAAGGAAAGGTTGGGAGGGTATTCAAGGTCCCTGGGACAATATTTTAGCAATGATCGTGGATCTACAAATTTGGGTTTTTTCCCCCCTCTTCTTCTGAATTCCCTGCTCTGAACCACTTTGTATTGCACTAATGTACTGAAGGAACTATGTACTCATGGGGGGGGGCTGTCAATTTACACAAAAACAGCAAAGGCACAACGACGAACTCTTACCACGGAGGAGGAGGAGTTTCATTTCACTGTATGCATTTTAAGGAAGGAGGAAAAACCACACACACATCTCACTGTCGATTTCATCCGGAACACAAACAGATAAACAAACTTTTCCAGTATTTCAAATGTGGCTTCTCGAGAAACTTTTGGACAAAGCAGTACACAGTTCCGTCTTCACCGGGGCTTTTCCCCATTTTGTAACTTTTTGTCTAATCCTTCATTAACGTAACCACTCTCTGGACGCCCAAATAAACCTTCCCAGTGTTGGAGGCAGTTTGCAACCTCCTTGTTCTTCTCCCACCTTCTCCCGATTAAGAGTTTGGTTGCTTAGTTCTGTGGTAGCATGTGAATTGTGCAATGTTGCCTGCTTTGGACTGTATTATCAGTACCCCAAACCCAGCCCATCACCTGAATTTTTTTTTTTTAATATATTATTTAAATCTTTTTGGACTGTTAGGAAAAGACACTACCGCAGTTTCGGTCTTCACGGATCTCTGGATGTCGTGTGGTGACTGTCTACCCGTACAAAGCATCCCGGAACATCCAGATTGTTCCCAAACAGCTTTTGCAGACGCCGCCTTCTGTTCCTTCCAAGTGGTTTTGCCACTCGCAAAGTATTTAGCTGACCTAGTTTTTCCCTTCAAGCAATTCCTCGTAATGTTCAGAAACCTTAGTCATCCTCGCTCGACCGCTCAAACACTTGAAAACTCACTTCAGAAATGAAGTTTCAAATCTTCTTGTATTTTTTTTTTAAAAAACTGGTCAAATTTCTTCAACAGGGAAGTTTTTGGCATTTAAGCACCAACCGTTTTTCACAGACTGATTAAAAAAAAATGTGTGTGTGTGTGTGTGTGTGTTGGTCTCTTTTTCTCCCTCATAATTTTATTTTGCTTTGACAAAGTAATGTACTTTTTACCTTATTTATCTGTACGAGAAATTCCAGCAGTTAATTTGTTTTGTTTCTTGTTTTTAATTTATATGACATTTGTATTTTTAGGTCTCTTTAATACAGTGTTTCTACTACCTCTCCTTTGTAACTTGCATGCATTCATTCCTGACCTGTAGTGTAATAACTGAGAAAAAAAAATCCCATTGCATAATTTTTATTATGGCTTGTATAAATGTATATTAAGGTTAAAAACAAAACAAAAATAAACAGATATTCGGAAAGAGCTTCTGTTTGTAACCCCGAGTTCAAATCTTCACAATTGGGAAACAAAAGGTAGAATTTTGTCCAGCACGGTGTAGAAATTTGCAAGATAAGACCAGCAAAAATCTTCCGGTTTCGTGTAGCCTGTTTCTCCAGTGACTTCCTTCTTTTGAGATCCAGTTTTTTGTAATGGTTTGAATGTTGGACTAGGACTTTGGAAGATAGGATTGGAATCCTCAGTGTGGAAGCCTATTGAGTGACCCTTTGGCAAGTCCACTCTCTCAGCCTCAGAGGAAGGGAAAAGCACACCTTGGAAGAAATCTTGCTGGCAAAACCCGAGGAGAGAAGGACTGTAAGTCAAAGTCACCTTAAGGGGGAACATGGCAACTTGGTTTGTAGTGTGAGGCCTGGGTTCAGCATCTGAAGCCTCGTAGTCCATAGTTTGAGGCCTGGTAATTGGTAGCATGCAAGGAGGCTGCTTTTAACCTGGAAATTCACTGTAAAATTCAAAGTAAGGCCTGGAAACTGTGAAGCCCTAAGAGCAGCAGCTTAACTGGGTTTAATCTGGAGAAGAGAAGGTTAAGAACCGGCATGACAGCTACGTTTACATTTTTGAAGAGATGCTATAGGAAGGATGGAGCAAGACTGCTTTCTGCTGCTTCGGAGACGAGGACATGGAGCAATGGCTTCAAACTACAGGAAAAGAGATTCCACCTAAAGATGAGAAGAAACTTCTTGATGGTAAGAGCCGTGGGACAGAGCAGTGGAATACACTGCTTCGGAGTGTAGAGTCTCCTTTGGAGGTCCTTAGAGAGCGGCTAAATGGCCGTCTGTTGGGAATGCTTGGATGGTGTATGGCAGAAGGGGGTTGGACTAGATGGCCCTTGGAGTGTCTTCCAGCTCCAGGATTCTGTGTGGCTGAGCCACCTCACCGCTGGCCTATGGCTAAGGGAATTTACCCCGCCTATAGCTATTTGGATGGTCATGCATAGCCACTGTGGCACTCATCTGATAGACTGCCCTCATCTTGGGCAATTCCTTACTTAAGACTTTCCTCACCCTCGTATTTCAGCCCTTGTGACATTTATAAACCGAGCAGGAACTTGGTTGCCTCGTCTTTAGCTCTGTTGGCAGGAAAAAAAAACCTGTTTTGAATGCAGAAGTTCAGTCCCCTACAGCTCTGATAATTGGTGGGTGAAAAGGGTCCCCATTTTGAGAGATGCTGCTGGCCAAGGAGCCCCGTCATGGAGAGCGCAACGACACCAGTTTTAAATTATGCCACTTTGTGATGAACCACGTTGCCATATTCAAAGAGGGAGGTGTATTTTTTCTGCTTTGGTATTTTAAAAAGGAAAGGCAGATGTGGGGAAGGAATCTTGTGGGATGTTTCAAACTAAAGTATTTATTTTTTGTTGTATTTATATTTATTTATAGTATTTATAGTTTTGTTGGTCTGTGATCCACAAAATTGCATGCTAAGAATTAAATCCACTGCGGTCTCTTAGCCGTCATATTCCCCATATTGGCCATAAGGAGGCAGCAACAACCTATTGCTGTTTTCCCCTGTTCACTCTTAGCCTTGAGCAAGTTTTGACTGTCCTTAAGCTGCAATCTGCAACGCCCCCAACGTAGTATTGGAGTGCAGCTCCCATCGTCCCTCCCTGTTGGGTGATGGAAATTGCAGTCCAACAACCACTGGAGGGACACAGGCTGCCCACCCCTCTCCTAAAACCTTTGGATGTGTGGAAGGGGAGAAAACGGTGGGTATTTCAAGGTTGCCTTTGGAGCAGGGAAACTGGCAGTGCCTGATCCTGGCTACCTACTTTTGGAAAGGGCCTCCCTGAGAAAAGCATCACCTTGGGGGAAAAAAAGTTACTGCATCTTCATGGACATGAACGGTGGCATTGTATACATCATATATACGATCGTCCCTGCACATTTGCTAGGATGAGGGGTGCAGGACCCTCGCAAAAGGGGGAAAATCACAAATACCAAAATGCGTCTCTTTGTATCTTGGGGAGCGGAACTAAGGCCATTTCCGCACTAGTCTGTTATAGCGCTATTATTCCACTTGCAACATCCTATGGAATCCTGGGGTTTGCAGTTTCAGGAGGGGCCATATATATACATACATATATAATGTATATATGATGTATACAGTGCCACCATTCGTGTCCATCCGGCCCCTCCCTAAACTGCAAACCCCGGGATTCCATAGGATGCTGCAAGTGGAATAGTAGCGCTATAACAGACTAGTGCGGAAATGGCCTAAGACAGGGTCCAAACCAGATCAAGGGGAGGAAAATGGGTTGAGACAGCATGGTGGCCCTACATTTCCCCTCTCGGCTCTTCTCCTTTCTCTAATGTGTGGGTGAGGGCACTGGGAGAGGGTTTCTGGTGCTGAGAAACTGGGCTGTGATCCCTCTTTAGCTGCCAAGGCATCAGCTGGAGGAGGAAGAGAAGGACCCGAGGCAGGTTTTTAAAGGGATGCATGGCTTGATCGGAACCACAGAGAGGGAAGCTTTCCTGGGAAAGAAGCACCTAAAGTGGGGAGAGGGGGCCAGAAAATCCCAGATAATCAAATCTGTGAAGGTCAAACTCAACTGTAGTTCCTCCGAGACCTTGCCTTTGCTCCAGTGATCTCTGAACAACATACCTGGCTCTCTTCACTTTTATCTTCACAACAAACCTGCCAGGTAGGTCCGGCTGAGAGATGTTGTCTCAAAGCACTCCTTGCATTATTCTCACAATCACACCCTCTAAACGTCCTGATCCGGCAGTCGCCGTCCCGATCAATCTGCTTCCATCCTGCTTTCTCCGCCGCTTTTAAAACGTCCCGGTTGGCCTCTTCTTCTTATCCTCAGCTTACATCCAAGGCTGCAAACAGAATTCAAAGTGAAAAAGCAAAAACAAACCGCTGCAGCCTCTCCTACCTTGTCTGATCTTCCTCACAAATAACTTCTGCTATGCTCTGACATTGCATGGCCACATATCTCAGTTTTTTATCTGTGAAATGTGGGATAAGAGCTTGCACAACGATCTTGCAAGACGGGGCAAGAAGAGAGACTATCAGACTATCAGGTCAAAGTCTTTAACCATTGCACCACACTATTTGTGTGGGGAACACTCCATGGTTGACACAGAGATTTGGTCAACTTTTGAGAAGCTTCCTTTGCAGTAAACTTGCAGGGGGGGGGGAATAAATTTCATTTTTTTAAGATACTCACTCCTGGGTGATAAAGGCTTCATCACTTTTCCTGCTGCCAAGGAGAACCGGTTCTTCCCTAAACCTGCTCTCCGGCCAGAAACCAATTGTGTAAATTGCGTGAGAAAGCCCTGCAGTTTAATCTGCATTCCGGTTCAGCTTCAGGCGGAACTGCCGGATTTCAGGTGGCCCCTTTGTGTTCCTGCATCTAGCCCGAACCTTTTGGGGAAGGTGGCGGGAGGGAGAAATTGGCAACGTGGGGGCCCCCAGGGCTGTTTTGTGACCCCTGGTGCCCCCCAGATGATGATGATGATAATAATAATAATAATTATTATTATTATTATTATTATTATTATTATTATTATTATTATTATTAATAAATTTATTTCTATCCCACCTCTAATAATAAGATTTCTATCCCGCCTCTCCCCATGGATCGAAGCAGCAAACTACAATAATACATTAATTACATTAAAAGCACTAAAAACATACCCAATCCTCCCCACCCACCAACCCATCTAAAACCAACCCCCATAAAACACACAACAATTAACAATGAACATCAACTGACTATTAAAAGAATAATAAAAGATAATAATAATAATAATAATAATAATAATAATAATAATATTTATTTCTACCCCGCCTCTCCCCATGGATTGAGGCAGCAAACTACAATAATACATTAATTACATTAAAAACATTAAAAACATACCCAATCCTCCCCACCCACCAACCCATCTAAAACCAGCCCCTTAAAACACACAACAATTAACAATGAACAACAATCAACCGACTATTAAAAGAATAATAAAAGAAGAAGAAGATGATGATGATGATGATGATAATAAATGTTGTAATATAATATATTGTATATTGTAAGCTGCTTGTGGGTCCCTTTGAGAAAAGCAGGGTATAAATAAAGACAATGATGATTATGATATATATATATATATATATATATATATATATATATAAAATTTTATTACTACTATTATTATTATTATTATTATTATTATTATTATTATTATTATTATTAATTGTCCTGTCCTGTTGTTCTTTAATAGTTAGTTGATTGTAGTTAATGTGTTTTAGGGGGTTGGTTTTAGATGGGTTGGTGGGTGGGAAGGATGGGTTATGTTTTAATGCTTTTAATGTATTTAATGTATTGTTGTAGTACCGCCTCGATCCATGGGGAGAGGCAGGATATAAATAAATATTATTATTATTATCATCATCATCATCTTTATTTATATCCCACTTTTCTCAAAAGGACCCAAAGCGGCTGACCATCGTTTACAAAGAAAACATAGTTAAAACGATAATGTATAAAAGCTGAAACACATATTAAACAACAGTAGTCATTAGAACACAATTAAAAATACATATTAAAAGCCAAAAAAACCCATCACAGCAAAAATAACCAGCACCTTTCAAACCATTTTGCCCCCAAACGCTCCCCGTGGCGGCCGCTGCGCCCCCCTTTCCAGCCTCCCCTGGGCCAAGCGGTCCCTCTCCCAAGAGGAAGTGACCCCTACCCCCAGGGTCACTTCCTGTTGGAAACCAGAAGGCCTAAAATGGTGGTGGGAGGGCCAGAAATGTCAAATGTGGGGTGTGGGTGGCCCTCTGAGGGCCCCCTGGGGTCCCCTCATTGAAACTAGGGGGAGCCATATTTGGGGGAGTCTCCCCCTATACATGTCTGCCCAAGAACTGAGGCCTGTTGGAGGGTCTCTCTTCTCTGTCCCCCCAGTGGGAGCCAGGCATGGTGGGAAAGTGGGGGAGAGGGGGCCCTATTTGCGGCAGCACCCCAATTGAGAAATACCTTCCCCCCCTCAGGGGCCTGGAAAAGCGGGGCAGTGTCGTGGTTTGAGCATCGACTACAGCCTTGGAAACTGGGGTTCAACTCCCTGCTCGGCTGTGGAAACCCACTGGGTGGACCTTGGGCGGGTCACATACTCTCAGCCCACGGAAGACCCCACTTTAGGGTCGCCAGCTTGACGGTGAACAACAACAGAGGCCTCATTGACATCAACACCAGGTTATTCATTCATATATATATATATATGTATTTGTGTGTGTGTGTGTGTTTGTATATATATGTATGTGTGTGTGTGCATGTGTGTATATATTTGTGTGTGTGTGTATTTTTTATTTATTTGTATCCCGCCTCTCCATATGGATCGAAGGCGGCGAACAACTTACAAATAGCATGTATTTTTCAGTACATTTCTATACCTGCCCCCAACAAGCTAGGTACTCATTTTACCGACCTGCGGAAGGATGGAAGGCTGAGTCAACCTCGGAGCCCGGCAGGATCGAACTCACAACCTTCTGGCTTGCACTACTGGCATTTAACCACTGTGCCACCACATATGTGTGTGTGTGATTTTTTTCTGCCTTTGAGGCCTCATTGATTTTACCCCCTTTTCCCACCTGCTAGCATGGGCCACATTTTAAAAACTGATTTTTTTTTAAATTAAAGGGTTGAAGATAGAGCAAGCTTGTTTTCTGTTGCTCCGGAGATTACGACACTGAGCAGCCGCTTCAAACTCCAGGAAAAGAGTAAGTTCTTGTGTGCCTTCGTGTTGTTTTTGACTTACGGAGACCCTAAGGTGGACTGATGGGGTTTTCTGGGGCTGAGAGTGTGTGACATGCCGAAGGTCGCCTCCGTGGGTTTCCGTGGCTTTCCATGGCATTTCTCCAAATGTGCCAACCACGGCCCATCAAACCCTGGTCTCCAGGGTTGTTTATAGTCCAACACTCAAGACTCCACCTGAATATTGGGAAGAATTTCATAGAATCATAGAATCACAGAAATGTAGAGTTGGAAGAGACCCCAGGGGCCATCCAGTCCAACCCCCTGCCATGCAGGAACACCCTCAAAGCACTCCCGACAGATGGCCATCCAGCCTCTGCTTAAAAACCTCCAAGGAAGGAGCCTCCACTACACTCCGAGGCAGCCGATTCCACTGCCGGACAGCCCTGACGGTCAGGAAGTTCTTCCTGAGGTTCAGGTGGAATCTCCTTTCCTTCAGCTTGAATCCATTGCTCCTTGTCCTGGTCTCTGGAGCAGCAGAAAACAAGCCCTCTCCCTCCTCTACATGGCATCCCTTCAAAATTTCCTGATGGTAAGAGCAGTTTGATAGTGAAATGTGCTGCCCAGGAGTGTGGTGGAGCCTCCTTCTTTGGGGGGTTTTAAACAGAGGCCAGACAGCCATCTGTCGGGAGGGCTTGGGTTGTGTCTTCCTGAATGGCAGAACGGGGTTGGACTGGATGGCCCCTTGGGGTCTCTTCCATCCCTATGATTCTAAGTGCTAAATCATTTAGTGTTTTTTTTTTTTAGTCTTTTAAAGTTAATATTAATGTTGTTTATTGCCCTAAATTGTGTGCTGCCCTGATATCCTTGGATATAGGGCAGGATAAAAATACATTGATTGACGATAAATAGATAATCCCATTAGTAGTTCACCCGTGGTATAGGAGGCGGCAACTAGGAACGCGAGTAGTTAGCATGTAGCGGCCAGGAATGTCTGCCACCGGCAAACTGGTAGGTTATGACTATGTTCTTCTGTGCTTTCAAGATGTTTCTGATTTATGGAGACCTTAAGGCAAACCTATCATGGGGTTTTCTGGGGCTGAGATTGTGTGACACACCCAAGGTCTTCCAATGGGTTTTCTTGGCTGAGTGGGGAATCGAACCCAGGTCTCCAGAATCATAATTCAGTGTTCAAACACTACATCACACCGGCTTTGTCTACAACCCATCTTTCTTATTTCTCCAAATATGCCAACCAAGTCCCAACTGAGCCATGAAATTGTGTATGTAAATACGAGCCAGTTGTCCCCCGCCTTTTCAGACTGTCCTACTGTGCAGGGTTGTTGTGAAAATCAAGTGGAGGGAAGGCAATGAAGTCCACTCTAAACTCACCAGTTTACCAGCCCTTACATTCTGCTGCTGTAGGTGGTTTAATTCTCCCTTTCTTTTGTTTTGAACCTGCAGGGCACTTTAACAAGAATACGGCACGGCTGTCAAAAAAAATAAATAATAATGCTGGGCTCGGATCCAGATTCCACGCAGAGGGAGGGTTGTCTCCTGTTTACAAGGGCGGAGAAAGTGGAGATCTTGCTTGCGGTGAGTGTGCAAAGGCCAACGCCATCCAGTCGCAAAGCTGCTGCACCCTGATCAGGTAAAACAAATTCCCCTTCTCTTTGATGGGTTTGTGATTAAGACCATTTAATTCTTTTTCTCCTCCAAAAAATAAAAATAAAAAAAAAGGGTGGAGAAGAAGTTGGAGATGTGTCGTAAGAGGCTGGTCGTACTTCTTGAAAGCAGAGGGAAAGGACTGATTTTCCTAATTTCCTAATAATCTGATTTTCCTAATTTCCTAATAATAATTTTCCTAATAATCTGGATTGATGAAGCCATGCTGCATCCATCCAGATGTCTTGCAATGGTAATCAGAGTGCAATTTTATTTTCTTTTTTAGTAAACACGACTAGATTCCCCTTCTTTTTTGAAGGGCTGGGGAGAAAGAGGTCTGAATCTGCAGCCATGCTTTGCCCAGTGTTTTCACTGGTTTTTCTCAGAGGCCAAATCTTTTGGGAGCAAATTTGCTTTTACTGCACTGTACGATCATGGAAGTAGGTGTTGGCTGTATATTAAATGCTTTAACCTGGGTGGAAGTGTGGGTTGAAAGGTCCAGTTTTATACTGTGTGTGTGTGTGTGTGCATGCATGCACATGCACATGCACCACCAAATATTTTTAAAAAATACACCTGGCAGTGGCCAGAAATCTACTTCTGGTTTTGAAAGAGAGAGCTGGGTATGTTTAGTCTGCAGAAGAGGAGGTTAAGAGGGGACATGATAGCCATGTTTAAATATTTGAAGGGATGCCATGTAGAGGAAGGAGAGGGTTTGTTTTCTGCTGCTCCAGAGACCAGGACAAGGAGCAATGGATTCAAGCTGCAGGAAAGGAGATTCCACCTGAACCTCAGGAAGAACTTCCTGACAGTCATGGCTGTCCGGCAGTGGAATCTGCTGCCTCGGAGTGTAGTGGAGTCTCCTTCCTTGGAGGTTTTCAAGCAGAGGCTGGATGGCCATCTGTCGGGATTGATTTGAGGGTGTTCCTGCATGGCAGGGGGTTGGACTGGATGGCCTCTGGGGTCTCCTCCAACTCTGAATTTCTATGATTCTATGATAGGAAACATATATTTCCAGACTAGAAGACTACAGAAGGGACCTGAAGCTTTGTTTAAAGGGTTCAGTACCAATCTTGTGGGGCTTTTAAGAAAGAAATTTAACTCCTTTTTATCAAGAAAAAAAAAGAACAATCTGGAGAGGTTGAGGGCCCCCAGCCTCAGGGGCCACATGTGGCCCCCGGGCCATATTTTACCTACCCTTGACTTAGCCACTCTGCTTTAACCAAGAAAATCTCTGTGCAAAACTAAGTTTGCAGGACGGGCAGGGATTACACTGGGAGTGTTTCAAGCCATGATTACTTTGGAACAATACCCTCCCAGCCGTCGATTGAGAAACCCTTCCCGTCTCTTGCACATTTGGACCGAATATGCCAAGTTTACATTTCCCTTGGATATGTCAGCTGTAGATTGCGAAAGGGGGGGAGAGTGAAAACCACACTTAAGAGGAAAAGAAATCAAGCAGTAACTTGATAGAGACCAAGAGAAATGACTCAAAATGGCGAGAGGACATTCCTGTTCACAGAGAATATGCATTTAATTATTGTAAAGCAGGGGGCAGGCAACTGTGAAAGATAATGGGGGGCAGATTAATGTGCCAGAGGATCTCGGAGGGCCATATCCCACCCCACACCTGCTCCAGCAAATAAATAAATAAATAAATAAATAAATAAATAAATAAATGATATTTATTGCCCCCAAATGCTCTCTAGGGGGCATAGGGGCATGTTTTGGGCCCTTCCTTGGCTCCTAGAGGGCATTTGGAGCCAAAGAAAACTTTTTTTTTAAAATTACAAGATTTTACTAGGGTGGTCCAGAGTGATTCTTTTGCCCCCTCTCCCATTATAAATCCTAAAACTGGATTTTTGCTCTGGGGAGGATCAAATGTTCTCTGGCCGTTAGGGGACGCTGCCCCATTTGGCTTCTGTTTATATTTTTTCCCCTTGAACCTAGTACAATGCATTCATTTCCTTGCATTTGCCAAGGCAAAAGCTGTTGCATTTCTCTTTTGCTCCGCCTCACACATGGAATCTGGGTGTTTTCCTTCAGGGACATGATGAACTTTGGGTTTTCTGGAGTGGTTGGTCCATGGGGGGCATCTCCACCCCGGAATTCCTAGGGGCGATTTGAAACCTGCATGCAAGATTAATCTACAGATAATAATCTTATAAGGCTGTCCTCTTTCTCTCTCCTCCTTTTCCTCTGCTGGAAGCCATTTTAAAACTGGGACTAATACACATTTCAGATCAAACATGTAAACTTCTCTTGTTTCATATTTCATATTCGGGCTCCAGGTTGACTGAGCCTTCCATCCTTCCGCAGGTCGGTAAAATGAGTACCTAGCTTGTTGGGGGCAATTAGCTAAAAAAACACAAACCACATTGTAATACATGCTATTTGTAATGTATAATGTATTTCATGTTGTTTGCCGCCTCGATCCATGTGGAGAGGCGGGATACAAATAAATAAATATTATTATTATTATTATTATTATTATTATTATTATTATTATTATTACTATTATTACTATTATTATTATATTCTCCAGTACTGCCTCCCTCCCCGAAAAACTCAATGCTTTTGCTTCACATTCAGGCCTGCCTTCCTTCCTTCCTTCCTTCCTTCCTTCCTTCTTTCCTTCCCTCCTTCCCTCCTTCCTTCCTTCTTTCCTTCCCTCCTTCCCTCCTTCCTTCCTTCTTTCCTTCCCTCCTTCCTTCCTTCTTTCCTTCCTTCCTTCCTTCCTTCCTTCCTTCCTTCCTTCCTTCTTTCCTTCCCTCTTTCCTTCCTTCCTTCTTTCCTTCCCTCCTTCCTTCCCTCCTTCCTTCCTTCTTTCCTTCCCTCCTTCCTTCCTTCCCTCCTTCCCTCCTTCCTTCCTTCCTTCCCTCCCTCCCTCCCTCCCTCCTTCCTTCCTTCCTTCCTTCCCTCCCTCCTTCCCTCCTTCCTTCCTTCCTTCCTTCCTTCCTTCGGGTTCTTCCAAATCGACCTAAAGAACCAAACCTGTTAATTCTCTCGGTAAAGCTCCTGGGTTCATCCGTTGTTTGCATGTCCATGTCCATCTTTTGGAGCAATATCTTGGATTTGCCTATGAGGACCCTTCCCAAGACTTAAAAAAAAGAAGAGGGGTCAGGTTTGCCCAGTTGGTCCTACCTGTTGAAGGACGAAGTTTCCAATTTTTTTCCCCAAAGAATTACAAAGTCACAGCGCAAAAGTGCCGTATTTCACTGACGCACCATAGCAGGATTATGCTTTTAAAAATAAAAGGAAGGTAAAAAAGAGAAGGGAGAGCATATTGTTCCAATATGTCTTGGAATTAAAAACAGGCCTGGTTGTGGGCGGGAGTAATACGTTGCAGATGGCCCCAGGAACTGCCAGAAAATAAACCAGGACAACAGAAATGTCATTTGGATATTTAAAAGAAAAAAGAAAAAAATTACAATTACAAATGCAGGTTTCTCAAATCGTTTGCCAAGAGTCCTGTGTCTTTCTTTGTGTCCCCTCTCTCCTTATTTCTCGTTCTACCACGCCTTTTATTTCATCTCTCTCTCACTCGCTCCCCCTTCCTCCCCATCCAAGAGGCTCTGCCCGGATGCTTTGGACCGGAGAGTCTGACCTTTTCGCTTGGCGCGAGATCTTTGGGATCCAGGCCCAGAGTCACAGGTTGGCAACAGCTGCACGGTTTGTGGCAATTCCATCACAGTTGTCCCTCCACGTTAGGGGCACCGGACCTTTGCAAAAGTGGAAAAATCACAAATATTAAAATGTGTGTGTGTGTCTGTGGGAAGGGGACCAAGGCAGGGTCCAAACCAGGGCCGTTTCCGCAGTAGCCTGTTATAGCGCGATGATTCCACTTCCAGCATCCTATGGAATCCTGGGGTTTGCAGTTTCGGGAGGGGCCTCAAAGGCAACCCTATGACAGGGGCCATTTCCACATTTCCGAGGATGTTGAAAGTGGAATCATCACGCCTTTGAGGCCCCTCCCGAAACTGCAAACCCCAGGATTCCAGAGGATGCTGAAAGTGGAACCATCGCGCTATAACAGGCTAGTGCGGAAATGGCCCCTGTCATAGGGTTGCCTTTGAGGCCCCTCCCGAAACTGCAAACCCCAGGATTCCAGAGGATGCTGAAAGTGGAATCATCGCGCTATAACAGCCCAGTGCGGAAATGGCCCCTGTCATAGGGTTGCCTTTGAGGCCCCTCCCGAAACTGCAACCCCCAGGATTCCATAAGGGTATTATTATTATTATTATTATTATTATTATTATTATTATTATTATTGAATTTTCCATAACAACACTACTACATCTCTGCATATTAATCCCTCCATTTTCCAAACATACATAACCTAACCACACGACACGACAATACATTCATCAATTTACTTTACAAATAGTTCTCACACCACCCTTTCACACAACAAATAAAAACATTTGACTTCCTTTTTATCATTTATATTCTTTATCGACATTATTACTTATGTCCTATCTTTTATTTCCTTAGCACTCTATTTCATGCCGTAGATCTAATCGGTGTCCTGCTCTCTCTTGCCAATTTATTCATCTTATAACTTTATGTATCTGTAATTGTCACTTCGGGACTAAAAATAAAAATTTAGTCTTTAAATGCTTTGCAATATAAGATATAGTGTTGGAATCTGACACCCATCAGTATCTCAATTTTCTAAGTCTTTGCTGTTTACTGTCTTCCCGTTTTTTTGTCTATATGTCTAAATATATTATATATTTACTATATATATATATATATATATTACTATTTATATATATATTTATTATCTTAGTGCTATACTAGCTGTTTGACCCCATTTATCTTCTAAAATCCTCTTTATAGGACTCCACGTTCCTCGAAAGTCCTTTAGCTCCTCACCCCCCAGTATGAGCGATAACCTGTCTATAAGGCGTTGAAAGTGGAATAATAGCACTATAACAGTCTAGTGCGGAAGGAGTGAGAAAGACATCCAGATTGGGAAAGATGAATATTGCAGGACTCATCACCCGAATAATTAAAATTGATCTTTTTTTCTATCTCTTGCTCTTTGTCTTTAATACCAGCCTGAAAACCTAGGAGCTGATGTCTTTTCGTCGGGTGGAGATCAGGGTTGCCATGTGAAATAAGGATCAGGGCTCCTCTCCCTTTCAAGGGCTGTGCAGAAGAAGGAATGTAAGCCAGTATTGAGCCGTCCCTGCTGGAATTCTCTCTTTTGCTCGGCCGTTAAAAGGAGAGGAGCCCCGTCGCTTATTTCACATGGCAACCTGGGCAGAGATGGCAACTGGGACTTCACCTGTTGGATATCTACCTGCTAGACTTGCTGGCCCAGGTACAGGGCAGGGGAGGGAAAGGAAAGCCTCCCTGTATCCTGGGAGGGGCATTGTGTGTGGGTGGAAAATGCAAAAAAAAAAGAAAGATAAATTTGCCCCACTGTTCAAATAGCATCCCAGCCTTGCTCTGTTTGTATTGGTAATGATTCAGTCTTTTAATTATTTTATTATTATTATTAATTATTATTTTATCTGATTGATTGTCCATCGCCTTCAGCCCTGCTTCTGAGTGGGAAGAAGATACTCCTTTAATTAAACAAATTTAAATAAACAGGGCTTCCTGGCAAGGGAGCCTTAAAGGGCCTCCTTCCAGGGGTTAAAAACAATAATTAATTAATTAAAATATTTTTTTTATCCCACCTGACATCCGAGAATCTCAGGGCAGCCTGCAATAAAAATCCATTTAGGGCAACTTCAGTAAATTCCAAAGGCTCAAAATGATTTATTTTAATTTAATTTAATTTAAATTAATTTAAAAACATTAGGAGCAGAAGGATTCCATGGGGTTTCTTTTGAGCAGACCTGATTCGAATGGGCTCCCAGCTAATATGATTATTTTGAATTAATTTGCTTTGCAATTCAATTTTTAAAACCCTGTTTTGCATCTATTTGCAGTGAACGAAGGCCATTTCCGCACTGGGCTGTTATAGCGCGATGATTCCACTTGCAACCTCCTCTGGAATCCTGGGGTTTGCAGTTCCGGGAGGGGCCTCAAAGGCAACCCTATGACAGCCGGCCGAGACTGCAAACCCCAGGATTCCAGAGGAGGTTGAAAGTGGAATCATCGCGCTATAACCGCCCAGTGCGGAAGTGGCCTTAAAGCGAGTTAAATCCTGGATCTCTAACCAACAGGATATCGGAAAAGAGAAAACATGACCCCTATTTGCTCCCCGGATGGGCTGCCCACCCCCTTTGGGTCCCGTGACCGGAAGGCGGAAGTCTTGGGCAAGCTCTCACCCGCGGGGAGTGGAGTTCAGACGTGCACGGGAGACGCGTGAACGCGGAGGTGGGCGCGGGGACGCGTGTTGCCGGAGAATAAGTTTTGGAACTTCTGAAAAGGCGTGTTATGAACTTGCCAGGCAGGCAGGAATTCACCAGGTGCAGCTTTGTTCCATTGCTGGGAGGGGGAGCTGCCCCTGTTGAACTTCTGCCTGATATGTTGAACTTCTGCCTTGGGATCTGCCCTGCGTGGGTCTGATCGTGCTAGGAGAGCAGCCCTTTCGGATCTCTTGCTGGGATGGAGCCCAGACTTGGAAAAGTTACTTTTCCCAGGCTTCCCTAGCCAGCTGGTCATGCAAGCTGAGATATTCTGGATATTAATTGCAGGATTTCTGCCTGCCTGGGGCTTTCCTCTGCCCTAAAGGCAGCAGTTAAAGGGATGCCCCTGTTGAATTTCTACCTGACCTCCATAGGCTTAATTTTTTTTCCCTAGCAGCCTTTTGGGAGGTCTCCCCTGTTGAATTTCCACCCAAGCTGCTCCAAGGCTTTTCCTAACAGTAGCACTGCGGGAAGCAACTACTCCTAGTGAATTTCCGCCTGTCTCACAGCTGCTAAACAAGTTTGCTTGAGCAAGGATGGTGAAGGCTATTGTTTTTTTAAAAAATATCTTTATTTAAATAAAAGTTTTAAGGCTTTCTCTGGGAAGGAGGTGATACTTTGCTGTGGGAGGGCTGCTCCTGTTGGATTGCTGCCTCTTTATTCGGGATCCAAAGGTAGGGAAGAAGTGGGCCTCTCCAAGACTAGCAGTGTGTGAGGTTGCAGTTTATGGGATAAGAATTTTGGGATTTTTCTCCTGGCTCAGGTGCTGCCCCTTGAATAGCAGCCTGAAAACCTGAAACCCGTCAGGTGAAGTTCTGTCCTTTCCAGGTCCTAAAACAATATTTAAAATATTTAAATCCAGCTCCCTTCCCAGACAGTAGCAGACTATAAAGCCAGTCTGACAGATTTAAAACAGCGTAAATAATAAAAATGGATTTTAAAAGGCTAAAAACCCATTAAACGGTTTAATGAGTTTAACAGACAGGTTAAAATAGTTTTAAAAGGATTTTACAACCATGAACACACAAAGGGTTGTGTTGAATCAGCGGGGCCCCAAAAGTTCTGCTAGCCTGGCTAAATTAAATTAAATTAAATTAAAGGCCCAGGTGAGAGCTGAGACCAGGAATCGAGAGAAGGGGTGGGGGGTTATTCCCGCAAACAGAGAGGGCACGGGTTCGTACTTTGTGGGATCTGCAGTTCTGGACGCCACCGTTCAAGGAGGGTAGTGACAAGCTGGAACGTGTCCCAAAGAGGACAACCACAATAATTAAAAACCATGAAGCTCTATGAGGAGGGGTGTAGGGAGCTGGGTATGTTTAGCCTGGAGGAGAGGAGGTGAAGAGGTGGTGACACGACAGCTATGTTTAGATATTTGACGGGACGGAGCAAGCCTGTTTTCTGCTGCTCCAGAGGCTAGGACGCGGAGCGACGGCTTCAAACTTCAGGAAAAGAGGTTCTACCTACACATTAGGAAAAACTTCCTGAGGGTAAAAGCAGTGCAGCGGCGGCACGTGCATGGTGGAGTCTCCTTCTTTGGAGGTTTTTAAAGAGAGGCCGGATGGCCTTTTGGTAGGGAGTGTTTTGATGGCGTATTCCTGCGTGGCAGAATGGGGTTGGACTGGATGGCCCTTGGGGTCCCTTCCAGCTCTGTAATTCTAGGACTCCAGGACCGTAGAGACCCAAATTCATTGTGTGTACTCCACCATAGGAAGACGGGTGGGTGAGCTTGGTTGGCCGTTCTCGGTCACCCTGACCTGCCTCACAGGGTTGTTGCAGACCGGAGACAGTGACGCACCCCTGGAAATAGATGCACGGTTGCGGTTACAGAAAATCTTTGCAGGGTCCGTGTGTGTGTGTGTGTGAAAAGGCGAGAGTAGGATTGGGCACCAGGATTGGCCATTGTCGTCGTGCAAATGCGTGTGTGCAGAACAAGAGCTGAAGTTGTTGGTGGGGGAGCCGCTCCCTCCAATATTTGTGCAAGCAGATTCTGCCCTAAAATGTTGCCGTATCTTGGGTAGCTTTTGAGGGGCCGGTTTCCTATCAGCCAGCCATGCCCTCTTTTGTGAGGCTCTGTCCCGTGTCACCTGTCCCACAGCTTTCCCCTATATGCCCCCCCATTACCCCCTCTTCTGGGATAGGTGTCATGTTGCCCTCCAGAGATGGTTGGACTTCCCTTCCCAGCAGCCTTAGCCAGTGGCCAGAACGCTGGGAGTCGCAGTTCAACGTCTGAAGGGCTTTGTAGTCCCTACCTCTGACTTGCTCCATCCTTGCTTTCCTAGTCTTTCTAGGGTCTTTTTCTAATTGGGGGGGGGTCTGCTTCAAATCTTGGGGTGTCCCTCCCACCGCAAGCCTGCCCGTACTCTCTTGCGTGGGTGGTGCCGTTCTATTTGCCTAAGGATCGTTGCTCAAAAGAACCGAGCATTGGAATTAAAGGATTATTCTTATTATTTGCAACTGCACGCAGAGACTGGTACCGCAGAGCAGGGTGTGGAGAGGCGAATCTTTGGCAGGTGACGAAAGAGCGGCAGCTATTCCCTTTCTTCGATACCTATTGAAAGGAACCGGAGCCTTTTCTGTGCTCTTGTTTTCTTTGGGTGTCTCCCGTCCTGCGGCCGCCTGACTAAAAAACTAAAAACTAAAACAGCCCTATTGAGGCAGGGAGGATTCTGATTGGGCGCTGGGAGTTTTGCTGAGTCACCTTTCCCACCTCTTGCAGGTATATAGCTGAAACCGGTCCATTCCAGAGGCTGTGAGAAGTACCTGTGGCCGCCAGGGAGAACCTTGACTGTGGGTGCCGAGTTCTGGTGAGTCGTTTCTCAAACCCCCTGCAAGGATATGGTTAATGTTGGGCTGGACCAGAGGGGTGAGCCAAAAGGTGAGGAGAAAGGGCGAAAGGGTGGAAGGAGGAGAGAGAAACCGGGACATTTGAAAAGCAGTTGGGAAAATGGGATGGCAGAGGATTAATCTGGACTCTCCCAGCCAAACCGGGACAATTGGAAGGCATGCAAGACCCATCATTCCTCACCTTTAGCCAGGTTGGCGAAGGCTTATGGGAGTCCAACAACAGGTGGAGGACCTCAGGCTCTCCAGTTTTGCAGTGGGTCCAAATTGCATTTAAATTATATTTACAGTCTAAATTGCATTACAATTGGAAAGTATGCAATATACATAATTTCTCACACTTAGCCAGGTTGGGCTAGGGTTTATGGGAGCTGCAGTCTAACAACATAGGGAGGATTCTAGGCACACAACAGCAAGGCAGACCCAGATTTCTTGGCTAGATTGGTTTGGAGGGATTTTCTTTTGCCTTCCTCTGAGGCTGAGAGAGAGTGACTTGCCTAAGGACAGCCGGTGGGTGTCCACGGCCAAGTGGGGATTCAAACCCTGGTCTCCCGATGACTGAGTCCAGTGCTCAGATCACTGGCTCTCTATTCGTATAAGAGAAGGTGCAGACAAAGTGTGACCGGTGGGCCACATACGGCTCAGGGTATTCTGCTGTGGGCCACACGTGGCATGCCCCAAGGCCATTTCTACTTTGGACCACACTGACAAGGTGCACCTTTTACTAGAGGCCTATTTTTGCTGTGACTAAATGTGGCCCTGAGGCTTTTCTTAATTAAGAAAGCCAGTAGCATCTCCTTAAAGCCTCCGGAAAGACAGTTGCCCCTTGGGGGCCTTTTTCTGGGCCAGTACAGGCAAAAGTTGGGCCTGAGAGAGCTTTTCCCAAAACTAAAGTGAGGGTTATAGGCGTGGATTGTTGCTGGGGGGGGGGTGAGAAATACCAAAATTTGACGGGGGGACCTCTGACATTTTCTTGGAGATGTAACTTCCCTCCCCACGAAAAAACACTCCTGAAAATTATCCACTTTCTGGTAGTGTGGACGGTGGTGCAAGTAGCTGTGAAATGCATTAAAAGAAAGTCTTTTAACAAAAGCAATGCAGTGGTACCAGTGCGCTAAAATCGGTGTAGGGAATGACTGGCCCTCCAGATGTTGTGGGACTGCCGTTCCCAGCAGCCCCAGTCAGGACAGCCAGTGGAGAAGAAGGGTGAGTGTTGCCATCCAGCCACATCTGGAAAGTTGCAAGATTTCCCCCCCGATGGCAGAGGTTGCCTTTGGCGAAGGCGTCGTTGAATCAACGTACCGTGTCTCCGTGTTTTGTTTTTGAAGCAAAGTTTCCACTGGACTGGCCCGTGCAAGATATTTATCCACAACGGTGCCAGATAGCTTGTGGCAGTTGTTTGAACAAAAATAAATAGATGGGATAACTTGGCCAGCGCTTGCATACAAAGAGCGCGCATGATTCTGTGTTCCTGGAAACGTTTGGGCTGGTGTGGCTGCCTCCCTGTTTTAAAAATTCTTCACGTGTGCTTTGCAGCGTGAGCGCCCTTCTTCTGCAGTTGTGGCGTTCTTTTTGGCAGGGGGGAGCCAAATGCATCCCTCTGGAGGATGCTGCGCTGCCATTTCCTCACTGCTAGTTGTGCTGGCTGGGGCTGATGGGAGATGTAGTCTGACGAAATGGTGGTCTGTGCACTCTTTGTGTGGGTCTGTGGGGCCGGTGCCTTTAATTGTGCACACAGCAGCCCACGCCAAAAGCCACAGACAGACAGACAGACAGACACACACACACACACCATTGTAGCTAAGACTGTCATTTCAGGATTGTTCCTGAGATATCAGGTTTGAAACCCCTGGGAGAGTCTTTGCAAGCGTGGAAAGCGTTGCGCCAGGGGCCTGTGCTGGATGGAGGATTCTGGGAGGTGTAGTCCAAAAAGAAGAGGAACTTTTTTCCAACCTCTTCCCCTGGGAGTTGTAGTCCAAGAAAAGGAGGAACCTTTCTTTCAAGCTGTGTTTTTATCCTCAGGGAATTAAGTCCAGAGAAAAGGAGGAGCTTTTTCCAAGCCGTGCTTTTATCTTTTGGGAGTTGAAGTCCAAAAAAAAGGAGGAGCTTTTTCCAAGCTCTGCTTTTACTACTGTGACTCCCCCCCATTTCTTTTCAACACTTTGAATGAGATGTACCGGGGGCTGTTTCCTTAAAAAGACACAAGAAGAGAGTTGTTTTTTTTGTGCTATACCTGGTGAAAAGTTTCAGTAGCTGTACCCTTTCTGGCCCCCTTGGGTGGCGTGGGAAACCGGTTCCTTTGAGCCGAAGGATTAAGCACAAGGGGAAGGATGGGCTTGGTGCCATTGTCTTGTCAGCATCGCTTAAGAAAACACTCCTCCAGCGTGGGCGTTAGTTGGCCCACGTGGCTCTGGGGATAAAGTGTCAAATTGGCCATCCCACGGGAGCCAGGCCTCACCCTTTGTGTGGGTCTGTGGGGTCGGTGCCTTTAATTGTGCACACAGCAGCCCACACCAAAACCGAAGTTGGCCTCTGGAGGGTGGAAGCCCCGGTGGCATCGGAGCAGCGCGGAGAGACTTCACAGCAGTTTGTGTTGTTTTGTCCTGGTGCAGTTTTGACGAGACATGGAGAAGATCAAGGAAACCGTTGATCGGGCCCGGGCCGCGTTCAACACAGGCAAGACACGTCCCTTGGCCTTCCGGATCCAGCAGCTCAAGGCCCTGAGGAGGATGATAGAAGAGAGGGAGGCTGACATCAGCAGAGCATTGAAAGCCGATCTCAACAAGGTCAGCTTCTTTGCTTTTTGCATCTTCCTGTGGTCCTCACTCCCAAATACCTGGGTTGGACTGAAGCCAGATTCCTTGGGGTCCGTGGGGAACATCTATGCGGGTGGGGCTTGTGAAAACCGGAGGCTGGAGTTCCTGGGATAATCTGTTTTTTTTCCTCCGTTTGATGGGGTCCCTGGGTAAACTCAAGGCCAGGTTTTCAAGTGATGAGATCCCTTAGAAGACTGG
Source organism: Ctenosaura bakeri (assembly GCA_948474755.1). Lineage (NCBI taxonomy): Eukaryota > Metazoa > Chordata > Lepidosauria > Squamata > Iguanidae > Ctenosaura > Ctenosaura bakeri. Next base: position 479,772 of record CAOLHI010000072.1, on the reverse strand, counting down.
AAACTAGGGCTCTCCATTTGGAGAGGTCCAGGGAAAAACTTTAGTCTGGAGGGGGTCACTGGGAATATTGGAGATTGGATTTCCCATGGGCAAGTTCTTAGGAAAACCAGAGGCTGGATTTGTTGATTAGTGGGGTCCTTGGGGAAACTATAGGTAGGGTTTGCCGTTTGGTAGGGTTCCTGGGAAAAACTGAGGGTGGATTTCTCTGTCCGGCAGGGACCCTGGGAAAACTAGAGGATGGGTTTTTGGTTAGTGAGGTCCCTGGGAAAATGGAGGCAGGGATTCTCAATTTGATAGGCTCCCAGGAAAAAACTTAGGTTGGATTTTTTGTTTGGAGGGGGTTGCTGGGAAAACTGGAAGCTGAGGGGTTTTTTTTACTGGTGAGAGCCCTGGTATAAGCTGGCTTTTCCATTTTCCGTAGGAAAACTGGAGCCTGGGGTGCTTCTGGAAGTTGGGGCAAGGGCATTTTTGGGTGTTTTCACACTTTGCGGGAGGCTTTCAGGGTAACACAGGAAAACTAGAGGCTGTTTTTTTTTTTAGTTGGTGGAATTTTGGGAGAAACTAGAGGCTGGGGTTTCCATTTGGAGGGGTCCTTGGGAAAATCTGAGGCTGGATTTCTGCTTGATGGGGTCCCAAGGAAAACCAGAGGCTGAGTTTCTTTATTGGTGGGGTCCCAGGGGAAACCGATAGCTTGCTTTTCTGAGTCCCTGGAAAAATCTGTGACCAGGGCCTGCCCTTGATGAGTGTCCTTAGGAAAGCCTAGTGGGATCCTTGGGAAAATCCACTGGAGTTGGGGCTCTTTGCTCAGTAGGGCTTTATGGGATGTGCTTGGGCTCCATGGAAATATAATGCTAAGGCAGAGAGGCCTTTGGTCTGATCTTGCTGGGTGTCACCTGTGTTCCTAAATACTCCTAATGTACTTCATTCCCCCTAACCCTGGGCAGAGTGAGTTCACTTCCTTCAGCTTTGAGATTGTACAAGCCCTGGAAGAGATTGACCGTATGGTGGAGAAACTCCCTGAGTGGGCCGCCCCCGAACGGGTGGGCAAGACTATTCTCACACTGACAGATGACAGCTACATCCACCGCGAGCCCCTGGGCGTGGTGTTGGTCATTGGAGCATGGAACTATCCTTTTGCCCTGATTGTGCAGCCTACAATCGGTGCCATTGCGGCAGGTAAGGGAGGCGACTTCTCCTTTAGCGCAGGGGCGTGGCAGAGGGCCTTTTTCAGACCAAAATTCCAGTTCAGGGAGGATCTCGAGGGTCCCTCTATCTAACAGTGGTAGGTGTGGGCAATGGTTTGGGGTCTGGGACCAATTCTCCCAATCCACACCCTCCCCCCGTGGTCTGTACACACAGACAGCTTACCTAAATACATTCTGAATGCCTCAATTTTCCTTCACAAACTTCCCAAAATGGTGGCATTCTGTCACTTTTGGTTGCTGTTTTGAGAAGGACACGGACAAAAATGGGGGCATTGGGGGCTTTATGTGTGCATGTGACTGTTTTTAGGGGGAAATTGGTACACACTGAGATACTTTGTCTGGTTTTCAGGGAAACATTGGAGGAGTTAGACTGGCCAGTTTGTGGGCCATAAAAGTGGGGTCTGGGAGCCACATGCAGCCTTTGGGCCACATTTTCCCCACTCTTGGTCTAAGGATCCAGGGCGGGGGCTAAGCTCATTTCTGGACATCGCTACTCAGGAGTAAGCTGCAGTAGAGTGGCTGAGCAGGCTGCAAGCAACATATTCTGTGGCCTTGGATAGTTTCTTGTCTTCATTCACAGATGGGAAATGAGACTCGAATAGCCTCTTATCTCCAATCACTGGTTGGAAGTGAGGCTTGAACTAGTGTTTTGTCTTCAGTCACTGACTGAAATAAGGATTGAATAGTGTCTTTTCTTCATATATTGTTGTCGTATGCTTCCCGTTAACATTTTGAGAGGGATTTCATAGGAAAACAGTATTATTTGGGAGTAGTATGGGATTCTGGGGTGCTTCTGGAAGTTGGGGCAAGGGCATTTTTGGGTGTTTTCACACTTTGCGGGAGGCTTTCAGGGTAGTTTTGGGATAAAAATTGTTCAAAAATCACACAGTTTTTTTTCCCCAAACGTGGCAGCTTCAAGGGCTGCACATGGCCCATGGGGGTGCACTTTGTCCATCCTTGCTATAAATAGTGCACTTTAGTTAAGATCATAGAAACAAGGGTAGGTGAAGAGTTCATTGCCTCTTGTAGTGTTGGTTTTGCTAAGAAAAAAGCTGTCCTACCTGCACACGCTTGTTTGTTCCAGGAAACGCCGTTGTAATTAAGCCGTCAGAAGTCAGTGAGCACACTGCCAAGCTCTTTGAGGAGCTCGTACCTCAGTACCTTGACAAGGTAGGTGTGGTTGTCTGCTTTAGATCCCGCTCGCACCTCGCAACAAGTTACAGCCTGGTTTGTCCAAATCTGGATTGTTATGAGGAGTCAGCACTGCTAATTAGCTGTGGTGTCTTCACTGTCCCCAGACCACATTCTTACCCTGTAGTTTCCTCTTGGCTTATGCACTCTAGCTTGTTTAAACCATGATTTGATCATGGCTTGAACTTAGCTTGTTTTCCTAGCTATCTGTTGCCAAACAGGAGCTGACAAAGGGGGTGGGCAGAGGGGGAGACCAAAAACAAGGTAAAAACAGGAGGGGCTAGCAGGTTGGTCTTCTGCTGTGCAATTCGTGGCTTAAGGAATAAACCATGGTTAACATAAGCCATGGTTTATTGTAACATGCAAACACGTCAGTTGTGTGAATTTGCCCAGCAGCTACCTTTAAGTTTCTTGTAACCTCCATTGTGAACTTTTTCCTGTTTGGCTTTGCTCTTAAATGAACAATCCACATTCTTCACTGAGAGACCAGAAGTGGAGTCGATGTAGTGCAAGAGTGGGCAAACGCAGACTGAGAATGCCAGGGCATTCTCACCCCCCATTCCTTCCTGCAGGTCACACCATCATATCCCTGCATGCCAAAAGTGGTGTTGCATCATTTCTTGTTGCCATTTTGACTTAGTTTTCAGCCTTTAAACACATTTTCCAGGCTGGGGAGGGGCCTCTGGGGAGATGGAGGAAATAAATAGTCAATTGTGTGGGGCTTTGTGGGAAGTTTCAGATCAATTTGGTTCGTTTTTCAGGGAAAAATTGCCATGTTCCTTTCTTCTCAGGAGCTGTTCCCAGTCATCACTGGGGGTATTCCAGAGACAACAGAGCTGCTGAAGCAAAAGTTCGACCACATCATGTACACGGGGAGCAGCGGAGTGGGCAAAATCATCATGGAGGCTGCGGCCAAGCACCTCACGCCCGTCACCTTGGAGCTGGGGGGAAGAGCCCCTGTTACGTGGACAGGGACTGCGATCTCGAGGTGGCTTGCCGGTAGGAAGTCAGCACGTCAGAAACTGGAGTGTGAAGTTGACTGTCATTCTGTCTGCTTCTTAAACATTTGAGGAATAGTGGTTCTACCGTTCCGGGTTTTGGAATACGTGTGTCTAAAACTTTTAAAGTTAAGAACTGAAACCTGCAGTGGGAAGGGAGTTCCAGAGTCTAAGGGCAAATATTGAGAAGGCCCTCTCTGTCCTCTCCACCAACCATGCTTGCAGTGGTGGTTGGACTGAGCGAAGGACCTCTCCTGATTTTCTCGGAGCCCAAGGTAGATAGTACAGGGACGTACGATCTGCCAAAGTAATCTAGACCTGAGCAAATATGGGGCTTTATAGGTCATTATCACAGAGATTGCGTTGGGTGGGGAAATGCATTGGGTAAATGAAACAAAGAAAAGGCTTTCTTGGGCTAGCCCAGGACACAAACAGACCAGGCCTACTTTTCTTTTCTCCCTCTCCGGAGTAGCAGTGCCCTTTTGAATCTTATTGTCACACCCTGGCTCCCTCTCCCACACTTATACACAACACTGCTTTCCCAAAAACCCACAACCTTAAAGGGGCAAAGCTCGTCAGTGGTTATTCCCCAAAGAGAATGATAACCCGTAGTAGTGTGTTAGAAAATACTCTGTTGAGTGAAATAAAAAAAAGAGAAATCTTTATTAAAATAACAAAACAAGGGAAAAGGTATTGTGGATTCAGGAATATTCAAATAAAATCACAGTTTCTTAAAGGTGTTTAACGATTTCCTTCAGAACACCACAGTGTTCACCAACAGAGCACTTCTCTTTGGCTCCCCTTAGCACAAAAGTCTGTTTCCCTACTCAGGGTTCTACTTTCCGACCCTTTCAGAAGTGGTTTAGTTACTTCTCTGCCTCCACACTAGGCTGCTGAGAAGATAACCGTCTTCCAGAATTCCCCCCCTCCCTTTTTGTTGACCGGAGCCCTGATGTAAAGTTCACTAGAATTAAGTCTCTCTTTCTCCTCTTTTGCCTCCATCCTTTAGACGGATAGCCTGGGGGAAATATGCCAACTGCGGCCAGACCTGCATTGCCCCGGACTATATCCTGTGCCACCCATCAATCCAGGGTAAAATCGTGGAGGAGGTTAAAAAGGCAGTAAAGGTGAGACCCATCTTGGGACTTCTGTAGGCAATCTGATTTTGTGCCCATGTCGGCACCTTTTAACACAATGTCTGGTTTTGGTTGCAGGCTTTCGGATTCTTTTCTCACTCAGGATGGTCACCAGTGTCTTTATTTTTTGGGGGGGGGAAAACAGGCTGAGAAAATAGGAAGCCTAAATTGGCTGCTGAGAGCAAAAGGAACAATAATAATGGGTGAGGAACAAGGGTGAGAGCCAGTATGGTGAAGTAGTTTGAGTGCCAGGGCTGGGAAGCTGAAAGACCAGGGTTCGAATTCCTACTGAATCTCAGAGAAAAGCAGTGGCAAACCTTTCATGAAACCTTGAGAAGCAGTAATATATGAACACTGAGTATGGCCATGAGCATTAGGATTAGGATTCTTGGGGGTCCAGAGTTTGAATCCCCACTCAGCCTTGGAAACCCACTGGCTGACCTTGGGCAGCTTTCTCAAGGAAGAAGAAGGCAAACCCCTTGTGAAAAAAATTGTATCAACTAGATCATTACATTACACATTAGAAGTTTACTAGATCTGTGCAATGGCATCATTGTTTTTGCCCCTTCCACAGCATTATTATCGAGTCAGCTGCATGCTCTACCCTGTGGAACTCCCATCCACATGATATTTCTGAATGAGTTCCGTCCCTGGCATTAACAACAAAAAAAGGATCAAGTAGCAGGAAATGAGAAAAGATTGCTCTCTGTCGGAGGGATCGTGGACGGCTGCTTGCGGTCAGAACAGACACCACTGAGATAGATTGTTGGAGCCGATAAAAGACAGATTCCTGTGTTTGTCCACAGTTTTATGGGATCTGCAGATTGTCCACTTCCCAAATTAGTCATTCAGAATAACAAGCTTGCTGTTGCAGTTCAAAATAAACAGAGAAATAGTCCACATGTGGCCAGGGTGCTGACTGACTGACCTGGCTCATTCTGCCCTACCTCACAGGGTTGTTGTGAGGGTAGATGACTTCAGCCTTCCTGGGATAGAGGCCAGGCTGCAGATAGGATGTTTAAAGTTTCTAGTTCTGGTTAAATTGGACTATTGATTCTCGCCACCTCTTGCAGGAATTTTATGGGGACGATATCAAGAATTCCCCAGACTATGAAAGGATTGTTAGCACGCGGCATTTCAAGCGCCTGGCAAGCCTTTTGGAGGGGCAGAAGATTGCTTTTGGGGGCAAAGCAGACGAAAGCACACGCTTTATGGGTAAGGCTGAAACTTTACCCATCAGGGTCTCTTTTTAATCATGATGGTAAAAATGCAATAGATAGCACCTCTGTGAGATGGCATTTTATCTAACGAGCTTGTATTGATTTTTTTAATCAGAAGGGCAAGAGGATAGATTTGAGTGGGGAAGGGATGCAGAGCTCCTTTTTTTGGGGGGGGGGCTTCCAACTCCCAGAATCCCTCAGACAGCTGGCTTCGCTGGTTGATAATTCCTGGAAGTATATGCCAAAATAGAACTGCAAACCTCATTTAAAGTTTCTCTTGTAATTTCACTGCAGTTCTCTACTATTGGAATCTTTAGTCCTATTAAGGGCATATAGAGTTCATTTTTAAACAAATTGCAAAAAAAAAAATAATTCCAGAATTGTAAGATGTTACAGATGTGTACATTTTGGGGAGGACACTGTATTTTTTCCCCCTTCACAGCCTTGACTTTGTCTTCCTTTTGGTTCGCAGAGCCCACAGTCCTCACGGATGTTGATCCAAATTCCAAGGTCATGCAGGAGGAGATCTTTGGACCCATTCTCCCCATTGTCCCCGTGCGGAGCTTGGACGAAGCCATTAAGTTCATCAATGAGCGGGAGAAACCCCTCGCTCTTTACGCCTTCTCCAAGGACAACAATGTAAGAGTTCGAGGTGACCGGCCCCAGTATCCTGGATTGATGCTGTAGGCTTCTGATCACTTCTGGGAGAGAATCTCTTTCACTACATCTCATTTGGGCCTCAACCAGGTTGCCAATCCCAATTAGACCTCACCGTTTTACTTAAGTTTACCATTCAGCAGCTCATTCTACTCTAGCAATTGGATTTAGGGTTTTTGGTGTTCATGAGAAGCATGGTCTGGAAGCCCGGTATAGGCCTACAGCATTGGAAGACACCCCAAGGGCCATCCAGTTCAACCCTCTTCTGCCATGCAGGAAGACACAATCAAAGCAGTCCCAACAGAGGGCCATCCAGGCGCTGTTTAAATTCCTCCAGAGAAGGAGACTGTGCCACATTCCCAGGCAACGGATTCCACAGCGAATCAGTCAATCACTAGTTTTTATTCGCCTGCAAAAGAGGCCAAAATGTTGTCTGAAGAAGACAACATGTCCTATCACCCTCCAACGTGGTGTATGGCCCACACAGGGCAGGCAGAGGAGGAAAAGCTGGATTTCCTACCGTGACAGACCTCTCGCTCCCAGATTTCCTGGAAAATTTAGTTAAAGACCAGCAAAAGGACTGGTCTTTAGCAATAAGAGCCGATCAGCCCTAAACTGACAGCTGTCTCCAGCAAAATGCAAGATTCAGAAATTAGAGGGCTCTGATGCCTTCCTATGAAACAAGATTGAGTTCCTTGAAATAGAGGGAGATGGCTGAATGTATTTGTGTGTTCGTGTGTGTCTGTGCGGTGTACGAACCTCTGTCAGGTCTTTGCCTGACTTTGTTAACTGAGGTATAGCTGTAAATAAATTTTATGCAATGAAAGATTTCAGCAAAATGCTTTTTCGGCCTCAGTTCCGTCTGCACAATGGCCGTCATAGGCTGGGAAGCTGGTTCGTATTTGGTTCAGCAGATAAAGAAAGAAAAACAACTCTCATGGTCCCTAACTCTTTCTACCTTTTCTGTCCCAACCAGATCATCAAGCGGATAATTAATGAGACATCCAGTGGTGGAGTGACTGCCAATGATGTCCTGATGCATTTCTCTGTCCCAGGGTTGCCTTTTGGAGGTGTTGGTAAGCTGATGGATGCCTCTTGAGTGGATTTCTGGTTCAGATCTTTCCTCTGCTGTAGGGGTGGGCAATCAGTAACCCCTGGGCCACCTGCAGCCCTCCTGGGCCATTTTTGTGGTCTTCAGGGGCCCCACAGGGTCCAAAGAATTATTTTAGTTTGTTTAACTGTTTGCTTATTTTATAACCCCCTCTTTTCCCAACATGGGATTCAAGGTGGCACACAACATTTTAAAAGGACAATGTGGTAAAAAAAAATAATCCTTAATACAAAAGTTAAAACATAGTTAAACTAAATCTCAGTTTAAAAAGCACAAGTTGAAAACAGCATTAAAAGATATTAGATTAAAAGATTTTTACGTCCAAATGCCCTCTAGAGGTGTTTCTAACTTATGCCAGCCCTAAGGTAGACATATTATGGGGTTTCCCTGGCCAGATTTGTTCAGAGGGGGTTTGCCTTTGTTTCCTGTGAGTGTGAGAGAGTGTGACTGGCCCAGGGTTTACCAGGTGGGTTTTTCCATGGCTAAGTGGGGATTTGAACTTCTTCAAATCTTCAGGGTTGTAGTCCAATGCCACTTTGTTGTTGTTGCGTGCTTTCAAGTTGTTTCTGATTTATGGCAACGCTAAAGTGAACCTATCACAGGGCTTTCTCGGGGCTGAGAGTGTGTGACATGGCCAGTGTGGGCTTCTATGGCCAAGCAGGGAATCAAACCCTGGTCTCCAGGGTCATATTCCAACACTCAGACTACTATACCACACTAATTATAATTAGCATTAAAATACCAATCACATAATTAATAATTATCACCATCATCATTAAATGAGGATTGCTTGAGAACTAGAAACTTTCTTTTCCCCACCAACTCCTTATGCTTCTGGCTGACTTGTGGCTGAACTGCCTTGCCTCTTCTCCCCGCTCTCCAGGCAACAGTGGGATGGGCGCCTACCACGGCCACCACAGCTTTGACGCCTTCTCCCACCGGCGGGGCTGCCTCATCCGAGGCCTCAAGATGGAGTCCCTCAACAACATCCGCTACCCGCCCGGCAGCTCAAAGAAGGTGGAGTGGGCCAAGTTCTTCCTCTTGACGCACTTCAGCAAGCGCAAGATCGGACTGGCGGCCCTGGCCCTGATCGGGATCCTAGTGGCCATTGTGATCAAGGTGAGCCTGTCCCCCAGGGATTCTTGGCCATGGTTGAGTTAGCCCTCCTTGCTAGGTAGGGTGAGGTCAAGGAAACTGAGAGGGAGAAGCGGTAAGAGCAGGGAAGGAATGGCTTGAAGTTACAGGGAAAGCAGATTTCAGATAAATGTCTAACAAGACATGTGATGGATCCCTTTTCACAGGCTTGGCCCCGCAGTTCCAAATCTAGGAATCACCCTGCGCTTCTTTCCCCATTTAAACCCCTTTCCGGACTGGGTTCCTGAGCATTAGGGTGACCCCTTATATATGGACCTATGGCGATGTTGGTATGGTAGGTTCTGTGTTGGGAAGCGTGGCCTGACTCGAATGCCGGCTTGATAAAGCCAGAGGAAGTTTTAAAACCAGCAACAAGAGTAGGTTCATTAAACACAGTAGAACAATATATTAATACCTTGTAGGCTCTTCTAACTGTTCTGCCTCTCTGAAAGAAGGGAGGTCCCCCCGCCCAAAAAATCCAGGCCCCAGAGGTTGCCCATATCTGACCTCTAGGGGTCTCTAGGTAAGCCTCTCCCCTACTGTGGCTTCCTGAATGGTACCCCTAACAATTTTTAATCACCAAATGGAGAGGTAATGGGGGCTGCCTGCTGCCTTTGTCGTTCTCTTAAGTGGGGAAGGGGGTGCCAGCATGAAACTGGTACACCAATTGCTAAGTAGGAAAGCTCCTACTGGGAGGTGCTTTTGACTGGGGACCCAGTGGCATCGGGGGGCATAGACATCAGCCCACGAGGGGCTGTATGTTTGCGGGGGAATCTGTCCTTTCCCTCATTTCTAGATCTGGACCTTTGCATTTGGGTAAGATTCCTGGCATTAAGAGTTAGAGGTTCTCCTAAAGTTGATTCCACTTTAAAACTCCTCTGAGGAAATTAGTTCACAATGGCAGTGCCACCACTGAAAAAGCCCTCCCTTCTCTCTCTTTCTCCCTGCCTCTAAGTCCTAACCTCTCTGTCCTTGCTTCCTGCCTCCTTCACCTCCAATGATAGGCCAGGTCTCACAAAATCCCAATCTTTGGGCAGGTTGGCACTAGGAGAGGCAGTTATTTGGGTGACCAGTCCTGCACAGGATTCTGCCCTAGCCAATGAGGATGTTTTCTTTTGGCAAGGAGACCTAGGGCTTGTTCACACTACGGACCTGTATTGCTTTGATTCCACTTTCACTGCCGTGGTTCCGTTCTGTGGAATCCTGGGATTTGCAGTTTAGAATGAGTGGCACTTTGAATTCTCAGCCAGAGAGTTCCACTGCCTCGCCAGACTACAAACCTCAGAATTCCATAGGACAGCTGACATGTCAGTTAAAGTGGAATAATAGCACAATTACGGCATAGTGTGAACAGGGCCCTGATTGGCCAGTTCTGTCCACGTATACTGTTTGCTCATGTGCTCTGGACATTAACCTACTCTGAGGGAAGGATGTGAAGTCAACAAACAGGGGGGATGTCCTCTCCTTGGGTCAAGCTAAAGATTTGTTGCCCAGCAATGACTGCAGGACAAGTTGTTGCTTAAGAGCGCAATAGCAGGAGCAGGTGAAAAAGTTGGCAACTCTGGTGGAGATGCTCTTCCTGTTTGGAAGGAAGGAAGGCAGGAGAGGTTGTTAGCTAACATGGGGGTAGAATTAAGGCCCTATCATTTTACATGTTTTCCCTCTGGTTCTCCCCAGAACCGTCGGGCTGTGCTAGGTCTTAAGACCCTCCTGGCTGCCTCAGCAGCTCAGATAATGTGGCGGCTCGGTAAGAGCTGATGAGATCCATATTCAGAGGCAGCTGGTGGTGGCAGGGAGGTAGGCACCTGCCTTTTCTTTCTTTCCTTGCTTTGCTGCCCTCTCCGTGAAGCTCTTGTTCTCTCTTGTGTGTCAGAGCTGCGTACGTCCCTTCCTCCGGGTTTGACGGTTAGGAAGAGTACAGTTGGCGTTCCGCATTCACTAGGGTTAGGGGCGCAGGACCCCTGCAAAAGTGGGAGAATCACAAATATCAAAATTTATGCGTGAGAGTCTCTGGGAAGGGGGCTGAAGGATGGTGGAGGGAGTAGGCACCCAGGGCCCAAACCAGGTCAGGGAAAGAATGAAAGGAGGTAGGTTGGCACGATGGCCCTATACTTCCTCCCTCTCACCCCCCTCTTTCCTTGGGTGTGGAGAGGGCATCGGGACAGGGTTTGTGGTGCTGAGAAATCAGGCTGAATAACCCACTTCTGGCTAAACAGGGCTGTTCTGTTCTGTCCCTGCTACAACTCTTTAACTCTACTCTCTGACTGCCCTAACAAACGGATTCACTTTTTATTCAAATTACATTAAAAAAATATCCAGCCTCCAGCACTGACCAGTCCCACAGTCTACTTAACTTAAATTCCTTAATATATACACAATACTTAACAATACCTCATTTCCTGTAATATACATTCAGTAGCATATTTACAGAGGGTGGATAGGTGAGGCCGCTTCTTGTTTGGAGATATTGGTTGGCATTGCTCCCACTTTGCAGGTGGGGGGGGGGTCCAGAGTCAGTTCCAGCGTCTCCAGTTAAATAAATACGGCCAGGTTGCAAGTGATCAGAAGGCTGCCAGTCAGAGCAGGTAATGCTAATCCAAGTGGGAAGAAGGTCAGAATCAATATTAAGACACCTTTTTGCGTATTCCTTATATTCAGCATTTCATAACACTGTTCAATTTTTCTGTCTTCCAGGTTGCTTGTTGAGTCCCAAGGTCCGTCGTAAACGGAATCCGCTATTACGCAAGTTATAGTTTGCTGGGGTGGGGGATAAGTTTTGCTGCTCTAATCCACTTGTAAAAGTTTTATGACTGTTTGATTAATCATTCAACACACACACACACAAAGACAAACCGTTAAGATCATCACCAAGTCAGAAATTAACTGGAAGCTGCAGTGGTGTGTAGGATGAACAGTAGGCAATAAAATTTAAAAGGGAGACGTTTGCAGAGTGAAAAGGGGTTTCTTTCATGCCCCACAAATACTTTGCAAGTGCCGTCTCTTGTGTGCCACAGGAGACTCGATGGCTCTGACCCTCCCAACAAAACATCGAAAGCAACCCTTTTCAACACAGCACCCTCTGCGAGGTGTCAAACAAGTCCCATCATCCCCTATCGGTGCTGCGTGGGGCGACCTGTGGGCAATGGGGCATGTTGTACGATACTGCAGGGAGGGCATGAGGGATTGGTGAAAGCCAATATAAATATTTCTAATGGAAATTCTTTTTTCCCCCCTTTAAATAAAAATCCGTGAACTTGATTGCCAGGGCAGGCCCTACACTTGGAAGCTGGGATGGGATTCCGATGATGTTGGACCAAAAGTCAAGGGAGTGAGATGCTGAGCTGTGTGATTTCCACCTTAGCTTTAGAAGAAATGAAGTTATGGACTTCTGAGCCACTGAGTCTGTGATGTTTGGTTTGTGCTCCCCAATTGCACGTGCAGCAAGAGTTTTGTCAGTCAGTTTGTATACTCTGGACTTTAGAGTAGTTCTCCGAGGTGCTGAAACCTATTCCCAAACAGCTCCTTAGTACAGCCCTTTCAAACAATCCCAAAACCTAGCCTGGATTCACAGCCCTATTGATAAAGGAGCCACTGCTGCTGTGAGCATCCATACCCACAGGTGTGAGCAAAAGATTGTTTTCATTGGGTCAAGGGCCTTCCTGAACTGGCTGCTTTTGGGAAGTGTGGGACTACAACTCCCAGACATGCCTGGCTGGAGGGTTATGGGAATATCAGTCAAACACACAGAGGGCACTTAAGTTTTAAAAAAAAACTCTCCTGGGCTGGATTTGACCAGCTTGAAAAATGAACTCTTTTAGATTACCAATTGCCAGAGTTGGTAATCCAAAAGAGTTAACTTTTCTAAATGTTGGGCTCTGTTTTGGCTTCTGAAGTAACACATAACCAATAGAGCGGTGCTGTTCCGGTTCAACAGGTTAGGAGCACAGTCTTGTGCCAGCTTACGCAGAAGTAAACTCCACCGATTCCCAGTGGAACTCTTGGAAGTTTACGTGAGTCTAGGATTGCAGCTTGTGCTTGTTGTTTTCTTCCAGAAAATTGTTTTTCTTCCCAGACTTCTAGAGGAATTGGAAAGGAAAAGTTTCCAGAACTGTTCCACTCATTGTAGCTAAGTCATCTTAACATTTTACGCAGGAAGGTAAATCTGTTTCAGCGCCATGTGGGGCCATGTACGCAGTGGCGACTGTCAGCCATGATACTCAAACCCTGGTCCAAGCCGAGCTTTGGCAACATTACTTCCTTTGGATCACACCTCCCATTATCCCCCATCAGTGACCATGCTAACTGGGGGATTCTGGCAGATATAGTCCCAAACAGCAGCCTTGCCAAGTTCTGCTTTGACCTCCGTTGAATGTGACATCTAGATACAGATGTCACTTTTTTTGTGTTGCTTCTTGCTAATTTCTTTCTTAAAAAAGAAGAATCAATTCTGCTTCTGATCTTTATTTTTTATAACACTTATATTCGTTTAGACATAGAGTAGAAACCAACGTATGGACAGAATTATTACTAAAAAGATTTTATATGGAAAGATTGTATCCCTATGTTTAATAAAGACAAATCTGCTTAAAACCCATGTACTTCGAAGATGCGTGTATTGGGAATAAATATGATTAATCCATGAGTGAAACTGAGAGGAGGTTTTTTTTTTTTTGGTCATTACTTGATTGTAGAGAGATTCCCATTTTGGCTCTGCCACTGAATGACTTTAGTGACTTTGTCATTTCACTTAACAGGGCTTGCCATTCTACTGGCTGTCAGCGTTAAGCTTTAAAAGTGTCTCCTTTATGGAAGCTCTTTTGCTGTGTTTTTTTTTTACATAAAAGCTCCAAAGTGCAGTCTCGATGGAGTTGATCTGAGTGGCCACTGGTTTTTTTTCCTACCCTGGTTGAGGATTCAAGTCTCACCAGCACCCACCTATTGACTTCAGAAACAAGGCACCCCCACCAGACATCTGCTGTCTTGTTTCTTCCTTCAGATGAATTGGGAGGTTGTTCGACTTCTCTCCAAACCATCAGACACCCCAATCCTAAATGGTGAGGAATCGTATAGCAACTCCTAATGCCAGGACAGCAAGGGCAGCCCCAATGGCCAGTCCCCTCCACAGGATCAACTCCTTGGTCGTCAACACTTTGCTGACAACAGATACACCTTCCGTCCTCTCGGCCTGGTAGGTCAGCCCGTCTGTTGTGCTGAATCTCAGGAGCACCACTCCGTTTTGGGTATCTGTTGGTCCTGCAGTACACCAGGAGGGAGGCAAGAGAGGAGGCATTAAGGCTGGAACTCACACATGCCAGTGAAGGGGTGGGAATCATGGTCTTCCAGGTGGTGTTAGACAGCAAGTCCCATCAGCCCCTACCCAGCAGGGCCAAGGGTAAGGAATTCTGGAAGCTCTAGTCTTAACTGGAAGGCCACACATTATCACGCCCTTGCATGTTTTGTGCTAACACTGTCATCAAACTACAGTTACCTGGAGTCCTAAAGTATAAAATGAAAAAATTCTGGAAATCAAGACTGCATAAGTTTTAAATTGTGTGCCATTCTGAATAGCGTAATGACATATGCGTCCCACCTGGGACATGAATCATCCTCTTGTCCAGCATATCTGCACAGTATATGCTACCTGCCTGTTAGTCACTTAGTAGCCGTCATGGTTATCAGATTAAGTGTTGTTAATCAGTTTCCACAAAACTGGAAAAAATGCAAATGTCAAAATGAGTGTGTGGGAAGGGGGCCGAGGCATAGTGGGGAGAGTGGGCTCTCGGGGGGCGAACCAGGTCAAGGAAAGGGGGGGCATGGTGGCCCTAGACTTCCTCTCTCCCACCCATCTCCTTCCCTGGGTAGGTGGGGACATCAAGAGTTTGTGGTGCTGAGAAATCGGGCTGCCATCCATCCTTAACTGACCAGATAGTGACTGGTAGAGGAGGAGAACCAGAGGTGGTTTCAAAGGGCTGAGATGGAAGGCTCCCCCAGAAGTGCATGAGGTGTGGGGGGCAAGGGTCAGAGAAAGTCACAAATAATAAAATCCATGAAAGTTAAGCCAGAAAATATGAATGTCTGACTGTATTGATCTGTTAAACTTAAAGAAAAGTATTAATTGGTCAAAATGGTTGACTGCAATTCAGCACAGGAGTTACGTCTTTGTAAGAGGAGTTACACGTGCAGAAAATGGAACTGAATATTTTGGAACGTCTGTATTCACCTAGGGGTCACCATGCTGTTACAGTGTACAGAGGTCTCTTCCACAGGAATGGCATACCGTGGCCCCAATGGCCGCCAACAGGCATTGGGGCTCTCCCAGTGCACATCCGGAAACTGGTTAGGCCGTGCCAGAGGTTAACAGGAGTGCCCAATGTGTATCAGAATGCTCTTGCCAGCGCCCAAAGAGACGGTGTTGCAATTCATCAAAAGAGTGTTGCATTTTTGTAGCCACAGATTCATAAAGTCATAAACCATAGATCATCATGTAGAATTTGTCATTAAATTTTTAAAACCACTTAAGAAAATTTTTTTTTAAAATTACTAAAAAATAGCCAACTCCCCTCCTGACTCTTCTGAGGAAAGTAACAAGCAGAACTAATGAGAAACATTCACCGTGACTTGAAAGTAATCACGTTAAGGTTTAAAACAACATTTTAAAACTTGTTAAATTTTAAGGAATTCAGGATAACTAATTCATTTTAAGCAAATATTTCCAGGTTCTGGTTAAACTACAGACCAAAAGTCTGATGTGAAATCCCCAAGGATGTTGGAACACTGCTGGTTTGAACCCAAAATCCATCGCTTAGCATTCTCTTAGCAGCCACAGCCAGGAAGCTGTCTCTGGCAAACCCCAAATATATCGGTTCAAAGCTACATACTGCCCCTTGCTATGGAGGTTCTTTCAGCCGCAATGTTTAATGGCTCCTCTATGACCTTGTCTGACCTCATAAAAGCTACTTGGACTAGAGATCAACAACACATTCCTGCAGTAGCAATTTCTACATTGTAATAGTTGTATTTACTAATTCTGTGGGGTAGGCTACCCCCTGTCCAGAAAGGCTCCATTTGTGGGGAGAGCAAAATTTCTGTTCTACTCATTGCCCTGGGAACCAGGGAGAAAAGATTTCCTCTCTTTCTACCATTACATTTATTTTGGGGACCAAATCATCCAGGCCATCGTATTTCCAATTTCTGTTGTGTGTCTATGAAAACTGAGCAGTTAAGAAAGCGGACAAGAGACATCAATGCACTTGAGACATGCTGGAGGAGAATTTTTCAGGTGCCATGAACCACCAAGAAAAGAAATCAAAAGATTCAAGAACGTATTAAGCCTGAATTCTCATTAGAGCCCCAAATGACCAAAGTGCATTTTGCCCACATTACGAGATGATGGAACTCGCTGGAAGAGGTGATAATGGTGGGTAAAGGTGAAGGAAGCAGGAATAGAAAGTAAAGGCACTACTGGTGGACAGAGTCTATCAGGGAAACTGCAGCAGTTCTGAATTTGCAAGACCTGAGGGGGGCAGCTGACAGAGTGTCTTGGAGGTGTCACATCCATAGGGGTCACCATTAGTTAAAAGTCAGCTTGATGGAAAATGATGCCATCAGGATGAGGGAATGTGTGATCTTCAAGATGCCAAAAGACTACTAACTCCCATCAACCCCAGCCTGCACAGCCAATGGTCAGAGAAGAATTGTAGATTCATAGAACTGGAAGAGACCACAACGGCCATTGAGTCCAACCCCCTGCCATTGCAGGAACACACACTCAAAGCCCCCCCAGCAAATGGTCACCCAACCTCTGTTTAAAAATCTCCAAGGAAGGAGACTCCATCACACTCCCAGGCAGCGTATTCCACTGTCAAACCACTCTTACCACCAGGAAGGTCTTCCTGATGTTTACGTGAAATCTCTTTTCCTGTAGTTTGAATCCATTGCTCGATGTCCTAGTCTCTGGAGCAGCAGAAAACTAGCTTGCTCCATCTTCAACACGACTTCCCTTCAAATATTTAAACATGGCTATCATGTGACCTCTTAACCTTCTTTTCATCAGGCTAAACATCCCCAGCTCCTTGAGCCGCTCCTCCCAGGGCATGGTTTCCAGACCCGTCACCATTTTGGGCACCCTCCTGTGAACATGTGCCAGCTTGTCGATATCCTTCTTGAACTGTGGTGCCCAAAACTGAGCACAGGATTCCAGGTAGAGTCTAAGATGGGGTGAAGTCTAAGATGGGCACTGTAGTCCAACAAACCAGAAGGGGCACCAAATTCCTCCTACCTTTTCTTTACATTAGTGCTTCTTAATTTTGGATTGCTAGATGTCACGAAAGTGAAACTCCCAGAATCTATAACCATAGGCCATACTCACAGGGGAGCTGAAGTCCAACAAGATCAGAGGACCAAAATTTCACAACCGCTTTTGATAAAATTTGCAACTGAAAACAGCCACTCACTGATCATGACAGGTGCTGCACCAGATGTAAGACTGTTTCCTTACCAGAGGAGGGTGCTATCTTGGTTGGGATGGGAGCTGAATTCAAATCCTCCAGCGGCAGCTTCTGAGTCACTCCTGCACGATGCTGGGCCTAAGAGACAAGATTCAGAAAGTCTGTTAAGTGGACATTCATGAGGTGCTAGAAAGGAAGTTATTTTGTTGTTGAGTTGAACTTGGCTTCTGTACAAGAAATGGAGGGAAATGTCACAGAATCACTGAGCATAAGATATCCCAATCTCATGGTCATCACATCCAACCCCATTCTGCCATGCAAGAAGACACAATCAAACCCCTCTCAACAGATGGCCATCCAGCCTCTGTTTAAAAACCTCCAAAGGAGACTCCACCACACTCCCAGGCAACATATTTCACTGTTGAACTGGTCTGACTGTCAGGAAGTTCTTTCTAATGTTCAGGTAGAATCTCTTTTCCTTAGTTTGTGTCCTAGTCTCTGAAGCAGCAGAAAACAAGCTTGCCCCATCATCCATATTACATCCTTTCAAATATTTAAACATGGCTATCAAGTCATCTCCTAGGCTTCTCTTGTCCAAGCTAAACAGACACAGCTCCCCAAGCTCCCTCTCACAGGAAGTGGTTTCCAGGCCTTCTACCACTTGGTCACCCTCCTCCAGACAGGAAAGGGAGATGGGGATGGTAGGATTTAGAGTACGATAGCAATCTCAGCAATTTAATCTTCTTACCTCCTCAGCTGCCTGCTTCCAGTTCATCCGGACTATGTAGATGATGGACAATGTGGAAGGGATCGTGGCACAAATCAACATCCCCACCCAAAGTCCTGGAGGGAAAAGGAGAGGAGCTGTAGATCAGGGGAACATATGGCTCAATCTGGCTCAACACAGATTCCCCATCTGGCCCACAAAGCGCTTCAGGCAAGACACACCCCACACCCACAAGAGACTAGTCTGAAGGGAGGGTCTTTGACTGGTGAAATCTACCCGGGGCTTCAGCTGACACAGCCAACCAGGCTAAAGAGGGGCACGTCCTTAATGTGAGAACTGTGTCCATGGCTCTTAATGTCATCTGGCCTATGGAGGGCCATAGGGATGGTGGTAAATTCACCCTCCCTATTTTGACGGGGCTTGGAACAATTTTTGCGCTAGAACTCCCAGAATGCATGTGACTCATCCATGGAGAAGGAGTTCTAGTCTAAAAAAGACAAAGATCTAAGCTTTGTCTTTGCCAACAAGCCACATGTAAGGCACAAGAGACCGCTGTGGGTCTCCTTCTCCAAGAACTACCAACATTTATCCCCCTCTGATGATACTAAACGTCCACCTTCCAAGAATTGCCAACAGACCAGAAAAGATTCAACCTGGGTGGCTCTTATGTACTTTTAACAGCAATATGGGAAGTTCAGAAGCTGGCGGTTTTGGAAACATGGAACAGACAATTTGTGACCATATCGTCTCTAAAAGAAGAGGAGCCACAACCAGCAAAGAAATTGGTGTTCCTGCTACAGAGCTGCACGGCAGAAAAAAGGCAAATCCCACGCTTGCACAAGTTTCTATGGGCCACTAGGGGGCAGCAGAGGAAAGACAGTTCAGTAGGGTTTCTGCTACAGCATTCCTTTGGTTTCCTTGATAAAAAGACTCATATTGTCACTACCATTTTATTTCTCTCTTTCTCTTCCTTGGTCACAAAACTAAATGTAGCACATGCCCCTTTCTGTCTTTAATTTGTTAAAACTTACTCCATGCTGAAGACAATATTTAGAGCAGAGTTTGGAGAAGTTACTTTGTTGGATTATAACACTCAGAACCCCCCACTGGGAGATAGAGGCCAAAGAGGCAATTTTTCCAAACTCTGCTTTAGTGGTGATCGCAACCATTGGCTCTTTATTTGCTAAATGTGCCTTGTTCTGAGTTCAGATCTCACTATCATTCAGTATTGAAGGCACCAAACTCCCTCAGGTGCACTTTCACTAAGCCCAGGTACCTATCAATCCAATTTTGGCCACGAAAACCAACACGATGCCCACTGGTAGGCCGATGGCATAGTAGCCGATGGCGTTGAAGATGGCTCCGAGTTTTTGTTTGCCAGTTCCACGCAAGACTCCACTGGTTGTAGCCTGCCAACATGATAGGAAGACGTTAGTGTTACAGGTCATGGGTTATAGGCTACTACAGGAACCAAGAGAGGTTTAATATACTGTATATACCCATGTATATATCTGGAAGTTTTAGTTAAAATATTGACCTAAAAAACTGGGGTCAATTTATCCATGGGCCAATGTAAGTACTGTACCTTTATTCTTAACAAAAAAAGGAACCATCCCCTTCTCTGAGTAGAGTGGCAAGAGGCTTTTTTGAATGTCTTGGCAGGAAAATGGCAGCTGAGTTGGCACTGGAACCTTCCCCTTGGAATGACCCCAACTAATCCATAGGTCATATCAAAATCCCTGATTTTGGCTTCAAAACCTGTCCTCAAATTATACACAAGGTCAACTTCTACACAAATATAAGTACGGGTATTTGGCCAGGTTACTTTTCTGGACTATACCTTACTGGTCTTGCTGGTCCCCAGAAAGTAACGGTTCCAAATTCTGAAAAACAAAAGCTTCTTCTGGGCCTAGAGGGGGCCAAAACAGACCTCTTCAACTCTCCCTCAAGAGGTAAATAATTGCAGGTAAGAGTGGAACTTCAATGAATTATTTCCTGTCTCTGCTGCAGGTTATAGGTTCTTCACCACTGAATTACATTCCACCCAGGCACTGGACTGATAGAGGGATTTTCTTCCATTTTGTTGGAAGGGATACTCACAGAGAGAGCCTCAAAAAGATGAAAGATGATATACACAGGCATCACCCAGGCCACAAGCTCTATCACGTCTCTGTTGGGTGAATTAAGGAAAGAAGAGATTATTTTTAGAAATAATCCCTCGTCAAATCCATAGCCACCCTAAGGAAGATGCATATATTCTGAAATGCTGTGGAGAGCCTTAGAAGCACATTTATTTATTAATCAAAGGTATTTAATTACTGGAAATAAGAGCACACTGATAAGATCCCATGGATTGGAGATAAAAGCAAGATTCCTCTATGAGTCTCTTACACCTTCAAAAGGGGAAGACCAGCAGTGCAATGGGGTTCCCCTTCCCATATCAAGGTTTGGGAAGGACAGAATTTGAGAGAGAGGATTTCTGCGCACGCGCACACACAAGCCTGGACGAGAACCAAATGCTGGAGGTTCCAATCAAGCCCATTAATACAAAACAAAGGCCTCACAATGGTTTCCAACTCTCCACAGATTAACTGTAAAGGGCATTATATCTGAGCGAGCAACATTAAGGTGTACTGAGGAATGTGGCATCAATAACTACCAAAAGAGGGCATAACTGCTTTACTAATGGGGCAGACCACCTTTTTTCCCCTGCTGAGTTCTTGAAGAGGAATGGATCAGGGGTCAGAGGCCGGGTTAAAGCTAGTGGTGAAATAGGACAGAGCCAAAAGCAGCAACCCCAAACTTTTTGACATGGATGCAAAGTGCTATCAGCATCCCAGAGGTTCGATTTGGGATCCTGATACTCACACATCACTTGTAAATATGTAAGCCAGGACATCTTTTGCGGCTGTCAACACAATGCACATCAGGAGGAAAAAAACCACTGTGGAGATTAAGAGAAGAGGCAGAGAAATTAATAGCAAGTTAATATGGAGATTAAACTGTAATCTCCTCTAACACCTTCCTGCCACCTCCCAGTATATGCTGTCTGAGACAACTGCCTCATTTTACTTAATGGTAGGCTCAGTCCTGTACATATGTTCTCCTTCCAAAATAATAAGAAGCTACCTGTACATAAAATGGCAACCACTGAGGACTTCCTGGCTTCTTCTGCATTCCCAGCACCAAGGGCATTTCCCACCTGAACGGCAACGGCCGCACTGATGCCAAACGGAATCTGAAAAAAGGTGCAAAACATTAGTCCAGATCTATGTGGGGAGGACCTATTTTAATACCTTTCTTTTCCCAAATCTCCACAGTCCTACTCTGCCACCTCATTGTGCCATTGAAATGACCCTGAACCTAAACTCTGGCAACTTCTATCAGGCTGATATAACTTTTGTTATGGTGTTTGTGTGTGTGAAATGGTCACTGAAAGAGTAGCCAAACGAAATGTGGAGAGATACAAAGATAGTGCCAGCACGGTGAACCCAAGGGTTTTGCTGCCAGAGGCAAAGAACAAAATGATGACCAACCAACTGGACATTAGATCTTTCTTTGACACTAGATCACAACAGAAGATCCAGCCCTGGCCAAATGGGCCAGTAGGTGGCAAATGGGCCACACAGTGGCTGAATAGTCATGGTCTGTACCATTCAAAGGAATTACTTGGGTTGAGGAAATCACAGCTCCTCAAAGAAAGGAGGGAAGCTTGCTGGAAAAATTCCTAATTCTAACATGTATACTTAAAATCAGAAGAAGGCACTTGGTAAAAGAGAAGGCATTTATGCACCTCTATCCTGATTCCCTTGCCCCGTAGATAATGATTTGGGGTTCCTGTGTGGCAGAAGAAAAGTCTTACCATATAAACCACAGTAGCCACCTCATAAATGATGGATTGGGCCGACAGTTCAAGGACACCAAGGAGACCTGGGGGGGAAAAGGAAAGCATTTTCAGGTAGATGGGAGAAAGAAGAAAAAGAGGTGCCATTTGGGACAGGCTGTAGATATGTGGGTGCTGGGAGGTATACTGTATATGAGAGCTGTTTGAAAAAGTAGGGTTAGTTTTCAAGGAAATAGTCATGTCAGCCTGTGCCTAAAAAGGAGACAGGGAAGAAAAGGAATTTATCGATGCCAATGAGGCAAACAAACTTGTTTTGGTCTATCTTGTCTGAATTGTATGGATTTTAAGCTGCTTTTTGTTATTTTGTTAAATTTAATGCTTATTAGTTTTAACAGAAGATACCAATAAAGCAATCCATAACCACCCTGAGGGGGAAAACATAGGGAGAAAATAAGCAAATCACACATAAATAAAAAGAAAATAAGCAAATCACAATAAACAAACATTGCACATGTAAAACTAAGCAAGTCACACATAAACAAATATTGTATGTGTACAACTAAGAGTAAAACTAAACTAACCCAAACTAGACACAAACGAAAACATAATAACACTAGTTCCTTTGGCATATGTGTAATGAGAAAAATCCATCTAAAACAGAAGAAAATGGACTCGAATAAAAAAAATTAAAATACTCCGAGAAGGATTTTTTAGCTCCCAAAAAGAACAAGACAATAAGTCAATGTTACTAGAAAAATAACGCCATTACTAGTCATGCTATTGCCACAAAAGGAATGTCATTATTCTTTGGTTATCCTAAAAAGCAGCATGTTGACAGGTGATGCTTTATGATGCATTAGGAATGGGAGTGGCTTGATAATTGGCTCCACTTGTCATCCAAAGTCCCCCCCCCACTGACCAATTAGAAAGCTTCCAATTTCGAAGGTCCACCATTCAATGCAAGTCATGAGCATGCTGGGAACAGCTAACCCCATAAAGACGTCCCATTCCTGGAGGCATTCAGCAGACCAGCCTAGTGTGGGGAAGGTAGGGGGAGGGAATAAAGAACAAATGAGAAATTCTGTCACGGTTAAATATTACAGGAAGAAGCAAAAAAAAATTAATCAGAAAATAAAATAATGGTTCTACCTCCCCAAGTTTCAACATGGAGCTTTTTCCATTTGATGTAAAAAAAGAGAGCGATTGCTTGTGCATACTGAGCAATGGTGTTGGCGCAGGCAGATCCCCTAGAATAAATCAAGGAAACACAAAACTAAATAAAACCAGTGTAGCCTTTGGTGGAAACCCATCCTAAAAACATATGAAATTATTAACTATATGGAATGAGTGGTTAGAGACATCTCCCCCTTTCCTTGGGCCTTTCTGCACTACATTGTTACAATGCTATTATTCCACTTTCAACATCCTATGGAATCCTGGGATTTGCAGTTTAGGGAGGGGCATTTAGAATTCTCATCCAGAGAGCTCTTTGTCCTCAGAAAACTACAAACCCCAGAATTCCACAGGAGGTTGAAAGGGGAACAATAGCACTATAACAGTGTAGTGTGGAAAGCCTGAGAGCTTCAGGGACTTTTTTTCAAGCAGCATCTCCCAGTATTGGAGGATTCTGGGATCTATAGTCCACAAAGCATGTTTTTTCCCCTCCTCGGGATCTGAAATACATCCAGTAATAGACAATACATAATAAATACATACAAATAATAAACACACAATAGATACATACAAATAAAACAATAAATACATATATCCCTGGCCCAGCTTGCATGAAAGTTGAGAATGGGTGGACAATGCTCTTAAAACAAAGATGCCAGAGCCCTTCCTTTTGCTTACCTCACTCCCATGTCCAGCTGGTAAAGGAAAATATAGTTTGCCAGCAGGTTGACCAGGTTCCCCGCGATCCCACAGAGAACTTCGGGCCAGATGATCCTCTGAAAGAGACATTGGGCTTTCAGGGTCCGTTGCCAAGGAAAGAGGTTGCGAACTGCTATGCCTGGACTCGCCCTTCAACGGGGGGTGAGTAAAAAAATAAAGGCCCCCAGACATCCCCCAGACCCATTTTGTTGGGCCCCAGCAGGGAAAACAATGCCATAATTCCTTTTAAGTGCCCCCAAATGGCCTGTAGAGAGTGTGGGGCAACATTTTTGTGACATTTGGGGTCGTTTTAGGCCTAGAAAAGGCCTTTCTTTAAGAAAGAACAGGAACTTGCTATGTTTTGAGTCTCCCCTCAGCCATGTTTGCCCCAGGAGAGGCCATTTTGTTTGCCACCGGAAGTGGCCTATCACTTCCGGTTGCAAACAAAATGGTGTCTCCTGAACCTGAGATATCTGAGGAGAGACCCAAAAGGTGACAGAAATGCCCTCAAGAAGGTCTTTAGGGATATTTTGAGGCCAATATTTTTATTTTTATATTTTTTATGGCGGTGGGAGGCTAATTAAAGTCTCTGGTGGAATTAATGGGGCCGCCTACCTTTTGAGATTTGCCCACCTCTGCCTTAAAGGGGATTCTGAATGGAGTAATGGGATTCTGTGCTGATTCTGAAGATTTTTTTTTTAATTAAAGGATTAATAACTTCGGGGGAGGGGCTTGGGCGCACGGTTGGCGTCAGAAGCTGCCATACTGGGCTTGCAATGTCAATAGACTTGCTTTATTGATTTATTTCATTCTTTGAAAAAACCCCAGCCAAAAAAACCTCCCAGAGAGACTTGTCTACAGGGAATAAAAGGCAGTGCTTGTCTGCAAGGAAAAAAATATATGACATGAAGAAAAAGGGCGGAGGAGAGAAGAGTTAAAGAAAAAAGGCAGTTGTTCACAAGAGCTCAGAGGGTCGCCCTGCTTTCCGTCTTCTGTAGCCCACTGTAAAATGTTATTTTACAGGGATTCCCTAACAATTTTAATCCACCACTTAGATATCCTACAACGTGGCTCTACCTGTAACTGCATATTCCCCGGTGTTTTACAGGTGAAAACTGGGACACTGGCGGCCAAGCGATGTCAAGAGTGTGGTCAAGCTAGCCAAAGTTATGAATAAGGAAGAAGACACAAGCCAGGAGAGGCTGCAGCAGTTTGCTTTTGCCCGAGCGGACTAGGACGGGCAAGATTTCTTTCCTCCTTTCCTCCTTGCAGTGTGTTAATCAACTGCAAATGACCTTTACATTTTATATCAGTTTGCAGGTATTGAAGTAAGCTGAGGACAAATGTGGGAGGAGGAAAGAAAAACTGGGATGCAGCTGAAAAATTGGGATGGCAGAGGATTTATTGGGACTGGCACTGCCAAATTGGGACAGAGAAGACCTTCAATCACAGTTAGCCCTGTTGGACAGAGGATTTCTTGGGAACTCTCTGAAAGAATACATCTTTGAGATGCAGCAACCATCCATTCTCTTTGTTTTACATGCACAAGGTGAAGCAATGGAGCTACTGACCTGATTCTGTAAGTATCTCGTCTCTATTTGATAAATAAATGCAGCCTGTGAAACAAGATGTAATTAATACAATTAGTGAGAAGCAGGAGTACATAAAAAAGAAAATCATAGATTCAGCCTCCATATGTCCATCCCCTATGGACTAGCACACATCCATTTCCTTTATACTTTTAGGCAAAGGCGGAGAAAGTGTAGCCATTCAGATGTTGCTGGACTGTAGATCCCATGATCCTGCACCATTGTCTATCCTGGTTAAATCTAATGGGAGTTGCAATCCAACAACATCTAGAGAGCCTCATGTTCCCCAGGTCTCCTTTGTGAATCACTTCTTTTCTCACAATTATCATGGTTTTAAAAAAGCAAGCTAAAGCCATACTTCTTATCAGGTAGCAATTCAATTGGTGTGGCTTCTGCTCATGCATGGGCAGTGAAAGCAGGAAGGTTTTCCTTGTGATTTCAGCCTGATGTGCAGCTGTATAGAGGCAGTAAAAACTCTGCTGGGATTTTTTAAAATCAGAATTGTTAATGAATTGTGTTGAAAAACAGTGGGGAGTAGTGGTTAGGATGTTGGACTGGAATTAGCGAGATCCTGGTTCTTGTCTCCTGTGAGCTATCAAACTCACTGGGTGACCTTGGGCCAATCACTCAGTTTCCACCTGGCCTACCTTGCAGGGTTGCTATGAGGACAAAGTGGGGAGATATTTGTTTGCTGCCCTGATGTCATTACAAAACTGGGATATAAAGGCAGCTAAGAGACACTAAGACCCAGGGTGGTGTAGTGGTCTGAGTATCGGACTAGGACTCTGAGAGACCCGGATTTGCATCTCTGCTCAGCCATGAAACCCAAGTGGGTTGCCTTGCACAAGCCACTCTCTCTTAGCCTCAGAGGAAAGCAATTATGGAAAACCTTTTCTGAATAAATCTGGACAGGAAAACCCTGTGATAGGTTTGCCTTAGTGTCATCAACTTGAAAGCACACAATGACAATGAGAGGCAATAATTAAATTTTTAAAAATGATGAGAGAGACTTACTGGAAGTGCTGGGATGAAGATCATAACATAAACCTGAGTAAGCCTGATGAGAGAGAGAGGATGGGATTAAAATGAACTCCAAAATGAACTATTTAGACCAGGGTGGGAATCACATGCCTTCCAGAGGTTGGCCTTCCACATTCGCTAGGTGAATGGCCCTCGCATCACATCCCCAGTCTCACCAAGCGTGTAGATACATTTGTGAGGATGATCGCCCTGTCTCTCAATTCTGATAACCCCTCGGAACGAGGGAACAGGTGAAGCATGTGCAGTAGATGTCATGGTGAGCTGAAGTGCTGGGAAGTGGAAGGAACCTTTGGAGGGTGGGTGCATGTTTTCAGGGGAAGTTTTGCGCTGCTAGAGGGAGTGTGCCAACTATGACCCTTCCTCAGGGTGTCAGATGTGGCCATGGTGATACCATGCCTTGGCTACATCTCATTTGGATTAGTGTCATCTCATCCCCTCCAACTATTGTGATTTGGCAGGGACAGCCCCAATTCATCTTCTCC
Source organism: Ctenosaura bakeri (assembly GCA_948474755.1). Lineage (NCBI taxonomy): Eukaryota > Metazoa > Chordata > Lepidosauria > Squamata > Iguanidae > Ctenosaura > Ctenosaura bakeri. The sequence goes on along the minus strand of CAOLHI010000072.1, from coordinate 453,118 downwards.
CATCACACTTTCTTAGCTATTTTTAAAATGCCCTAGCTTCTTTCTCCTGCTCCCATCTTTCCCTTCGGTCCTTAGCTTACTTCAGTTGCTGCAAAGTGAGTTCAAGGTGCAAAAGTACAGTTGTCCCTACACATTTGCTGGGGTTAGGGGCACAGGACCCCTGCACAAGTGGAAAACCAGCAAATAACAAAATGTGTGTATGTCTGTGGGAAAAGGGCTAAGGCATGGTGGGGAAAGCGGGCTCCCAGAGTCCAAACCAGGTCAAGGAAAGGAGAGGGGATGGTGTGGGTCAGAGTGGTGTCCCTATACTTCTCTTTCTTGCCCATCTGCATCCTTTGGTATGTGGGGTGCATTGGGAGACGTTTTGTGGTGCTGAGAAATTGAGATCCATCCTTAGCTGGCCAGGCAGCAGCTGATGGAGGAGAAGGAAGACCAAGAGTCATGTTTTTGAAGGGCTGTGTGGCCTGATTGGAGCTGCCTAGAGGAAAGGTTCCAGTGAAAAATAAGCACTTGAGATAGGGGAGGACAAGGGTTGGAGAAACTCAAATGATCAAATCCATGCAAGTGAAATCTGAAAATGTGGAGGACTGACTGTACAATTTTCATCACTCCAGCCAGGATAGCCAAGAGCGAGTAATGCTCACTTCTTATGTAGCAACCAGCTTTAATGAAGTTGAAATACAGACAGCCAGTCCAGATATGAATGTCTTACTCTCCTGAGCTAGGAAGAAAGTTTTCCCTCACCTGGAGACATCTGGATCCTGTCGGATGAGCAGGAGAAGCTGCTCCGTGTTGACGAAGACTGCCCAGCAGGGGAAACAGACAAGGAGCAATATGAGAATGCCGCGCTGTAAGATAATTCCCACACGTTTCATATTCTTCCCTCCATATGTCTGGGAGAAAAAAAAAATGAAGGTGCATTTTAGAACATCAATCTGTTGGGAAATAACTGGACTTTACATCCATAACCCTATGGGAAATGAGCTATTTTAGAACATTATAGACAGTGGAAGAATTGTTGCCTTGTCCACATCTCTCTCTTTCTAGCATAGTAGTTTTCCATCACTGGTCCTGTCTGGTTGGAGGATAGCATGGACAAATTGTTGGGGATTCTGGGAACTGAGGTTGAAAATATCCGGAGGGTCAAAGGGTGAGAACCACAGTTCTACAATATTCCAAAAGAATTTTATTGTAATCTCAAGAGAGCGCTGCTTTTCAGCTGATGGTATGGCTTCCACACATTTGGCCCTTGTGGTATAGTCAGGTTACAGTGTTGGCCTAAGCCTTCTGAAGCCCTGGGTTCAAATCTTCCTTCAGCCAAGAAGTTCACTGGGTAATCTTCTAAGCCAAAGCTACCACACAAGGGTTTTGTGAGGCTAAATTTAGTGGAGGTAAAACAAGATCCATACACATCACCTTGGTAGTTATTAGTGTGATATTAATTTAAGTAGCAAAAGAAAAGATGAGAGCAAAGGAGGAACAATGAAAAAAACACAAGAATAAAAGAAAGTGCTTAATTTAAAAACTAGAAGCTTTTTGAGGAAATTTAAGCATCTTAACATTGAGGAAGTTGCAAGTTTAGCAAAGGTAGCAAGATCTGAAGGAAGTTCTTTGTAGCCTGGCCATAATTACAATTTTTAGAAAAGTAACTCTTTACTTTTCTGCTGTCTTAAGTGAGATGAGATCCTTTCTGGCGGCAACATGCTGTGAAGAATATTAAGCTATGTACAAGATCCCTCAACTTACAGCGAAATGGGCACAATACCAGCCACAGTGACTTACCTGGGATATCAGCGTGTCACAGGCTGAGGACAAGCCAAAACCTACAGAGACACCAGTCACGTTTATAACCTAGGAACCATCAGAGAAAGATGTGGGCGGGTTAGGTAGACAATCGCAAGTCAGTATGATAAACTATCAAGTACCAGCAAGTTGCACTCTCTCCACCTCAGAGAAAAGCAAAGGCAAACCTCCTCTGAACAAATCTTGCCCTGAAAACAGGAGGATAGGTCCACCTTAGGGTTGCGTAAGTTGCGCCTTAGGGTTGCCTAAGTTGGAAGTGACTTGAAGACACACAACAACAAACTAGAAAGGATAGTGGATTCTTTGGTCTTCAGGCTCTGTGAAAAAACTGCTTTATAACACAAAGGACTTTTTGTCAATTTATCCACGTTTTGCCTGGTCTGGCTGGCAATGGCTCTTTAATTTTCAGAAAAAGGTCTTTCTCATCACTTTCTCAATACTTCCTTTGGTTAGAGAGGCCAAAGATTTTAACGTAGGACCTGCGGGGTACAGTAGTCATTTTGCTGCTCGAGGCCAAAACACAACGACATTCTTATCCGCCCCATCATCCACAAACGGGACTGGGGCTTGGCACTTTCTTCAATATGAGTGATGGAATAGGGATTTCTTACGCCACAACACAACAATAGCACTTTGATACCACTTGGTGAGGTTCTTAGAAGGCTCTAGGCCTCCCTAAACTACAAACCCTTTGGCAGTTAAAGTGAGATGGAATGTCTTGCTGTGTGAATGTCTTGCACGTGGCCCTGGAAGGCACTGGGCTCTCCTAAGCAGGCCAAAGGCAAACTGTATGAGCATTTATGTTACTTTTCTTTGACTGTCATGACCCATCATTTGAAATCCTAGGATCCTTGGTGGGGTGCTTAGAATTTTCTGCACAATATCTCTAGTGCTGTCATTCAGGTGAGTGGAACTACAGTTCCCAGGATTCCATAGGATGGGATCTATTAAATTTGAAGCAGCATTGAATTGCTGTAACTCTGTAGTGTATCTGCATAATACATGACACACATTTCCTCCATAATGCTGACGCAGATTTCTTCTACCTTCCTCACGAAGCAGCCGTTTCGCTCTACTTGAGGATAGAACCATCCCTGACCTCAGGCAGCCATCTTTTATGAAAACAACAGCAACTGAAGGAACATGTAGTTCTTCTACCCCAAAAAACAGAACATGTAATTCTTCTACCAAAAAAACCAGCAACTGAAAGAACATGTAATTCTTCTACCCCCCCCCCAAAAAAAGAGAGAGAATAGCACCATATTGTACAACTGTCCCAGTTTAGCAGGGAGAGTCCCTTGTTTGGCTTGGCATGATTCAGAATTTGGGGTGCATGAACGCTGACTCATCCAGGGATACAACAGATAATTGAGAGCAAGGGACTGTTTTCTTTGAAACTCACAGCGATTGCCAGGGTGACAGAAGCCAACTCGACTTTGCCAAGATGACCACAGAAGATGGTGCTAACGACATGGATCATAAACACCAGCAGCTGGATGAGTGTCTGAAAAGGAGGGAAAACATTTTGAGAGAGTAAATCTTCAAAGCTGGCATCTTGGATTGTGCTGGAAAGACTCTATGAACAGGTATGGATCCTAAATACTGCCATAAATGTAATTTAGGACCTACTGGGATCCCCTCTATGTTGTTGTTCCCATTAACCCAGGCCAGCCTGGCCAGTGGAGAGAAATTGTTGGTTTTGTAGTTCAGCAGCATCACATTCCCAGCCCTTGGGTTAGCAGTAGATTAAAATGCCACTGTACTCTGCTAAGGTTGCTAGTCCAGGATCTGGGCCATAACCTGAGATTTAGGGATGTCCCCTGGTGACGCCGTGGAGTGTTGTGTGTTCAGTAACAATCGCAGTTGCTCACATCCTATAATTCAAACCCACACAGAGATACACAAAATATATTTGCCTATTAGGAAGTTAAGGAAGAAATAATACCTAAAGGGACCGTCGTTAAATTGAGGTGCAATGAAGGGATTATCCCTTTCCACCTATGATAAGGAACCTTTAATCTAGCCTACTTGCTTCTAGCCAGAAAGTGGATGCAGAGCAGAATGGAGGGGGAGTCCTGGTACCACAAGTAGGAGGAGGCAGGAAGGTAGCTAAGTAAGTAAAGTCAGCCCTCTACATTTGCTAGGGTTAGGGACACAGGACCCACCACAAAAGTGGAATAGCTACAGATATAAAAATGTGTGTGTCTGTGGGAAAAGGCTGAGGCATGGTGAGGAGAAATCAGGTCAGAAAAAGGAGAGGGGAAGTGGGTGGGTTGACATGGTGGTCCTATACTTTCTCTCTCCCACCCATCTCCTTCCTTGGGTGTGTGGGGCATTGGGAGAGGGAATGTGGTGCTGAGAAATTGAACTGGCCTTATCTGGTCAGACAACGGCTGGTGGAGGAGGTCCAGAGGCAGATTTTTAAAAGGGCTGTGAAGCTTGATCAGAGCTGCCAACAGGGAAAGTTCCACTGGAAAAGAAGCACCTGAGGTGGAGGGGGAAAGGGGTTGGAGAAACTCACAAATAATCAAATCTGGGAAAGTTAAACTCACAAATGTGGAGGGCTGACTTACTCTCTGGAGAGTCTTTGGAAGCTGCAGCAATAAATCTGTTAAGCCTTTCTAGTTGGGGCAAGTTGTGGCTTTGTCAGATGAGCTGGAGATGTGCACAGAGCCCTTTCCTCTTGTTTGAAGTTTAGCTCCCTGAAAGTGGAGACTCTGTACTCTTGTCTTCCACAAAAATTGGAAACTCAAGGCCAGGAAGTTAGTGAGACCTGCATTGAAGGCACTTTCATAGCCACCGTTAAATCTAGACCACAGTCAGCCCTCCACATTTGCAGATGTAACTTTCATAGATTTGATTATTTGCGAGTGTCTCTAACCCCTGTCCCCCCCACCTCAGGCACTCCTTTTCTGCGGGAACTTTCCTTCTTGACTGTACTTGCTTCTAGCCAGAAGGGAGATGCAAAGCAGAACAAAGGGTGAGCCCTGGAACCGAAATGACGAGGGAAGGAGGAAGCTAAGTGAATATATAGTCAATGTGCAATGAATACACTAAGTGAACACATAGACCTTATGGGGAGTCATCATAAGTTGTAGCAATAAACCAGTTACGGCTTGGAAAAGAGTAGCAAGCTGCTGGTCTACTAAAAAGCTAAAGATTTAAGCCCAGTTTTTTCCTCTCAGCTAATACTGAGCCCAGCAAAATTGGAGAATTTGCAGCTTTGCCTCCCACTTGGAAACAATCCATAAAATTGGAGACTCAGGCCCAGGCCCAGGCATCTGGTAACCCTAATTTTACCACCCCTCCAGAATCTGTCACTTGAGACAGCCACTTCACTCTGCCTCACAGTAGGGCCGGATCAGGGACTTACCAGGGGTGCTGCCAGCAGCAAAATCTTCTTTGCCTCCTCCCAGAAGTTGGAAGGAAAAAGCCGACATAATTTCCTGCAGCCTTTTGGTGCTGCCGTCTCCGGTTTGATAGCTGAGGGGCTGAGAGGGTGTCCGCCCCCGTTCATGCTGATAGGGGTCCCCGGCTCCATAGGTGGGAGGGAACTCTCTTTTCTCTCTTGCTCCTGTTCACTGAAACTTCAATTAATTCCAGACCAATTCATCAGAGCTGAGAGGGCACCTGCGTGACTTGTTGAGAGAGAGACGCTTTGCCCATTCTGGCTAATCCTTGCCTCTTGTCTTCACGCTTCTATAATTTTGGCCAAAGGGCAAGGATTAAAGTCTCTCCAGAACCAATAAAGTTGCTTCTCACTCAGGACAGCCTGGGGTTATGGAGACCTGAAGGACAGAAGTTTGGCTTCAGAGGGCCTGGGATTCAGGCCAAGATAACGGTCACAGAAGGCCAAGTTACTTCTCAGGTCTCCATCTTGACACAAACAGCAAAAGCTGAGGCCAAATGTATCAGGAGCAGCCTGTTGCGTGGAGTCAGACTTCATTGCCTGTTAAGGAAAACGTTCCATGGTTGGGGAAGGGCAGGTGATCTGAGCAGAACTTAAAGGAAGTCAAACCACTAATCCCCATGGTTGAGAAATCTATAGCAATGTCGGGCAGGGTTGGTTTGTTTTTTGGATGTATATTGCTGTATTTCAAAGTTGTATCTGACTGGTGGTGGTGGGCCCATTGAGCTACACTTGTTAGAGCACATTAACTGCTATGGTGGCATCCTGTGGAAATCTGGGCTTTGTAGTTTTGTGAGGCCAAAGAGGTCTCTGGATGAAAATTCTAATTATCCCTCCCTAAACTGCAAATCCTAGGATTCCATAGGATATTGAAAGTGGAATAAAAGCACTCTAACAGTGTAGTGTGGAAAGGCCGTTAGTCTTCTTCTGATTTCTTGACTGTAGTCCCCATTTTGAGATATAGGAAGCATGTAATTATTTAAATGCCTCTGTTAGCTGCTTTGAAGTAAAAAGCACCAGTGGTCATTATTTCTCTTTTCTTAATGGTTTAGCTGTACTCCTGCCTTTTGCACTTTCTTCCTTGACCATTGTCAGTAGTCTTTCTATTTTTCTGCAAGAAATATGGTATCATCTGCATATCTTAAACGGTTGGTTTCTTTTTGATGTTTTAAAATGATGTACCAAATTTACATGATGAAAAATCCATCATTTAAATTCTGTTTTAAAAAAAAATGTCAAGGAAATGAATTTCTTGCCCACTTAATTGTGATCCCATATCTCCAACATTTCACAGATAAAAACTGGGACACGTGTGGCCATGCAACATCGGAGCATGGTCAAGATGGCAAAAGTTCTTAATGAGGAAGAACACACAGACTAGAAGAGGCTGCAGCAGTTTTCTTTTCCCTGAGCCTACAGGGAAAGCCAAGACTTTGTCTCTTCCTGTTCTCTCCCCCTCGGTGAGTTAATTGGGTTCAAACTACTTTTGGAATTTGAATCCAGTTTGCAGTAATTGGAATAAGCTGAGGACAAAGAGGGAAAGGAGTGGGAGGGGAGAAAACAACCAGGACATTTTAAACACATTTTAAAATTAAATGTATTTTAAAAGCATTTTGAAAGAATGTCCTAAACATATTAGCCTTGGCTTAAGATGCTTTGACACAGCACAGTCATCTGCGTCAAGGGAGGAAGATGAACTATCATCTACGCCAAGCCAGTATCAGCCGACTCAGTCCATATGAATGCAGTGTCTAAAGCAAATTTGTTAATAAATAGCTCAGTTCAGGGAAGGAAGGAAGGGCAAAGGTACCCTCTTAACACCTTTCCTTAGTTTATATTCTTTTGCTCAATTGACTGTGAAAGAGGTCCCTGTTCCAAAAATTGCTAGAATATTAGTATTCCTTGCTAGGACATTAATGTTCCTTTTTCACTGAGCTGGATTCTACCTCAGGTCACAGATAGGTCCCCCAGGAGTCTGCTCCCTTCATTTAGTTTTTAATCATGTTTGCAAGCCAGATTTCTTATCTGCCCCAGCGGGCAAGATCGTTGAGCCAGAGATGACCCAAAGCTGTTCAGAGATGCAATAGCTTGGAAAGATTTATTTGAAATGCCAAGATATGGGGAGATAACAAACAGCATATGAAAGATGGGAACACAAGATATTAGGATCTGCCACAAGAAAAATAAATGGAAATGGTGTGTAGAGAAGAGCCAAAGCCAAAGAACATGACACACAGAAGTTATGGTAATATTACAGGAGTACTGGTGTTGTTTGCCTTCAAGCCTGTTCCAGCTTGTGCCAACGAAAGGAGAACTTGTCACGGGGTTTTCTTGGAAAGGTTTGTTAATTTACTAAATTAGTGGCAATTCTCTTTTTTTCTGCTGTACAATATTCGAATACAATGCAGAGTGATGCAAAGCAATACAACACACAGTAATACTTAGCCAACCATCTGATATGTTTTAAATCAATGGGTGTACTTTGGAAGTTTGCCTTTTAAAAAAAACTTTGAGCAGAAATACATCATGGATGAAAACTGGGACATGGGAGGACAAGCAACACCACAGAGTGGACAAGGCAGCAAAAGTAATTAATGAGGAAGAACAGAGTCTAAGGCTATTTCTACACTACACTGTTGTAGTGCTATTATTCCACTTTCAAGAAGACATCATCAAACTGCATTTGCACTTTGGACTCAGTTTGCAGCAACTGAAGTACGCTGAGGACAAAGGGGGAGGAGGAGAGAGAAACCGGGACCTTTCAAAAGCAGCTGAAAAAGTGAGAGAGCTGGAGATAATTTGGGACTGTCCCGACCAAAGGGGGACTGTCAGAGGATATGTGAGAGATGTCAATGTACAGACCTACCTCCGTTAATGAGATTGTGTTAATGACTTCCTTAGCAGACAATTTGGATCCAGAGGCAGAAGCAAGGTGGAAAAAATGGAGATTGATGCCTATACCACGGAGAAAAAGGAAAAGCGACTCAAGTGTTTCATCCATCTTTTTTTCAGGTAAGCCGTGATAAAGAAAAACATTTAAAGCCAGCGAAGGACCAGGTGAAAGTTTATTCCAAAATACCTCCAGAGATGAGTTTGATTCCCTTTCCCCAAAAGGGAAGAAATGTTCATTTTGAAATGTCTTTATTTATTTAAAGTGCCGGAAACAATAAAAACGATGTAATGAGAATGAGAACAACAGTAGAGACAAATGATAAGGGCAAATGAAGGCATCCCAGGCGCCTGAACAAAGCTGAAAAATAAATATTAAAATACCTTTAAAGAATTAATAATAATAATAATTATAAGCTGGTGACAACAATAAATAACAACATTAGGAACAAATTATAAATGAAGCTAACTCTTGCGCGTGAAAAAAGCAGGAAAATGAATGTATTTATGTTAAATGTTATATATTTATTTTTTTTTAAAAGCGCTTAAGATAACCGCGTCTCCAAGGGCGGTGAGAGGTTCTTAAGGGGACACCAAGCCCCCCGCTAAAAAGGGGGGAAGGGAGGACCCCACACTTTAGGGGCGGGGGCGGGGCGATCCCTTGCCCCGCCCCTTGTGCGTAATACCCCGCCCCGCCCAATGAGACAGGGGATTCCCCTTGTGGCCACGCCCCCTAGCCTGTTTGCCTGCCGGGGGAGAGCGCGGGAGCCGGGCTCGGACGGCCGTTGGAGGAGCCGCGGCCGCGGGACCCGGGGACGGAGGAGGAGGGCGGCTGGCTGGATGGACGCGGCTGGAGCCCTCGCCGCCCGCTGGAGGAGGAGGCGGAGGAGGCGAGGATGATGGGGCCGGGCGAGCCTCGGCGGCACCGGGGGGATCGGGCGGAGGCGGCCCCCGCCGCGGCCATCCGGACCACCCCGCTCTCCCCGCCGCCCTCGCCCTCGCCCTCCTGCTGGGCCCACTGCGGGCGGAGGCTCCGGCGCGTCCTCCCCGTCGGGGCCTGGCGGGAGGCCCGGGAGTTGGTCAAGATCGGCGCCCCCGTGGTAAGGAGGGAGGGAGGGAGGGAGGGAGAGGAGAGAAGGAGGGGAAGGGAAGATGAGAGGGGAAGGAAGGTGGAGGGAGAGCGGAGAGAGGAGGAGGGATGAGGGAGGAAGGAGAAGCGGAGAGAAGGAAAAGAGAGTAGAAGGGGGAAGGAGAGAAGAAAGGCTGGAGGGAACACAGGGAGGCAAAGGCGGGGGGACTGGAAGGAAGGTGAGGAAGTGACCAGAGCGAAGAAGAGAAGGAAAAGAGAGTGGAAAGGGGAAAGGAGAGAATAAGGCTTGGAGGGAACGCAGGAGGGACAAGGAGGCAAGAGGGGTGGGACTGGAAGGAAGGTGAGGAAGTGACCAGAGGGAAGAAGGGAAGAGAAGGGAAAGAGAGTAGAAAGGGGGAAGGAGAGAATAAGGGTTGGAGGGACGGGGAAGCAAGAGTGGGGGAACTGGAAGGAAGGCGAGGAAGTGACAGGGAAAAAGGGCAGGAAGGAAGAAGGGAAAGGGAGACAAGGGAAAACATGAGATGAGTAGAAGGAAGGGAAGAGAAAGGGAGGAGAGAAAGAAGAAAGGATGAGAGGAGGAAGGGAAGGAGAAAGAGAAAAGCAGGAAAGGACTGGAGGAATCAAAAGGAGGAGAAGGAAGCGAGAATGGGGGCATCAGAAGAAAGGAAGGGTGGGATGGGTAAGAAGAGGAAAGAAGGGGGAGAGGACAAGCATGAAGGAGGAACTGAGGGAGGTGGAGAATGAGGAAGATGAAGGGAAGGGCCAAAGAAAGAGGGAGAAGTTTTATTCAGGGTGGCAGCTGCAGTTGTCTCTTCTAGCAAAGTAAGAACACAGGAAGAGATTGATGCAGTAGAGTGAATTTGGAGCGGAGCAAGGAAAGAAGCCTCTGCTTTTGAATCCTGGATGCTGGCGAGGTCAGGAGAGGGATGGGAGGATTACATTGGCCCTCCATATCCATGGATTCAACCAACCACGGCTTCAAAATATTCCAAAAGCAAACTTCGGTGTTGTCGGTTTTATTTAAGGGACTACCATTATACATAACGGGTCTTGAGCATCCACAAGTTTTGGTCTCTTTTTGTGGGAGAGGATGGTCCTGGAACCAAATCCTAGCAGTTACTGCGGGCCCACTGTCAATATAAAATAATTATTAAATTAGTAAACAGGGCAGAGGTCTACTAAGGTTTCTGTCTTGCGGGTGAGGACCGCTGCGAGAAAAGAAGCCAGATTAGGTCCAGTTAGGTTTAGTGCCTAGATTTTTAAGCCCATGTGGATTAAAGGGTGAACCAGAACTGACTCCCACGTAGAGCTTTGGATGTCATGCCAAAAAAGGAGGAAATTTCACAAATTTTGCCTCAAAGCATCCTGTTTTGCCTTCTTCCTCCCTGTTCAAGTCCTCCAAATGAAATTACGCACCTAAATTTTCAGCCCTGGCATTAATTGACCCCCCCACCTGTCTTATGGATTCCAGCTTAGTCATCTAAACAGTTTAGCTGTTGTGTTTTGTGGGTCTTTCCCCATCCTTAGCATTCATATAACTCTGCCCTCCAGGATCAGCTCTATCTTATCTTTCTCCAGGGACGGATCCCTCTGTCTTCCCAGCGCTGGCTGATAAGGAAAAGGTGGGGGAGCAAAGTCTGAGCTTATTTGAGCCCAAAGATCACATCCTGAGCTGTTTTATGGCTCCCCGGAAGCTAAGTACACAGTGTTGAATTCCACATTGTGCTCTCTTTCCCCTCAAAATCTGAGCATCTTGGTTTTTGCATGCAAATTTATTTTTCCTAAGTATCAAAAAAAAGTTTTTTTTTCCTCCAAAAGGATCTAATAAGATAGCTTTTTTCCCCTCTAAAAGGATCTAATAAGATGCTGTACTCTCTGAACTGTATAGCTGTATCCCTCAGCATCAATTGTCTTGAACTTTGGGATAGTATTACCTGTATAAACCTGGTCTGGTTGCTGATACAGGAAACTCCCCACTTTTGACCCACCATTATCTCATGACTTGCTCTTTTGATGCTTCCGAATTAAAGATGAGTTCCATTAATTTGACAGGGGTTCCTTAGCAAGTGCATGTGTACAGTTGATGCCGGCTGAGCCTCTATTAAGTCCTTCATGGTCCCTACAGCACAGCATATGGGTTCTGTTTTTCAACCAGTTCCATTTTCTGACAGTGCTTCGGTCCGTGACCTATCAGATAACTGGGGAAGCCTGAATCCTGTATACTGCTGCCTTGCCAGCCAGAATTAGGGTGCAGAGACCCATTTCACCCAGCTGAAATGGGTCGTGTTTTTTTGTTTGTTGCCTTTCCTCAGAGCATCTGACAACTTCTTTGGGCTAGAGACATTCATCAGGAGATAACAGCACTTTTTAAAACCTTGCAGGGCTGTTCATGGCAGGAATCATAAGACCCTGCTTTGCGTGTGCATGTTTTGTAGCCTGGGGTTGAAGGAGAGGCCATGACTTGGTACAATGGAGCATGTGGAGACAGGATGTTCTGGGCTTGAGCCAAGGTGCTTCTTCTTTTTTTTTTTTAAGTCAGATGTTGGTGCCAAAGAGAAGACAGCCATATTGCAAAAGCTTGGCAGGCCCCTGCAACTGTTAATAAGGCAACAGAGTGGATTGAGCCAGTGATCCAGAGCACAGATAAGTTTTGTGCCTGGGGACTGTAACTTTCATAATCCCCAGCCAGCACGACTACTGGATTCTACGATTTCTAGTCCTGAAAGAAGCATTTTAAGCTTAGCAGTGATATGATTTGGGGTTAATTAGTGTCAACCCATATTGTTTTGTCCTGCTTGAACGTTTTTCTAAGGTAGAGTTTTGCTACTTAATATATTCAAGGAATGAAATCTGGCATTGGAAGATTCAGGTTTCTAGTCCCCATTGATCCAAGTCAAGCTTGATTGCCAAGAATTTCATTAAAAGACAGAACAGTCTGAAAAATCAACAAAACAGCACATTGTTAAAAGCTCATCATAGTCAGTTCCTAAAAGCCTGGTAGAATAAGGAGGTTTTTATTTGGTGGAGGAAGGAGAGCAAGAAAGGGAGCCCTTGCTGGCTTCCCTATTGAGGGAGTTCCAAAGTCTGGGAGCAGCCACCGAGAACACCCTCTCCTTTGTTCCCACCAAACAATCCTGAGAAGACAGAGGAAAAGAAAGAAGGGCCTGCCCCAAGGATCTCAGTGTTCAGGCAGGCTCATATCTGGAGTTATATAGATCTGAGTTCTTTAAATTGTTCTTTGCCATCACATGAACATATAATGAAATAAAGATCTCTATTTTACTGCCTCACCCCCAATGCTTCTCTGCCCTGATGCTTCTTACGGTAAAAGTTCATAGCCCTAGGGTAGATTATCCACATCACCAAAAGAGAGAAGTTGCAAAGCCACCCTTGTCTCCGCCTGTCTTTGCTTGCCTTGGATTTTGTACCCTGAGTACAGAAAAACATCCATTAGAAGATTTGGTTTCCAGCAGCCAAGAGCCAACTCAAATCATGCAGGACCCAAAACACACAGGAGAGTTTCTCCCCGGCAGACTGCAAGCAGAGAATGGAATGATCAAACATACACACCCTTTGCATTTACAATAAAAAAAGATCCCTGTATGTGGAAAGCTAGCTTTTGTTGGCTGAGTATCTACAATGCAATGCTAGGCAGATAAATTTGGTGCTGTTCTCTGAGCTGGGATTCTCATGTAACCCAGAGGCAGAGCTTGGAAAATTTGCTCTTTTTTTGGGGAGGCGGGGGGGACTACAATGTGATAGAATTCTTTAGCCATATTGGCCATGGGAGCTGTATTGCTGTATTGAACAGCAATACAAGAAGAAAGGTGTGCTGGAAGGCTTCAGAAACACTGAAATTTGCAGAATTATTCCTAAAAACAAAGCATGTTGAGGACCATAAAGATGGGGTATGGAGAGGTAAAAGATCCAGAACAGCCTAATAGTGGAAATTGTGTATAAGGCTGTGGCCTTAAATTTGTTGGCACATGTTTCCTTTTCCAAGGGCACAGAATGGTTGTAGAATTCTGAAATCTTGTCTTTGTTGTGTGTGTGTGTTTAAAAAAACAAACAAAGGCTCTAGTCCTCATGGCAGTGTCCTTTTTCTTTTCTTCCGCAGTTTGTGGCACAACTCTTGGGGTTCCTGATCAGTGTGGTGAGCTCTGTCTTCTGCGGGCATCTGGGCAAAGCCGAATTGGATGCCGTCACTCTTGCTGTGTCGGTACGTAACAAACCCCACTTATCCATGCAGGGCAGGAGTATAAGAAAGCTGTTTGTATAACAGGCTGAAACCATTAGTTCATCCATCCCAGCATCATCTGCTGTGACTGGCAGGTGGGGCAAAACAGGCCCTGGAGGGCCCCGTGTGGTCTGAGGGCCACACGCAACCCCTCTAGGGCCCATTGGCATGACAGAACAGAACTTTAATAGCCATGGTTCCATCCTGTGGAATCCTGGGGTTTGTAGTTTGGTGAGGCACTAGAGCTCTCTGGCTGAGAATATTCAGTGCTCCCTCACTGAACCATGGTCGTTGAAGTGGTGTCAGACTTCTGGAAGTTTATATTGTGAGCATTCTCTAAGGCCTTCTATGGGACCTTCTGACTTTCTCTCTCTGGTTGCTCCTACCCCTTCCAGGTTGTGAATGTCATTGGTATTTCGATTGGTACTGGTTTGGCATCGGTGTGTGACACTCTCATGTCCCAGGTAACTGGCAGTTTGACCTCCCAGTGGAAATGAGTCTTTGATTACATGCGGACTTTATGCGTTTTAGAGAGCCAGCATGGTGTAGCATTCTGAGGGCTGGATTAGAATTCTTGAGACCAGAGTTCAAATCCCCACTTGGCCGTGGCAAGTCACACTCTCTTAGCCTCAGAGGAAGGCAATAGCAAACTTCCTCTGGATAAATCTGGCTTAGAAAACCTTGTTTTTAAATTTTTTAATTAGAGCAGTGTGGCGTAGTGATTTGCATTGGTCGAGGCCTCCTAGCAATCGGGGATGGAAACTCTCTGGGCGGCCTTGAGAAAGTCACACACACTCGGTCTCAGAGGAAGTCCACGGCAAGTCCTCTCTGAAGAAGTCTTACCAAGAAAATCATATGAGAGGGATGTCATAAATTGGAGCAGCCATCCAGAAGGCCTCTCCCTTTTTCCCACCAAATGAGCCTGAGTAGGCAGTGGGGCAAAAAAATGGGCATCTCTTGAAGATATTAGAGCTCATATGGGGCTCATGTAGGGAGATACGGTTCTTCAAATATACCTCTGTAGTTGTCAGAGCTGGGAATTTTTCCTCCCAAAGCCATTGTTATCTCCAGGTTGCTCTTATCTTCTCCTGCTTATCTAGGAATAAAACAGGAGCCAAACTTGGTCCATCTTCACACTTTGATGTTGTTGTGAAAAATCTGTGCTTTCTTTTTTGGCCAGACTTACGGCAGTAGGAATGTGAAACGCGTCGGGACCATCTTGCAACGAGGCATTCTGATCCTGCTGCTCTTTTGCTTCCCTTGCTGGGCCATCTTCCTCAATGCTGAACGGATTCTGCTCCTCTGTGGGCAGGACCCGGAGGTCTCCAGGTCTGTCATTGCATGGTTGATTGATGTTTTCCCTGCATGTCTCAGTTTCAGATATACACACAAACTGACAAACGCACACACAGAGAATCTAATACACGTTGAGTATCCCTTATCTAGAATGCTTAGGACCAGAGGTGTTTTGGATTTCTGTTCCCCCCTCCCCCAGATTTTGGAATACAGTCAGCCCTCCTTATCCACCAATTCTGTATCCATGGATTCAACCATTCGCTGCTCAAAAATATTAAAAATCTTGGACATATATAGGAAATCAGACATTTATCTTCCTCTTTTCCCTGTTTCTATTGACAAATAAAACTCTGTTTGCCATCTCTTGCAGGTTAACCCAAGTTTACGTGATGATATTTATTCCCGCTCTTCCAGTAAGTTTTCCTTCTTGCTCTTAATTTCTTGCTACTTCTCTTTTTCTTGTCAGAATTTTATTCTAAAGTTGTATTTCTAATCAACGTTTCCTCCTTCAAAGAGCGCAAGTCCATGTATCTGGCTGTGCTACTTCCCTCCCCTTACCAGGGGTGTATCTACCATAAACAGCACCCAGGGCCAGCATGGAAGTTGCACCCCTTCTTCTGAGGCTGCTTCTTCCTCCTCCTCTGCTAAATTGTCAGCTTTTTTGCACCCCCCTGGCACTGGTGCCGAGTGCACGTACTCTATTTGTCCCACCTTAGATAGACTTTTGCTCACCCTGTGGGGAAGGTCAGTCTGACAGAACTAGCGCAAGAGAGCCAGCTCGATGTCATCTGTCATTTCAGGGCTCAGTAGTGACTTCAGTCCTGGGAAAAGAATCATGTGGCCCCTCCAGAAATGGTCAAAGTACAACTCCATTTATTCCAGAGACAGGCAACTGTGGGAGGCAAGGAGGCCATATTAGCTCCACAGGAGACCTTAGAGTATTCCAACCCCCCCCCATACTACATCTTCTGCAAAACTATTTTTTAATTTGTTTTGCCCTCCAGTGCCTTTTGGGGGTGTTGGGAATGTTTTCATTATGTCCTAGTCCCCTCTCCAACTGTTTTAGCCTCAGGGGAAGACGTTAAGTGGTGGTTTGGAGGAATTTTTGATGCCTGAGACTCGCAAAAAATGGCTCTGGAGGCCATATGTGGTCCATGGCTTCACTTTGCCCAGCCCTGATTTCTTCATTTATATGTTGTCTTTTCTCCAATATTAGGACTCAAGGTTGCTTACAAAAATTAAACACACGTAAAAGCCTTTACAGAAACATGCGTACAAACATATGAAAAGTTGTTGTTGAAATACCAGTAAACAATCCACAGAATTAAAGTGAGCATCCCAAAGCGTTACCTGTGCTGGCAAGGGCGAATGGGAGTTGCAGTCCAACAAAATCCGGAAGACCACAGTTGCCCCCCCCACTCTAACCACTAGACCATATTAGTTCTGGCAAGGCAGGGAGTAATTGAGCTCTAAGGATCAACTCACAGCATGGAAGATACTAGAAATGTAACTCAGGATGGCTTGTGATTTATTTGCAGGCAGCATTCATCTACCAGCTACAGACCAGATATTTGCAGAGTCAGGTAGTGTCTCTATTTGCTTTTTTGATAAGGATGGTGGCGGGGTTGAGGGGAGATGACACTGAAGTCCCGGGGAGGGAGTTAAAATCAGAGTCTGAGATGACTGAGCAGCTGAAGTCTTGGACAAGATGAAAGTCTTTTAATTCTTGTTTTGAGCTGCAGAAAATCAGAGCTTGGATAAATTGGGCAACGGATCCCAGAATGCAGAAAATCAGAGCCTGGATAAATCCCAGAATGCCCCAGCCAGAATGGCTGGCAGCTGAAGCATTCTGGGACTTGTCATCCAAAATATGCAACCCAGTGATGAGTCTTCTGTGGGTTCTGGTCCTAACTTGGGGACAGCCATCTTAAGGCACTGAGCCCTCATATAGGGTCAGCAACTTGCATAGCTCCTTTGAAATTCAGATCAAATCTCAGAACAGATTCACTTCACCCAACAGGGAAGTCACTGAGTACAGCAGGGAGAATGAATTAATCTGCCCGCTGACATTTCTCTGTTTCTTCCACCCTACTCCAAACTTTAGGCGATCCTTCTGCCCCAAGTGATCACAGGCGTAGTGGTCAACATCTTGAACGTGATCATGAACGCCATCTTCCTTTACACGTTCCAGCTGGGTGTGGTGTAAGTCTTTAGTGAATTTATATGCCGCTTAGCCAAGAACATGACTAAAGCATTGTACAACGAAAAAGATCATCAAGTGTACCTCAGTTAATGAAGTAGATGTATTCCTGGGCTTTACTTCTTTAATTGAAATGTGATACCAGAGGCAGAAATAACATGGAAAGAATAGGGATAACTTCCTTCACCATGAAAAAGAAGAGCAGTTGAACGTGTTTCAGCAAACTGTTTATTCATAACTTGTGAAATGAAACAACCAGGTCAGGTAAACCTTGTATAAATAAAGGAAAAAAAATTGAATCTTCTAAAGAGCACTGGAAGGCTTCTTCCAAAATGTATCTTGGGATGATTTTTTGTTCTTTCACTAGCTTTCACTTTCTTATCTTTTTCTTTCTTTCTTTTTGCTCTGCCAGGGGTTCAGCGTGGGCCAACACGCTATCCCAGAATTTGCAGGCCCTCCTCCTTTTCCTGTATGTGTGGTGGAAGAAGATACACAAGGAGACTTGGGGAGGTAGTTGAAATTTCAGATTTTATTTTCGCATGGCTGATGAGCTGGTTTGGGGAGGCAGCATTCAAGGAGGGGAGGTATAATGAGTCTTCCCTCCAGTACTAAGTAGAGGTCGACATCAGTTATCCAGGTCCTTCCTACTTTAGTGAGAACGTTAGGACCAGAGGCAGAAATAGGCAGGGAAAGAATAGGGATAGATTCCCACACCACAAAAAATTAGGAAGAAGCCATCATCTTGTTTGTCTTTCTTGCAGGTTGGACACGGGACTGTTTGCAAGACTGGGGCTCTTTCCTCCGCCTGGCTCTCCCCAGTATGCTGATGATGTGCATTGAATGGTGGACCTTTGAGATTGGGAGCTTTCTGTCAGGTGAGACCTTCAAGGAGTTATGTCCCTGTGCCTCTGTCTTTCTGTTTCTCCTTTTCTGTCCACTCTGATCTTGGACTAAAACCAGGACACAGTCCACTCCACACACAACAGTGTGAGTTTGAAACATAGCAAGGTTGGTAATAGGAAAACAAGCCCAGTTCAAGCAAAACACTTTTGTAGGTCCCGAACATGGATCCGAGGATGAGGGTTCCTATTGTGTCTCTGCATGATTTACTGCTTTCCTCCTTTGTATCAGTCTATTTTGGCACTTCATTCCATATCATCTCTGTGTTGTATGTGATTGGATCCCCCAGTTCCTTTCAGTGCAACCAGATTAAGTATTGGCTGTGTGTCTCTATCGAGTCCTATTCTGTCTCTTTTTCCAACTGGCCTTTCCTTCTTTGGAACAATGCTTTGGGTATCAGCAACTCAGTCATTCCTTCCAGATGCAGAAGAATCCTCTGGCTTTGAAGGAGGGTGACTGTTGTTTGTAAAAATGAGTTGCTGCACTGGATGGGTTTCCTTCTATGGATGGATATTTTGTGTCTTGGCCTTGGATGGGACTGGATTGATTGATTTCCCTTTACAGACATGCTGATTTTCCCATGTGCCTGCAGTCATTCAGTTACGAATACATGGATGGCCCAGCTCCTAAAGTTTTATTCTTTTAAACATTTAGAAGTTACACGTTTAATAAGGATTTTGCTTTCCAATTTACCTAAATAATACTATTTTATTTTCTCTGTTCTAATGAAGGCATGATTAGTGTGGTGGAACTGGGAGCTCAGTCGATCATCTATGAATTAGCCACCATTGCATATCTGGTAAGTACCTGTGGTGCTTCCTTTGCTAAGTGGGACCTTTTGGATTTTAACCAAGAGCTTGGAAAATTACATTTTTCAACTTGTAGTGTTGTAGTGTGCTTCCAAGTCATTTCCGACTTATTGCACACCCATCACAGGGTTTTTCTGGAGGCTGAGAATGTGCGATATCCCCAAGGTCACACAGTGGGTTTCCATGGCCAAGCGGGGAATCAAACTCTGGTCTTCAGGGGTGTAGTCCAATGTTCAAACCACTACCCCATGGTGGCTCTCTTTTTCAGCTTTCACTCCCAGAATCTTGCAGTTGGTGGGAGAATTCTAGAAGTTGTAGTCCAAAAAGCTACACTCCTAGGCTTACAATAGTAATACGGTCTCAGTGAACGTGAAGCACTGACACTTCTAAGGTGTAAACATGCAACAAGTCTCTGCCCCAACAAGATTACAGTACCTGACTTTAAATGCTGGACAATGTCTGCAGCTATTCCCGAAAGCTAGCATGATGAGAAAAGAGTTTCTTATTGGCCACTCTCTTTCCCACGTTCACAATTTGGTAAGTCTTGATCTTGTCTCACCCACCTGTTCAGGTTGACTCCTAAATACATTTATTGCAGTGTAAGCCACACTGAATACTGTGGGATGGCTGAGTAAATATGCATAGGACTGATATGCTGTAGTGGTTAAGATGATGAATCAAGATTTGACGGATTCCCATTTCTAGTCCTCATTGAACCATGAAACTCTCTGGATGACTTTGGGCTAGTCCCATACTCTTGTCTCATTCTCGGCCTGACCCATCTCACAGGGTTGTTGTGAAGGTAAAGTGAATGGGGGAAAAACACATTTAGCAACTTGAGCTACCTGGGAAAAGACCAGTAATAAAATGCAGTGGATAAACAAATACAAAGTTTGAAATGCTCGCAGATGTTCTCCAACCTCCTTCATCACTTTGATCTCAGAGAATTTTGAACTACTGGTTATTTCCATCTCTCCTGTTTCCTCCAGCTGCCACAAGGCATGAGTGTTGCGTCCAGTGTCCGAGTTGGCAACGCCTTGGGGGCTGGCAATGCCGAGCAAGCCAAGAGGTCGTGCATCACGGGGCTCCTCTGCACCGGTGTGTATATCTCTTTAAGGCCTTGCTGGTCAGCCTGGTGGTGGGTGGAGCTCTTTTTCAGGAACAGTAGATCCTTAAAGGGGTAGCATCACACAGGTGGCTGCTGAGATGGGTATGGGGAATGTTTCTCTTTTTAGCCCGGATGCTTGGGATGCTGCAAAGAAAGGAGTGTTACACCATCAAAATAGCTTTCTGTCTGGCCCTGTGTTGTCTGACTGGAAGCAGCTCTCTGGGGTCTCAGGGGAGAGAAGAATCTTCTTGGCTACTGATCTATGGCAAAATTAAGGTCCTAGTCTTCAGGGTTCTGAACCTGGGACCCTTGGCACACAAAGCAGGTTCTCTGCTACTGAACTATGGTAGAACTAAGATTCTGGTCCTTATGGTTGTCAGCCTGGGACCTTTGACACACAAAGTAGGTTCTCTGCTGTAGAGTTGTGGCAGAGTTAAGATTCTAGACCTCATGGTCCTCATCTTTCTGTTGATGTTTTCTTGTTTCGTTTTTTCCCCAAGGTGTGTTCGCTGTGGTTGTCGCAGGCCTCTTGGCAGCCGTGAGGAACGTGGTAGCTTACATTTTTACCAGTGACAGGTGTGTGAACCTGAAGCTTTTTTCTTATTTTGGAAGCTGGTCCCATGATTATGCTCAATAGAGAGATTAGTCCATCGGTTCCCAAGGCTGACTTTAGTTGGTCAATTTAAATTAATTAAATTAAAGGAGCAGTGAGCACAAAGGGGAGTTTGGAAGTGTTACCTCTCTTTTGAGGGGACTGCAGCTCCCAGTATCTTCCCTGCCAGGCAATTTTGGGAGTTGTAGCCTAGAAAGACCTTTCTTAACAACCTCTGTGTTCACCTTATATTTGTGTTTCTGCAGCAGGGCCAACCTGCAGGAATTCTCACAGTGAAAAATGTGCCTAGAAAGGTGTGGACTCCTCTAAGAGTGGGAAATAGTCCTGTATACTTGCACTGGTTTAAAACATTCAGGTGGGGAGAATTCTGCCAAGAACACATGAAAAATTGTTGACCCACTGACAAATTGATTTTGACATGAAGAGGAGCTAAGGTGTTTGCAAACCTGCAGAGATGCTGAGGGGTGTCAGCATGTTTACGAAACGAACCTTCTGGATTAACTCACAAAAAAGGAGCTAGACTGTCTGAATTTCATATAACAACAGGAATTAAGTGATTAGCTCTTTGGGCTCTGTCTCTTTAAGCTAAACTTGTTAGTTTTCTCTTCTGTCCTTGCTGCCAACAAAATTATTTTCTCAACCATCCCTGCTCATATCTGGCTGTCTTTCCTTCCCCCAACAGAGAGATTGTGGCCTTGGTCTCCAGAGTCATGATGATTTTTGCTCCTTTCCATCTGTTTGACGCCATGGCAGTAAGTCCCAAGAAAACACAAAACTGTATGTCCATGGGTGGGCACCCTCCATAAATCCACATCAGTGTGGAACAAGAAGTGCAGAACGTCATGCTGGAACCCACACGAAGCTTATTAAATTATTATTATTAAACATGGCAAGCTTCTAGTCCTCATAGCCAAAATTAAGTCTTTTTTTTTAAAAATAATACTTCCTCTCAACATTCCCTGCCCCTCCTAGGCCACATGTGGCGGAGTGCTGAGAGGAGCCGGGAAGCAGAAGATTGGAGCCATTGCCAATGCCATTGGGTACTATGCTGTTGGCTTGCCCATCGGGATCACGCTCATGTTTGTGTACCACCTGGGAGTGATGGGTGAGTGATACAGTTGAAACAAGTCTGTGTGTCAGCGGTGTCCCACCCGCCAGGGCTCTTGGTTCTCTTCTGAGCAGTCTCTGAGATTCTTAGCAGATGGGTTAACTGTCAGACTGCTGGAGAGAGGTGGGATATACCTTACATGACCAGACATCTATCCAAAAGTTAATCTGTGTTTTGTTTCGTGCCCCTCTGCCAGGCCTGTGGACTGGGTTGATCGTTTGCATCTCCTTGCAAGCCAGTTCCTTCTTAGTTGTCGTCCTGCGGACAGACTGGAAAAAAGCGGCCGAAGAGGTGAGCCTTTTTGTCTCTCCCTTTCCCCCCAGGAACTGACTCAAACACCAAAGGGGATTGGACCACAGCTCTGGTGGTAGGGCAACAGCTGTGGCTGCCAAAGATCCCAGTTTCAACACCATGAGGTCTAGAATCTTATTTTGCAGTTGTTCATTAGAAAGAGTGCCTGATTTACATGCCAAAGGTCCCATGTTGGGAATCTTGAGGACTAGAATCTTAACTTGCCATGGCTCACCAGAAAAGCATCTGCTTTAGATGTGTACTGAAAGGAGGCGAACCACGAGGACTAGAATCTTTCTTTGACATAGCCAAAGGATGAGTGAATTTGTTTTCTAAGAGGTGTCACTGAAAATTTACACTCTTTTTGTTGGTATTTTCCAGCTGAACCTAATTTCTCTTTCCGTCCTCCTAGGCTCAGATCCGAGCTGGGCTGCAAACCAGACTCCAGAATGACCATGTGGATGAAATGGCAGCTGATAAACCAGTGCCTTTAGGTATTGTTCAGTGAGCCAGACTGAGTATTGGGATTGATTTCTTAGATTTGCCCCTGTGCTTGATAGGGTTGAGGGGATAATGGCCTTCTGAGGCTATTAAAGCGTCCATTTTCTACCTCTGTTCTTAGGCGGTCCTACAAATTCATGAGGTGAGCTTCCCTCAATTCCCCAGTATGATGCCTCTGTTTTTTGCCTTGCAGCCTATCTTGCAACAGAAACAGGCATCTCCAACGGTGTTGCATTCATCGGCATGGGTCACAGGAGCAGCACCCTTCCTGAGCATCAGCTCATCCCGTCCGAGGAGCCTCCGACCTTTGTCATTTCCCATCGGACAGACGCCTTGTCGGGGAAGCAGCTCTTGGTACGGCGTGGACTTGCCCTGGTGTTGGCTGTTACCGTTTTAATCTCAGGCATCCTGATCCGTCACCTGTTGAACAAAGGATAGGCGTACGAGATGCCAAATTGCTGAGGGATGGATGATCCATTGAGAAAGAAATGGATCAGAAAGGCATTCCAGTTCCTCTTGGTGTTCTGTGTTTGCAGAGGAGTATGTCATTTAAGAGGAACTGGGGCCTTCTCCAACCTGAAGAGAAGCAGTAAGTTGGTGATCACAGGAAAAGGGATTTCTTTAGTGGAAATCAAAACATTTTGCTGATGCTCCTTGGAATCTGGCAAGAGGAAGTCTGAGACTCTTCCAGTCAATTCCTCCCGTTTCACATGATGTTCATTGGTGAGTTTGGTGGCGGTTGGTAACTTCCACCCAGCCGTCTTCATCATACCTCTCAAAAAGTCTGCGGTCACTGATACTTCTTAAAAAAAATATTTTTAAACCAGGCCGTGGCAGTTTGGCACTGGCCTGAGCTATCTCAAAAGCCACCTTTGTGCTGCTGGATCTCTAAAATGCACAGAGATGGCTGATTTCTGTGGCACTAGCTTGTGCCTTTACTATCCTTAAGCAACTGCTAGCTGAAAACTTTGGTATCTGTGGGTTCCTTTTGACCCCCCTTTTTTTTTGTCACAGGTTTTGTAATTCTGTATTTTACTATGGTTCAGGGTTTTTACAAATAAAATGTTTTCCTACTGTTTTTACTGGTTGATTTCAGGGTTGGGTGGTCTCTGCAATCCTACAAATGAAAGATGTGACTCAAGAAGTATATCTTGCAAGAGGGAACATAAAAAAAAATAGATTAAGAGGAGTCAAAAATAGGGAAAAATGATTTATTTGTCTGCAATACCTTTTTGAGTCTCTAGATGGTGGTAAAGCCCCACTAGCTGTCTTCCTCCCCTCTCCCTTTATTTTAAGACTGGCTTTTTCAAGTCGACTCCTCTCCCAAATTATGGGGTCTTTTTTACATTTATGCCCTGATCCAGCAAATTAGGGGCTGGAGTTTCCTACAAAAAGCCACCTTCCCAAAGGTGTGCTGGTTGCTCCATCGTGATTTTGCCAGATTTCCAAGCAGGAATGTGTTTAAAACAAAACATTCCCTCTGATCATAAACTCAAGGGGTTGAGCACTGAGCATTTTGAATGTAAAATAGAACTAAGTCTAGCCCCTCAAGGGGACTGTTTTTCTGTTAGCAGGGGGGGGGTTCGTGTCGATTTCCTCTGTACGCTGATATTTTAACTATCTCTCCAAGACTTTGGACCTATGAAGAACGATAGTGGCGGCAAACACTTATTCCCATGTGCTTATCTGATGTTTGTTTGCCGGCGGTTGAAGGGAAGAAATCTTCTCTGGCTTCCAAATGTGAAAAAGGGAGGCGAGGCAGAAAAATTATAATACAGAAGGCAATTTTCCTTTGAAGGTCCTTCTAGACAGGGAGAGTCTCTGCAGAGGAAGGAAAAAAGGTGGGAGTGTTGTTTTTCTTTAAATAAGTGTGATCTACAGAATTTTATTTTGTGAGACTGTTCCCGAGGGGCCCGCGGATGCGCGTGTCTGTAAGAGAGAGACGGTTCCGTCTGGATGTTTACAGGATAATTGGCGAGGCCCCGTGACGGTGTAAGAAGATGAGTGCGAAATACTGTAATGATTTTATGTCCTTCAAAGATCGGGAGGCCTGGCTATGTTTCTGTTCCAGAAAGTGGGATCCTAGGTGAGAATTCTGTGCTGGAAGGCTTGCATCAGGTGCCACCTGCTCCATAGGAGCCCATATATATATGTGTGCTTTGCACATGCTCAGGAACACACAGTCGCCGGTTCCAAAGCCTGGCTCCAACAAAGCCTCTAGAAATCCCAAATCTGGTCTTCCTGGGTTCTTCCTACCACCTGGTCTTCCCCGTGAGACCGTTGTTTTCTGACTGCATCTCCCATCATCCCCAGACAGCATAGCCAGTGGCAAAGAGTGCCAAGGGTTGCAGAGGGGGATGCGCACCCTCTCCACCCCTAACTTGGGTTGCAGGGGTGTCACATGGCCCTCTATAGGCTTTCGTAGACTACAACTTCCATCATCCCTCCCCATTGGTTATGCTGGCTTGGGGGGCTCGTGGGATTTGCAGTCTGAGGACAAGCTCTGCATGATTCCTCCCTCTGATTTAGGCCTGTCCTCCAGCCAAAAAAATGTTGATTTTTTTTTTAAAAAAATCCTTTTTACTTGAAAATAAAAAAAGGAGAGAAAATGCAAAAAACAAAACACACAGAGACAAAATACAACTATACAAAATATTACAGAATAACAGGAATAGTTTCATAATGACATAATATACCCATAAAAATGTCGATATTTTTACGGGTATGATTTCACACATACAGCTGGTAAAACGAAGGCCATTTCCGCACTAGGCTGTTATAGCGCTACGATTCCACTTTCGACCTCCGATGGAAACCTAGGCTTTGCAGTTTAGGGAGGGGCCTAAACTGCGAACCCCGGGGATCCCTCGGAGGTTGAAAGCGGAATCGTACCGCTATAACAGTCCAGTGCGGAAATGGCATGGGTAAAAAGGAGGGAGTTCTTTCCCGCGGGCGGAGGGGCGGGGCAGCGCCGACGGGCAGCCAATCCTTGCGCGCGCCGCCCTGACGCCGCGGGGACGGGCGGGGCCCGCGGAGGAGGGAGGGCCGGGGCGGGGATCTCGGCGTCCCGGTTGGCCGGCTGGCGCGGGGGGCGTGGCCAGGGCCACGCGGGGCGAGGAGCGGCGCGGCCCGGCCGGGAGAGCGCCCGCTGGCGGCGGCGGGGGCGGCTGGCGGGCTGCCTGGCTGCGCTCTCGGCTCGGCCGGCGTCGGAGTCTCGGGCATGTCGTCGTCTGCGGCGCTGGCGGAGCTGCTGGGCGAGGCGCTGGCGGCGCCCGACGGCTCCCCGGTGCCCACGGCCTCGCTCCCGGCCCGCGGGGTCTCCCTCGTGGGGCTCTACTTCGGAGGAGGGGCCGGAGCCGCGGCGGCGGCGGGAAGCGGAGCGAGTGGAGGCGGCGGCGGCGGCCCCTGCGCCCACTTCTCCGCCAGCTTGGCCGCCTTCTACGCCCGCTTCCAGCCGGGCCGCTCCGAAGGCGAAGCCGGCGCCGGCGCCGGAGTGACTCCGGATCAACAACAACAGCAGCAGCGCCTGGAGATCGTCTTCGTCTCGGCCGAGCAGGACCAGCAGCGCTGGCTGGAGGCCACCCGGGCCATGCCTTGGCTGGCGCTGCCCTTCGCCGACAAGCGCCGGAAGGTGAGGGGGACGGGAACCCGAAGAACGGGGCGCGAACGTGTGAATGGGGTGACACGCGTGTCGGAGGCCAGGGGGGACGCGGGCGGGCGGGCGGGCTGACGCCGCTGCCTTTCCAAAAAAAAAAACGTCGAGGCACCCAAGAGGGAGACCCTTTTCCATCCCTCTCTCTTGCCCGGCCTCCCAAATTTGGGGGAGGGCAGGGCCCCGATCCAGAAAGGGGAGAAACCTCAGAGAGAAACAGCACCATTATATATATTTATTTCTTCAACTCTTTACTTTGTCTGAGGGAGAAAAGAGTTTGCCAAGAGGCACTTTGGGACCAGGACTCTTTACTCACGAGGGAGCCTCAAGGGGGGGTTTGAATCCGGATTCGCTCCCTTTTTTTTGGGATCCCAGCCTCCCCAGAGGGAGAATTTTGTGCCTGTTTTTCCATTTTTTTTTTGTTTTAATTTTTTTTGGCGCGTTTTTTTGTGAGGTAAACCTGACCTCCCTTCTCCCCCTCAGGAGAATTTAATCCGAATTAACCTTGGGCCCAGGAGTCAACCTATCTTTCTTTTTTCTTTTTAATGGGGAAAGGCACTTTTTTCCTCTTTTTAAAATGAATTATCAGCCCTCAAAAAAGCATCAGATTTAGAAGAGGGAGGGAAGATTTTGAAGCAAAAAATGTGTCACTTTTTGATGCCTTTATTTGGGTGGAAAAACTCTGTTGAAATGAATGAATTGGGCTTCTGAGGAAAATCCAAGTAAGTGGATTTTATATTTCTCCAAAACAACTTACAGCTTTTAAAAACTGCAGTGGGCATTATATATATATATAAAATATATATATATATGTGTGTGTGTGTGTGTATATATATGTATATACATATATATATGTATATATATATATATATACATACATATATGTATGTATATATACATATATATGTATATATACACACACATATATATGTGTATACATATATATGTATATAATATATATACAAATCTATTAAATATATATATTTATATTTATATATATAATATATATACAAATCTATTAAATATATATATTTATATTTACATATATATATATATAATATATATACATACATACATACATACATATATATATATATATAATATATACATACATATATACATATGTAAATATATATATTTAATAGATTTGTATGCCGCTTTTGTCTATCTCGTCCGGCTTCTAGAAACCGTGAGAGAGATATTTGTGTGGCTTTAGCAGATTTATATCCTACTCGTTTCTGGTATCCAAAGTAGTTTATAGTATTTTAGTGCCCATGATGGGTATTTATCTTTCTTTAATAAGACTTTTATCTTGTCTTTCGGGGTGTCAAAAACAGCTTTGGAACTGGGATGGATATTTATATTTTGTGTCCAGAATGGTTTGCAGCTTCTGGAAACTCTGATGGGTATATTTCTGTTTCTTTAGTAGATTTTTATTCTGGTTTTCCTGAAAATAGGAGAGATATTTTTTATATATCTTTAACAGATTTATATCCTGCTTTTTTTTAAAAAAAAATCCATGGTGGTTTGTAGCGTCTCGAAACCACAATGGAGGATGCTGCAATCTGTACATTTTAAAACAAAATGGTAGGAATTTTTCTTAAAAGGTAGTAGGATCAGTTTCCCACCCTGGATAGGCTTTAAATGACAATTTAGGAAGAATTCTCATCTGGGAAAATCAACAAAAAAATCCCAAATCGTGCTTAAAAGGAGGGTGTCACCTTTTTCCTTTTCAGCAGCCCATCAGGGTGTGGTTCTCAGAATAATGTGAATTTTAAAGTCTGCAGAGGACCTGCAGGAATCTTTTTCCAGACAAATCAATCCAGATTGAACTCCATCTGCGATTCTGTCTTTAATAATCATAAAAAAAAAAGAGATTAAGAGTGGGTAGAGGTGAAATCCTGTTTCGATACAAGATGTCAGGCTGGTATCTCTTCTCCCTTCTCCCCAAATATTTTTTAATTCCTTGGTGCTGTTATTCTTTTGAATCCCTTCCATCCTTCATTTTATTTATTGATCATTTATTTGTTAAGGGCTTAATTTTTGCCATATTGGAAAGCATGTGTGGAGGAAGGAAGGAACACCCACCTCTCCCCATTTTCCTTTTATCGGGTAGTGTTCCCCACCCTTTTCAGGTTGGTGGGACTGCAACTCCCATCTGGCTGGGGGTTTTGGGAGTTGTAGTCTGACACATCTGCAGCATCCTCCTCCTTTTCCCGGCCATGCTGTTGCGATGGGGAAGTTCTCATTGAAGTTTGGGTGGCTTTGTTCCAATTGCGTCGAGGAACATTTTTCAAAAATCCATTCAGTTGTCATGCCCGGAAAAAAAGATATTTTCCTGATAATATTTGACAAAGGGACTGAGATATTTTCCTCGCAGGGCGGGCTGCCTTTGTGCGTTTCCTTCCGTGAGTCTTCCGGCCCGGGAGCAAAACAGAAGCGTTTGGTGAGGCGTGAATGGAATCCATACCAAATAAATGAATATTTTTTAAGAAAATGAGTCCATAATACCCGACATCCTTCTCTCCCACCTGGCGCCATCGGGCGTTGGCCTTTTCTTTCTTGAAAGACCTCTCCGTGACAGTTTGGACAGAACTGGCATTTTACATTGTGTCTGTCAGGAATTTAATTTCTAGGGAATATCTTGCTTTTTCCCCCCTTTCTTGAGAGAATATGTGGATTCAAAAATAGGCAGTAGGTACCAATCAGGGCCCAATAAATGCGTGCCATTATCATTATTATTACTACTATTAATATTATTATTTCATCTTGTCTTTATTAGTGAGACTGAAGATGGCTTACAGATTATTAAAACCAGGAGAGATTAAAAATGTGCACAAATATAAGTGTATACACACACACACATGTCTGTGGGTTATTTTTAAAAAAGGATTAAATAATCTATAGGGTTAAAACCATTTAAAAGACAGAATATATAAAAACCCCATTGACCCTTGGAGGAACCAAAGTGGATATTCCAGCAAAACGAAATAATATATAGTAAGTTTTAAAAACCTCGCCGTGGAAGCTGTGGCCTTCTTACTGCTCCTAGTGGCAACTTGAGAGCGGGAGGCCATTCACACTAAAGAATTGTAGTGGTTTTATTCCTCTTTAATTGTCATAGCTCTGTCCTATGGAATCCTGGGGTTTGCAGGTTGGTGAGGCACGGGGAAGATGAAGGAAATGTGGCCAGAGGTGTACAAAGGCCATCTTCTAATTCATTTTCAAAGTCAAGGTAGGCGTGTTTTACTTCAGCATTGGGTTTCAATGGGCCTTACTACCGAGAAACTTTGCTTGGTTTTTGCTAAAACTTGGAAAAATGAATTTTCTGGAGTAGAACTCCCATAATCCCCTGGTTAGCATTGCCACCTGATTCCAGGCTTGAAACCAGTTGTTTCATTCCTAGCTTATGGTGACCCTAAATCTGTCATGAGTTTGGCAAGGTTTATTCAGAGAGGAGTTTGCCTTTGCCTTCCTCTGAGGCTGAGGCCCACAGTTACCTCCTAGTTTTCCGTAGCTGAATGCAGAATTGAACCCTGGTCTCCAACATCATAACCCAATGTCCACACCACTACATCACACTGCCTCTCGAAAAGGAGACCGGCTTCCAGTTTCTGTCCTTTTCTGAGCGTTCTCTGTGCGCTTCTCTGACTCAGCACCTGTTTTAAATGCAAAAATTCCCCGTTTTTTCAGAACCAAAAGGACCAGAATCTTTTTGCATCATAGGTCAGTCATGGAGTGTCTCCTTTGCATGTTACTCTTCAGAGCAGACCTGGCTTTGTTTTTGAGGTAGCTCTTATAGCAGAGCACCTGTTTTGTAGGCACAGTTTCCCATTTTTGGAACCATGAGGACTAGAGCCTTTCTGAGCCATAGTTCAATAACCGTCCGCTTCTTTTGTCTGACAGAGGTCTGAAGTTCGAAACCAAGAAGATTAGAACCTTTTGCCGCCATAGCTGTGTAGGAAAGTATCTGTTTTGCACATTGTGTCTCATGTCCCGACAGGGCTTCATGACATCTTCCAGGAACGACTGCGACTCCAATGGCATCTCGAACCCCAATCCACCAAAGCCAATGCTGTAGTAAGCAGTTTGTCTTTGAGGTGTCACAAAGGTTTGTGATTGTGTTTCTCAGCACCAGTCTGAACACAGTTGCTTACCTGGGAAGTTCTCCTCTTAGGGTTTACACAACAAAAAGACATTCAGAAGTAATTTACTGGTTCCCCTTCTGCGCAATGCTCACCACCTTTAGCTTTGGTGCTCCTTGTGCCGTTGTCACTTTCCCACGACTGCTGCTGCGCAGTAGCTATTTGGCACATTGAAGCACATTGAAATCCATGCTGCGTGGTTATAATGCTATTATTCCACTTTAACTGATATGGCTCCATCTCATGGAAATCTGGGATCTGTAGTTTTGGGGAAAGGCATTTAGAATTCTCAGCCAGAGACCTCATGGGCCTCACCAAACTGCAAACCCCAGAATCCCAAAGATGCATGTGAAGTGGTAGCGTTATAACAGTGCAGTGTGGCAGGGCCTTTTGTGTGCCGTGGGAGACCCTACCGTCACTGGCAGTGCTGCCATTGGGATAGCCTCTTGCCTCCCAAGGGCATGCAGTCCCATCACCACGGAAAGTTAGTGGGTTTAAAATGTGCTGGAGGAGAGTTCTACAGATCCTCTGGACTGCTAAAAAGACAAACAAATGGGTCCGAGAGCAAATCAAGCTTAAGCTCTCCCTGGAAGCCACGGTGACCAAACTGGGGCTGTCGTACTTTGGCCGTGTCATGAGAAGACCTAGAGAGGACAGCAATGCTTGGTAAGGTAGAAAGCAGTAGGAAAAGAGGAAGACCCTGTTACAGGTGGAATCAAGGAAGCTGCGGCCCCGAATCCACAAGTCCTGAGCAGGGCGGTTGAGGTCAGGGTGACTTTGAGATTTCTTACCGGTAGGTTCACTGTAAGACAAAGTTGCCTTGCTGACAGTTAATAGCAACTGGGACATTTTTCCAAGAATCCTTTCCTCTCTCCCAAAATCCAGGCTGAGAAAGAGCTCTGTGTAGCTTCAAGTCTTGCACGCTGCATGGGGGAAATGGTGATACCCCAAGTCACGGTGGCACCAGACCCTCCTGTGAGCAGAACGGATTGCCTCTGGCTCGCATCCCCTTAAAAGACAGCTTGAATTTGCAAGATCGGACTCAAAGGGAGCGCACGCTGAGGTCTGTTTTGAGATCGGCGGCAGCAGCAAAGGACAATTTCTTCCTTTTTTTTAGATAAAATGGGATGGTAATCTCCCTTGAAAGCCATTGAGTGGCTGAACGTGACACCCCGCTGTGCGTTATTATTTTTATTCTTTCTTCTTCTTTTCTGGTGCGTACTTGCGCTCGAGTGTTGGGGCGAGACTGGAACACGGCGTGGCTTTTCTACGCTGGCTCAACTCTGCAAGGAGACAAACTTCATGCCACCGACCCAGGGAAACTCCATATCTTTCTGGGTTTTTGTGGCTGGACTTGTGTAGAATAGGTGATTGCTTTGGAAAGACTCTTACTACTTTGATTCTACATGTTTTCTATCTGATTCTGCGTAAAAATGAAACCAGGAAGGCCCAGAACGTTGGTCGCAAAAGCAAGTTGGTCTTGGAGGAAGGCAGGGACTGGCTAGTGCGTATGCCATCGCCAAGACCTTGGAGCAGTTTTGGTGACTTCTAAGAGGGTCTGCTTTGTGAAACAAATAATAAAAATTATGAGTTGGTAAAGGTGCCTTTCTTTGGGCCTTACTCCCAAGTAAGTTTGTTTGGCCTTTACTAGAATTTGGAATAGCCAGCAGGGAGTAGTGGTTTGAGTGTTGGATGCCAGAAACTAGTGTTTGATTTGTTGCTCAGCTGTGGAAACTCTCTGGGCACATCGCACATTCTCAGCCCCAGAAAGCCCCACGCTAGGTTTGCCTTAGGATCACCGTAAGTCAAAAATGACTTGAAGGCACACAGTAATTTGTGGAGGGTTGCAAGAATGGAAGGAGCTGATGAGCCACTGCAGAAACTTTTGTGATTTCTTCTTTTAATGTGAAGAGTGTTGTCTTGGAGAGGTAGATTTTGGGACTTTCCTCACTTTGTGTACAGAGGATGGTGTTTCTACCTGTGTGACGCTGGAAAGGAGGTGCGTGTTACTAGATGAGTTGCATCTCTTGATGTGCGTTTGTTCACAGAGGCGACCTTTGTCACCTCTTGTGGCTTTGCGTTCCACAAGGTGAATTAATGCTCTGTGTAAGGAAGTTTGTGACCCGATTCGACACCCCCACAAGGCTGCTCTCTCTTCTTAGACTGGTCAAGTTTCCGTTTGGAGCCATCAGTTGAATGACCAGCAGCTGGGGAATGCTTTTGCTCTGGATTCCTTGCATCAGCGGGATTTGGGCGTCACGATCTTTGGGATCTCTAAATCCCCTTCCAAGCTCCAGTTGTTGTTCCCATTGATTCAATGGGACTGCTCTCCATCGGATCCAGGCCTTTGATTCTGAGAGTTGGCTCGGTCATTTATTGGCCAGTTGCTATGAATGTGTGGACAGGCCCTGTGGTTCTAGTTAAGTTTTCCTTTATGAGGATGTTGAAAATTGGATCTGGCACGTTCTCCATCCGAACATCCCCCGAGGATCTTTAGGTTGCAAGGAAGCTGTTTAGAAGTTGTTGGAGACTTCCTGGTTTGGTCTCGTCCTCTTTCCACCCCATGTCCTTTGCTGTGGGAACGGCGTCCATTAAAAAGAAATGGGAATATCTTAATAGCAGACGAGCAAACCAACCCTCCCAACTTGGTTTTGGTCCCGGAAAAACTGGGAGTGGTTTTGAGTTTTACAGAGTGTCGGGTCATTTCCAGACTTCTGCGCGAACAGGATTTGGGGACTTGGAACACCTCCTTAATCCGGGGCTAACGTGGGCCTGTTTGTAAGATTATAACTGGCAATTATGTCAGATGGATCCAGCTTCAAAATGGAGGACTTCCAAAAGCATTGGAGCATGACTGACTTTTGTGTGGCCGGGCCTAAAATCCTCAGCCCAAAATCCAGGCTGAGAAAGAGCTCTGTGTAGCTTCACGTCTTGCATACTGCAGGGGGGAAATGGTGATACCCCAAGTCACGGTGGCACCAGACCCTCCTGTGAGCAGGGGCCTGCATCCAAGAAGTTTGTGATGCCTGAAGGAACCTAGGATTCTTGTGCAGATGAAGCGGGCAGAACATCCCGTCTGCCACCTTGAGAAGAGGCTGCGGAGAAATTTGAGTAATAAATGAATAAGTGACACAGGTATTGTTAGAAGAGGGAGATGCTGACCTTCCCAAGGAGGTAGAAGGTGTGAGTCTGGTCCAGCACGGGTCCCTTTCCCCACAGATGGTTGCTAGGCAACTATCAGTTGCCCTCAGGTGGTTGCTAGGCAGCTGCAGCATCATTTCCCTCTCCTATCAAAAGCGATGCCGATTTGTGTGGCTCTATCACCTAATAATAATAATAATGATAATAAAATTTATTTATATCCCGCCTCTCCCCATGGATCGAGGCGGTACTACAACAATACATTAAAAGCATTAAAACATAACCAGTCCTCCGCACCCACCAACCCATCTAAAGGCACCAGGTCCCCTCTGATCTTGGAAACTAAGCAGGGTCAGCCTGGGTTAGTACTTGGATGGGAGACCACCGACGAATCCAAAGTGCTGTAGGCTATATTTCAGGGGAAGGAAATGGCCAAATCACCACTGAGGATTCCTTGCCAAAGGAAACCCTATCAAATTCCTGGGGTCTCCATAAATCAAAAGGAGATGTGAAGGCTCACATACACACACCTTGCAAAGTAACCCTATTTAAAACCCTGGCGTTAAAACCACAAACAGCAGGCAAAATCTCTGTTGTTTGGTGAGTTGAACTAGAAGGGTGGCTGTTTCTCGAGAATCTGGACCGCTAGGAGCCAGGTTTGGGTTTCCTCTCATCCAGATGTTGCACAGATGTGGTTCCACTTAGTGCAGAAAGAAACGGCGATTAAAAACATTATGGGCATATGGGCCTTAGTTATTGTTCCCATAATCCTAAGAAAGTTCTGTGTTTAGCTTTATCGCTTGTCCCGCCCGCCAGCCTTGCAAATGTGTCCACAAATTTTACTATTCCATCGGCCGTGGAGTATTCCTTTCTTAATTATTTGTGGCCTAAAAGGGGAAGATGAAGAAAATATACTTTAAATTTCTTCCTCGTTGTTATTTTTGGAATTTTTGTTGTTATTATTAATCTGCATTCAACATTTTAACCTGTATCCCACATTTTCTTTAGGAAGTTCCATCCTTTCCCCTCTTTGCACCAACTCTGTGAGGTAGGCAGGGATGTAACAGGGTGGAGAGATGAGGGCATTGCCCCCCAAATAAAAACACTGCCTCCCCAATTAAATTTTCTTCATTCATACATTAAATTTTCTTTCTAGCATTGCAGTAGCGTAAAGCTTCAATTGAGCATTTGCGGAAATACTGTTTCGGCATCCAAAGGATTTTACAATGCCTGCAGCTTGTAAGTTTTATCACCACATGTGTGTTTGTGTTTGCATTTCATTTAATGTTCCTTCATGATTGTCTCTGTTGCTTCTCTATTGTCATGGGTCCAAGATCCTTGAGCCTTTTACTTTTGGGCTGATACCCGTGTTGACTTTTCTGATACTCCTGTCTTCCTCCTCTGGAAGCTTCTGTGTTTCCAAAGAAAGGCCAAGCATCTCTCCTCACTGCAAGGCAAAGAAATTCCAGGGAGTTTACTCTAACATGAGGTGAAGGATTAAAATTCTTGGGCAGCTCAGCGCGGAACCTTCTTTATTTTATTTAAAAATTTCTTGCCTCCTCTTGGTAAGTGAAAGAGGAAATCTGAGATTTGCCCTGCAGGAAACAGAATAGAGTCTCACTTTTTTGGCAAGTCAGGTATTTCAGTCTCCTCTCATGCTTTCTGTATGTGTGTTTGTGTTTTTAAAAATTATGCACACATCCTTGTGCACAGACGTATATGTGGTGTGTGTGTGTTTGCATGTAAGAAAGAGAGTGAGATTAGGAATAATATATAGAGGCAGAGTTGGAACAAGGTTGTGGAAATGCCATTTTATTATGAAAGTATTTCTACTCTGCCCGAGGTTAGCCCTGGTGAGTGCTTGGATGGGAGACTGCCAATGAATGCCAGATGCTGTAGACTATATTTTGGAGGAACAAACTGACAAACCCACCTCTGAAGTTTCGTTGCCTGAGAAAACCCCAGGAAAACCATGAGGCTGACAGGCAACTTGAAGTCACATAGACACACGCAGAGCTTTGTAATGTAGATTGTGATAGAGGATTCTGACCAAAAATATTAGGAGCAACCACTGTTACTACTGCTGCTGTTGTGGTTAGAGAGTCGAATGAGGATTTGGGCAACCTAGATTCAAGTCCCCGATCAACCATAAACTTCACAGGGCCCAGTGTCTCTCTTGTTCTCTCTGCCTGACCTACATTACAGGGTTGTTGTGAAGGTGAAGCTGCAAGTAAGAGATGCTGCTGCTGGAGTAGAGGTGGGTTAGAAGGATGACGGAGTCTCAGAAGTTTAGGAAAAGACTGGCAGAGAAGCAAACGACTTTGTGAGTTTGACGGCTTGCTGTTTCTCCTTCCGCCTTGAATGAATGATGTTAGTGTTTTAACCGTTGGGGGTGGGCGAGGAATACTGGTGAAGGTAAAATTCCTCAACTGTGTTTTGCTTTTAAACATTCTTTTTTGTACCCCCCCTCCTTCCAGGAAGGTGGAATTGGGGGAGCTTTTCTGTGGCTTCACATCTGGCTGAAATCTGGCGAGTCGGCGGTCAGCCCAGATGCGGCTCCTTGTGTCGAGCATGAAAGGTTGTTTCGTAAAACGCTCGCAGTGGCTTTCTTGTGGCGATGTTGGCTTAAAAGGAGATCTACATGTACGTCTAATCGCCTCCCTGCTGTCTTCAAAGCTAACAGTCCGTTTTCGATAGCCCGGTGCAGAAAGGACGGAGAGAAACCAGCTGTGCGCTCTTCGGCTTTCTGGACCTCATTTGTGGGGAAAATACGTATGGTTTTCCTGTGCAGAAAATACAGTTTGCTTTGAAATACACAGCTTCCTGTGCAGAATATTTTTGTGTGGGTATGCAGAGGCATAGAACACACTTGCAGGGGAAAAAAACCCATGTTTTTCTCCTGTGTAGTCCGTTCTTTATGCTCCTCTGATTTCCACCAATGAACCTCATTGGGTAATTTTAATTGGCTTAGCTGCTGTGATGTCCCAGAAAGCCCAGCCAGCCAATCTGACACAAGGCTAAGGAATCCTGTACTTGAGATTTAGACTGGAAGGCCTTCCGTTAAACTGTACAACCTGCACAGAAAATTTAGTGAGCTTTTTAAAATCTTGGGGCCTGGTAACAAATATCTGTTGCATTTTATGTACTCCTGTTTTTAACATTCCTCTTCCTAGAAGCACAGCAAGTCACTTCTTCTAGTTATATCTCCATGTAGATCTCATCTCTAATTAGTCACCAGGGATGAGTAAAAATCTTCTATAGATGATCAGTGAGAAAATAAGTTTTCATACATTTCTGTAGCTGTGAAGGGCTGCTGATAAAAAGCTTCCTGTAGGAACATCATAAAAACGAACTAACTGACTTCTGGAACCGAAGTGGGAGAAAGTTTATATTGTCTGAGAATGTCGTTATTGGAAGGAAAAGTGGAGTATAGGTTTAATTAATAAAAATAATTCAAAGTCACCAATCTTTCAAGGGTCAAGGTAGAGAAATGACCTCCAGCTGCCATGAATACAAGTTCTTGACAAAAGATGGTGTGTTGAGTGAATCTACTAGGAATTTTTGCTCTGTTCTATGTTTATTCTAAAGCCCAGTGAACAGCAAGAACCAGTAGTGGTCTGAGTGCTGGACTGGGAGTTTGGGAGACCAGGGTTCAAATCCCTGCTGGGTCATGGAAAACTTGCTGGGTGGCCTTGGGCAGGTCACACTCTCTCATCCTGAGAGGACAGCCATGGCAAACACACCTTCAGTAGATCTGAGGCAGTGTATTCCGCTGCCAAGCAGCTCTTATCATCAAGAATTTTTTCCTAATGTTTAGATGGAACCTCTTTTCCTGAATTTTGAAGCCATTGCTCCAGGTCCTGGTTTCTGGAGCAGCAGAAAACAGGCGTGCTCCATTCTCCATGTGACATTCCTTCAGATATTTAAGCACCGCTATCATGTCACCTCTTAACCTTTCTCTTTTCCAGGCTAAATATACCCTGCAATACCTTTGCTCTTTGAGACGCTGGAAATTTGCTCTTTCAGAGTGGAAATCAAAGTCGGTCTCCTCCCTTTAATTCTGTGGCAAAATATGGGTATAATTAGAGCTTAGCAGCGCAAGCTTTTTTGGCATGCGTGTGCAAGGACTTAATATGTAGGAAAGGGTGTGTAGCTTTTGCCCGCAGAAGTTAATCCTTCCAAGACTGGAAGCATTCAGCCTGGTGGCGAAAAATCTAAACATGAAGGTCCGAGGTGTTCGGGGGTTGTGGAAAAAGCTGTCAGCTTTCCTCTCCGTGTATCCTGAGGAAGCTGGTTAAGAGCCAAGTCCTTTCTCTTACCGCTTCCGCGTTTTGTTTTCTTCCAAACTGAATTGGAGACCAAGGAAACTGTGTGTTTGCATTCAGATTTGCTGTCTTGATGATGCCAAGGAAGAAGGCATTCTTTGCCCGCTTTCTCTCCTGCCTTCGGCTGAGGGATTGAAAGAAATTTGTGGCCCTGTCCCACTGCACTGTTATAATGCTATTATTCCACGTTAACTGCCGTGGCAACATTGCATGGAATTGGGGTTTGTCGTTTAGGTAAGGCCCCAAAGACCCTCTGACTGAGAATTCTTAAATGCTGCTCCCTAAACTACAAATCCCAGGATTCCATACCATGTTGCCATGACCGTTAAAGTGGAATAAAAGCGCTATAACGGTGTGGTGTGACAGAGCCCTTGGTGATGAGATGGAGGGGGGAGAGAGAGAGAGAGAGAGACCCTCACTCTAACCACCATACCGTACTGCCTTGGCCTCCTGATTCAAGACTTGGACGTCCGTCAGCTGTGCTTAGCAACCTGTGAGAAACAGTACACATCCGCTTTGCTTTTTAAGCAGCGCGAAGTAATGGAAATACTGAAAGATCCCTTGCAGTCCCAGTCATTTTGAAAGGTTTTGCGGTATCTGTGGGGCTTGAACGACAATTTAGTTTTCTTTTCCTGGTGATTTATGTTGTGTGTTTTTTTGCCCAGGCTGAGTGTAAGCAACTTTTAAAGCTGATAACAGGCCATTTCTTTTCTCTGTCAGGGTTTTTCCAAGGAAAATAAGTGGTTTGCAACAAGGATTTTTTTTTTTAAAAAAAAAACAAGTTTAAGATTCCCAAATTCTTTGCCGTGGCCATATTCTGAATCCTTACCATAAAAAAAGCTACCTAGTGCATAGAATTTCACATTGCTGTATGTTTTGCATTTGTGTGTGTGTATGTATTTTAAACAAAGTCTCTGTGTAGGGAAACTAGGGTATGGTTTTAATCTGCCTAACCTGAAAAGATATTGCATTTTTGATTTTATTTAATTAAAAAAAAAAAGCTTGCTTGGGTCAAAACTCTCTCCCCTTTCCACTGCCCAATCCGAGGCAGCTGGCTACTTTAACCAATGAATACCAGATGGTCCCTTTATTTTTTTTCTTTGGTGGAGATTGTATAAAATTGTTGGTGTGAGTTGTTGTTGTGACATGCCTTCAAGTTGACTTGCAAATTGTGGAGACCCTATTATAGGGTTTTCTTAGTAAGGTTTGTTTAGAGGTGGTTTTCAGTTCCCTTCCTCTGAGGCTGAGAGTGACTGTCCCATACGTATTCTGTGACTTGGCTGGAATTCGAACTCTGAGCTTCCAAAGTCTAGTCCGTTGCTCAAACCACTCTGCTGTGCTGGCTCTTTCAAATCTATTTTAGGATTTTCTTGCAAGGTGACTTCAAAGGAAGTTTCACTTTGTCTTCCTATCAGGCTGAGAGAGTGTGACCAGACTGAGGTTCCCCCATTGGGTTTCCGTGGTTGTGGTTGGAGCGTGGCCAGAAAGACAGGAAAGGGTCTTGAAACCAAGCCCTGAGAGGGGGGCTCTCGGATTCTAAGGGCTGTTTCACACTGCATAGTTATAGGCCGTTTTCGCACTACACTGTTCCCCAACAAGCTGGGTACTCATTTTACCGACCTGCGAAAGGATGGAAGGCTGAGTCAACCTTGGAGCCCGGCAGGATCGAACTCACAACCTTGTGGTTTGTGACTTGCAGTACTGGCATTTAACCACTGCGCCACCAGGGCTCCTGTTTCCTATGGGATCTTGGAGTTTGCAGTTTAGGTAGGGGCACCTAGAATTCCCATCCAGAGAGCTCTTTGGCCTCCGCAAACTACAAACCCCAGAATTCCACAGGATGTTGAAAGTGGAATAATAGCACTATAACAGTGTAGTGCAGAAATGGCCGTAGTGTTGTGTTGCACTTTCAGTTGCCACGGCTGCATCCCATGGAAAGCTGGGGTTTGGAGTTCAGGACCGGACAGGTAGAATTCTCCCACAGAGTGCTTTAATGACTTGACGGACTACAAATCCCAGCATTCCATTGCATGTTGCCATGGCAGTTGAAGAAGAATCATAACACTGTAATTGTGCAGTGTGAACGGGTGAGGGTGAATGGAGCATCCCATAATCCAAGGCACCATGGAGAAGGATGACCCTGAGAGAGTTAGAAGATCTGTCTTTGTCTCTGCTATACCCACATACGCGATGCTAGAACTCCAGCGAAATCTGTTTTTAGAAAGTTTGAAACTGGCAAAAGGAAACTTTTTCTTCGTTTAAGTTGAAAAAAGGCCCCTCATAATTAACATCTGGAATTGGTTACTGCGAGATGTAATGGTGTCCCCTATCTTGGGATGGCTTTAAAAAAGGGATTAGCAAGATGTGCGGAAGACACACAAATCTATCAACTGCTATTTTGTCACCATGTTAATGTGCTACGGCTTATTTATTTTATCTGGAGTATTTATATCCCATTCTTTGGTTTCAGAGGCTCCCAGAGCAGGGTACACATCAACTTTTTTAAAAAAAAAATGAGACAAGATAGTTGCAGCTTCCAGGCTTATCCTTTAAAGAAGGTACAACGTTGAAAGGAAAGCGGGATGGGGAGGGAAAAGGAAAAAACCAACCCTGTGAGGTAGGTCAGGGCAAGAGGGAAAGTGACCGGCCGATGGTCAGCCTGTGAATATCTTAATTCCATCTTCTTCCTACAACTTCCAGAGCTCTCCTTGAGCATCCAAAAAAAAGATTCTGGAACTTTTCAGCAATCTGGATACCAGAGCTTAGACCCTGATAACATGACATTTAAGAATGTTACTTGCAGCCCGTTATTCCAAAAACAATGTTGCTCTTGTGGTTTTGTTCTTGTCGCTTGCAAGATAACATAACAACCTGCAACATTATTCTCCTTTTGTTTTTCAAGGTATTGCTTTGATGATTATTTCTAAAATCTTGGTTTGGCAATTGATTTTTGGCACTTTTTCTGTTGTTTTTTTTAAAGCATGCTTTTGTTTACAAAAATGAAAATCAACAGGAAAACTGAATTTAAAAGTGACACTTTTGTTACAAGCTACCAACACATGACTCTTTGCATAATGCATTAATGTTTTTTTTAAAAAAAAAAAACTAATGCCATTGTATTACCCTTAAAAAACAAACAAACTCTTGCTAGCTTTGTAAATGCTGCGTACCAGTTATTTTTGATGCGCTATAGAGAAGAGACAAAAATCTCAGGATGTTGAAGAGAGGTGATTTTATTGAAAATAGACCAAGACTGGAAATATTTTTATGGCCTTCTTCAGGGGATGACAGGGGGCCCTCAGTATCTCTGCTAGAGTTTGGATCCAGGACATCCCCAGCCCCGATGCCAAAATGTGTGGATGCTCAAGTCCCAATATGTACAATAATGTAATAAAATGGCATCGCTTGTCTACAAGGGCAAAATCGAAGTTTGCTTTTTGGATGTTTAAAAAAATATTTTCAAGGTGTGGTTGGTCGAATCTG
This sequence comes from Ctenosaura bakeri, assembly GCA_948474755.1. Lineage (NCBI taxonomy): Eukaryota > Metazoa > Chordata > Lepidosauria > Squamata > Iguanidae > Ctenosaura > Ctenosaura bakeri. The sequence goes on along the minus strand of CAOLHI010000072.1, from coordinate 412,118 downwards.
TGGATCCAGAATCCGTGGATAGGGAGGGCTGATTGTACAACTTTAAAATCAACTCTCAGGGAATCTTTTTTAAAAAATGACCCCGAAGCTCACGCCTGGCTATTTTCAATAAAAAAAATCATCTATCTGTCCTTTCACCACCCTGAAAGGTCCTTCCCTGTGTCATGTCTAATGGATGTTTCCGATCTTCTTTGCTTTTAATTTTTTTGAGCTGGCCGGTGAAGATAGCAGGGGAAATATAACTGGATTTGGAATAAATGACTAGCTGCCTGGAGGTTGCTGGTCAGTTATTGCCGTCAACAAGACATCCATCGTGAAAGAGGTCTACTGGTGAATTTTCCTCTTTGCTTCGGTGGCCTTGAGGTAGGGGGTTCGGCCTCCACAGCTGCCAAAGATAAACAGGGAAAGTTCCCAGCATGCCATGGGGAGGCGTGATTTACGGCCCCCTTTTCCCCCCAGGCAGAACACGACGGGCGCTTGAAATATCGGTATATGGTTCTCTCTTTCCCAGTGATGCATACCCTACTTTAAAAAAATGACGGTGCAGAGGGATGTAAGGAGGAGCCACGACCGAGGAGGTGAAATAAAAGATGTCAACATATAAAATTCATTACAGGCAGCGGAGCGGGAATAATTAATAAAGCACATGGTTGCATTTATGGCTGTAGTGGGGATATCTGGTGCACCGGGCCAGCCGTAACGTGGCTGATGGGCTGCCCTCTTGCTTGCTTGTTTCGGAGGGGAAATGTAACTTTTTTTTCCTGATTGAATTTTGCAAATTGGTGGGACGCAGGAGTGGGCTGCTGGTTTGGGGTTCTTTTTAAAAAGGAGAAAGTAGAATGCTGTGCTGAGAGGAGACTGGAGCAACTAAAAATGGTTCGAAGACCTAATTTTCATGCAGGCAGTAAACTTGTGTCTTACCTGTATTATTATTCCTCCACCTCCTCCTGTTTTTCTTCTGTGTGTCATCACCGTCATTGCATTGTCATCATCCTCTTGTCTTCCCAAGGCTCTCGGGAGCAAAAGGCACAGTTGTGCTTCCCGTCTGTAGTCACAACAGTCCTGTGAGGTAGGTGGGATAATCGCTTATGAATAGTCAGTCAGGGAAGCAAAATAGTATCATGACACAAAACCACGAAACTGTCACAGGGTTTGGGGCATTGGTCCCTTGGTGGACATATTCAGTTTGCAAACGGTCAGCGGCAGGAATTGCTAGGAGAGTCCAATTGTGAAGCATCAACTCCAGGAGGTCTTGAAAGTGGCTTACAGTGAAACCTGGTTCCATTGCCTGCTCTCGAATTCAGGCTCCAAGGAGCGGCTCGGGCTGCAGCTGAAGATGACAGGCAAAGCTACCCAAGGGTAGGCAGCCTAGAAATATGGCATCAAATACATACTTACGGAATGAAACCTGAAAATAAAGAATTGACAGCTTTAGACTGGGGTAGGTAACATAACAGCCTTCTTACCCTGGCCTTCAAGTCATTTCTGATTTGTGGCAACACTGTAACGGGGTTTTCTTGGCAAGATTTGTTCTGAGAGTGTTTGGCCTTTGCCTTCCTCTGAGGAGGAAGAGTGAGAGAGTGTGACTTGCCCAAGGTCACCCAAGGGATTTCTGTGGCCAAGCAGGAGATTTGAACCCTGGTTTCTAGAGTCACCATCCAATGCTTGGGCTGCTGTACTGCACTGGTTTCCCCATCAGGCTGTATGAGTTCTCAGATGTTTGGTTGGATTCATTCCTGTTGTTTTGGCACTTAGACCTCTCGCTTAGGCATGGAACCTGAACAAGAGTGTGCTTTTATTTTTGGCAACGATTGAGGTAGGATGAGAAACCTGTGTCAGGAGACAAAATTTTGGAGTTTGGCCAGTTGGCATCCAGGTGCGAGAAGAGCGATGGCCAGGAGGCAACCAGATGTTGTGGTCATTCTTGGTCGAGGGGGAGAAACATCCCGATTTAGAGTCTTTGAGAAGGAAGGGCTGCTGTACCGACTGGTTTTCTCTAGACCAGCCATTTTCCACGGCCCCCTTCGGAGCTCTGCTCAGGCTCCCGGGCTCCCCTGTCAAACGGGGAGACAACACAAACAGATAAAACAGAAAATAATTGATTACTGGATGCCAGGAAGACTTGAACTTTCTGGCATACTGGGTACAACTTTTTAAAAGACTATGAAATTAAACATCCATCAGGTCTCATGCAATCTTTGAGCTTGGTGCTTTTCTGCAAGTTTTGTGAGATCAAGCTCCAAGTTAGACAGTGACAAACGGAGGTCATTGCTTGTCGCCATATCAATTCTGCTCTTGGATTTTGTCAGAGAAACTGTCAAGCGATGCATTGGAAAGATATTATAAGTAGGAGGGAAACCGTTTACTCCAATTAAGGCTGCTGTTTGGGTATGTCATTGGTTTAGTTATGAGCCTAGAATCACATTGGATTTATCAGCTGCTGCATCAAAGTGCTGGCTCATGTTCAGCTCGTGGTCTAGTAAGACTCCTAGATCGTTTTCACATGTACTGTGGTCGAGCCAGGTGTCATCCATCTTATGTCCGTAAGTTTCATTTTTATTGCCCGAGTGTAGTGCTTTACATCTCTTCCTGTTGAAATTGAAATTCATTTTGTTAGCTTTGGCCCAGCTCTCTAATTACAGTGCTATAATTCTACTTCAACTGCCATAACTTCATCCTATGGATCCTGAGATTTGTCATTTGGGGAGGTACTAGAGCTCTCTGACAGAGAATTCTCGGTACCTTACAAAACTAGAAATCTCAGGACTCCTCAGGATGTTGCCCTGGGATTATACCACTATTGTTGTGTAGCGTGAAAAGTTCTAGTCTCAAGACAGACATTGTGAGAGTGTTTTTCCCTCTCTCGGTCTCTCAAAGGGGAGGTTGCTTTTAAGTACTGAGTACTGGAGACCAAATGTGGATTTCCAAGTCTTTCTCCCCCTCCTCAGCTCATCTTTTGGCTTTCTTTCCTCGACTAAATCTCCATACATGGAAACGCCGCTGCCCCGGCCAGAGGGAGAGGCTGGCATGCCATTGCAAAAGGCCTGTGTTTCCTTCCCCCAGCTCTCAGCTGACGCCGTGGCAGCATTAAGGCAGATGGCTTTGGTTTCTCTTAAATAATACAGCATAAAAGCAAACACGGAGGAGTCTGCTGCTAAGCAAGGGGAGTGGAGAGTGGGGAAGGGTATCGTTTTACAAAATGTCCAGATCCAGGACAGCGGAGAAGTTTATAACTTGTACTGCTGAGCCTTGAAAGTGTCCCTCTTCCATTGTTATTATTTTGTTCCAACCATGGTATTTTTATTTATTTTTTTGGCTTTTCTGAGGAGTACGACAGATCCCTGCCTGCACCCTGTTTCTTTGCTCACCCAGGATGTATTTGCATACAAAATATGTCCTGTAATGGGTGGTGCATCTTAATGATGTAGTGGGAACAGGGTGTAGCTATAGGGGTAGCAAAATACAGTTGGCCCACCACATGTACAGGCTTCATTTTCACAAATCTGATTATTTACAAGTTTCTCCAACCCCTGCCCCCCCCCACAAGTGCTTCTTTTTGAAGGGAGCCTTCCCCCTCATGAGCTCTGATCAGGACATGCAAAACTTGCCTCTGGTCCTTCTCGTCTTCCAGCCGCTGCCTGCCAGCTAAGGATGGCTCATAACCCAATTTTTCAGCACCACAAACCCTCTCCTGATGCCTTCCCCAAGCCCAAGGAAGGAGATGGATGAGAGGGAGGAAATATAAGGTTACCCTGCCAATCCACTCCCATCCATCTCCTTTCCCTGACCTGGTTTGGCTCCTGGGTGCCCGCTCTCCCCACCATGCCTTGGCCCCCTTTCTACAGAAACACATACAGACATTTTGATATTTGCCATTTTCCCACTTTTGCAGGGATCCTGTGCCCCTAAACCTAGCGAATGTGGCGGGCCAACTGTAATCGCATTTTGCCTTTAAAAGATAATGTAGACATCTGAAGGAAAGGAGCAAGCAAAGCGAGTGAGGGAATGCCAACACAGCAAATCTGTGAGTTTTAGGTGTGGAAGATTTTCAGCATCTCAGTCAACGTGATGCTAGAAGTTTGAGCAATAAGGGAAAATTTCTTTTCAGGGGGTCAGGATTCTTATTGAGAGGAATAATGCCCTCTGATTAAGAATTCAAGTATCTAAAAAATGTGGGATCTAGAATCCAGTTCTAGCAGGTTTTGTCTCCATCCACCATTGCTTTATTTATATCGCACTTTTCCCCCTAAATTGGGACTTAAGTGGCATACAAAATTACAAACGCACATGGTTAGAAGCATAAAGAAAGTTGTGATTATAATAGTATTATGCTATCAACCAAGAGCCAGCGTGGTATGAAGTGGTTTGAGTGTCGAACCACAGACTCTGGAGAACAGGGTTCAAATGCCCACTTGTCCATAAAAACCCACTGGGTAGCCTTGGGCTAGCCATACTCTCTCAGCCTCAGTGGAAGGCAAAGGCAAATTTTGCCAAGAAAACCCTATGATAGGTTCGCCTTAACATCACCATAAATTGGAAACAACTTGAAGGCACCAGCAATAGTCTGAAAGAGCAAGTTTTTCAGTGCACACTCTCTTTCTCTCTCTCTCTCTCTCTTTTGGAACTTTTGCACAATACACAGTTACAGCATTTTGATCTTCTTTTCACTCCCAGGGGCTGCATTCTATGGAGTCCTGGGATTTGTAGCTTCAGGAGGCCCTGAAGGGCTCTGGCAGAGAGTTCCAAACACCTCCTGAAACTAAGTCCCGGGTTACTGTAAAATAGAGCCATGGCATTTGAAGTGGAATCAAAGTTCCAAAGCTATTGTTGTGTCCCATCTAAAAGAGCTTGAAAAAAGACACTAATAACCAGCCTAGTGTCTGAATCCCTGATGTGGGGTTGTGTTCTCCTCCTACACCCCAATAAAATGGACATCTCTTGCCTTTTTTGGGTAAGGAATTGCACCTGGCAGAAAACGGCATTGTCTTGCAGCCACCTTGAGCAATGACTCACCCCTGTTTTGTGGCGTTTTATTGCTCCACAAAAGAAACTGCCGTCCATAAAGATAAGAAGCTGCATAGCAAATGGTATTTCCGTTTTCTAATCCAAGCTAATCCAGTGTTCAGAATAGTGGAGGCACAACCATACAAATGGACCAAAAGCAAGCGGGAATCCAGAGATAAAACCAGGGACTCTTTCTGATAGAAGGAAAGAAGAAAATGGGTGGAACCAGCAACCTGGGATGCTAAAAAAGCAGCTTCCTTTGGGTATTTTTTGTTTGTTTGTTTCATGCTCACCTTCTTTAAAAAAAAAAAAGACCACCTAAAATCTCACAAGTCTTTGCCCCTATTACTCCCCCAGCATCCGTTTTGGTCAACAGGAAATTCAGCCTTGCACCATGCCTTCATTCATGGGGGGCAGGGGGGAATGCTAACCGCAAGACCCCGAGAATGTGGATTATCTGTAACGAAATCCTTTATCGAGGCTTAGAGCCCTATTAAAGGACTCAGCACCCTGTCGGAACGAGCTTGGCCTGCCTCCCTGTGGCGGCGTCCCAGCCAAAACAAACATCTGGTGCCAAAATGGGGAGATTTTGTTACTCTTGCTTAACAAGGACGAGGCTCTCTCGTAAGATAAGAGGCTCCGTGGTTCGGCACACCCCCCCCCGCGAAAAATTTCAGCCCTCGCCCTCATGACAGGCTTAAACCCTGCCTTTGTCTGGGTCAGGAAATGGGAATCACATGCAGGAACGGAGGGGCCTTCCGTACGCCCTAAAGTGAGAGCGTGATGCAGGATTGCGGTTTTACAGGGTGATGTAGTGCCAAAGTGGGCAACCGTCGGGGCCTAGTGGGCTTGAGGATTGCGTCTCCTGAAAAATACAAAATTTTTCTGCCCCCAAATATCCCACAGTGCCCTCTGGAGAGAGCGTTGTGGGATGTTTCATCTCACCTTGGGCCCATTGTGGGCCTTTTTGGTGTAGCAGAGATTTTTTTTCCCAACAGAAAGTAGTGCAGAAGTTAACTTGTAGGTCGCTTTTTGTTGGGAGAAAGGCGTCTCCCGGGCCTAAGATGGCAAAAATGTGTCAGAATTGCACCCCCATATCACCTTTTGTGCCAAAATTGTCTCCCACCCGCCATTTGAGGGCACTACAAATTAAAACATTGGGGATTTGGGGACTGTGCTAAGGCTGGGGGCCACAAAAATAGCCTGGGGTGGCCACATGTGGCTCACATAACACATTTTCCCCACCACTTGTGTAGCGGTTAGAGCCAACACGGTATAGAACTACAACCTTGGAGACCTGGGTTCGATTCCCTGCTCAGGCATGGAAACCCACTGGGTGACCTTGACTGTGTCACACACCCTCAGCCCCCAGACAGTCCCGTGATAGGTTCACCTTAGCATCACTGTAAGTCAGAAACAACGTGAAGGCCCACAACAGCAGCAAGTGTAGTGGTTAAAGCGAGGGGGGACCATGTAGGTCTCTAGCTCTTTATCAGGCTATAGTTCATCGATCCAACAAAGCCAGTGGTAAGGGATTGTGGGAGTTGCAATCTAGCTACATCTGGAGGGCCACACACTCCTTATTCCTGGCTTAGTGTGTTGGGTTGGGACCCAGGAGATCCACGATGCTATCCTTGGGTGGCCTCAAAGCTCTCTGGCTGATCACCTTGTGCCAGTTGCTCTCTTTCAGCCTATCCTACCTCATAGGTTGTGGTAATGATAAAATTTAGGTGAAGGACCAGCATTTCAGAAACAAACCTCCGAAAATCCTACTTCCCCATGACGTCAGCGTGTTGTGGTTAAGAGTGTCAGACTGGGGATGGTTCAACCTGGCAGGAAACATCCAAGGCAGTAGCAACATTTGTCTTCAGAGCATCTTGCGGCACCTTAAAAACTTGGCATAAGCTTTTGTGACTAGCAGCCCAATTCATGAGATGCTAGCCGGGAGGGCTCTTGTATGTCTGGGCCTTCAAGTTACCTGCCAACTTATGGTGGCCCCATGAATTTCCTAGGGTTTCCTTAGGCAAGGAATACTCAGAGGTGGTTTTGCCAGTTCCTTTCTTGGAAATAAAGCCTACAGCATCTGGTATTCATTGGAGGTATCCCATCTAAGTGCTAACCAGAGCAGGCTCTGCTTAGCTTCCAAGATGAGACAGGGTTGGTGCATTTAGAGTATTTGGGTCTCTTCCCAGTATTACCAGGGCTGATGGGAGCTGCAGTCCAGAATGTTTGGAGGGCACCAGATTCAAAAAGTGTGGTTTATAATGTATTACTTTCTTTAAATGTATGTGTGTTTCTTAAGGTCTTTTTCAAGGGCTTCACTGGTCTTATTCGCCCCCGGAGGTGACCTGAGAAGCAAGCTTGTCTATGATGACGTCTCGTATCTCTTGTAAAAATTGTGCGAGAAAAACTTGCTGGGTGTTGCAAGAAAAAGTTACATCTGCATGAGATTTCTGGGGTGTAATTACATCCACATCTACTCTGCAGTAAGCTCTACCAAGCTGTGGGGCGCAGAATTCCAAGTACGTTATATAGGATTGCATCTTAAGTATTTCTTGAGGAAATAGAAGGAGTCAGTTCGTTTTTGGTTTATTATTCCATTTAATTGAATTCCCTGCGCTGCGGTTCTCTGTCCCATGCCCCGCTCACCTTTTCTCCCTGCTCTGTGTGGGATTTTTTATTAGTATTTCTCTCCTTCTCCCCACCCCTGGTAGGCCGTATCAGAGAGGAAATGGAGTGAGTCTTCCTGGGGAGAAAATTCTTCCCGGCGGTTGCTTGAGATGGTGCTTGCATTTCAGTCAGACAAAGGTGATGTTTTCTCTTGCATGTCTCTGCAAGCCAGAAAAAAAGGGGTTTTTGGAGAGGGATTTGCTGATGGTGACAACAGTGTGTTAAGGTGACTGATTTGGATTCTCTCAAGACAAACAGCATGTTGTGGCGGTTTGAACGACTACGACCCTGGAGACCAGAATTCGATTCCCCAACCGCCATGGAAACCCACTGGGTGACCTTGGGTGCGTCACATACTCTCAGCCCCAGGAAAACCCCATGATCCTTAGGATCACCATAAGTTGGAAGTGACTTGAAGTCAGGCAACAACAACAAGAAGACAAATGAGGGCAAAAGCCGGAAAGGCGATACCCAGATAATGCTCAGTTTGACCTCTTAGCCAGCGCCACCCCTACCGTTAGGCAAAGTGAGACAACAGCCTCAGGCAGCAGGTGTAGGTGGGTGGCAGCAATCTCACAGTTCTTGCTCTTCTTAGAGGACTGAGTCGTGAGGGCCTGGGGGAAAAAACAAAGAAAAATTCACGAAAAAAAAGGAGGGCTCGTTTTTTTCCTGAAGCTTTTTTTGTTTGTTTGTTTTTTTCCAAAAAATTGGAAAAAAGGAAGAAAATCGAATGTTTTATTTTAGCAAGATGAATAAAATCTTTAAGACAAGGTGTTCGTATATTCTCCAAATCATTTCTAGAAACTGTGGCTGAAGCTGATACTGAAAACTGTAGCTTAGAAAATGAGTTTGTATAAATTTCATGAACCTTAGTCCCTCACTCCTCCCTTCCACACACTTTCCCCCCTCAATTCTTTTTATGGGAATAGGTGCTTTATATCTATTTGATACTGTGGAGAGGAAATATAAATAATTTCCTTTGTTACTAATGTTGATGGTTTCTTCTGGTTTGTTTGTTTTCAAATTGGTTTTCTTTTTGCCTACTCCACATAAACTAGCAAAACCAAAGAGGTTCCTTACAGTTCAGGAGAATGTTGCTCCATTTGTTACAAATATATTCTTTTTAAAAAAGAGTACGTTCCATTTGTAATAATTGTTTGAATACGTTGTATTTTTAATATACCAATTGTGATAATTTTATGCCAAATCAAACGGTAACATAGTCATATTTTATGTTCCTAAAGTAAGAGAGTAACTTTCAATCTGTAAAAAGTGCTAATGTTGCGTTATTTTCTTTCAATTTTTGCAAACATTTCAGTTTTTTTCTGGAAAAAAAATGGGGAAAATTTTTTTTTCCCCTCAGAATTTCCGGCAATTTTACATCTCTAGCAGCCGCGTCGCCTCTTTTGCCACCTGCAAATGCCCCTCAGGTGTGATAGATGGGAGATTCAACTGCTGTATGTGGAATGGAAGAAAGAGGAACCATCTTTTGCCTCAGACGGGCAAATGTCGTGGGCTAGCTCTGTGGGAAATGGTGGCCCGATAGTGTCTGGAGGGCTACAAGTTCCTCTTTTGGGGAAGTTACATGGATTGGGCCTACGAGCAGGCCTCACCAGGGTGGGCATAACTCGCTTTGCCAGAATGAAAACTGGTTGTGTGGAAGAGAGTTGTATACCAGAGAGGCAGCGTGGTGTCGTGATTTGAGCATTGGACGAGGGCCATTTTCACACTACACTGTTATGGCGCTATTATTCCACTTCCAACTTCCTGTGGAATTCTGGGATTTGTAGTTTCCTGAGGAGGCCAAAGAGCTCTCTGGCTGAGAATCCTAAAGGCCCCTCCCTAAACTGCAAACCCCAGGATTCCACACAGCAGGTTGAAAGTGGAATAATAGCGCTGTAACAGTGTAGTGCAGAAATGGCCTAGGACCCTGGAGACCAGAGTTCGATTCCCCGCTCAGCCATGTAAACCCACTGGGCACGTCACACACTCTCAACCCCAGAAAACCCCATGGTAGGGTTGCCGAAAATCAGAAACGACTTGAAGGCACATAACAACAACACAGAAGAGGGAGTTTCAGCAGGTGTTGCTTCTTCCCCCATTGTATGCAAAGCAGCTCTTGCCGAAATTCCCTCATCAACACAACCAATAATAATAATAATAATAATAATAATAATAATAATAATAATAATAATAAATATTTATTTGTATCCCACCTCTCCACATGGATTGAGGCGGCAAACAACATGAAATACATTATACATTAAAATACATTAAAAACATACCCAATCCTCCCCACCCACCAACCCACCTAAACCAACCCCTTGAAATACACAGCAGTTAACAATCCATCAATTACTATTAGCAAAGCAGCAAGGCAATAGATGGGAGGCGATGGAAATGCTAATCTGGGAAGGCCTGTCGGAAGAGATCAGTCTTGACTGCTCTTTTAAAGCTTTAAAGGCACGGCAGCCTATAATACACAGCAAACCAAGCCTGATGCATCTTTTTGTGAGGTAAATTTCGTGAGGTAAATTTTTGTGAGGTAAAGAAAGAGAAAATTTACCTCACGGATGGTGTAAATTTTAGCCAACGAGGCACCTGTGCCCAGTGCCAGCACTAGTTCCCTAGAGGCCAGGATGACTAAACTGAGGCTGTCGTACTGTGGCCATGTCGTGAGAAGACATGGCTCACTAGAAAAGGCAACGGTGGCCGGCAAGGTAGAAGGCAGTAGGAAGAGAGGGAGACCTCATTACGAACTGATAGACCTAATCAAGGAAGATGCGTCCCTGAATCTGCAAGAACTGAGCCGGGTGGTCGAGGGCAGAGTGACCTGGAAGTTTCTCATCCAGAGGGTTGACCATAAATCAGAATGGACTCCATGGCAGTTAACAACAACCATCCTCTTCAGCTTTCCCTCTAGCAATTCTAATACGCAACCGCCATCCCAAAAATTGATGCTGGCCCTGGGCATGGGTGCTTTGTTAGCTAGTATATACACCATTCCTGAGGTAAAATTTACCTCCCTAAAGAAGATTTGTTGGGACTTCGCAGGGTGAGGCGTTTTGCAACACCGCCTCCCCATCTGGGCGGCTGCCGAGGTGGAAAGAGAGGGAAGCCATTTCCTGAGGGGGTTTCTTTCATCTCTCGACCAGGAGCTGCTGCTTTTTTTTACGATCCGTCCGGAAACCTGAAATGGTTTTATGGGGCATGGGATTGTGTGGGGAGAACAGGATTCTCCGGCGCACCTTGGCCCTGCGGCACATCAGTCAGAAACATGTCTGATAGCATGTCTCCTGTTGTGGGAACAGCATGGCTGAGGGGATTTTTCCCCCTCTCTTTCTCTCTCACGAATCTTTCCTGAGGTTCTGTGAAATTTGGTGTGTGTGAATTGTGAAGGGTTTTTACGTCGAGCCGTGTGGCAAAAGGAGTTTGGGCCGATTTATTGTTCCCCACCCCTTCATTTTAAGACTTATAAAGCGTAAGAAAGAGAGGAGAACTGGTGTGGGTTAGTGGTTTGAGTGTAGGGACTAAGACTCAGGGAAACCAGGGTTTGAATCCCACCTTGGGCAAGTCACACTCTCACAGCCTCAGAGGAAGGCAGTGTCAAAACCACCTCTGAGTAAATCTTGCCCAGAAAACTTTACAGTAGGGTCACCCTAGGTGAAAATTGACTTAAGCTAAATACCAATAACAACAACTTGAAAGAGAGGGATTGAGCCAGATTCTGCCGCCTCCCTGCATGAGTCACTGATCTGCTCAGAGCAGCAACTCATACAGAGGTTGACAGGGCACCCTCTTCTGCCATACTTGTGCGCTGGCGTCCTGGTACCACTTCATGGCAGCGAGTTGTGGTATAATGGATAAGAGTTTTGGACTGGGGTTTTTAAAAATCTGGGTTAAGTCCCCATCAAGCCACAAAACTCGCTGGGTAGTTTTGTGGCCGTCACTCTCTAACCTGCCTTGCAGGATTGTTGTGGAGGGTAATAAGCACGTACAGTTGCCATAACGTCACTGGAGGAAAAATAGAAATATAACTAGTGAAATGATGATACCGATGCAAAGCTTAAGAATAAATTTCCTGCTCTCATCCCTTAAGAGAGAGGCCAAGAAGAAAAGGGTGAATAGAAAACAATGAGACAGTAAGGTAGTCTTTTCATTTCTGGGCCAATCTTTTAGTGTCGTCCTCCAAATAAATACGTGTACTATGGAAATATGTCTTGTCACACACAGACATTTCTCTCACAGCTGTGGCACACAGTTTTGAGAGTAAGACTGAATTAAGCGCTGTACACTTGGAAGACCCAGCTGAGCATGACATGAAATCCTTCGGCCTTGCTGGGAGCTTGCTGCCTTGCATTTTGCTGGGGTGGCTGTTTTTGCAACAAGAATTCTTTCTTTCATTCTTTCTTTCTTTCTTTCCAAACAGACATCTTGCTTTGTTGCTGGCTCGCCGGGAGTCTCTGCCAAGAATGCAAATAATTAGAGCAAATTAAACCCAAACCTTTCAGCCCGAGCATGTCGTGAACGTGTCTGTTGAGTGCATTGGAGATCCTCTCAGAGGAGAATCGAGAGGGGTTGTTGCGGGAGGGGATGATAGAGCAAAAGAGGGTATCCAACCAACATTTACAACATCTTGCTTGTGGCTTTGGTAGCTGCAGCCATTTTGGACACACCTCAGTTGTATGTTTTAAGCCTTGGGGTGTGAGCGAACCTTTATTTGCACTCCCATGGCAAAACAAAGATGGTAGAGTCCTGTAATGCCAGATTGGGGCTGTACCATTTTGCATTGCAAGCAAAGAAGAATTCTTAATGTTTTTTAAAAAAAATTTTTAAAGTCAAAGCTGTCTCTTTTCTCAGGTTGACAGCCTAAAAAGACATGAGCCAAACTACAAATCTGCCTGTGGGTTTTCTCTGTCTCTACCTACCTACCTATCTGCCAACCTACCAATCTGTCTCTAATGTGATGGTATTCCTCTTCCTGATGAGGAGGTTGCCAGATGAAATTTTGGGGAGAAGTAAAACCAGGCAGAGCTGGTTTTGACCAGGTATGTTGGTAAAAGTAGCATGGAGTTTAACTTGGCCGTTAACATGTCCTTTAATTGGTTAGGATTTTGTTTTTAATTGGTTACCACTGGAGACCAGTCACACCAGCTGTGTGGAGCCTCCAGATCAAGTGGTAGTCTATCCCAAAATACAACTTGCTTGGAAACAAAGAGGAAAAACAGGGTGTTTTTTTGTGGTTGCCTTCAGGTGCTCATTTGCGGCTTTCCTATCCGGGCATTTGGTCTGAACTTGTATGACTGTCCTTATCTCTTTCTAGGGTCTTGTGTTGCCGAGTTGGGAATCTCTCAGTTCTGGCTCTAAGAGACTCTTCCTTCTTTTTTTCAGAATGGAGGCCAAATGGGATTTGCTTTGAAAGTTGCTAGTGGTATTTGCTGTGTGAGCTTCTGGGCTTTGGGTAAAACCTTGTTTCCTGCTTGTCCTGCCAACCCAAGGCTCTCCGTAGCCAACAACTACTGTATCACAGCACATTTTTCTTAGCAAACATGTTTTTTTTTTAAAGCAGTTTCTTCCCCTCCTGCAATTTTACCCTTTTATACATTCTCAGCTTTCATATTATCATGTTGTTGGCATCTGTTGAACCAGATCCAAGTCCTTTTGGCTCAGTTGCGCTAAGAGGCCTGAGAAGGGTGGAAATTTTTTTCCACCTTTTTCGGTCGGCCCAACACTTTTGGCTGGCTGGCTGCCAGCTTGGCCTCCTGATTGGCTGGGCACCTTATTTAAGCATCCTGTCTCTGGGGAAATGCTCAGTCTCCAGTGTTCTACCGTTGATATTTTCTTTCCCTCGGGGTTTTCTTAGGCGAGGGATACTCCGAGGTGATTTTGCCAGTTCCTTCCTCTGAAATATACAGGAGGTCCCCTGTATCCATGTGACCATTTCCACAATTCCGATTATCCATGCTGAAATACAGCATCTGGACCATGACTTTATAGGAAAACTCTCATGTAAACTGAATGAAAATGACTGTTTTATGGTTTATTTTCTTGGATTATGCAAAAGCCAAGGTGCCTGGCAGTGGTCTACCGGCAGAACACAGAAGACTTTGGCAAGAAATAGGTGAACTACCTGAAACCATTCTAAGGCGCCAGGACCACTATCAGCGAGTGACATACAGATATGTTGCTTTGACCAGGGCTATATACTTAATTTGCAAAGAAAGGAAGGTAACCTGATTATTGTCAGAATGACACCGTAGCCTACAACAAACTAAGCCAAGCTGCTTTTGCTCCCGAACCCACCATAATTCTAGATCCACTGTTTCTTCGTTTTGTTTGTTATTTTACCATTTTTCTTGTTTTAATAGATGTTAAACCAATTGTATCTTGCTACTGTAACATGAGCCTTGCGTCTAAATACCTCCTCAATAGACATGCAAGGAAAAGGAAGGAGCCGTGGTGTAGCTCTGTGGGCCACATTACAGTCAGCCCTCCACATTTGTGGGTCTGACTTTCATGGATTTGATTATTTGTGAGTTTCTCCAGCCCATGCCCTTCAACCACAAGTGAGAATCTTCCTTCTCATTGGATCTGATCAGGCCACACAATCTTTTAAAACTTCCCTTTGGTCCTCCTAGCCAGTTAAAGATGGCTTGGAGCCCCATTTCTCAGCACTGCAAACCCTCTCTCGATGCTTCACATACACCCAAGGAGGGAGACGGGCGAAAGAGAGGGAAGTATAGGGTCACTATGCCAACACCCTCCCTTTCCCTCTCTTTTCTCTGACGTGATTTGGGCTCTGGGTGCCCAATCTCCCCACCATGCCTCAGCCCCCTTTCCACAGACAGAAACACACTTTGATATTTGTGCTTTTTCCACTTTTGCAAGGGTACTGCACCCCTAACCCTAGCAGATGTGGAGGGCCAACCATATTCTGAAGACCGCCAGTTAGGACTTTGTTTGCAGCACCGTGAATGGGATAAATGTGCATTAAACACCCTGTAAGCTAAGCATATAGTACACTGGGACAAGTGTTGAGATACAGCCTTGGTTCAAAACTTCCTGGCGGCGACTTGAAGTCTGGTTGAAATGATTTGAGGGAGCAAGTGATACAGTCCTAGCTGGAACAGTACTTCAGTAGGCAAGAAGGAAATTACTTCTTTGAAAGATGCTCAGGTGCAGAGTGTGTTGCCTGACTGGCGCCCTTGGATAGATTTTCCGTCCTTAGCTTAGGCAGACTGAAAAAAACAGATGTTCTGGTTTAACTAGGGGGAAGAAAAGGACAATTACAAACAGAGCCTTTCTGGCTGCCTTTTGCTGTGACCCAGAAGGACTGGAAACGGCCCAGAAGAATGGAGATTTTTTTTTTTTAATTGTAAGGATAAAAATGAGGGCTGAGGAATAGATGTGCTTCATCTAGAGGTGTTTGACAGAATGAAAGGCTGTAATGCAAATTAAATAAATATTCCTGTCCTTAAAGGAAGCAGCACTGGGGTCTTGGATAAGCAGAAGCCAGGGAAACTCCATGAAAGACCTGTAGCGCTGGTTCTCTGCCTCAGTTTTTAAAAATTTGGTTGCCACTGAGGCTGACTATTATTTCTAAAGGCTCAGCTGAAGTCATTGCAGTGTTAGAAACTGGGGTACCAAGTGAAAATCACATTTGTGGGGGCAGAATTCTTATTTGAGAGTGAGCAGTGCCCTTCTTTTTCACCCCCCAGAGCTATACCCCTGTGCCCGTGTGTTTATGCAAAGCTTCTTCGGAAACTTTGATATCCTGAGCACAGCCTGTGGGTGTTGCTGGTCAGTCTCTTCCATTTGTCTGTGCATGTTTTGTTCCTAGCGGTTGGTCCCTTTCTTCTGCTGGCAGGTGAGCTTGGAAACGGCTGAATAGGTTATCTTTTTCCAAGGTCTCTTGCCGCTTCGGAGCTTCAAAGGAGAGAGAGAGAGGCTCTGAGGAACTGCTAATGTTGAGGATGAATGAAGTTGCCCTACTTTGAACTAAACTCTTTCTTTCTCACTGCCAGATACAAGATAAGATTTTTTCTTCCAGTGAGGGCCGGATGCAGGAAGAAAACAGTTGGCAACTACAACGGTCAGCAGGTCAGGGACAAATCTCTAAGGGACCAGACATTACCCTCTGTCCTTTCTTTGGCTATTGCTTGTAACTGTGTAAGTGATGGGAACATAACAGAACAAAAAAGCAGAATAGTGAAGTAAAGCTTTGGTGTGGCAGAGCTTTGTAATTGCCCACTCCTGCCTTCCTGTTGTTGTGTGCCTTCAAGTCCTTTCTGACTTAGATTTGCCTTAGGGTCACCATATCATGGGATTTTCTGGGGCTGAGACTGTGTGACTCACCCACAGTCACCCAGTGGGTGTCCATGGCTGAGCGGGGAATCAAACTCTGGTCTCCAGGGCTAGTGTCCAATGCTCAAACTGCTACACCATGCTGGATCGCAGTTGCATACTCCTACGTTAGTACACGTGTTGTCATTTTTTTCCTGTTTTCGCATGTCTCTGCCCTCGTGAGGGCTAGAAACATTTCTTCTTTTTAAAAAGATTGAAATGAAAGATGGACTTCTTAGGGTTACAACGGAAAAACAGGAGGATTGCAAAGAAATTGGGATTCCTATAAATGACATCCTCCACCACCACTTTTATCCGTGAGAATCAACTGCCCGCTTTGACAGCTGTATCAGTCAGAGAACTGTACATTTCTTTCCTTTCTCTCCCCTACTTTTTTTTGGGTTGGGAGGATTTGTCAGGAAATGATCCCACCTTCAAGATAAGACCAGATGGAAAGGGGATTAGAAGAGAATCCCAGTCTGATTTACCATCTTTGAGAAAACAAGCATAATGTGGTTTGTCTTGTCTCTCTTTCATTAACTAAGACAAAGCTCTGTTCCTTGGCTTCCCTTTGGAGTCTCTCCATGCTCATTTATCTCCCCGATTTTCCTTCTTTTTCTTGCAGAATTGACACCCTCCTTGCCTGGGTTACTGTGGACATGAGGGAGGGGGATCCAGAACCAGTCGAGAGCAGAGCATTTTCCCAGCCACGAGAAGAGCAAGCTGGCTGTGAAAGAGCCTTTCTCTTATAAGTGTGGCGGGAACTCCTTAATATATAGCTATATAGTGTATTTATACGGACTGCCTTTTAATAAGGCACTTTAGGCAGGAGGTGCTAACTGCTCCTCTCCTTTTAAACGTGGAGCTGCTTTAACAAACCCAGGCCCTGGGACGCTGGGGGCTTTGGGTGGGAGTGAAGGAGTGGGCTGGGATCCAGCACACCAGACGGTGTCTGGAAGTATTCAATAGAACTGTTGGCTCCAACCTGCCTTCCTGCTTTACTGCAAAATCAGATTGTCAAGTCTAGCAAGAGCCTCCTTGAATCCAGCGTGCACTGTCTTAATTATCTTTTGGAGGATCAAGGAGGGAGGTAGCTTGTAGCATTTGACTCCTTTCTCTGCTATGCCTTGTTTCAAAATCTACAGGCTCAGGGAGCTGGGCACATTAATTACAGGCTTGTAACTGGCTTGTTGGTCTCAACCAGGTGGAAACGGGTTGGTGAGGGCTGAATATGGGAAGGTCTTAGGTGGATCATAACAAAAGGCCCAAATCGAGTGGAGCATCCTGGTTGCAGATACAGCTGAACAAGGCAGCCGTACTGGTTGTGAGGGTTAAATGGAGCAGCCAGGTGTAGAAGGCAGTCTGTCTGTGAACGCGAGCTGCTGGGGTGTGGCAGTGGAAGACAGCTCTGGCTGGTGGAGGAGGCAGGTTTTTAAAGGGCTGCATGGCCTGATC
This sequence comes from Ctenosaura bakeri, assembly GCA_948474755.1. Lineage (NCBI taxonomy): Eukaryota > Metazoa > Chordata > Lepidosauria > Squamata > Iguanidae > Ctenosaura > Ctenosaura bakeri. Next base: position 394,646 of record CAOLHI010000072.1, on the reverse strand, counting down.
AGAGCAGCTGAGAAGGAAAGTTCCCCAGCAAAGAATAACCTGAGGTGTTGGGGCAGGGGTTGGAGAAACTCAGAAATAATCAAATCTGTGAAAGTTAAACCCATGAATGTGAAGGGCTGACTGTAGACCTTTTGGTCCAGTCCAGTCTAGCGCTCTTTATGTTCCTTGTTTCCTTCTGCAGAATCTGCAAGACTTTTTGAAAAAAGACCCTGTTTGTTCTCAGCCGTTGATGCCTTCAGTGTGCAGGTATGACCAGGAAGGCGGGGTAGATGTAGTTCTTGAGGACTAGAACTCTGTGTATATCTGGTCACCCATCCACCCGTGCATCCTCACTCTGCAGAAAGTTTGTGAGGTTTGGAACAATACCATCGTTTCCTCTGTGAGGTGCCTGAAGCCTCAGCGTTCAAAGCTGGTGGAAAGATCTGTAGTGCTTTTCAACTCATAGCCCCTGCCTATCTGGAGTGAGTGCCAAAAATCCCCCCTGTCAAATCGGATGGAAGGGAAAGATTTCCTTTCAGCCGCCTTGGCCTGTTTCTTGTTCTCCATGGCCTTTCTGGGAAGACATCCAAATTGTGCAGCAATGTCCCCCGGGGGCTGGGGAGAGGGGTCCACGGGTTCTGCCCGCCAGCCAAAAGCTGCCCTGATTAGGCCGCGCCAACCTTGAGGCAGGTGGTTGAGAGCTGGGCATTGGGATGAGACTCAGTGGCCCTCCTTCTAGGCCTTGACCCTGGTCTCTCGGCCTCACCCCACCACCTGCTGGGAAGCCGCTGTAGTTGGCAATGAGCAGCCACTGCCTGGCTCGCTCCCATCTTGGGCGCAGCATTCTTGTTTAATTGCCTAATGCAATCTCTGTTTGCCTTGGGTTTGTTATGACAAATACGATGGAGTTTTCCTGGCAGCGGCCCCACGCTTGCTCTCGGAGTATCCAAACAAATCGCACAAGGAGGGGAAAAGACGCTGAACGACTGGGTATTTGTGTCAGTGTGGCGGAAGGGGGGGTGTCTGTTTTGTATTTTCTTGTTTACTCCTGCCATGTGTCTCTTGCTCACGTTGTGTATGTGATCTCTGGAAGTCATCCTCGGGGCTCTGGGAGAAGTGTTTTGCTCACTTTCAGCAGACACTTTCTCCCTCAGTGCGCAGTCGCTGAGCTTGCTGCAAATGTGCCTTTTCCCTGCCCCTAATCTCGTGCCAGCAACTAAGGAGGGAAAAAAAAGGTCAGGCATTTCTGTTCTTTCTCAGATGGACTTGCCATCTTCTTACATTTGAAAAATTCTGAGCTGTGTGTCTCTGAGCGCACGAAAAATGCCTTCCTCTGACACTGATGAAAGTTATTTTAGACACGTATTGAAAAAGCAATGAAAGGCTGGTTGTTTCTCTTAGGATGTTGAGGTCACCTTTACTGCTGGACAGCAGCTCTTCATGGAAATCAAAAGGTTTGGTGCGTCCCTGGGCAGGTACAGAGGGTCTTCCTGTTTCTTGTTATTAAAAAAAATAATAACTTAAAGGAAGAGGAGTTAATTGATGTTTCGGTGTTCTTGCACTGCCAGTGAAAAGATGTTGGAAACAGATTCCATATTTTCTTGATAGAGGCTTCCCTCACTTATCTGAGAGGTAAGGGACTCGAGCACTGTCAGAAAATGAAATTGATTAAAAAGTAGAACCCATGTACTGTACTGTAGGGAGTATGAAAAAGCTTCTGGAGGCTCACCTGGGATTGATCGTGTGCATGCTGCTTGCAAAATCGCTCAGCTAGCTTAGTGCCTTTTCCCCCCTTATCAGCTCACTTTATATGTGGCGCACGCACGCAAGTGGTTCCAAGCAAACCTCTGTAGCCAAGAAGAACCTATGAAAGAACAGAACCCCCATCGAATTAATGGAACCTGTCCTTAATTTGGAAGTGTCAGAAGAGCGAGTCATCAGATAATGGAGTGTCAAAAGGCAGGAGTTTCCTGTAATAGCTAAGATTCCAAATAATAATAGCTATATTATTTGGAGCTGGCGAGAGGTAGGGGAAAGCAAGGGTATAAATTAAATAAATGAAATAAAATTAATAATAAGAATCCTAAGGATTTTTTATGTCACCAGTCCCACTTGCTCTTTCAGTATCCAGTATTACTGTTTAGGCAGGCCTTTGGCTTTTATGTCTAAGTGAATGCGGCAGAAAGATCTTTTCAGTGGTTTATGTTGCACAGTTATTTATTTACTGGGGTTTGATATTTTTAATTGCTATAATTCAGTGTTTTTAATAGATATGTTTTTAAGTTTTTATATGAAGCAGCCTTTTCTTTTTTTTTAAGTGTGCTTTGTCTGTTGTAATTGATGTGAGCCGTCTTGGGCCCTGCGGAGAAAAGTGGAATACAAATTACTGTAAGGGTATGCAGATCATCTGTGATCACTGTTTTTGTTTCCTGAATGTTCAGCCGTAAACCTGCCTTTGCACTTTCTGCCTTGGCTTTCATCTGTAATTGTTCCAAGAGAATGGAGCAGAGAGTGAGGCACTGCAAATCATCTACACCTAGACGTCTTCTGTTGGCAGTGCTCACAATCCCTGGGTCCTTTTGCCTGTGCCCCTTTTTTGGGATGCCCAAATTGTAATTCTTCACGGCCCAGCTGAAATCCTTCAAATTCTAGAAATTTGAGGACTGTAGGAAGGTTTCTTGGGGAGCAGAATTTTTAGTAGGGGAGGAGTCCACTCCATTGGCGTTTCTTGGGGGGGGTCCTTTGAAAAACGTGATAGTTGGCACCTGAGCAAGACCGCCTGGTTAGAGCAACCTGTTTGCCATTGTTGTGACAAAGACAATTAACGGAACAGAAGTTCCTTTTTTGCCTGGCGATGGGGTGACAGGGGTCTTTTGTTTTCAAAAGCGGAGAGGTCTGCCTGTCGGCTGTAAACAGTTGGGCTTTCATCCCAGAGCAGCGGGGAGCCTCTGAAAAAAAGCCATTGATTTCAGTTTGAAAGAGAGATTTTTTTTTTTTCCAGTGCAGGAAATCGTTTCCCCGTCTAGCTTCATCTTCGGGTAGGAGTCAGTTTGGGATTTTAAAATTTAATTGAGTGTATTGGTCGATTTGCTACGTCTCTGCCCTGACGTTCTTGCAGCGAGCTCAAGGGCCTTTCTCCTTACCCATGCTCCTGTCCTCACAGCAACAGCCCTGTGAGGTAGGTTGGGGAGGAAGAGAGTGGGTTTCATGGTCAGCTAGAAAGTTTCATGGCTTGTGGGACTTAGAGTCACAGAGCTGTAAAAAATCACAAGGCCATTGAGTCCAGCCCCCTGCCAAGCAAGAAGGTAGGTCAGTCTGGAAGGGAAGTGATGATTATCATTACCTAATGGGTTTTGTGTGCCCTCAGGTCATTTCTGACTTACAGTGACCCTGTCATGGGGTTTTCTGGGGCTGAGAGTGTGTGACATGCCCAAGGTCATCCAGTGTGTTTCCATGGCCAAGCAGGGGATGAAATGCTGATCTCCAGGGTTGTATTCAAACACTCAAAACCACTACCCCACACTCCAGATCCAATCTGATCTTGGAAGCGAAGTAGTCAGTCCTGGTTAGCACTTGGGTGGGAGACCACCAACAAATACCAGGTGCTGTAGACAGTATTTCTGTGGAAGTAACTGGCAAAACCTCCTCTGTTGACTTACAGTAGTTGCATGAATTTCATAAGACTTTCTTAGGCAAGGAATACTCTGAGATGTCTCTCCAGTGCCTTCCTCTGAAATAAAGCCTACAACACCTGGTATTTGTTGTCCCTCCTGAAATTAATTTTGTTAGTTTTGGCCATGCACTCCAATGTGTCATGATCAAGTTTGAATTCTGGACCCCTTTGTAACCTCAACCTTGTAGCCTTACCAGGGCCCAACCCTTGTGGGTTAGGGGTTACCCCGACTCCCAAGTTTTGGTCCTAAACTCTCAGGGACTGCTGTAATCCTGACCGGGCAACCAGCATAGCACCCGTTTGGGTGGGTGGGGATTCCATTGTAGAAAAGCCCTGTCTCAAAAAGCCCTTTCATAACGCCACATCTTCTTCCGACTGCTCTCCAAAAGGACGGCAAATGAAGTTCATCTCCTTGGGACTGAACTGGAAGAGGGTCTGGGGCTTCTAAGTCTTTGGAGAGCCTGACTTCAGAACTCCTTTCCAACTGCTTACAGCTTCCACGTGGGAAGCATCTTTGCAAACCCGACCTATCTTATCTGGCGTAACACTTATTATCTGGCAGGCTGAACACTTTAATGGGATTCGGCCTGTCGTCAGCTAGCATTCCTGACAGGTTGCCACCTCTCTCTCTCTCTTTTTTTTTTAAAGCTAGGGATGCTTGCGAGGAATAGGAGAAAAAATCCATTGTAGTGACCTCCCCACTCCACCTCGAACTGGCATTGATTATTTGTGTTAGACAGCTCGGACATCAACCATCAGCTCTGGCTTGTGAGGTTGACAGTACACCTGCCGACATTTCACATATGGAAAACTGGGGAACGTGCGGCCAAGCAATGTCAGAGCATGGCCAAGGTGCAGATGTTCTGAATGAGGAGGAACACACAAACTAGGAAAGGCTGCAGCGGTTTGCTTTTGCCTGAGCCTCCAGGGAAGGGCAATATTTCACCCTGTTCTGTTTCCGCTGCTGAGTTAATAGAGGACAAACAGCTTTTGTGTTATGAAACTCAAGGGAGTCCATCTTCCCCTTCCCTCTGTTTCCCTGTTGAATTGACCCGAAGGGTCATTGTGTGTTTTTCTCTTCCTAAAATTATTCCAAGGTTCCATTGAAGGAAACACACTGAGGCCTTTTCCGCATGACACTCTTATAGCGCGATTATTCCACTTTCAACCTCCTAGGGAATCCTGGGGTTTGCAGCCAGCCCCTCTCGAAGCTGCAAACCCCAGGATTCCCTAGGAGGTTGAAAGTGGAATAATCGCGCTATAAGAGTGTCGTGCGGAAAAGGCCTGAGATGGGGGGGAAAGGACTTGTATGGGCCAATTATGAAGGCCGTTGACCATGATGATTGGGGAATTCTGGGAGATAGGATCCAAAACTTGCATTTCTGTGCTTTGTGAAGGACTTTCTTTCTTGCTGATGAAAATGCTGTTCCACTATTTTTAAAACAAATAGTATTTTGTTGGGTCTCTGAGGCCTTGGAGTTTGCTGGGAGTTCTCCACTTCTCTTTCCAACCTTATGTGTTCCTTTTTCAAACAATAACTGTTTGCTTAAAGGGAATGCCCTGGTGAAACTTTTTACATCGCTAGATTGCAATCTGGCCTGGTGGGCGGGGATAGAAGCTTAGTCAAGAATTAGCTGCCCCCCCTTTTTTTAAAGCACCAAACCACACAAACCTAATTTCATGAGCAATCAGTGTTTGTGAGGCGTCTCTTGGAATCTTTCAAAAGAAGCTGGAATTTATAGAGTTTAAGGATGATTCACACAGGCAAGGATGCAACAGGAATGCACTTATGTGGAGACGAATTGTGTAATCCCAACCTTTTGTAAAAACAACCATTCTTCCCAGTGTGGGGCTGATTGAAATACAGGCATAACTCAGTTAGCAAAACCTCTGAGAGTGACGCTCTTTTGTAAAAGTCTTCTTACACCAGCTCAGCCCCCTTTTCCTTCCTTCTCTGTCTGTCTGGAAGCTTTTTTAGCAGCATCAGCATTGGGAGCATGGTAAAGAATGGCCGAGAAACACAGCCTTCCGGGGTTTGGTTACCGCAGTAGAGCTCTAAGATTGTCCGGAGAGGCCCTTCTCTCTTTCCCATCACCCTCTCAGGCTATTTTTAGTGGGAACAAGGGGGAGAGGATTCCTGTTAGAGTGTGAGGCTGGCCATTTGTAAACAGATACCTGGAGCAGATAGGCCGTAAGTCTGATCTGGTACAGTTCTTGTGTTCCTATGTACTATTCAGGTGGAATAATTATAATTCATTTATGTCTTGCCTGTTCCCCAATATTAAAAATATTTTTTAAAAAATCATAAACATACCTAAAAGTTATTTTACAAAGCAACTCTAAACCATTATAAAATGAAGGCCATTTAAAAGTTGGATGTTGACAATAAGAAAACAACAGAAACATTTCTGGCCTTCCTTTGCCCTTAAAAATGCAGGATCCGTGTGCCAACCGCAAGGCCTTGTGTTTCCCGGCTGCTGAATGAGGACTCTGCAGAATGTGAAGCCCTTGAAACGGTTCTTGTAGCTTAGCAACCAGAAAGAAAAACCGGGACAGGGGATAAACCCTCAAGTTCCTTAGCAATATCGGATGAGATCTTGTTTTTTGTTTTTTTTGGCTAATTTAATTTTTTTTAAAAATGAAAAGTAGTCCTCTTTAATCTGGGAATGAGAAATCTCAGATTGCTACAGCAATCTGTTTTATTGCTGCTGTTTTGCCTGGGGAACAAAAGGGTCGTGGAGTCACAAGCTCTCCTGCCTTCTAGGTAGACTCCCAGCTTTGCAAAGAAGGCATTTTGTGCACAAAGAGTGTGTGTGGAATATCCTCCAATGCTCCTGATTTGGTGGGGGGAGTCCCACATATTCCACTGTTGTCCCATTTTCTCAGCTGCTTTTAAAATGTCCTGATTTCTCTGTCTTCCTTTCTGCTTCCCCCCTTTGTCCTCAGCCTACTTCCAGTCGCTGCAAGTTGAGCTCAAAGTGCCAAAGTAGTTTGCATTTGGTTAACTCAGCAGCGGGAGAAGATGGTGGGAGGCAGAGTCTTGCAGTTCCAAGTAGGCTCAGGTCAAAGCAAACTGCAGTAGAGTCTCCTGGCTTGGGTGGTGTTCTCCATTTTTTGCCATCTTGACCCACACTCTGTTGTTGCTCGGCCAAGCGTGTCTCAAGTTTTCCTCTGTGATATGTTGGAGCATATGGTAGAGAACACAACGAAAATTAAAACAAGTACCCTTGGGGTGATTTTGGTTGTCTTTTTCTTTTGTAACCCAGAAGCCAGATCAGAGGAGACTTTGAAGACCTTCCTCTCCTCTTTAAATTATATAAATCATAGAATCATAGAGCTGGAAGAGACCACGAAGGCCATCAAGTTCAACCTCCTGCCATGGAGGAATGCACCATCAAAGCATTCCTGACAGATGGCCAACCAGCCTCTGTTTAAAAACCTTCAAAGAAGGAAACCCCACCATACTCAGAAGCAGTATATTCCATTGTCAAATGGCTCTTACTGTTAGGAAGTTCTTCCTAATGTTTAGATGCAATCTCTTTTCCTGGAGTTTGAAGCCATTGCTCCAAGTCCTGGTCTCTGGATCAGTAAAAAACAGGCTTGCTCCATCCTCCATATGACATCCCTTTAAATACTTAGACATAGCTATCATGTCACCTCTTCTCTTCTCCATTTGTAAAAAAATGCCAGGAGGGTTGGATGAGGACCATGATGTGGAAGTTCTTCTCTTTTTCCCTTACGATGGCCTGCACTTCAGAATTTACTGCTGCAAATGGAAAGATAACAGTAAAGACTAATTTGGAGTTCCTTTGAGTATTTAGCCTCCGAGTTTGTTTAGGATATTAAAGACAAATGCTGATCCTTAGGGTTGAGTTCAGGCATGGAAAGCAAGGTGAGCTCTTGAAGCCCCAGCAGCACATATTGCTAGAAGTGATGTTTTGAATTAACCACAGTTCCTGAACAGTCGTCAAGGGTAGGCCCGTGACTGGTGCTTTGCAGTAGTCCAGCATGGGACCGTAGCTGGATGCGGAGACTATAATGCCTGCCTAGAAATCCAGGACTGTTCTCAGATTTGCTGAGAGAATGCACTTCGAACTCGAAGGAAAATGCCTTTTAAAAATATAGGGTATATTGTTAAATGCCACCAAATCAGCTTCTACTTAATGGCGACACCCTCTGAGACACCCTGTTAAGCAACAGACTTGTTCACGTCTTACAGACTCAGGTAATGTGGTTGTCCTCTTTCCCTGCTTCCTTCTACCTTACGAAGCATCATTGTCTTTTCTAGTGAGTCATGTCTTCTCATGGAGTGTGTAGTCCTTCTAGGTTATAATCAGATCAAGAAAGTTCTAAAGTGTCTTTGATTGTTCATACATGTGTCTAGGCAACAAATTCCTCCCCCCACCCCAGTGGCTTTTATGAACACCGAGCACACGGTTAAAAAATGTAGCGGTTAAAACCTCACAGTCCTCTAAGTGCTCGGTTTGACGTGGTCCAAGCGTCATTCCCTTTGCCGGACGGAGCGAACTGGAGTTTTTGAGTTTCCTGACTCAACATCTTGTCCTCCTTAGCTGGTTGGTCCCCCTTACCTCCCTTGCTCCCCCTCTGTTTTTCTCTCTCCTTCTGGCAAAGCTGACTTTCTCTCTCTCTCCGGAGACTCCTGAGATCCAGCCGCGCATGGCCCTCCCGGCTAGTCACTGTCTGAGCTCATGCCACATCGGTCGACTGTAACGTGAGGAGAAAACCACTCAGCCGCCCCCTTCCAGCCAAAGGAAAGCTGATGCAACCTCCTTCTGGTCTGGAGGTTGCAAGCCTGGCCAAATAAACACAGGGGTTGAGACGCCTCTAAGTGGACACTCCAACAGAGCATTAGCAAGCGCATTCCTTGGGTACTCCAAAGACCGCAGAAACTCCATTTAAAAAAATCGCACTTTTGGCTCTGGCATTATGTATGCTAGGCTTTTTTTTTCCCCCTCTCTTTTCAGCAAACACTGCAAGATTGCGTTCCCTGATGTGCTTTTCTCTCTTTCCATTTCCTGCAGCTGGAATTTTTAATAGGTTCGAAGGGCTAATTGAATAAATGCCTGTGAGTTTGGTTGTCTGGCCCCGTCTCCTCCGAGGTTGTTGGTTTTAAACAGCATACCTTCCGATTGTCCAGATTTGGCCGGGAAAGTCCTGATCGATCCTTTCCCTTTCCTTTTCAGCGGCATTTAAAACATCCCAGTTTCTCTATCCACCTCCCACTTCCTCCTCCATCCTTGGCTTATTTCAGATGCTGCAAGCTGAATTCAAAGTGCAAAAGTCGTTTGTACTCAATTAACTCTGAAGATGGGGAAAGGAGAAGAGGGAACCCTTCCCAGTAAGCTCTGGCAAAAACAAACTCCTGCAACCGCTGCTAGCTTATGTGTGCTTCCCTCATTAATAACTTCCGCTGTCTTGAGCACACTCTGATGTTGCTTGGTGAGCCATGTCCTGGTGAGATGTTGGAGGACAGGAAACAGTGGCCATGGAGAAAACTGCTAATTTTGGTAGTCCAAGAATTGTATAGAAAATAGACATCTGCAAAAGATGTCTCTGCCTCCTGTCTCTTGCAGTCTTAATTTAGCCAAGAAGGAAAAAGGAAAGGAGAGCAGCAAGGTTCATGGGAGGGGTGCATGGACAGACAAATATGTGTAAAAATCGTAAGTTTAATTTGGAGTTTATGATTGAAGGGCACGGTTTAAAGCTTTGTGGGAGAGGCAGATTTTGAGTTAAAGGAGAAAAAAGAGAGATTCAGGGGGAAGTGCCGGAGTTGCGTCAGAATAACATAGCTCAAGGGGACTGCCGTATGAGGCAGGGCTTTCTAGGTGTTGGCACCCAGGTTCTGGACCTTTCTTCCATGATAGTTCCAGCGGTCTACCACATTCATTTTTTTAAGGTACCAATTTAGAAGCATTGTCTATTCGTATAAGCCCTGGGGGAATAAGCAAGCGTTTGATTTCTCTAATACCACTGCTCATCTGTATTGCCCTAATTGTATTTCTCAGACATTTGTTAACTTTTAGATATTAGGGATTTGGCTTTTTAAACTCTCTTATTATGTTGTGTGCTTGCCAACCTGAGCTCTTTCAGAGGACAATGTAATTTAATTTAACCTCAGAATAATGATGGTAATGGTTGGATGATGATGAGGACGGTGATGATCATGACAGTCGCTATTTACAGCTACCTGGGCTCCATGGCCATTTCCGCACTAGACTGTTACAGTGCTATTATTCCGCTTTCAACACCCTATGGAATCCTGGGGTTTGCAGTTTAGGGAGGGGCCAAAGGCACAAGGGGAGGCTTCAGCGGAAAAGAGAAGAATCACACTTTCAGAAGAAAACCACCTTCCTCGTGCTGTTGTCCTATGAACTCCCTCTCTCTTTCTCCATCCAGCTGAAGCTTTGGAACAAATTCCGAGTCTCCAACATTCCCTCGCTGATATTTATAGATGCCACCACCGGGAAAGTTGTCTGCCGGAATGGACTCTTAGTAATCCGAGATGACCCAGAGGGTAAGTCCTGTCCTAGGGTTCCCCGTGTCGTCATCTGAGCATACTTCTTTAAAAAGTAATGTAAAAGTATTCTGTCGTTGTGATTTGTTGAAACGGGTGGTGGGTGTACTCTGAGCAGTTATAGCAGTTTGATCTCTTGTGCAGTCCAGAAATTTGTAGTTTGTAGATGTCCTCAGAATCCTTTAAAGGATTAGAATGCTCCAGAGACATCTAAGCATCTTTCCCCATAATCCACATCCCAGGATTCCATAGGTTGGAGCCATGGCATGTAAGCTGGAATCGAACAGCTAGAATGGTGCCATACTTGCCCCTGGTGAGCCAGCTTAGTGGATTTGTTTGTTTGCTTCTCTGTTTATATGCTGCCTTTCTTTCATAGTGGTACCCAAGACAGCTTCCAAAAAGAAGTGAATAAAACATTTAAAACAATTAAAAGCATTTTAAAAACATATAAAATTGTAAGAAAATTATAAAAGCCTACAAAAATTGGGTTTACTGACAGCTTGCCCTGGATTCCTGTTCAAGGGGCAAGGTGAAGATGGGAGAGGGAGGCTTTTCCCATTGTTAACGGCCTCGCTGCTTTTCTCCTTCCCTCTTTTCCTGTTCCAGGTCTGGAGTTCCCTTGGGGTCCCCGGCCGTTCAGTGAGGTGGTCGCTGGGCCTCTGCTCCGGAATAATGGCCAGTCTCAGGACAGCAACACCCTGGAGGGCTCCCACGTGGGAGTTTACTTCTCTGCACACTGGGTGAGCCACATTTTTAACCTTAACAGTTTTTAGAAGAGTAGTGAGTTTCTCCTTCCCTGGTTCAGAATGGCTTTACTCTCACACATGGTGAGCTATGGTGGAGTTGTCACTGCAGCTGGAAACTTAGGAGGTGGAAGCTCCATCTCCTCCTAGCTTTCCGTGAGGCCACCACACAGGGTGAAATCTGCACTCCTCCAAGCTTTTGGAGGGCAATTGGCATGTGTTTAACTTCTTCTTTTACATATTTATATCCCGCCTTTCTCCCAATGGTGGGACTCAAGGTGGCTAATGTTAAAACAGTACAGGTTAAAACATACACAAAATTATATATATAAAATTTTTTAAAAACCCAATTAAACAGAGTTAGAAACATTAAATGTCCAAAAAGACATTAAATAAAATACATTAAAAACTACCGGTATATCAGTCTTAAACACAGAAACACACAGCACTATAAGTTCTAAGGAATATGGTTCAGCGCTTCAGATAGCTCTTTCAGTGTTCGTACTAAAAAAAATGGAAGACACCGACTGCCACTGGCGAACACTAAGAGTAGATGGGGAATGCACATTGAGTCTGTCTCAGAGCATGTGCAAAGTACCCTTCTCCACACCTTGAAGAACTAGAACCAGCATTGCAGTGGAAGCAATAAAGAGAAATAGACAGACACAGGCAGACAATATAAGGGATTGTTAATGAGGACATTTGACTCTTACACTGTTTTTTCACTCTTGTTTTTAATTTGAAGAGAATGATTTTATTTGCAATTTTTATTTTTAGCTTAGTATGGCCTACGGCTGATCTGTTCTGATTCCAGTTTTTACTCTGTCTCTAGAGAATTTATGCCTTGCAATCATCTCCTGGCAGAAATGTGCAGGAAATGATTTGTTCAGTTACAATCGCAACACATTGGCTTTGCCTGTAGCTTTTTGTGGGAAAAATCCAACAGAGTTTCTACTCCATAGCATTCCTAGTCTTACCACCTACCTAATTGTAGATACTCACTTTGGTTTTGTGTACCACATACAGCCCTGGTGGAAAGACAGAAAAAAAAGTGTTGTTCTCTTCCAGTTTATTCTTGCAGGTAATTCCTACTCTCCTTATGTGACTAGATGCGTTAAAATGCTTATGAGACTGCTAATTTAATATTGATCTTCTCTGTGTCTTTTTTTCTCTGCAGTGCCCACCCTGCAGAAGCCTTACCCGGGTGCTGGTGGAATCCTACCGGAAAATCAAAGAATCTGGCCAAAAATTTGAGATCGTCTTTGTTAGTGCAGATAGGTAATGGACACTGAGAAGTATTTTGGCTGTTGCCTGGGTGGGATGGGATTTGGCAGCTTTTGTCTTTTGTAATTAAAGCAAACAAACAAGCAATATTTCTAGTCCCTGAGAGAGATTTAAATGCTAGCAGCCAGTCAGTGTCAGGCAATAAGTCTTGCCTCCTTTTTCCTCCTCCATTCTAGATCAGAAGATTCCTTTAAACAGTATTTCAGTGAAATGCCCTGGCTAGCTGTCCCATACAGCGACGAGGCAAGGCGGTCGCGTCTTAACCGGCTTTATGGCATCCAAGGTAGGAAACGGGGAGAAAAAAATACGTTTTCCTTTCTTCTTTCCCTTCCATTGTGCTGCTTCTAATGTTGTCCAAATGGGGACTTCCTCGAACTCCAACTTAGGATGACCCTGTCACGGGGTTTTCCGGGGGCTGAGAGTATGTGACGCATCCAGGGTTGCCAAATAAGTTTTCATGGCTGAGGAGGGAATTGAACTCTGGTCTCTGGACTCATAGTCCAGCACTCTGACTGCTACACCACCCAGGTTGTCTGTTATATGGCCTTACTGTCTGTTTTATAAACAATGTCAGTGTTGGATCTTCATCCTTCTGTATTGTTTTATATGGCACGTCTTTTTCTTTTTTTAATGTCTGTTGGAGGATTTGAGATATTGTAGTCCAAACAATAATTTTCCCAAGCTGTGCCCTCACCATCTATTCTACGAACAGTGTAAATGTTGTGTCTCATTTTGTCAGCATGGTTTTTTTAATATTGTGCATTGTCTTTTCGCTGTTGGCTGAGGGATTTTGGGCAAAGTAGTCCGGAACAGCAGTCTTCCCAAACTCTTTTTCTAGTGGAACACAATTACAGCACTTTGATCCTCCTTGCACTGCCATGGGTACATCCTGTGGAATCATGGGTTTTGTAGTTTGAGGAGGCCCTAGAGCCTTTCGACAGAGCATTCCCACTTCTTTATGAAACTGCAGCGTTCTGTAGAATGGTGCCTCGGCAGCTAAAGTGGGGTCAAAGTGCTATTATTGTGCAAAAGTGTCCCAAGACTCAGAAACAAGCAATACACAAGAGTTGCTTTGCACCCCACTTTCACCCAGAAGTATTTCATTGAGTTCCACTTCCCCTTCATCCACCAGCGTTTCAAGATTTCCTAAATCCTAGGGGTGGGAGATGTAGGACAATTCTTGGCAAAGGTTTATTGACCCTTTCTTTCTGCCCCCCCCCGGCACTGCTGATCAAAAAATATCCCCCTATTTTCCTTCTTTTTCTGTATGACTCTTGGAGGTTGGACAGATTACAGAGGTTTTCTCCACTTTCTGTGTGTGTGTGTTTTCTGTTTTCTAGAACTTGGCTGAAATAGAGTGAGGACAAAGCCTCTTGTTCTCCCTCTGCCTTGGAGGTGTGTATTTAAAAAAAAGATCAGCATGGGAGAGTGGGGGAACTGGGGAGAAAATATACACAGGCTGGGAGCTTAATTTGGATGTGTCTGAATGCATCCATTCATAGTGATGAGGAGGAAGGCATTTGCCCACTTCATTAAATCCTCTTGCCATTTTCATAGCTCAGTGGGTAAGCAGGCAAGAAGTTTCTCCCATATTTAATCCCAGAGGAACAAGCAAAGCCCATCAAGATGGTGAAAGACCTGAAAACCAAGCCCTGTGAGGAACAGTTTAGGGAACTGAGGATACAGAAGAGAAGACTGAGAGGTGACACATTAGCCATCTTTAAATATCTGATGTAGGGGTGCCATGTAGAAGATGGAGAGAGCTCGTTTTTTGCTGCTCCAGAGACTAGGACATGGAACAATGGCTTCAAACTTCTGTCTAAACATTTGGAAGAACTACCTGATGGTAAGAGCAGTTCAATGGTGGTACATACTATCTCAGAGTATGATAGAGCCTCCTTTGGATGTTTTTGAACAGAGGCTGGATGGCTATCTGTTGGAAGTGTCTTGCCTGCATGTAGAAGATAAAAGGATCTTGTTTTGCTGCTCCAGAAACTAGGACACAAATGGATGGATTCAAATTCTAAGGAAAGAGATTCCACTTAAACGTGGTGGTGTTTCTTTTTGTGTGCCTTCAAGTTGTTTCTGATTTATCACGACCCCAATGTGACTCTATCACTGGGTTTTTTGGGGCTGAAAGTGTGTTGGTTTTTGCTCTCTCCCAGACCGGGGAACCATGCAGAGCTGGACCAAACAATAACCCTTGGCATATATTACAGACAACACCTAGGTATCCCCTTCTGGGTGTATGGTTTGAGGATTTCCTGCCCTCTCTCAAAGGGTCAGGTGTTCGTTGGCTTTTTCTTGGCTTAAAACAACTGTTGCGAGAAACATGCAAAACTAGTGCGAAATGGCAGAGCTGGCCAGCTTGGACAGATGAATGCCTGAAAAGACTTGGATAGCAACTGCTGGCTAGAAAAACCAATCTGTTTGATTGTTGTCATGTTATTTGGATGTTGGACAGTGCCGCAGGAAGTACTGTTTGAGACAGTTGCCAATAATGCACACCTTTGACCTGTGAGAGGCTGCTGGTTTTGCTGAGATTTCAGGATGAGAAGCTGGGGGGGACTGTTCACGGATTTGCTTTCCCCGGAATCTTAGTTTCTTTTTTTAAAAAGAAGCTTCTAGTCCTGTTGATAGCTAAGATTTGCCTGTGAGCCTCTGGAGCTGTCGCTTCTGGTATTTAGCAGAATTTCAGCATAAGAGAACATGTGATAGGAAACTTGGAAATAATACTGGCAAAACTCCATGACATCATATTGTGTCTCCAGAATCTCAGTTTTCATGCCTTTTTTCCCCCAAAGACAAGTTTCTAGTTCTTAAGGCTATTGATGTAGGCTGATAAAACTGTGTACGGTGTATTATAGAGATTTCAAAAGCATAGAAGCATTGACTAGATAAGGTTTCCAGTTGTCTGATGTGAGACTTTAGTAAAACAAGACATCCCTCTCTCTGCAGTTTTTAGATTTTTGGGTGGGATTGTACTGAATCTCCTTAGGCTAAGCTGTTTCTTGGCTTAGAGCAATCTGTAGGGGTCCTTTTTGTGCGTCTCCTTCTGCCCTCCAAGCTTCAACAAGCTCCCCTAAATGCAGCTTTCATCCCAAGGTGAGTGCTTTTAAAATAAATGACAATGCCCTGAGGTGGTTTGTGAGAGATTGTCATTTCCGCCAAAGATAAGAGAGAAAGAGCCAAGGACTTAGACTTTTGTCTCCTTTTCTTAATTTTAGGAAATGGCGGCATGAGAGATTCATCCCTAGGAGCTTGGGATTCTCTGAGGTTATTCCAGAGGTCAAAAAAATGACAGAAATGTCTGTATCTAGTCTTGATGCATTGTCGTGTGTAGATTGATCATGGAGTGTTTCTGAGGCTGAGAGTATGATGTACGCAACATCTCCCAGTGGGTTTCCATGGCCAAGCGGGGAATCAAACCCTGGTCTCCTGGGTCATAAACCAGTGCTCAAACGACTGCATCACGCTGACTGTAGTCTTGATGCATATGTATCTGAAAAATCATTCCTGTGAGGAGAAAGGGCATAAGCCTGGCGGCTTGGCACGAGATATGTGAGATGGTTACTTTACAGATTTCTCCTCATTGATAAGCTCCTTGGAGAGGAGGAAGAGAAATCGAAATGTAACCAGTCTGAGGGGAAGGAGGATGGGTGGAAGGAAATAGAGACAGAAAATGAGAGAGGCGAAGAGAGAGTCCTTCCTTGGCCACACATGGAGGAAACCCGATTCCAGGACAGCTGGGGCACAGGTGGCTGCAAGGAGATCAGCCTTCTCTTGACAACTGCCACGGTTTTTTTAAACACGGGGAGGAACTAGGAAGGGATGCAAGGAAAGGGACGGGAGAAGCCAGAACAGCCATTCCAAAGCAGGTAGAAAAGAGAAAAGAAGAACGGCAATTGGCTGAGTGTTAGGGGACAGCCATCTTATTTTGCAACACGCTGTTCAGCCAGCCAGCCCATGTTGGTCTTCTTTGACTGCTAGAAGCTCTCCTAGGGTCACTGAGAGAGAAGGCAGTGGTTATTAATATTTCATTTTATTTTAATGCTGACTTTTTGTCAGGACCTGATCTGGACCTTGGGTGCCCATTTTCTCCACCTTGCCTCGGCCCCCTTCACACAGACACACGCTATTCTACTTTTCCCCCTTTTTGGAAAATAGCAGTGGCTGCTTGTCTCAACAAGATAAGCTTTTAGTGGGTTTCCAGTGCAAGTAACCATTTTAGGTTTTCCACAGTGCCCGGTGACATTCCATCAGTCCAGGAAGGCAATTCTCTAAGGAGTGTGGAAATGGATAGTGTTTTGATCTCTCCTCCCAGAATCCTTCCTCCAGCAGGACCAGTGGTCATGGATTCTGGGAACTGTAGCCCCCAAAAAGGAAGCTTTCCAAGCTCTTCAGGTTGCTGTCTCTCAAAGTGTTATCCTTATTGATATTTATCCTTGTTAATATGTATATCATGCAAGCTAACGCCTGCAACTCTTTCTCTCCCCTCTCCTCTTCCTCCTCCTCCTATTCTTTCCCCCGCATTCCAGGTATCCCAACTCTCATCGTCCTGGATCCCAAGGGGGAGGTGATCACCCGACAAGGCCGGGTGGAGGTGCTGAACGACATCGAATGCCGAGAGTTCCCCTGGTACCCCAAGCCCGTCCTGGAGTTGACCGACTCCAATGCCGTCCAGCTGAACGAAGGCCCTTGCCTGGTCCTGTTTGTAGGTGAGGAAACAATTCTTTTTCTCCCCTCCTGCCTGCTTCTGTCAGTGTCCGTAACTGGAAGCCATTTCCCCTCCCTTCTCTTGATCTCCTATCCAAAAAGGAAAGCAAAAATCCACATGATGTGGAATGTCGCTTCCTGACAAATTTAGCTGTTGTCTTAGAATGTTTTGAGCCCTCGTGGTTGCAAAGAGATCCTTGGTGTTTGGTAGGTAATGTGCTGCTGTGATTATAATTCTTTTTTCATAAGTGTTATGTTTTTGTTATTGTTGCTGTTCTTTTTCCACCTTCAACTTTACTCAGGTTTATGGCAACACTCTCCTAAGAATTGTTTGGCAGGATTTATTGAGAGGAATATTGCAGTTGCTGTCCTTTGAGGTTGAGAGAGTGTGACTTTCCTAAGGGTTTCTGGGCTGAGCAAAGATTCAGACTCCGGCCGCCCAGAGTCCTAGTCCAGCAGTCAAACCGCAACAACACAGCAGTTCAGTAGACTTTGTTGTGTGATGTTATGTGTTTTCGAGTCTACTCTGACTTAATGCTGACCTTGTCCTGGGGGTTTTTAGGCAATATTTATTCAGAGGAGTTTTACCATTGCCTTCCTCTTAGGCAGAAAGAGTTTCCTTTACGTTTCCGTGGCTGAGTAAGGATTTGAACCCTGGTCTCTTAGAGTCCAACAAACTATGACACCACACTGGTTCAACAAGCTTTCTTGTGTGTTGTTACATGTCTCTGAGTCCGCTTTGCTGTCCCTTCTAATTTGACGACTCTTAATATCTCCAGAGTTCCTCCACCTCATAACAATCTTACAGACATCTCAAAATTTCTGCCTGTGAACAAACCCAAGGAAAGCTAGCTCCTGTTAGTAGAGAGAAGGCTGTATCCCACCCAGACAGTGGCCTTTCTGCCCACCCCAGGAGATGATGTACGTTAATAGGATGAGGTGTTGTCGTGTGTCTGCCGAGTGCTTTTACAAGGGCCATTCCATGCGCTGAGCTCACTGCTTTTCTACCCGGACATCCTCTCCGCATCCGTTGATGGAGGGCTCCAGCTGTGTCTGAATGCGGTTGTTTGTAACCCCCTGGAGTGTTGGGCCAGTCCTCTTCCTTTTCTGCAGCGCATACTTCTGAGCACCCCCCCTCGCCCCACAGTTATGGGTTTGAATTAATGGCATCGGATGTGGGCCTGTGTATGTCTGCGTGCACAGAACCTCCCCATATAATGAATTCATTTGCTTTCAGTTTGATCTCACTCTTTAACGGGTGATTTCTTCCCAGCCCTGCTTTCCGATTCCTGGCGTGCACAGCAGGCATGCTCTGGCGCACCATTTAGATCCTTTTCTTTCCAGTCGGCCTATGGCCAACCTGCTCTTTCATGGATCTTCTTGCAGCGGGCAAATCCGCTTGGGTCATTTGTACATCGTCTTTACATTCCTTAGGAGACAGACAAGGCTGAGACAACAAAGAAAATCCAGCCCAGAGAGTTTAGTTCCCCTTATCTTTTTAGTAATGATGAATATATTCTGATTTTATTTTCTTGATTATAAATAAATGTGGCTGCCAGAGTCTACTTAGTGGCCTCTGGAAGCCCCCAAACCAGACAGAAAGTCCTCAAAATGTATAAAAACATGGGATAATGCCTCCACCCCATTCTGGCAGGCACCCCAGAATTCTGTACCACCCCCAAATATTGCCGTCTCAAAACACAAGCATGCTTGCCCCCCCAACTGATTCTCAGGGATGTTCACACATTTGGTTGTACCTCTCCATTCACAAACTGCTGGGAGAATTTTTTGGATGGTGATGGGCAAATTCTTCTCCCTTGCTTTTCAGCCAAACCATTCATCATCCATCCTTGCCCTTTTGAACCAACCCCGCCCCCAGCCCCAATTCTCTGTTCAAGCCTTATTACACAAGGATCTTGCATGACCTTCCAGGAACCATCCCCTGCTGTGTCGTGGGGCGAGGGGGGAGGGAATAGATGGTTGCACAACCTGGGGTGTGATTGATGGGGACCTGCTTTGCTAATGATGGACAGCTCTGGAGGGGGGCAACATAATAACCGGTCCCCCCTTCACGTCCCTTCCTCAAATGAGACAGAAAGTCAGCACATTTGACCGTGGTGATGGTGGAGGAGAGCATAATCCAGGAAATATTTCCAGGGGTTTTAGAGAGTGGGTTGCATCACCAATGCCCCCACACAACATGACACACCATTAGCCTCCCGGTGTTGTCATCGAGGAACAAATGTCAACCTCACCCCAACCCCACCACCCTTGGAGATGCCATATATCTCTGTCACTCTTGCCGAGACAAATGCTGACCGTAAAAAATAGAAGGACAGACTACCAGCCTCTTTATTTTACATAGGGTTTTTTTTAAGATCTTTTCTGATAAAGAAACCTGACAGCATTCTTCACAACAAGAATTTTAAAAAGACAAATACAGAAGCCATCAACCCAGTAATATTCCTCCCTTACGGAAAAGTGTGTACTGGAAGACTGTAGCCAATTGGAACCAGTTATCTATCTCTTTGTTGACTTTTGTCTGTAAAAATGGATTTTGATTCTTCCAGTTCAAACTGTAGCACTTGGTTTTTAGGCATATTGTTAAAATGTGTGGTATACCCTTCCGCTTCCTTAGTTTTTCAGGAAATTGTTTTATGTGTTTTATTTCTTTCTCTTTCTCTTTCAATAATAAAAAAGGCAAATTGAAAACAATAAAATCACTCAGTCATAGAGTTTATTACATATAGCCACGGGCCTTTAGAATAGACAAAATATGCTAGGGAAATTTCAGTACCATGCTTAGATTGAAAAAGGACTATTGTAAGTACTTCACGAACTACTTACGAAAGCAATAAAATAAAAAGTAATAAAGGCCATAACACAGCCAAAAAAGGAGGAATATGCATGACATAACTCAGCAGTAAAAATGTAAAACACCCTCTTGGTTGACCAGTATGACAAAGCCCGATACAGAAGAGGCAGAGCCCACTTTTCAAAAGCCTGCAACAATTTTAAAACCATCTTTGCCAGGTCCGATTCTTAAATTAGGAAAAATCTCCACAGCCTGGGTGTCACCATGAAGAAGGCCAGCCTGCCAGTGAATCCAGACATTTGCTGCCATCCCCAGGCCCCTTCTGTGGTCTTTGACAAAACGGTGTCCGAAAATAGCCCCTTTGTCCCACCAAGTGCAACCTGTGGCCGTGCGCATGAAGCTGCCAGCCACCCATTGGTGCCCTTTTCTGAGGCACACTATTCTGTCTCATTGGGCCAGTTATGCTCAAACTAGTGGTGTGTGGATTAGTACTGATCCCCAAGCCATTGGCTGGTGGTCTCCTGGTGAGGTGAACTGTATCACAGGGCTTTCTGGGGGCTGAGAGTGTGTGATACGCCCAGGGTTACCCAGTGAGTTCCCATGGCTGAGTGGGGAGTCAAAACCTGGTCTCCAGGATCATAGTTCAGTGCTCAAACCACTATACCATACTTTTACTGGATGATGGTTTTTCAGACAACTTCCTTGACCAGTCTTTGACCTGCTGTGGTGTAGATGTGGAATTTTGATAAAATGGGTTTACTCTCCCTGCATCTCTTTAGATGTCCCATGGAACTTTTCAGCTTTGTTAGTTAATTGGGTTTTGAGACAGGGTTTTAAAACTGTTTGAGTTCTTTGTGAGCAGTAGCAGGACAGAAAGATTTTGAAGCAGTAGCAAATAAAAGTAGGCCATAATTCCACAGGAGTGCAGAAAAGCGGCTGTCTAGACACAAGGCTGGGGAGATGTCTTTGGTGTGGTTGTAGCTTCTGAAAGATTTCCTCTGGAATTTATCCAGTTGGCCAAATTTGGCTGACAAGGGGACGTCTTGGCTAGAAAACACAGCTTCTTCCTGGCTGGAGACGCAGCTGATATGAAAGACAAGGGTGTGCAGACTGGAGAAGAAGAGAAAGCACCTTCAAATCCAGAGTGCACAAAGTGTAGACAGTGGGATGTGTACAATCCTTGGGGGCCCCGAGTGCACCTCCTGAGGTCCCCAAAGGTCCCAGAACCCTAAAAAACTACATTTCCAGGCAGTTTGCCCCACCTTTTGATGGCTCAAATCCTGAAAAAATGCAGCATTTTTGCTCCCCCGGCCCCCACATTATATATCTGCTAGAAGCCCCTCTTCAAATAGACCAAAATCATCAAAATTGAAGCTAGAAGTGATGTTGCTCACTACCTGACTCAACATAGGCCAATCTTGAAGCAGTTTTAAGCTGTTTTGGTGGCGGTTGGAGGTGAAGAATTATGAAGAAAAAATGTGTATTTTAATTTGTTTTTCTGGGGTCTTGGAGCTCTGGTGTGACCTGCAGGTGGGGGGATGTCGTGGTCGAAATTTGGCCCGTGCCCCTCCAGTTGTCCACCCTTGTTGTAAACAGTAAGGACTAGAACCTTGATGTTTGTGTGGACCTTTTTATTCTTCAAGGATAGGGCTGAAGACCTCTTGTAAAACACCCCTGTGTGCAGCAGGAGCAGTCACCAACAATGCCTCTTGTTTACTCCAGGCCAAATGCCCGTTCAGTTACGCATCAGCTTTCCTCTCTCCTTTCTGTCTCCACAGATTCCGATGACGACGGAGAATCCGAGGCGGCCAAGCAGCTGATCCAGCCCATCGCTGAGAAAATCATTGCCAAATACAAAGCCAAAGACGAAGAGGCGCCGCTGCTGTTTTTCGTGGCTGGAGAGGTAGGGGTCAGATTGGGTGAGGGAGGGCATCCGGCAGGGCCAGTTCTTGTACTGTAGGGGCTGTTGGTGCCTTTTACAGCGGGAGTGGGAAAAATGCAGCCCCAGGTGCTGGTTTTGTGGCCCCCATGAACCCCTCTCTCTTAAAAGTCAGTTTCCAGCTCCCTTCTGGTCAGGAAAAGGACCCTTCTAGAATCACAGAGTAAGAAGAGACCTCAAGGACTATCGGGTCCAACCCTATTCTGCCGTGCAGGAAACGGTCCTTAAATGGTCCAGAGAGGAGCTAAGATGTAGACGGAGATGTGGGTCAAATTGGGGCAAAAGCGCTGCCATGCAAGGGCCCCTGAGGTGAGCAGTAGGGGCCCCCTACCACCCCAACAATTGTCCATTCCTCTTTCAGTGTGCGTCTGGGCATCAAATTTAAAAGGGGGTTCATGCTCTATGTCTCTCCTGAGGAAACCCAGGGAAAGAGTGGCCAACAGAGATATTTTAAGAACATTTCCTTAGCACCCTTGCTGGACCCCAGTGCCCAAACTTTTGGGAGAACAGCTGGAGGGCTGTCAAACTGGGAATGCTCTGCGGTCTGATCATGCCTTCAAATTAAAACAAGGAAGCTTGAGTAGATTTATGAGCATTACTTGTACCACTTCCTTCTTTTCATCTATATTCCACTTTCTTCGTATAGGTCCCTTTCCTCCCATTTATATCCTCACAACTACCTCACACAACAGGTAGAGAGAGAGAGAGGCTGTCTCAAGTTCACCCACTCTGTTTCAGCGCCAGGTGGGAATTTCAGCTTGATTCCCCTTGTCCAGTACTTTAACTACTACAGCATGCTGTCGCTGAACAAGGCCCCATGTTGTGTAGGGGATGATGGGAGTTCTGTCCAACAAATCTAAAAGGTACTGGATTGAGGGAATCTTTCTGGTGACTGGTTTCCCCTGAAATTTATCCAGTTGACTGAGTGCGGCATTCAGAATACGGATAGGTTACCCCACACAGCCTTAGGAACTGTAATTTTGTGGGTGGATAAGTGTGGCACTTTTAGTATGCTCAGATGCTCTTTTGCTAACCCGGTGTTGGCAGCACAAAGAGGGAAGGGATGAAACCTCCATATACCAGGGCAGTCTTTGTTTATATTCTGCCCCCTTCTGTCCCACAGTAGCTGGTGATAGGAACAGATGAACTTTTGAGCAGAACCAGTAGATTTTCCATTCTTATGTGCTCCAACAGCTTGGAATGAGATTCCATGTACCATGGCAGTATAGCTTTGAATATTTCACCTCAGTTACAGGGTGCTGGCAGCTGCAAGCGGCTCTCCACAGGCATCTGGCTGGTGTAGATGATGATGGTGATGGGCATTCCTGCATGAAGTTACATTTCAAAAGTAACACGGCAGGAAAGGAATAATGGTATTTTTTGTACGCAACCAGTTAACATTTCTTGTTTAGGTTTTAGAGACATTGGAGTGAAATTTCCAGGGTTTTAAAATCTTTTAAATCTTTTTTAATATTTTTAAATGTTTTAATTTTTTTCTTTGCATTCTCTTATTGCTTGCAAGGTAGTGTGTGTTTGTTTTTTGAAGGCAGAAAAAAGTAACCAAAACAATAAGAATGCAGCAGGAAGTTACAAAAAGGGAAAAATTGAATTACCAGAACCAAACTGTCAGGTTAATTGCAACAGAGTTTCTTCTGGGTCTTCACTACAAAATAACTTTATAGAGAAGTATCTTCCCAAACTCTGCATTTAGCTTTCAAACCGCCCCCTTTCTGGTGGACCTGCAGCCTTCGGGAGTCTTTTTCCGAACCTGAAAGAACCAAAAAAATGCAAACGTACACCCAGAAAGGCATCCCCTGCTTTCCAGAAAACTCTTTGGGGCTCTTCTCTCTGGTCTAGATCCCTCCCCTTGCCCCCAAATGTAGCTGCAATCCGGGGCCACCCACCTTCTCCCCCACCTCTGGGATTTCTGAATATGTCCCTTGTTGGGTAAAAGCGAGCTCTAACTAGCCGTGGGGAAATATTCACTCCTCCTCGCCTTCGTCTTTTTCCAGACCCCTTCCCGCCCTTCTCTTTCTCCCATGCCTCTCGGTGGCTGGCAATACAAAAACAGGAACAAAACAACGCTGTCCTTCATTCATTCCCAGCGCCATCTGCTTGCCTGCTCCTCGGCTGACAGACCCCCTGAATGACCCATTCATCACCTCCTCTGGGGCGCCCCCCACGCCCCCTCCACCCCGCCAAGGGAAAGGGCAGTGGGTGCAGAGTGTGACAGGAGGGAGGGTGCCGCCCCGACATGTGCATTGATTTACGGGCACTGCGGTTTCGGAAGGGGTGGGGTCTGCCCAGCACCGCCTTTCTATCTGTGTTTGTGTGTGTTGTTTTTAAGCACACACTTCCCTTAAAATTAATAAACGCATAAGCCCGGCGGTCGAGAAGCAAATAGGTGAATGAAGTGAAAAGAAAACCTTGTGGTGCCCCACCCTTTTTGACCACCCATAACGGGTCAGTGGGAGACGCCCTCGCTCAGCTGCCTTTGGCTCCCGAGACCCTCGGATGAAGGCGACACGCCGACCTTGCGGGGCTGGGGGCAGGGAGGTTCCTTTGTCAAATCAAGAGCAAAATGTCTGCTGTATTTTAACTCTGGAATGGAAGAGGGTGGAACTAGTAGCAGTGGCCACATAGGTTTTGGGGCAGCGCCACTGTCAGCCAGCCCCGGCAACAATAGGGCTCCCTTCTGTGGGCAGAAATCTTGTCTAGGTTTGCGCCCATGTCACCGTGAGGCATGGCGCACCTCCTCTCCCCACCCCATCTCCCGATGCGTTGTTGAATTGGCTCTAGCCAATCGGAGAAGCAGTAATGGGCGATCCTAGTTTCAGGGCATTCCCCCACACCAATTTCAGTGGCAATGCATGGTCAGTCGGTGTCTGTCGCTTCCCCCAGTTCCAACCTGGGCTGTGTGTTGAGAGTTGATGGCCGCCATTTTGTAGTGCAAGAGAGGCGGCTGGAGGTGGATGGGGGGGCAGTGCTGCTGCAGACAGGCCCGCCTTGGTGGTCAAAAAGAGGGGAAAGGACGTGGCAGGATAAGCCGAGGCATAGAAGGTAGAAGGATTCCCTCTCTTTAAAGGAAGGAGAATTCACCTTCAAAGGTGGTCTGTTTCCACTTTAATAATAAATAGCCATTTGCTTATCATTAGCCATGTGGCACAGCAGTTAGAATGGGAGAATATGGTGAGAGAGACCCAAGGTCAGATCCCCACTTGACAAGTGAAGCTCCCTGGGTGACCACGAGCCAGCCATTTTCTCTCTGCCTGACCCATCTCGCAGGGTTGTTGGGAGGGTTAATGGAGGTGGGCGATGGATGCTGCCTTAAGGAAAAGCAAAATATAAATGTAATAATTAACTACAGGACTTCAAAGCAGACAAAGGCAAAGTACAGCCTTCCAAATGTTGGAGAACAACAGCTTCTGTTGGTCAGCACAGCCATGGACGAGGAATGCTGGGAATTAGAGTCCAACAATGCCTAGAGGGCTGGATTTTTCCCCACCTGTTTTAGAGTCTTTCAGCACTTTACATGCCTGCCTGCCTTAAGTCTTCACATCATCATCTCTGTAAGGTGGCCCAGGCCTCTTAATGCCTGTGCTACACTTTGTAAGAGAGAAAAAGACACGGGCCCATGCCGTGCAGATATTTTCTCAACAAGAAGTGTGATGGAATTCTTGTTATTTAAAACAGAATTATTTTTGGGGGGGGGGCTCTTTTTTTCCCTTTAATTTGGTAAGCTGCTTTTCCATGTCCTTGGGCAGAGAGTCCCAGAAATGAGTAAGAAATCTAGACAGAGACTTGACTGTTTGCAGGTCTTTTAGTCTAATTAAATTAGTGAGCTGTGTTCTCTCACACACACTTGCAGCAACACACATGCACACTCGAGCAGCAGAGCCATCATACACAAATTCATCATATATAAATTCAACCAGGAAATAATTCACAAGCCTTGCCTTATTCTGCCCATTTTTTTAGCCTCTATGAAAAGAAAGTCTGCTCAATGGATGTTGACATTGTGCTACCCACCCACCTCTTTTTTAGATGCCAGCAAGTGTTGCACACACTTGCGCGTCTGGGCCCATTTTCCTAACCAGCCATAAGGTCTAGAAACTTAACCTGACAGTTTGAATTGAACTAAAAGTAAAACTGACTTCTTAGGTTGCTGTACAGTCAGCCCTCCATATCCATGGGTTCTTTATCCAACTAACCAGACGTGGCTTGAAAATAGTCAAAAGAAAAAGAATTCTAAAATGGCAAACTTCAAATTTGCCATTTTATATAAGGGATGCCATTTTACTACAGTAGGACTGGAGCATCCACGAAGTCTCGTATCCATGGGGGCTCCCAAAACCCAACCCGAGCAGACACTGAGGGCCCACTGTGTATTTGATTGGTGTAAAATGTAGCCACAAATCTGTGTATGTGTAAGGGAATTAGGATGGGGGAGAAGAGGAAGAAGGGAAGGAAGGCAGACAGGCTCACTCACTCTCCTTCATTTCTCCAGGGTCCGAGACTGTTGGTGTGTCCTTTCAAGTCATTTCCAATTTACACCAACCCAAAGGCAAGCCTATCTTGGGGTTTTCCTCTGCAAGATTTAATCAGAGGAGGTTTGTCATTGCTTTTGCATGAGGCTGAGAGGGTGTGACTTATCCAAGGTCACTCATTAGATTTCCATGGCTGACTGGGGGATCTGAACCCTGGTCTCTCCAGAGTCCTAGGCCAGTGCTCAAACCACATTACCATCCCCGGCTCTTGGTCCCAGACTTCATCCAGGAAAAAAGCTGGTGTGCAAGAGGAGTTCACTTGGATTCCACCAGCTGCAGTTGCATTTGGGTTTCTGCTCCCTGCTTTGCTGCCTCCTCCACCCCCAAATAAATGGGGAGAAGGCTTAACCTCTGGCCTGGCTTTCACCCTTTTGAAGCAGGCAGGCAGAAGGGGGCTTTCAGCCCCAGCCCCTGACCCGAGTTCTCATTGTGGCTTGATTGACAGGCTGGGTTAGGAAGCAGGATTGTTACTAGCTGAGACAAAGGGCAGCGTTCTTTTTCTCTCTCTTCCTCTCCTGCCATCCGAACCTCTGCTGTATAGCAGGGCCTCCCTTGTGCTGATGATAATGTGCATTTCAGGCAGGGCCTGTTGTTCTTTGCAGAGTCTTGCAAACAAATAAGAAATAGGCCCCTGCCTGGAAGGGGCCTGAAATCCAGCACATGTCTGCCTGTGCGGGCTTTGAGGAGCTCATGGGAGGAAAATGAAAATGATGGCTTTCCGCTT
Source organism: Ctenosaura bakeri (assembly GCA_948474755.1). Lineage (NCBI taxonomy): Eukaryota > Metazoa > Chordata > Lepidosauria > Squamata > Iguanidae > Ctenosaura > Ctenosaura bakeri. The sequence goes on along the minus strand of CAOLHI010000072.1, from coordinate 367,691 downwards.
TTGGTGCACTGCCTTCGTGTAAAGAGGTTCCACTTAGGGGTCCCCTCCAAATTGCCACCCCACCTCATCTTCTCCTGTGGATTGCTCCCATCCTTCCACAAAACGGATGGCATATTTTTGGGAGAGGTCACGGCGTAACAGTTTGAGCCTTGGACTACAGCCCTGGAGACCAGGCTTCAGTTCCCTGCTTGTCCACTGGGTGAGCGTCACACATTCTCAGCCCCAGAAAACCACATACTAGGCTTGCTGTCAATCAGAAACAACTTGAAGGCACACAGCAACAACAGTGCCGGCTCTGGTCTGTTTCGCACTTAGCCCTAGTAGAAAGGAGCGTTGATACCGGAGGCTTTATGAATTGAGCTATTTTTGTCAGCTTTTTCAGAAGCGATCTGTTACTTCTCTAAGTGGGTTTTCCCTTAGTTCTGTTTGTCTGTCCCCCTTGTATCTACAGGACGACATGACCGACTCCTTGCGGGATTACACCAACCTCCCCGAAGCCGCCCCTCTCCTCACCATCCTGGACATGTCCGCCCGGGCCAAGTACGTCATGGATGTGGAGGAGATCACACCTGACATCGTAGAAGCCTTTGTGAATGACTTTCTTATGGACAAGCTTAAACCCGAGCCTATCTAAAGCAGATTAGAGGCCGGACATGGGAAAGCAGGAGGGGTGTGCCTTTTCTTGCGTCACCGCCCCACTCCGCTCAGACTTTATTTAAAAGAAAAAATTGCAGGATTTTTGCCAAACTCGGTGCACAACCCAACTCTTTCAATGGTCTCGCGGTGCCTTGTTTTGAAAGCAGCGTTTCTCCTCAACTCCTCATAATTAAACTCTTTTAAAGGTGCTGTTCTGAGTGAGGAGATGGGGGAAGCGCGGGGCTTGGCTTGTACCCTCTCGATTGTTGTAGCCTGAAGCGTGTCTGCGTTCTGTTTAGACCCGGCCCTAGGCGGCCGATAGCTCTTCTCACGTAGGTGCCATCTTAAGTTTTCAACATGGCAGTTTTGCAGGTTGGGGTTGCAAGACCCAGGTCACCCATTCAGACAAAGCAATAAGCACTCCCTCTGCTTCTTCCTGTTCACATCATTTCAGTAAGGGAACTTTTCCCCACAACAGAGGAGAAATCTGGCCGGGGGGAACGGCTCACCTTCCTTGGCCGTCCAAAGCGAGAAACCTTGCCAAGGACTGAAACTGGGTTCACCTATCATGGTTTCCCTCCCAAGGGATTCTGGGAATTTCAGCTTGTTGAAGGAAGAGAGGCAGGCCTCCTCCGGGAAGGGTTCAATACCTTTTCTCAATTACAGTGTCCAAGGGTGGTCTCTCCATGGGGAAAAGCAGGTGGGGGGTCCACTGAGATGTCTTCATGCACGAATGCAACATCTCATGGGCATAAAGTTTTTTCGTAGGGGGAAGCCTTGGGTTCCTCAGTGACAAAAAAAAAAATCCGTGTGAGCTGTGCAGTCTTAATGTGGTTCAGTAGAGGAGGAGAGGAAGCAGAGGGGTACCTAGCTGTCCTTGTGTTGGTGAGAAGATAAACCCTCATGAGATGGCCAGACTAGGAGGTTATATGTCTTACAGCTGACTGGAGGTCTACATGCTCTGGACTCTTGATGCCAGTTTTTTTTCCTCCCCTTGTCTCTTACGAGAGCAGAGCTTTCACCCTTTCCTGAGAGTCTGGGTTGAGGAGGCCCCTGTTGTGGTCTGACCCTTAGCAGAAAAGGTTCAGGTAAGTGGGAGCTCCCTCATAGCAACTTTACAACCAGCCTTGCCATCAAAACATGTACTTGGCCTGGCTTGGAAGCCAAATTCTTCTTTTCTCTGGGAAAAGGAGGGCGTATCTCTGAGCCACCGTGGCATAGTGGTTTGGAGACCAGGGTTCACTTCCTCACTCAATGGTGGAAACCCACTGGGTGAACGGGTGTGTCACACATGCTCAGACCCAGAAAACCCGTGATAGGATCACCATAAGTCAGAAATGACTTGAAGGCACACAATTGCTGAGCACACCCTTTCCCCCCACCAGTGCTGGGCTGAGTCCAGCTGCTGTTTCCTGCTCTGAGTTCACACCTCCTTCCCCATAGTTGTTAGGGATTGGGGGCTGGGTATGTGAACAGACCGTCAAGCCAAATTCCAAGGTGAGCAGAGGGTGGTGGTTCCATTTCTTTAAAAGTGTGGCCCATGACAACTGTAATCACAGAGTTTTCCATAGCTTGCCTGCCATTTGGTTCACAGGCAAGTATAGACTCCTGTTTTGCAGCGATTCAAAGTTCTGCATCATGGAACTGGCCTTGCTAAATTGAACCTGGGCGCAGTGGGGAAGAACACCAGAAGAGCTCTCATGCTGCATTTGACCATGGGAAGCTCACAAGTAGGACATGAAAGCACCAGCAACTTCGCTTTCATACTGCCCAGCGACTGGGATGCTTCCGTCAGGTCCTGTGGTAAGTCGGTCAGCTATCTAGGTGAGTTTCCCATGAGCCCTGAACAGGTTTGAACTACCATCTGCTGCCTGTGCTGAGAAATTAGAATCCACACCTCCCCACAACCTCTCTGCTCTCAGCGACTTTAAAATGAAGCATAAGGTTAATTTAGATATTTTCCCCCACACTTTTCCTCTTCATCTCCTTCCTTTTAAATCCCTCTTTCTCTCTCTGAAATCCCTGCTCCTGTACACCCAGACAGAACTGGTTTAGTTGGCTGAGCAACTCTCCGTCAATGTGATTCTGCCTTGTTTTGACAGTACGGTTTCTAGATGATTCGATGGGTGGGAAGAGAATGGATGCATCGGTTGAAGAGCGCAGAGGATGTTGTAAAAACTGTACATGGTGATTGGAACTTTGTAGTAAAAACTGTTCTAGTAACCGAACTTGCCAGGAGTGTGGTTTGCTGTCACACGGCCAAGTCGGGCATGAAACTTTGGGGAGCGGGCCGAAAGGACGATTCCGGCAAAGCAGCCAGTGTGACGAACTTGAAAGTTTTTAGCTTGTTTTAGGAAAAGCAGATTAATGCAAGGGAAATGGGAGTAAAAACTACACCAAAGTGACACAGCCTGGAAATCAGTTGAAAGTTCTACCCAAAATGTTACCAGCTGAGGTGGGCAAACTTTGCAGCCTCGTAAGTCTGCCATTCAGCAGGTGCGTATAGTGGGCTGTACACACAACCGCACATATGGTTCCCCAGATTTCTGGGCTTCGAGGAGGCATTACCTACCCCTGGCCTCACCAATTCTGGGTAAAACTGCTGGAATAGTGATGAAATTAAATCATTCCTCAGCAACTCTCAGAGCTGGAGGGAGGTGGGATGCTTTAACCTCAACCCCTGGCCCAGAATCAACAAACGGGGGTTGCCTGTTATGAGTAGCAAGAAGCTAGCAATCCGAGAGCAGAGATTCTCTGTTATTCTCTATCAGGCAATTTCATACCAGAGATCCCTGGGAGCATAGCTTAGAGATTCCAGTGGTTCTTTCAGAAAACTGGTCATTTTGGGGCAGTAGCTGGGGTGCAATTAGATGCTGTTAAGGATTCTCTAGGGCCAGGGGCACAGCCCTACAGATATATCTTGCAACATTTGGGTGGCAACTTGGCTCTTCTTACCAACATAAAGCGTCCTGTTCTTACACAGTGACTGAGCACCTTGTCTGATGGTGAGGAGTGGGTATAGAAAAGGGTCCACACCACAACCCCATATGACATGCCAGCAAATCCCACTGCTGTGGGTACCACAGCTGACCTCTGCCTGCCACCTGTGAAAGGTCAACTCTTGATTTATGGGTAACCCTATTACAGGACTTTCTTGGCAAGATTTATGGCGAAAGGGCTCACATATACTGCCACCTTGTGGTGAAATTACAGTTGACAGCTTGTGTTGCTGATCAAAAACATCCCTGTGTGTATGAGCCAGCGTGAGGTAGTGGTTTTGCGTGTTGGATCTGGGAAACCGGGGTTTGGATTGGTGCCTAACTGTGGGTATCCACTGGGGGACCTTGGGCAGATCACCCCCTCTCAGCCTCTGAGGAAGACAGGCAAAATTTTGCCAAGAAAACCCCACAGTATGTTTGCTTTAGGGTTCCCATAAGTCAGAAATAACTTGAAGCCACACAACATGTCCATACATATATACACACATGCATATATTAAAAAAATAGTATTTAACACTATTTTTAGGGATAACTGTATGCAGGCTTTGGAGTCACACAGAAGCCTTTGGGACATCCATCCCAAAGGAACATCTGAAACATGTTTTCTGGCAGGTGGAAACAGGATTCTGAAGCGGGAAAGGGGTGGAGAAAGCAGCCACGTTGGTTCAACTGGTTTTGCAGATTATTAAAGCTTGTTGCTGAGATTTACTGCTCCCTCTTAGAAAGCCTACGGCAAGATGAAAAGACACAGGGAAGCTTTACTAACCATAGCCTGTCCTGCTTTTATAAACAGACTTGGAGAGAGAGAAGGAGCAAGTCTTTATTCTGGGCACATCTGATCTCCATGTAAACAGCACGGCCGCCTGTCAGCAGAAAACAAGAGCAGTCTTTAATCTGCTGGTTTAAAACACTCAGAAGCAATCTGTGCTAAAGACAGGCCGCCTGAGTTTTCAATTTGGAGGCTGAAGCGGGGGGGGGTGGGAAGCTACTGGAAACGGACGTGTTTTCCAAGCATGTGACAGAAAGGAGTTTGCAAGCTCAGCCCAACCTGGTGTGGAAGGGAAAAACTTAACCGCAGAAGGAAATAAGACCAGAACCAGGCAATGACACGGACCTGCCTGAACAAACAGGCTGGAACTGGAGGGGGAAGCGGGGCAAGCAACCTGTGGGGTGGGCAGCCCAAAGTAGCCTGCCAAAAGTGACGGTCTGTTTTGTGCCGTTGGCACAGGGTCAAAAAAAGTCAGTGATGTCATTCTGAATCCTGTGCCAGCTGCTGAGTCACACAGGCAGCAATGTCATTTTTCTGCCAGGAAAAAAAAGGGGGGACTGGGTGGGGGAAAGCTCTTCCAAAGTGGAAGTTGGCAGACGCTGCGGTGGGGTGTTTTGGCGCTCTCACCTCATGTGGACAGGGCTGGAGCAACCCTTGCATTTCAAAACAAGAAACTTTTGAGTAAAAGTTGTTTTAGAAGAAAGCAGCCTGGATGATCCAAGGTGTGGGTTGTGTGGATCATTTCACTGGGAAAGTTCCCCCTCTCATTCCCTGTGCCTAGAAAGCAATAAACGGATGTGCTCATTTTCTAAACACAAGCCTTTTTTTTTCCTTAAGTTAAAGGGTGGCACCATTTTAGGAGTATGGAGTCCACAGAGAGACAGACCTGATATGAAGAAAGATTGCTTCCAGTGCCACCTGCACCAGTCAATTAGCGCTGAATGTTAATGGCAGGCTCCCTGGAAATCAACCTTCTGAAGAGACGTACTTGGGGATAAAAAATACAATTGACTCTGAAGCTCCATTGACCCTCTTCCTTTTAGTTTCTGGGCTCCTTCCATAAAGATGCTGCCTTGGAGCTGTGGAAGCAATTTCACCAAGATGGTGGAAAAGGAGTGCAGCTCCAGGGCTCTCAAACCAGTTTGGGGTGATGTAATTTTTCTTAATGCCCTTGCCAAGGGCTTCCAGTCTTCAGGGATTTCGTAGGAGCCCAGGGGCATGAGTTGTTTCGACTTCCACCTGCTGCTTTAGCCGCAGCTGTCTCTTGGCTTCAAAGAGCAGAATGCTCGCAGCCATGGCAGCATTCAGACTGTCCACTTCAGGGACAACGGGGATGAGTAACCTCTTCCCCTCTGTCTGCTGTGCCAGCTGCTTGGCCTCCTCACTCACGCCATGGGTCTCCCCCCCAATCACCACAGCCACAGGAATGTCCATCCACAGATCATGGTAGCACTGGACTTCCAGCTCAACTGGTTCCTCCTCTTCCAAGCTGTCTGAATTGCTGCTCCCATCCACTCGGGTGGGCTGGGCTTTCAGGTTGTAGGGCCTGGAGACCCAGCCGTGGCTGCTGGCCTTGGCTGGCGATGTCGGCGGGGTCTCAGCTCGGGGGGCAGCGTGGGAACCATCAGCCACGTAGACGCAGCTTCCGGGGAGAAGGTAGTTGGGTACCACCTCCCACTCCAGGTTAGAAATGATGGGGAGACGGAAATGAGCGCCCATCCCTGCCCGGAGTACTTTGGGCTCCCATGCGTCGACACAGCCTGAAGAAGCAGATGGGGAAAACCCTCAGAATGGGTCGACAGAGAGATAAACTGGCAGCAAATCAAGAACAATGGTGTGACAGAAAGCTAATCTTTTTTAGTCATTCTGTGGGCTCCAGTTGGTGAATCCTGGAATTGTAGTTTAAAATGAAACACAAAGGATTCCTTCACGCTCCACGATTACAGCACTACCATTCCCCTTTTAAGTGCTGTGGTTGCATCCTGTGGAATCCTGAGGTTTGTAGTTTGGGGAGACAGTAGAACTGTCTGGATGAGAATTCTTAACGCCCCTCCCTAAACTGCAAATCCCAGGAGGGAACCATCAAAGTGAAATCACAGACCTATAATTGTGGAGTGTGCAACAGTCCAAAGAAGATGTATAAGCCTGCTGACTCTAGAGGAGACCAAGCCCTCTCACAAAGCCTTTCCTCTCTCTACCCTCATTCCTCCTCCCCCAACTAAATCCTAACCCAACCCCATTCCTCTGCTTAGGTGACACAGCCTACCTTTGACAAGCAACACGCGGCTACACCCTGCTCCAGCTGCTGACCTCAGGATGGTGCCCAGGTTTCCGGGGTCACGGATGTTGTCACAGATGAGGGAAAGAGGCAGCTGGTGCTGCCGCGGGATGTCGGGATAAGTCATTTTGGTATGATCTGGCCTGGAGAAGATTCCTGAGGGAACAGATGCACAGACAGAGCGGGTGACACTTGGCTTGCCCACAGTACATGTGAAAGGGATCTAGGGGGTCTGAGTAGACCACAAGCTGAATATGAGTCAGCAGTGTGATGTGGCAGCTAAAAAAGCCAATGTGATTCTAGGCTGCATCAATACTAGAATAGTGTCTAGGTCAAAGGAAGTAATAGTACCACTCTTATTGCTTTGGTCAGACCCCACCTGGAATCATGTGTCCAGTTCTGGACACCAATCAATTCAAGAAGGACACTGACCAACTGAAATATGCCCAGAGGAAGGCAACCAAAATGGTAAAAGGCCTGGAGGCTGCACCCTATGTGGGCTGACTTGGGGAGCTTGGAGAAGAGAAGATTAAAAGGTGACATGATAGCCACGTTTAAGTACTTGAAAGGATGTCATAGGGAAGATGGAACAAAGTTGTTTTTTGCTGCTTGTGAGACGACTGTAGTGGCTTCAAACTACAGGAAAAGAGATTCTAACTAACATTAGCAGAACTTCCTGGCAGTAAGAGCTGTTTGACAGTGGAATATGCTGCTGCCTGAGAGTGTGGTAGAGTCTCCACTCTGGAGGTTTTAAACAGAGACTGGGTGGCCATCTGTCAGGACGTATGGCAAGAGGGATGGCCCAGAAGAGAGGAAATTCTGACCTGCAAGCCAAATCTGGCTTGAATGGCTTCCTTGTCTGGCCCACGGAGGCCTCTGCTTAAGCTTTGCTCCTTCAGCAAGTCACTCCCCCTACCCTCAAGTCCTACGCCTTGAGGCTATCCTGAAAAGTATCCCTATTAGGAGCAATCACAGAAAAATCAAGGTGGCAATTCATCAGTACCTCTAAGGTGATGGGGAAGGATAGGGGGCAATTCCCCTCCGCCACATTAGCACTTCCAGGAGCCATTTACAGATACCAATTTTGGCCAGTGACGGCTTTTTATGCGCACTGGCAGGGAGGAGGCTGAGGGCAGGCAAGATCATCTGCCTGCCACTTCTAAGTTGACCTACCGATCACTCCCTGAGGAGTCACAACGTCAGACCAGCTCTTGAGGTCTTCAAATTTCACCTTGACGAGATTGGCACCTTTTATCTTCGCCGCGGGCAGCCCCTTGATCTGATCCACGGTGCCGAAGAAGAACGTCTGCGGAACGGCGCCTGCCGCCAGAGCATCCAGGATGAGCCGCCTGCCTTCCAGAAGGATCTTCCCGTGCTTCTCGCGAAAGGCCCTCGACTTGGCAAGCGTGACCACTTTGCTGTTGAGAAAAAGATCTGCTAAGGCTTCTCAAATGGTCCAAGAACCACAGAACTGACTTAAGACCACTGGGCTGTGAATTTAGAGCTCCAGATTTAAGTTTCCAGCCCAGCGTACAACTTAACAGGATAACCCTTTGAGCTGGATCTATTTCACAGGGTTGTTTGGAGAATAAAGAGGGATGGACATCTCAGATTTAATAGGGGCAAGGTGTCATCAGATCCAAGTCCTGCTCTTTCTATTTTAAGCAGTGGTTCTCAACCTGTGGGTCGCGACCCCTTTGGGGGCTCAAATGACCCTTTCACAGGGGTCACCTAAGACCATCGGGAAATACGTATTTCCAATAGTCTTAGGCTCCATTCCCTCTTCAGTGGTGGTGCGCAAGCGTGAGCCACGCGCTTGCATCCTCCTGCCCCCTGTTCAGAAGGGACTGAAATTGCTCCTCCGCTACCAAGAGAACCTCCCGTCTGATGGGCCGGCTTGGGGGGGCAGCAGCAGCACGGAGGGGCAGGCCCCCTCTTCGCCATGGCCCCTGCCCCACTCGCCACAGAGGGGGGGTGCTGCGGAAGGGCTGGGGGGCCGCAAGGTGCCGCTTTTCCGGGGGGCAAGCTGCGCCCAGTGCAAAAGACAAAGGCGCTGGGGTTCCTCCCCCCCCGCGGCCAGGGTTGACACTTTGGAAACTTTTCCCACACTGCTTGCCCCCCCTTTGCGGAATCGAGAGCGAAGCAGAGCCTGGAGGGGGGGTTCTCAGAGTTTTTTCCCAGGGAAGACGTGCGGCTCCTCTTTCCCTCCCTGCCCGCCCCCCCATTCCTGGCCAGCGAGGCGGCCTTTGCCGGGGGGGGGAGGCATTGTAAATAATAAATGAATAATTTTATGGTTGGGGGTCACCACAACATGAGGAACTGTATTAAAGGGTCGTGGCATTAGGAAGGTTGAGAACCACTGATTTTAAGGATCCTTTCACTCTGCAAAATTATACAGCTTTGCTACCACTTTAACTGCCCCTGGCTGCAGCCTATGGATTTCTGAGATCTGTGGCCTCGTGAGGCCCTGGGGTGCTCTGAGAATTTTTAATACCTGATAAAACTATAAATCTCAGGATGCCGATGGATAGAAGCCTAGCAGTTAAAGCGGCATTCAAGTGCTTTAATTGTGCAGCGTGAAAAGGACATAAGGAAAGGATGCCTGAGCTCTGCAGCTGGGATCCTTTGGCGTCCTCAGCTGTGGAAGGGACATCAATGTTTTTATCTGAGCTGTGTGACTGCTGGGATGGAGAGCCACGCGAGGCGGCTACAGCCTCCTAGAGACAAAGCAGGACAGGCAAAGAACAAATGGCAATACAGCATTTATTTCTATACCGCTTATCAACTGAGTGTTATCTAAGCGGTTTACAATGTGTTTTAGCTAATTGCCCCCAACAAGCTGGGTACTCATTTTACCGACCAGCGGAAGGATGGAAGGCTGAGTCAACCTGGAGCCCGGCAGGATCGAACTCACAACCTTGTGGCTGCAGTACCGGCATTGAACCACTGCGCCACCAGGGCTCCATCAAAGGGTGGAAAGGGCTCTCTCTCTCTCTTTGGACTACAACTCCCAGCATCCCCCAGCCACTACTCTGCTGCTTGGGAAATAAAGTCCAAAACCAGAAGCTTTCCAAACCGAGGCTGGGAGTTGGAAGTCCAAAACGGAGCCTTCCCAGACTGGGAAGAAGAAGAACCAGGACTACCACCAGCCGACCCCGCCACCCACGGCGCAAAACTACAACTCCCAGCACCCCCCGCGGCCCCACAGGGCTCTCACCTCAGTCTCTTGTCTCCGGCGCCCGCTCGCTCGTAGCGCAGTTCGGGCTCTTCAGCTCCCGCTTGCTCTCGCCCCCGTGGGGCCCCTTTCTGCGGGGCCGCCTTCTCCCGGCCGGCCGGGGCTCGGGCCCGCTTGTTCAGCCCGGTCTCGGCCGGAGGAGGCGGGGGAACGGCGCCGGGCGCGACCCGCTGCTGCGAGACCGGGGGCAGGACGCGGACGGGGGTTCTCCTCAGCGCTCGCACCCCCCTCTTGCCGGTGGAGCCGCCGGGGCTGCCCAAGGCGGCGCTGAGGAGAAAGAGAGGCGCCCGCGCCCGCCGCGTGACGGCCGCCATTTCCTTTCCTGGCAGGGGCTACAGCAGGCAAGGAGGGGAAGGGAAAGTATCGCGAGATTTCCCCGTTGCTCCCGGTAACGGCTGGAAACAAAATGGCGGGCTCGACCATAGAGAGGCCTAGAGAGGCACCGGACTTCCTGTCAAAAGAGAAAGCTAGTCGCCCTGAGGCGTACCATAGAGATGTATGTGTACAAAGGAAGGTACTATTGGTGGGCTCAGCTCCCGTAATTCCTGACTGTTGGGCTTCAAGGAGGCTGGGCCTTCAGGGAGGAGAAGTCTGGGGGACAAAATATTCGGCGCCACTAGGAGGTTTTGGGGGTTTTTTTTAAATCCAAAAGAGGGTGTCTTCTCTGTGGAGAAAAGAATGGCGTCGCTCCGTGACGTCATCACCTTGCGTCGGGAATGAGTGAAAGCAGGCGCCCGCCCCCTGAAGGAAATATCACGTGGGAGCGCGCGCCTGGGATTGTTTAGCCAGCGAGGGGGACGACAACGGCGCCTAAGGATAGCCATGAAGGCCCGGCGAGCCCTCCACTTCGTGTTCAAAGTCGGCGACCGAGCGCAGACGGCGCGCTTCTACCGGGAGCTACTGGGCATGCGCGTAAGTGTGAGGGAGGCGGGAAAGGGAGAGAGCGGGCCGTTCAGAGGGCGGCCTAACGAAGAGGTGGGGGAGGCCAATGACGTCAGCAGGTACGGGTGCCTCGGGGGCCCAGACGCCGTCAAAACGCGTTGTCTAAACCCCAGGGTTCCAGAGGATGTTGAGAGTGGAATCATCGCGCTATAACAGGCTGGTGTGGAAATGGCCTTTGACTGTGGAGATGATGAAAAAAATGGTGGATTGCTCTAAAAGTAACAGAATGGCCAGAATGTTTGCTTGCCCTCATGTGCAACCAATACCCGGAACCAGAGCCCACGGTTAGAACACGGTATATAAAGAAAGAATGATTTCCAAACGGAAAGAGAAATGGTGCATATTGGTAGGATTGGGCTTGTAATGAGGTGTGGAAACTGGAGAAAGAAGTGTCAGTGAGTTAATATATGCAGGTGACACCATGTTATTAACAGAGAATAGTCAAGATTTGGAATGGCTGCTGATGGAAGTCAAGGAAGAAAGTGCAAAAGCAGCCGGATGTTAAGAAAACACAGAATATTTATATAAAGGGCATGACGAAGACATAAAGATGGTTGAAAATTTTCTATACTATATTCTAATAGTAATGGATGGATTGTTAATGGCTGTGTATTTTAAGGGGTTGGTTTAGGTGGGTGGGTGGGCGGGGAGGATTGGGTATGTTTTTAATGTCTTTTAATGTATAATATATTTCATGCTGTTCGCTGCCTCGATCCATGTGGAGAGGTGGGATACAAAAATTTTTATTATTATTATTATTATTATTATTATTATTATTATACCATACTCATTTATCAAAACAGAGACTACGGTCAGGAAATCAGAAGAGGACTTAAGATTTGGAGTCTCCTTCCTTGGAGGTTTTTAAGCAGAGGCTGGATGGCCATCTGTTGGGAGTGCTTTGAGGGTGTTCCTGCATGGCAGGGGGTTGGACTGGATGGCCCCTGGGGGTCTCTTCCAACTCTACATTTCTATGATTCTATGAAAGGCAGCTATGAAGGAGCCAGATCCTCAGTTCTAAAGACACACCGCTGAATACCAGAACCATCCATGTCACAGTATTTCTGATTTCTGTGTGTGGTTGTGAAGGCTGAGACAAGAAAAAAAATAAATACATCAGAAATGTGCCAGAAGAGAGTGCAGTTTCTGGGAAGGGGAGATCCGGGTCCCAGTCCCCAATATGCCATTAAACTTGCTCTTGGTCCAGTCATGCTTTCTCTCTCTCAAACTGATCTCCCTCACAGGGTTGTCATGAGAATGAAAACAAGGAAGACGATGCTAGCTGTGCCACCTTGAGCTCATGTGGGAGATACAGACACACCTCAAAATTATATCAGTAAAAATTGTGCCTATCAGGTGGACTGAACAGTTAATCTCTCTGCGCTTGATCCGACAGGTTCTGAGACACGAAGAGTTCGAAGAAGGCTGCAAAGCCACCTGTAATGGGTATGTTGTCTTTTTTTCTCATCAGACCTGGGATTTATGAGGGAGTAGATCAACGCACTGCATTTTTGGAACCAGTAAAACTGGGCAGTTGGGAAGCTTTGAGCAAGGTGGGACTTGTTTGTTCCATATCACCCCATCATGCAGCTTTTAAGACCTCTTCAGGTCTTGTTATATCAAGCCCTGTAAGGTTGATGTGGTTTTAATGCTTGTGTTGTGTGGTATTTTTACCTCCTACACTATCTATTATCTCATGTTGGGGCTGATTTTTTTATATATTTCTTTGCTGACTGGGTTTTGAAGATTTATTGTGTAAGTTTGCTGTTATTATTGCATCTTCAGCAGTTCTGTACAATGACTAGAGATCTTCTTTAAGGCATGAAAGAATATTAAAAATCAGTGGTCTGAACAGAACTGCTAATTCCAGAGAGAGTAGACCTATTGTATCGATGGGAAATTGACATGTCAACACTAATCTAATTCTGATTGATTTAGTACACATTCTCCCCAACAAGAACAGTCTCAAGTAATTCTCTGCCATCCCATTTTTTTCAGCTGCTTTTAAAATGTCCCAGTTTCTTCTTCCCGTTTCCCCTTTTGTCCTCAGCTTACTTCAGCTGCTCAAACTGAGTTCAAATTAGAAAAGTAGTTTGCACTCAATTAAGTCAACAGAGGGGAGAGGAGGAAATCTATTTGATATCAATCAAATCAACCCTGGCTACAAATTCAGATGTCTGTGTTTCTAGTCCCTACGATGGCAAATGGAGTAAAACAATGGTGGGTTACGGTCCTGAAGATGACCACTTTGTCGCAGAACTGACCTACAATTACGGTGTCGGGGACTACCGCCTCGGGAATGACTTTCTGGTAGGCCTCATTTTCTAGCGTTATCCTTGAGGGTTGGGTAAGTTTTGGAACTGATTCTTTCTGGAATTAAAATTCGTGCAGCATCCTTACCACTCAAACTGGGTTTATCACAATATGTCCTCTTAGAATTTCTTGGTTACTTTTCTGTACTTCCTTGGAGGGAAGACAGTAATGGTGGATGAGATTTCTTGCCTTTTTACTAATGTGCCCAATCTCCAGGGCACTCCTACATATAAATATTGCATTTACTCTATGGTGAAGCCAGAATTTTTTGGACTACAACTTTCAGAATCCCTCATCAGTCCTCCTGATGGGTGGATTCTGGGATTGGTAGTCCAAAAATCTTATTTATTATAGCTCTGGAGACCAAGCTATACCAGTGGTGCCCTCCATGAATCTGACAGCACAAGATTCTCAAACTTTAGCCTTCCAGATGTTTTGGGCTTCATCTCCCAGAAGGCCAGCATAGGAAATCATTGAAGATTCTGAGAATTGTGGTTAAAAACCTCTAATCATTGCAAACCACTGACCCACAAGCTTCCCTCGAATCAGGGTTGGAAGGGATCTCAAATTATCATCTAGTCCAGTCCACTTGCTGTAGCCATGCATCGTCCATTCTAGCATTTTTCCAGATGTGGTGTAGCAAGATGCAGAGGTGAAACAGAAACAGTTTGCAAAAGGGCAGAATGAGATAATCTCAAACCCAAAAAGAGTAATAGGGAAAGGATGTTAAGTTTGAAGTGAAAAACAAATGTGGACTGCCTGGTATTTATTTTAAATAGAGATGCTTTTGTATAGCCTGCTTCAAGGGAGGGAGAGAATAAGCATGCGGGATTCCTAATAGATGGAAATCCACCTTTTTGGAGCCACCACCAACAAGGTCCTGCCTGGTGCCGTGAACCTGAGCGAAGGGTCTCTCTTAGCCAATGCCAGCCAGGGCTTGGGAGGCCAAAGAGCAGAGGAACCTTGGCCAAATTATTTGAAACAAGAACATGGACATGTTGTGATTTTTCCCATCGCTTGCATGGTCTGACTTAGAGAATCTGCTAGTGTGTTGTACCCCCCTCCACTTCTGGCCATTCCAGGGAATGACGATCGCGTCTAGCCAGGCTGTGAGCAATGCCAGAAAGCTGCAGTGGCCGCTGAAGGAGGTCTCAGCCGGTATCTACGAGACAGAAGCTCCCGGTGGATATAAGTTCTTTCTGGAAGAGAAGAGCTCACCAAAGAAAGGTAAGGAGCAGGGAGTATTTCAGGGCCACAGGGCCCAGTTTTGCACTTCCTGGTCTACCTGCCTCTGTGCTTGGAAATCCGGAAGGTTGACTTAGAAACAGGTGGAGAACCTTGGAATCTGGGATCAACTACAGTCCCCGCTGGGGTTGCAATCTAGTCCTCTTGGGCTTCCCCAGTTCACCACGCTCCCTTTGCCATGACACCATTGTTGGCCGGGTTCCAGGTGTCTTAGTGTTCTGACCATGATGCCACGCTGTATCTCATCCACGCAATACACCATATGGAGACCATTTTCAAGGTCTCAGTAACAGAATACTGCTCTGACATCCTGCAGAGGCCTATGGGGCAACTACTGAGTGTGGGGAAAGTGTACTGGGTTAAATAGATGCTTGGTCCATTCCATCAGGGTTTCTCCTGCTTTGTTGCAAACTGTGGGGCAGGGATTTCCAGCAGGGGTTGGCAACTGGCGGCCTATGCGTGCTCTTGCTTCTTTATCCCCCTTCCTCCACCTCCAGTTAGGAAGATGCAACTCTGCGCTAAGGCCCCATGGTAAAAGTCTCCTGCTCTTCCAGATCCTGTGACGAAAGTGACTCTAGCCGTGTCCAGCCTGACAAAATCCATGGACTACTGGTCCAAGTTGCTGGGCATGAAGGTGTACGAGAAGGACGAAGGCAAGCAGAGGGTTCTCCTTGGCTATGCGGATGACCAGGTGGGGTTGAATGGCTGATGGGTCCTTTTGGTGGCAACCGTGGTGGGCTGGGGAGGCATTATTCTGTCCCCTGGACCTTCTAGGGGCGGCACTGACTGCCAAAAAATGGGGGACTGCAAACAAAAAGTGACTGGAATTTCAGTTCTGAGTGTGAAAAACCAATTTTTCTGTGGTATGCAGAATGTTCCTGTACTCTGTTTGAAAAATGAATATTCTCTCTTGGGGGCTTACAGGGTTTATTGGTCATAGCACAAGAAAATGGATTAGGGTTTTAATTGGAATCTTTTTTTTTTAACAAACCTGTTTTCCTTCTTCTCCCTTGTCACCTCTTTCAGTGTAAGCTGGAACTGCAGGGCGTCGGTCAGTCTGTGGACCACGGCACAGCCTTTGGAAGGATTGCCTTCTCTTGCCCCAAGGAACAGGTGCGGCATCAGTTGCCACAATGGGCAACCCAGAAGGGGATGGATGGAGTCCATTTTCTCCTCATCCCCACTCCCCAATGAGCTATACTTATGGTATCAGCTTGACAGGAAGTGATATCATGCCACTTTCTGTTCTGGGATTCAGCCGAAGAGTGGCAATTGTTGCAGTTTTTCTGGGATTTGGGGGGTTTAAGTTTAAATCTGGGAGCCAGTCTGATGTGAATTATAGGGTTAGAAAGGACCTCAAAGGTCATCCATTCCTACCTCATCTAACTACAAAAATGCATAATTAAATCTTTAAGAGGGAAGATTTCCCTCCCACAGTTGCCGCATCAGGGAAGTACACTAATTTGAACATGTACTAATGTGAACTTCACTGTGCTTTCTCTTCTAATACCTATTTCATTGCTTTAAACAGTATCATTAGCTTTTGATTACTGCAATCCCTTCATTCCACTTAAAGTATCAAAGGGGGAAAAATACCTCCTTGCAGAAAGGTGAAACAATGTTAATTGATTTTAAAAGCAGATGCTTCATTAATTTCTTAAATCTGTTGAGCAAACCAGCTCTCCACTAGAGAAGGCCTTGAGTATTATTTTTAGTTGCCAGAATGCAGGGCCTGTGTCTGTGTGCTTTCAAAACAAGCACACAATAAATAATTGTATATTTGTGTCATCTTCCTCTCATCCCTTCTCCCGGTGTGGAAATTGCTTCCGGAATTCATGCTTCTCTTGCTTTGTTGGGGTCCCACTTGGTATCTCCAGCTCCCCGATATCGAAGCTTTGATGAAGAAGGAGAACCAGAAGATTTTGACCCCGCTGGTGAGCCTGGACACACCGGGGAAAGCAACCGTGCAAGTGGTCATCTTAGCTGATCCTGTGAGTGCCATTCAAAAAAAGAAAATGTTGTCCTTCTGTGTTAGACGTAAAAGCTCGAAGGCAGCTTTGCTGGATCTGGCTGCAAGTCTGTGCAGAAGCGTTCTGTGGTTGCAGATTAGAATTCCTATTCCATGTAATGTCTTCCCAGACTGCAAATGAGGGCTCCTGTTCCATGCAAAACTTTCCAGGTTTGCAGAGCAGAGTTTCTGTTACGTGCAGTGTATTCCCAAACTGCAAATCAGGGTTCCTATTCTGTGCAAGATGTTCCGATGGCTGCAAACCAAAGTGCCTGTTCCATGAAATGAACCCCTAGACTGCAATTCAGGGTTCCTGGTCTGTGTAAAAATTTCCCAGGGCCTCAAACCAGAGCGTGTCTGTTCCATGCAATGAATTCCTCAACTGAAAATCGGGCCTCTTGTTCTATGTAAAACATCCTCTGGGCTGCAAATCAGAAGTTCTGTTCTATGCAATGTCTTCGCAGACTGCAAATCTGCGTTCCTGGATCAACTTCCCCAGGCTGGATTTAATCCACAAGGCCTCCTGAGGGTCACAGAAACAGCCCGGTAGGGAATACTTTGCCCACTCTGCTTCAGGGAAAGCAGGAAAGACATAATGGGGCTTCTGGTATTTGAGCCCCTCTAGCAGTCCTAGGAGTGATGTGTGGGTTCTCAGAGGGATGCATCCTTGGCTGGAATCTGTCCTGAAGAGAAATCTTGGTTAATTCTATTTTTTTAAATTGCCTTAAATTGTCAGATTTCTTCTACCCTCCCACCATCTGCAGAAAACATGGTTGGTGGGGGGATAGGAGGCCCAGCATAAATCATGGGCTCCAGGTTGAAAAAGGTGGTGTGAACTGTATGTTCCTTGGGGCATGGACCTTCTTTCTCTTCCATGCTAGTGGTGGTGCCATATGTGCAAAAATACATTGCCATGCTGGGGGATTCTGTTACTCACGTTCCATCCATGGCTTCCTTTTCTCTCCCACTTCCTCTTGTCCTGGTGTTAGGATGGTCATGAAATCTGTTTTGTGGGCGACGAAGCCTTCAGAGAGCTTTCCCAGGTGGATCCGAATGGGCAGAAACTCTTAGATGAGGTGAGTCAGTCTCCCTTTTTTTTCATATTTATTATCGTACTAGTAAACCAAGATTGGAAAAGTTCCTTCGGAGATCACAACTTCCGCATTCCCTGTATGCTTATGCTGGCTGGGAGGGTCTGGAAGTTGCAGTCCAAAAAAGTAACTTTTCCAAGTCAGTGACGGTTGGTGGCTCTGAGGTCTGCGGAGCAGTGAATCTACTTCAGGTTCCAAACTGGGTTTTAAAGGGAACACTCCATGGTGCTGAATCCTGTTCTTAAATAGATCTGGCACCTCTGAGAGTGCCTTTAAAACCAAATAGAGCCTGCAGTGGATTCACCGCTCTGCTGACATGAGAGCACCAACTCTAACAGTCCCAAACTCTAGTAATTCCCTCACCACCATGATTGTTATTATTATTTTAATATTCTGGCCTCTTTTGAGATGTTTGAATTGTTTTACATAGAAAGCTGATTTAGCAAAAGAGGTGCACGTGCATTTGGTTGTAGGATTGATGCAGGAATAATATGATCGCCCGTTTCAATCAGCAGTCCTTTACTCCGTCAGAATCCCTGGGGCCCGTTCTTTGCAGGGATGTGATTTCTCTCTGCTCCTGTCATGTACAGGATAACTCCAACTCCAATAACAAGCTCAGAAATTTGCAGGAGCTTTGTCCAAAGAATGTAAAAGAATACCATTTGCACATATTGCCGACTGCCAGAATTAAAGGCATGGCACTTTCTCATAAGCAGAAAATTATAAGTTTGCAGGGGCTAATTTGTCATTTGTCAGTTAATTGACACAAATCCTTTTCCCAGGCTGGCTTCCCACCCAGACCTTCCTGACCTTGTGCTGCCTTTGATCTCTCCCTTCACGAGGCCTATTATATCAACCTCCACTCATTCCCAAAACGCGGCCTTAACTCACAGCCCATTCGGCTTCCACCCCCAGCCTCTTCTACCTACCTCTAGCTACATATGTGTTATAGGTGAATAGCAGAAGGACTACAGGCATGATCAGATAGCATGTAACAAAGAACATACAGTTGTTCTGTGGGTCTATGTGAACTGTGAGATATCCCATGAAAGCAAAAACGCAGCAGCAAAGCACTACATTAAGATATATGATATCAATGCAGGGAAGCAAAGCAGCCTGACAGTGCCTTTGCGGCACACTGGCTCATGGCTCCTCTCACTTCTTTCTCCCAGGCCATGGCAGCCGACAAAAGCCAGGAGTGGTTTGCCAAGCGTAACATCCCAAAAGCTTCTGCGTAGAACCCAGCAGGATCAGCCGCTTGATTGATCGTGCCTGGAAAGAGGATGTAGACGGCTCCACCGTCGCCCATGGAGAATCGCTGGTGTTTCCTGGACACACACAAACCCCTTTCAATGGACCTTCTTCTTCCCAAATTCAAATGTCTTCTTGGTACCAGGTGGGGAATGCTCTTAGCTTTGGTGGTTAGATTCAGCCTGCTTGTCTTAAGTGCCACCCCAGAGCCCTGAAATGCTTGAATTGGCATCAGAGCTTGGAAAAATTACATTTTTCACAAGGGTCCAACACGTCAGGAGGGCCAAAGGGTCCCTTCTGTGCCTTAAACTCCTCCTGGCACAGTGATCTGCTTAGGTGGGAGAGAAGTTACTTCCTAGAAAGCTAGGGAGAGGAACCAGCCATGTGACTTAATCCTTCCCATGAGATTGTTCCTTCTTTCACTCCCTAACTCAGATTTCTAAATTTGGCATGAAAATGTATGTTCAGCGTTGCACACGATCACGTAAGTTCAAGGTTTCTGGGGAAGGAGAAACGGATTCAGATGTCCAGACCTGCTGCTAAGATTAAAGAGCCTTCAGGCACTTAAGGATGCCTCTGCATGGTTATTGTTTGTCCTTCCAGAGGGTAAGGAGTTTCATCACAGCCAGAATGCTGAGCCCGGGGGGAGGAACTCCTTGCTACTGGAAGCAAGCAAGGAGACAAACTGTACTCAGACGTTGATGGAAGCTTCTTGGATTTCCGACTGAAGCTTTAAAAGGGCCAGGAAAGGTTTAAGAATAGGCCATGAAAGCGGGGGGAAAAGAATGCATCCTTCCAAACTTTGCAGCCAGGGTGGGCATCAGAGGGCTTTTAGGTACTTATTTACTTAATTTGTAGGCCACCTTTCTCCTGGAATGGGGCCCAAGGTGGCTTCCAACAATAAATAAACACATTGCAAGATTGCAGTACCCATTGTCCCTGACTATTGACTGTGCTGGCAAAGACCTGCTGGGTGTCACAGTCCAATAGCATCTAGGGCAGGAGTGGGAACTGAGTGGCCCTCCAGATGAACTGTAGCTCCCCATAGCCCTTGCCAGAACAGGTCAAGTTGAGGAATGCTGGGAAGTGCAGCATCTCAAGGGTCAAGTGTTCCCTCCACCCTTTCTACAGAGCATGTCGGCATCTCAAGGGTCAAGTGTTCCCCCCACCCCTTCTACAGAGCATGCAGCCTGAAGTGGTATAGAGTCCAGGGGTTCTCAATCTCTGATCCTCCAGGTGACCCTTGTTGAACTACAACTCCCATAAGGCTAGCAAGCAAAGCCAAAGGAGAGAAAATGTAGGGTCTGGAGTCCAAAAAGCACCAGAAAAAGCAACTGGAGCCTTCCATATGTTCTTGCCCTGTGGAATTTGATCCCGGCCAGAGAGCACACAATCTGAAGCAGCATAAGTTATTCCCAATCTCTGACCCTCCAGAGTACTTCCGCTCCCAAGACCCCTGACCACTGGCCAAGCCACCTGCTGGAACTTCTGGGAATTGAAGGCCTAAACACCCAGACAACCGAAGTTTGAGAGCCACTGGTACAGTCCCGGTCCCAAGAAGGACTGTACCACTTAACTAACCCAAGGTGTAGAATCTGCGTTCACTGAGACACCAGCATGTTCCTCAAAGGGCCATCGTTTAATTGCCAGAAACTCCCATGACCCCGAGGCTGGGAGGCAGCGTCCCAGCAGGATGATGGGAACTGGGCGCCCCTCACTTGGCTAACCGCCATGCTTCTTCTTCCGCTCCTCCGCTTTGGGCGTCCCCTTCCGTTCGTCCCAGGCCTCCCATTTCACCTCGGCTCTCCCGTCCTCCTCGGAGAGGGGCGGCTTCATTTGTTGGACCAGGGCAGTGGCTTCTTCAAACTCAGCCTGTGACACGTCGTCAGGAGCGCCCCTTCCTTCTGCCCCGTGCAGAGGGAGCGCCGGGAGATGAGACGCGTGTCGTGCTTAAAGGGACTGTCCCTGCAGGTGAGGAAGGAGGTGTTAGTCACCTGCCCGGGAGCAGAAGAGAGCAAAGGACCAAATCTAGCGTCACAGACAACCGGGATGCTCACAAAGGCAAAAAGTTATGCCTGAGGAAGAACGCACCAGCTAGGAGAGGCTGCAGAAATTTGCCTTTGCCTGAGCCTACTGGGAAGGGCAAGACTCCTTTCCTCTCTTCCTCCCCGCATTGAAATGGGGTGCAAACTACTTTTGCACTTGGGATTCAGTTTGCAGCAACTGAAGTCGGCTGAGCACAAAGGGGGGAAAGTGAGAAACCGGGACATTTTAAAAAGCAACTCAAAAAGTGGGACAACATCAAAGTAGTCATCTCCCTGCCCCATGGGGACGGTTGGGGGAAATGATGCTGAGCCTCTGAGGATGGGCAGAGTGCTTTCCGGCCATCCCTGTGCCAAACAATGGTCCAAGTGATGGGTTAGGGACATGATATGAGGAATGTGGTCTGAAACATTGAGCAGAAAGAGGCGGTTCCCTTAGGGAAGCTACAACCTTTGGGAACCCAAGTTCTGTGGCCTCCTCGGAGCCCTGCCTGGGGGAAGGAGCCCTATGGATTGTTCCCCAGAGGCTGGCTGGGGAGCCTTGGAGGGAGGGCAGCCCCAAAGGGCGCCAGAGGGGGCGCCCTGCTTATGCTCAGAGGCACCCTCCCCTTTCCCAGGACCAGGCGGGGCCAAGGGAGGGGAAGGGGCGGCGCCGAGGCCGACCGGGCGGGGCGGGGCGGGGCGGGCGGACGGCGCGCTTCCAGGGGAGCCCGAGTCCCCCTCGCCGGCCATGGCGCTTCCGTGTAAGTCACGCCGCCCGGGATCCCGACTCCGGGGCGGTTCCACACCGGGGGGGAGGCCGATCCCGGGGAACCAGCCCCTCCCGAGGGAACCCGGGCCCCCCACCCCCTCGGCGTCCCCGCGCCCTTTACCAGCCGGTGTAGGCGGGGAGCGGGCGGGCGCGGGGCCCGGGCGCGGTGTCGCGCAGGAGCCGGCAGAGGAAGCTCCTCCGGCGGTGCTTGGCCTTGCGCAGCCCCGTCGCGCCGCCGGCAGGAGGAGGAGGAGGAGGAGGAGGAGAGGCGGCCCGGGAGGGCTCCCCCGCTTCCGCCCTCGCCTGGCCCTCTGTGCCGCGCGCCCTGAGCGCACAATGGGCGCCGCCGGGGGAGCCGGGCGGGGAGGCCGCCCCTCCTTCGCCCCCGGGAGCCCCGCGGGAAGGCGGCCCCCCCGGAGCCATGGAGTTCGGTGGGTCGGTGGGTGGGCGGCCTCCCTGCTTCCTCCTCTGGGCGACCCGGGGGCGGGGGAGGGGGCGGCCCCGGGACACGCGCGCGCCCC
This sequence comes from Ctenosaura bakeri, assembly GCA_948474755.1. Taxonomy (NCBI): domain Eukaryota; kingdom Metazoa; phylum Chordata; class Lepidosauria; order Squamata; family Iguanidae; genus Ctenosaura; species Ctenosaura bakeri. The sequence goes on along the minus strand of CAOLHI010000072.1, from coordinate 345,610 downwards.
TGATCGCCCCGGCAGCCCCCCAGAATAAGGCGCTTCCCAGGGATCTGAGCCACGGGACGCACAGCCTCCGCGGTCACTCCGGGGCCCCAGAAATGCTCTAGAGGGCAAAGGGAAAGGGTGGGCCTTGGAAAGATTTCACGTGGGGCCTTTGGTGCGCTTTGGCACCCCCGTCGCATCCCCCTTCTTCCCTGTTATTATCCACTATGATTGCTGTTATTATTTTTATTATTACTATTAATTTGGACAGCTCTTGCGGATTTTACGGTCTCCGGTATTATCCCAAACAACATTTTATTAGGAATATTTAATATCTTATAGTCTCTGTTATTGTTATTCTGTTGAATTTAATACTTTGTCGTCTCTATTATTAGTCCCAAAGGGATGTTTAAGCCATGCTGTGGTCCAGTTTAAGGATTTCCCCGGCAGAAAGGCCCAGGTTCAGGTTTTTTTTTGGCGGGGGGGACTTCTGCTTGAGAAGCCGGTCGGCCACGGTCAAAGTAATTCTGCATCCATTTGGTTGGATTTTGCAAAAATGGCCTGCCTCCCCCTCCCAGAAAAACCTGACTGGTCAGTCGGCGGGGGGGCTTTGGTCACAGTGGAAGAGAATACGGGAAGACTTTCCCGTTATCCAACCACCTGCTCTGTGACGCTTCCAAATTAAGGATGAGCTCCGTTAATTCGACAGGGGTTCCGTTCTTCCGTCGGTTCTTCTTGCCTGTGGAAGTTCACTTGGGGCCTCTCATGCACGCACAATGCTTCCGGGGGGGAAAGATACCAAGCCACATGAGAAACATTGCAAACAGCGCATGCATGCAGTGGGTCCCAGTCCTTCCTATTCCCTTCGGTACGGGACACGGGCTCCACTTTGCAAACAGTTCCATCTCTGACAGTGCTCAAAGAAGTGTGCCAACTTCTGCAATGATCCAAAAGAAATCTGTACAGGTGTAAGAGGAACTTATACCAGAAATAGACTGCCATCTTTGCCGTGGTACGAGCTTTTTTTGCTGAACTGACTTGGTGCTCCTCTGTTTCGACAGGGCCGGTGACCATCTGCGGAGAAGTGACCATCTTGCACGGTGGCTTCCTGCGGGCATCCAGGCTCTGCCATCCCAAGCCTTTGTCCGAGCTGGCCAAATCTGACTGGCCCGTGGTGGGCAAGCCCATTATCGATGCGCTGGAGGAGATCTGTATGTCCTCCTCTTCCTACCCAGCCCAACCCGACGCCTGGAAGAAGAAAGCGGCAGTCATCGTTTGGTGTAAAATCCTCTTCGCCGGAACCTCGTCGTCCACCGCCTCCATCAACCAGAGGTGGAAGGAGGATGTCTTTTTCTCGGCAAGCAACATGATCCCGGAGGTCAACCACACGGTCCTTTTTGAGCTCTTCAAGACAGTGAACGCACCCCAGCTTTTTACCCAGCTCCTCCTGGTTTTGCCGGAGCCAGTTTGCCAGAGAGAACTGGAAATCTTTGTAGAATATGTTGCCAAAGAGACGTCTCCACTCGACGTGTCTTTCTTCTTAGATGTTTGGTGGGAGATCATGAAGCACAAAGAAGGTCAAGAAGATAGGTTGACTTTGTTGTTCCGCACAGTATCGCATCAGTATCTCTCAGAGTCGGACGAAACGGGCCAGCCTCCAAAGAGGTTCAAAAGCGATGCCCCTCCGTTGACAGAATCCTCCATGGCCACCAGTATCCTCACAGTCTTAGTAGAAGGCTTGAAGATGATCAGAGAAAGCATTGTTCCAGCTAAGATGAAGTGTTATGCTCTTGCCAACTTTTTGGATGGGTTGTCCATGTTGATTGGAGCTGAGCGCGAGGCAGAGTTGCTGCCCATCCAGACTTACTTGGACAAGGTCTCCTCAGTGGTGACTCTCTGGTGCAGCGACTGTGACAACCAATATAACAAACGAGAGTTGGACGAGAAGGTGAAAGAGGCAGAGAGGAGTGTAAGCTTGCTTAACTTAGCCAAACTGTCTGACAAATCTCTGCTCGTTGACTTGGGCTTTCTCCACACCTTGTTGGAAGAGTGGTCTCCAGAGCTACAGGGTTTCCTAAATGACCCACAGCAGGTCTGTTATGAAAGCTACAGGCTCCTTGATTGCCTCGCCTCTTTGGAAAAGAGGTTGATGAGCTATGCCAAGTCAGAAGACCTGGATGAGAAAACAGCACAGGCTGTGGCGGCACTGTCCAAGCTCATAGTGGACTTCTTGAAGAAGATCAATCCCAAGTCATGGGGTAAGGAGTCTGATAACGACCTCGTGGCTTCTGTGGCCATGGTGATCATCGACAACAGGATGGACCGACATGTGGAGATGTGTTCCATATTTGCAATAGAGAAGAGCTGGGCATTCACCAAAGACTGGGTTGCATGCCTTATTCGGAACAAAGAACTGTTTCAGGACCCAGAGCTGATCTTCAAATTGCTGCAGACAGTGGCAGCTTGCAGCAACATTGCAGAAAGCCAGGAGCAAATTGCCAAGGTGGCCAAAGTCATCCTCGAGTGTTATACTAAGCTCCCTTTGACAGATCAGAACAAACTGATTTCAAAAGTTCTGGTTGCCTGGGGCAGGCAGGGCCTTTCCAGCATATCAGTGGTCTTCTCAGAAGGCTTTCAAGAGGAACTCAATGTTGCCTTTAACCAGATCATCCAGAGCACATCTGGGGAAAGTTTCAAGAGGGCCGTAGCATCTGTGTCTCGGTTGATGGTGCTGAATCCAGAAGCCACCATCAAGAAGATCTACAACTTGGTCGTGGCCAACTTAGGAACACACCAGTTCTTAGCAGAGATCTTGTGTTCCTTCCCAGCTCTGAAATCCCAAGAGTGCCAGGATTCAACTGACACACCCATCAGTCTGCTGCTGGGATGTTTGAAAGAGACTGTCTGGGACCGGCTGACATCTGCCAAGGAAAAGGAGCAGTTTTTAGAGTTCTTAGTTTACCTGATGCAACCGAATGGGGCCAACCCTCTCCTCTCCCCAGCAGAGGTGACTAAAAACTTTGTCTTCCCCTTCCTGAAGTCAGACTCCCTTTGCGTGGAACTTTGCTTGCAGATCCTTGACAAGGTTTTGAAGGTGCCTTCTGAGCAGGACTGGATCCCTACCTGCCACCCGTTTCCACTCATCCTCTCCCTTTGCAAGCTCCTGGATAGCTACACGCATTATTGGCATAAACAAGAAAGCCGGCATATCTGTTCCCTAGAGACGAAAGACTTGGTGGCAACCAACCTGGCCCAGCTCTGTGAGGCAGTCTCAGCCCAGAAGGACTCCCTGTCTCCAGAGCTGTGGAACCAGTCTGTGTCTTGGCTCCACAAAAAGGTTGGGGCCTTGGACTGGACCATCGGTCTGCGGCTAAAGAGCGTTTACGGAGAACACTTCAAGAATGAAGCCCCCGCCACACTCTTTGAAGTCTGCAAGCTACCAGAGGATGAGTGGACATCCTGTCCATCCCCACATTATGGGGCGGGCAGTGGTCTTCTGGCGTGGATGGAGTGCTGCTGCGTCTCCACGGCCTTGCGGGAACAGATGCTCGTGCTCCTCACAGTTAATGTGGACAACCCCGAAGAGGTCAACCTCTTCAGCAAGGGGTTCTTGGTGGCCCTCGTCCAGGTCTTCCCATGGTGTAGCCAAAGCGAGTGGAGACAGCTCATCCATGTCATCAAAAGTCTCTTGGAACGAGAAGTCCTCTATGTTCCTTACTCCCTAGAGTATGTACAATATATGCCATTGCTGAACTTCCGTCCATTTGCCTTCCACCTCCAGTTTTCAGTGCTTCTGCTAAGAGAGTTCCAGTTCCTGTGTGGTGCCAGCGGTGCCACGTGGCTGCCGTTGGAGGCATGGAAACACGTGGCGAGGCTCTACTGCCTCGGCTTGTCCGATTTGCTGGGCTCAGTTAAAAGCATTGCGCGGGGCCAGTGGCATTCGACGGAAGAGAAGAACATGACACAGGAGTTGTCCTTCGTTTACATCCAGATGTTCTGCCACACCCTCCACGTGGCAGCCATGTTGCCTGATGAAACCACTGCTGAGACCCTCCTCTTGCTGTCCTTGGAGATCCTCTCACAGTATGAGATGCTCTACGATGCCGACGAGTCTCTCGGGAGCTCCCTGCGGAAGGCCAACGAGAGGCACTTCCTGGAGTCCATCACGGAGAACGTCACCAACAAAGAGATGCGCACCATGCTCTTGCACAAACTCCGTAAGCTGTGAAGCCTTACCGGTGGTGCGGTACATTTTCATAGGAACACCACGGGTGTTGTGCTAAAGACCTGGGCCCAATCTGAGTGGAGATCTGGAAAGGAAAGAGCATTTTTGCCATAGGAGAGGACAGAGCCAAGACAATTGGTGGGCAATTTGGGAGATCTATAATAAACGTTTATCTCTTTCTTCCCCCCACTTCTTTCTTTTTTTGGTGAGAGACGGGCACTACGCAGCCATTTATATTTGTAATAGAAACATTGAAGTCCGAAGCATCTTTAATAAGGAGAAAGGTTGTTGGCTTCATGCAGGAGATATCCTGGCACTTGGACTGAGGTTGAGGCTAAACATTAGGTTCAGGTAGACCTGTAGGTTGGCCTCATGTTAAGTCAAGTCTAAGCAAGGGTGGTGGTTGTGAATTAGGGTCAGGTTGGACCTCGTGTCAATCTGAGGCTAAACAAGGGTTGTTAATTAGGTTCACGTTGGGCTTGTAGGCAGGCCTTGTGTTAAGACTAAACGAAGATTGCTATTAATTAGGTTCAGGCTGAGCTTATAGTTAGTTTTTGTGTTAAAGCTAAACAAGGGCTGTTCTTGATTTGGTTCAGGTTGGGCCTGTGGGTAGGTGACATCTTAAATTTAGGTTAAACGGGTTGGTGTGAACTAAGTTAAGGCTGGGCCTCATATTGAGGGGTTGCTTTAGGCCTGGAGTGGGGAAGTGTGGGCCACCAGCCCCAAACCCCCTTGTTTGTAGCCTTCTGAACCCCTGTGTCAGTTCCTTAGAGGTCTTGAATCCTCCTTTAAAAAAAGCCTCAGGTCTCAAGACAGAAAAGACAGGCACTCTTTTTTTTCCCCCAACAGAAATATTTTATTGGACTGCTTTCCATCCGAGTCCTTCCAGTCTCGTCAGGAAACAGCAGTAAATCCAGTGATGTGTTTCTATGTACATTGTAGTCTTCTACGTTTTCTCTTTGCCCATTTTTAAGGGCTGTATCACAGTAAGAGGCGTTTCCCGTCTCTACAACAGCCCCCAAACTCTGCGCCATAAGAGTAGTGTAAACACTGAAAGTGGCAACGTATTTTCCCCCAGAGCTGGGAAACATTGCTTTTTTGGTGTACGTCTCCCAGCTTGTGGATTCTGGGAGATGCACATCAAAAAAGTAATGTTTCCCAGTTCCGGACTTTAGCTGGTTGGGCCACTCTGAACCACCCAGAGGACCAACTGTATAAGACAGGCAAGAATCGTGCAGGCCACCAGATATTGGACTGCACCTCCCAGCATTCCTTGCTAATAGCTACACTGACCAGGGTCACTGGGAGTTGCAGTCCAATAACACCCCCCCAAGGGCCACACAATTCCCACCCCTTCGATAAAAGCATAAGACACATTCTCAAAACCGTTTTACCAGGTTTTACAACCTCTGATCTTTCGGAGGACCAAACTCTTTCACCTCCAGCCCATATTTCTCATTAAATTTGACTATTCCCTCAAATACTTAGATCTCAGGTTATGGAGTGTTAGAACAAACTATAATAAATATTTACAGAGCATTCTCTCTTTTTGCCGTTTTAATCTTGAAAACATAATGGGCCCAAATCCTACTGGGTAGTCCTAGCCACAGTAGACCTATTGAATCAACCACTGAATAATGAGTCACCCATTGATTCCATTGGCCAACTGAAGTTGGGACTAATGGTAAAACGAAGGCCATAATTATACTGTTCCAACGTATTTCCCATCTGCTGGCAAACTTCAAATAGCACTCTGTACAGTTTGGCACGTCTTAAAGGCACTTCTTTATGATCCTCTCGAGGACCAGCTGAGGCCGAGCATGCTGGATGCAACCTCCCAGCAGCATCAGCTTGCACAGGCAATGGTGGTGGATTATGGGAACTGCAGTTCAGAAAGAGGGCCAGAGCTGCCTGCTCCTGTTTTTACGGAGGAGGGGTGTTCACCACTGTGGGGAAAATAAATATGGCAGACGCATTGGCCAGAGTGTATATTGTAGGCGGCGATGCACCAATCGCAAAATGGAGCAAAGAGCTGGGATTAGTGCAATTCTAAAGTTGTTTGGTGGGTTTCCTTCCCACACTTGCCTGGTGTTTTTAAGGCACCTTGTTTGTGATAAGGCTGAGATAAGAGAGCAATCAACTTCTAGCCCTCAAGCTGTCTTGGACTGCAGTCTCCATAATTCTTTTATCAGTCTGTGTTGGGCAAAGCTGATGGGAGTTGTAGGCCAAAACATAAGAGGACTAGCAGTTCCCACTGCTGGATTAGGAGACGTAACTGTCCTCACAGTGAAAGGAAAAGCCCTTATAGAAGCACAAGTCTGAATCCTATTACTAGGCCTAATTAAAGGTTGAATGGTCAGTACTTATGTAACTCCCATTGATTCAATGGGTCTGGTCCTGTTGGGCCTAGCCACGGGATTCAGCTCAGTCTCATTTTGGCAGACGTAGAGGCACTTCTCCATGGTTTTTTGGAGGACCAACACAGACAGCAACCCCTGGGTGCTCCTCCTAGCAGCCCTCAACTACACAATGGGAGATTATGGGAACTGCAGTTCCAAAATCAGTGGATAGGAGCAGGATTAGAGCATCCTTGCTTTTGGCATGGACACCTGAGGAAGAATCTGAACAGACCAAATATTTTAAGGTGGTGCGTTGAGATGAAGAAACCATGGCCAAGACACAGATATAGATAACTGGTTCATGCCTGGCAGTGATACTGCCTTCTCTCCTCCCAGCATAATCAGGAAAGAAACTGGATTTTTTAAAAAAGACAGGCACAGAGTTCACCCCTCCCACCATGCTGGACTCCAATTCCCATCACCCCATATCGACTACTGACCCAAACAAGCCAGTACATCCAGCGCAGGGCTGCCAGAGTGAAAACTGAAAAGGGCTCCCGCGTCCTTCAGGGTTGTGTCGAAGAGGGAATTTTAGCAGGAGCTGGCTTGCCATAAAACCAGGTAACAAGCAACAACCTGCTGAAATTGCCTCTTCCACACAACCACTGAAGGCACAGGAGCTCTCTCGAGTCTTCACTCTGGCAAACCTGGGCCAGGAGACTGCCATTGTGGATGATGGGAGATCTAATCCAGTTTGCCCTGAAAGTGGAGTTGCTGATGCTTTGGAGTTTTAGAATTCAGCCATATTTTGGCTTGGGTTGGGTCTTCTCGGCCTGATGATGGGGTGGCGCATGACCCCATGTTTCTGGGGCCATTTTAGGCTCAAGAGAGACCTTTTTTTTTTTAAACAACAGGATATGATCCAGGGGTCACTTGCTGTTCACTTCTTTTTTGCAAAGAAAGGCCTCTCATGGGCCTAAAATGGCCCAGAGGGAAATGTGGTATTCTCTGTTGTGCCCCCAGAAGCCATTTGAGGGCAAACACATACACACATTTTGGTCTCTTGAGTACCATAAAAATAGCCCTGGGAGCCACATCCCCACAACCCATAGTTCATACACCCATTTTGCAGAACTAGAATACAGAATGTAATGCAGCCCACATAGTTGTGTGGTGTTGAGGGAAAAAGAGATCCACACATACACACTTTTATCCTCTGTGCCTCAAACACAACAACTGAACTCAACCCCAGTTCTTTTCTGATCCCTGACTCCATTTTGGTTAGTAGCCTTTTTTCCTCTCTAAAAACTTCAGCGAAGATAGGATAGAATGCGTGTGCCTGCCCAAGGCACCATCTTGTGTGTTTTTCCTTAATATAGACCCACAGTCCTTCCTTGGTTCTGGAATCTCAGTCCTAATCAGGTACAGAATTGGTGCTCCAGCATAAGTCTTCCTCTTTTCCCCATCTGCAGAAAAGTGGGTCTAAACCTTTTGTCCAGTTCTTGAGTCCAAACAGTATCAACCATTGCTGGGTTTTCCCAGTAAAACCAGCCGGATGGTCGTTTTTTTCCCCACGCCGTAGAGGATCCAAAACAATACAATCATCCACAGGGAAGGTTGCTGTCTTCAGCCAAAAAGCTGAACAGCCAACAGTCCAGAATTCTGCAGTTCTAAACCTGGTGCTATTTATAACTGGCATCTCTGTAAATCTGAGGTGAGGGCAACTTCCTTGGATGACTATCTGTCCACAAGAGATGCCAATCTGTGACCTTTCATATGCAAGGGAGGTGTCAGCTTATTGTGCATAATCTATTTAGCACCCATGAGAAAGGCAGAAACAAAGGGCACTCGCTGGTGATCTCTGATCTCCCTTCGTCCTTTCCCCCCATTGCTTGATTTTAATACGCGCTGCTCCTCCTTGTGTCCATAAGAACTAGAAGCTTGGTTTAAAAAAAAAAATTGCAAAGCTTTCTTTTTGTTCTAAAGAAAGCTGAATTCTCAAGAATTTGCAATCTTCAGCAGCCAGACCCTTGGGATAGAATTAAGAGGAAAAAGCAAGTGTCGGGGAGGTAAAAGGAGATGGAAAACTTTGAATGAAAGGCAAGGGAGAAAAATTGGTGTTTGGGAAATCAGCTGACAAAAACAGCTAGGATCCTGGGAGCTGTAAGATCCACTGGTTTTGTTAGCTGACAACTCCAGTATCCCAGCGCTCAGCATCCAGGTACATCAAGACAGCTCTGCAAAGGTTGCTGTTTTGGATTCCAGTGAATGGCATCAGTGGAAGATGGCTTTTTAGAAAACAATCTTTCCCCTGTTCTACAGCAACGGAGGTAACCCAGGGTTCTGCCATGGGGCAAAACAGTCACGAGCCCCAAAACTTCACATCCGGTGCTTGTTCAGCCCCAAGATGCCGATTTGGAAAGACGAGGCACATTTGGTCTGAGCCTGATGCTTTGGAGAACAGGCCCAAAGTTGCCGTTATCTGGTTTTGTCCGGTCCGGGCGAGCCCCTATAGAGCCGCATGGCCTTCCGACAGATGAGGACGAACCAGTAGAGCTGGGGGGCGATGAGCAGGGCGTTGATGACGTTGCAGAAGAAAGGGATGTGGAAGGGCACCATGTAGATGGGCATACTGACCTGCCTGGCATACGACCAGTACATGAACGGGAAGAGGGCAATGCGGCAGAGGAAGAAGGTCACCAAGATCAGGACGCCGTTGACTTTGTGCAAGACGGAGTCCTGCATTTTGAGCTACAGCCGGCAGGGGAGGGGAACAGATAACAAAAGGTTAAGAAAGCCCAAAATACACATTGGTTGATGCTTTTATGAGGCCATTAGGACTAAAGGGTTTTGTGTAATGGTCAACACGGTGGCTGTTGTTGTGTGCCTTCAAGTTGTCTCTGATTTATGGTGACCCTAAGGCGAATCTATCACAGTTTTCTGGGGCTGAGAGTGTGAGACGTGCCCAAGGTCACCCAGGGGGTTTCCATGGCCAAGCAGGGAACCAAATGCCTGGTCTCCTGGATCCATAGTCCAATGTTCAAGCTACTACACCAGGCTGGCTCTCCTATGTTCCTTTTTTTCCTTGGAACAATGAATTCGCATTTGGGGCTCGAGTCCCTAGTCACAGGCTGGCTGACAACACCAATTCAGCAGGTGTGCATTAGGAGTGGCAGCCTTCTTCATAATGGTCCAACTTACGGAGCTCAATTGAGTTTGCTTCAGTTGCAGTTTTTCCAATGGTTTTGAACTGGCAGGATTTTAAAGTTAAAAAGATCCTTGCTGTCATTTTCCTGCAACTTCCAGAATATCCTGGCAGGCTGGGAGGATTTGGGAATTTGCGGTCCCCCCTCAAAAGTAACATACTCAAGCTCAGCATGTTTTATTAGACATGCAATGGTTTCATCAATGTGGATTTTAAAAAAAAGCTTTTTTTTTAATGTATATGGTCTGAATTATATTTCAATCCATCACTGGTGGCATTTGTATTTTTAAAATCTGACTGTTTTATTGTATCGGGGCAAGAATGGAAATTCCCCACTAAAATTTGGCAGCAATGGTGACCAATTTTGAATGTACTACATCCCTGTCTCTTTCATCAGGAACGAGGTGCGGGAGCAACTCAGCGGGGCAGAGAGGAAATGAACATTCTTAACAACCACTAGAGCCATTGGTTTCAAGCATGAAAGTGGAACACGCCTTCAATTTAAAAGGGAAACAAGCAAACAGGTACTCTGGGCATGTGCAAAGAGGAAACCACCAGGTGGCATTTACCTGCATCAGGATCTTGCCCAGAGAAACAAAGGGGGTGCTCATCTCAGCCGTGAAGATACAGCCAACGATGAAGTCTCCAAGTTCGCCTCGGAGGTGCTGCAAACAGAAAACAGGAAGAGAAAACCCTTCTGGGGTTAAAATGGCTTTTTTATGGTTTAGTGCCCTGGTCCTGGAGGTACATTTAGTGGGCCAGCAACATGCCTCTACAGATGTACCTAACACCATTTTAAAGCTATCCAAGTTAGTGGCCACTGCTTCACCTTGCAGCAGTGAATTCCACAGCTGAACACCACATGGAGTGAATCTGTCTCAAATCTTTCACCATTTCGCCACTGTGGATGACCCTATGGTGTTCTCGTATTATAAGAACAGAGGGAAAAGCTTTTCCCAACCTATTTTCTCTGTTCTTTTGCATTACTTTATGCACCTCTCCCTATTTTTCCATGCAACAGTCCCAAATTTTGCAATTCTGTCTCCCAGGGGAGTTTCTCCAGCTAGTTTTCTTGCCTTTGTCAGCAAATTTTCTATAGTAATGTTTTACTCCTGCTCTATCTAGAGGCTAAAGTCCCACCCAAAACCTCCGTGGGGCTGCCATCCCATGCTGCCCAAATTCACTCCATTTGTGATGTCAAACCCCACCCCTGTAGTTTGGCTTTAAACAAGGAAAACCACACACCAGGGCCAGAACCATGGTAGAATCCTTCCTATGCCTCTACAAGTGGCACTTGGGAGTTTAAAAAATCCACAATTTTGGGGGGATGGGCAGACACTTCTCTACCCCTATTCTACACCAAGGGTGGGCAAAGTGTGGGTTGCATGCCACTCCTGGACCCCGCTTTCCTGGCACTCCACCTAATATCCAAGCCTGTCCCCAAATCATTTTTGTTAAACAAAAAGAATTGTACAATTTTCTGGCTATTTTGTGTTCCCAAACATGTGAAAAGTTAAAAAAAATAATCCACCCTGCTCTCCTATGCACCCCAGAGCCCTGTGCTATCTCTAAATACTTCTGTCCTCCTTGGCAGTCCCTCTCAAAATGCCACCATTTTGAGAGGGCTGCCAAGGAAAATGGCAGTATTTCACTACCTGTCGCCATTTTGAGAGGGCTCCCAAGGAAAACTGAGGCACTGGGCTTGCCGGAGGAGGCGTGAGGGGGCCGGCCTGAGGAAGAAAAAGTGACTCCTGGCTCTCACTCAGTTGCCTACCCCTGCTCTACAAGGTTTTTTCTTTTTCTTTTTTTCTTTGAGGAGTGTCCAGCAAAGCAGCCAGAAAGAAGTTCCAGAGTAGGCTTGCCGGTGCTCCCTCTCCACTCCAGAAAACATCCTTACCACAGCCACGGGCGTGAGGACGATGAGGATGAAGAGATGGTGGGTGACCATTAGTCTCTCCTTCTGCAGGAAAGCTCGGACGCTGGCCAAGGAGTGTTTCGGAGCAGCCGTCCCTTTCTCTTCGCACTTGTGCCAGTGACAGAGGTACATGACGTAAATGTCATAAGTCATGTAAGCGATCACAATCCCCATGTACTCCGTGGCCATCCAGTGCCTGTTTGGGGTGGCAGGGGAAGGAGAAAAAGAGATCACAAAGAGGATGTTAAGGTGCTGCCAATCTCGGGAACATTTAGTCCCTTCCTCAACACTAACAGAAAAATACAGGGTTGTGGTTTTTGGTTTTTTGCCAAATGTTACCTTCCCCATTTTGCAATTCCAAAAATGTTGCTGTCCTGCAAAACTCCCTATGAAATGTTGCATGCAACGGCTGGTAAAGCGAAAGCACAGCCCCCACAAAAGGAGAATGGGGTTGTTTTGGGAACATTCTCTCCTCCAAACTTCAAATACCACCACAGAAGTATTATACCATGAATTGCACCTATTTTTTCTTGTTTTGACCTTGCTAATGGAAGGCAGGGGGGTTGAGATGCTTCAGAAATTCATGGAGAAAGGATTTTTCCCCCTCACTCTGCCCTGAGACACAGTTACTTCTCCCCTCTTTCAACGGAAAACCAGACAATGCAATATATTTCTTGACACAATGCCTGCTGGTGGCTGTTGAGAAAGGACATCAGGGGGTAAATTTCCCCCTTTCCCAACTGTGAGTGCTTGCATAACTCAGGATTAAGTTCAGCCGACAGAAACAACCCCTTTCTGGAAACAAGTTCCAACCAGCCATTATCACAGAAGGAATTAGGTCATTTCCAAATTTTGTTGGACAGCAATTTCTAGCATCCTTCAACCGTGGCTATGCCTGCTAGGGGTTGGAGTCCAAGAATATGTGGAATCCCATAGCCCTCCACAGATATTTTTGACTGCAGTTCCCAGAACTCCTTGCTACTGGCTAGGAGGACTGCTGGGAGTTGCAGTCCTACGGTATCTTGAGGGCCCAAGATGCCCATTCCCACTGCCTAGGAATATGTCACTAGGGTTAGGGGTGTAGGACCATTGCAAAAGTGGGAAAATCGCAAATATCAAAATATGTGTGTGTGTTTGTGGGAAGGGAGCTGAGGCATGGTGGGAAGAGCAGGCCCCCAGGGTCCAAGCCAGGTCAGGGAAAGGAGAAGAAAGGGGCTGGGACTGCTTGGTGGCCCTATACTTTATATCTCTCTCACCCATCTCCTTCCTTGTGTAAAGGGGTGTATCCGGAAAGGGTTTGTGTGGCTGAGAAACTGGGCTGTGAGCCATCCTTAGCTGACAGGCAGTGGCTGGTGGAGGGGGTGGAGGAACAGAGGTGAATTTTTAAAAGGCTGCAAGGCTTGATGGGAGCCAGTCTGGAGGGAAAGAAGCGCCTGAGGTGGGGCAGACAGGGATTGGAGAAACTCGCAAATAATCAAATCTGTGAAAGTCAAACCCGCAAACACGGAGGGCCAACTGAATCTGAAAACTGGGATGACGGGATTAAGCAGGTCTGTCCCTGCCAAACTGGGATAATTGGATAGTGTGCTATGCTCCGATCCAGACAGACAGGGATGGATGTCCACATCTGCCTCACCCTTGACAGTGGCAGCTGCCAATGTGCGATTCACTTGTAAAATAAATATATCCCTCTTATGCCAATCTGATAAGATCCATAAAACGGAGAACAGGCAGCTTAACTGCAGCTGGCCCCAGTCCCATGTGGGCTGACTCAAAGACAGGTTCCTCATCCCCTCCAACTTAGGCAGGGACAATCCCAGCGACTCCTTTATCATTCCACTTTTTTAGCTGTGTTTAAAAAAGCCCAGTTTCTCTTTCCTCCTCCCCCTTTGCCTCCAACTTGCTTCAAGTGGCTGCAAACAGAGTTCAAAAGTGCAAAAAAACTTTTGCGTTCAATTAACTCAGCAGTGGGAAAAGGAGGCAACAGGATGTTGCCCTTCCAGTAAACTCAGGAAAAGGCAAACTGCTGCATCTTCTCCTACTTTGTGTGTCCTTTCTCATTAACAACTTTGGCTGCTTTGACTACACTCTGATGCTGCTTGGCCCTGTTCTCATCCATGAAAGGTATGGTCCCTCTAAAGCATGTTTACTTATTGCCACAGAAGAGGCATGCAGTAAAAACTCTCTCTGGGTGAATGTCCTTTCCAGAACTTAGTTGGTATCTCTTGCACCCGGTTGCAGTTTACCCTCCTCCTTTCATAAACTTACCTGCCGGTTACCATGTCTGTGCAGCTCAAGACGATAGTGATTCCTGAAAAGGTAGCCATGATGGCTTGGACAATTGACACTAGCCTGGAAGGATTAAGAAGAAGGAAATCAGTAAAAAAAGCAAAGATTTTTTTATCTTTCCATTAACTGTATTGTTGATATAGTCAGCCCTCCACATTTACAGGTTTCACTTCCACAGAGTTGATTATTTGCGAGTCTTCTCCAGCTTCTGCCCCACAACGCCAAGTGCTTATTTGTGGGGGAACCGTCCCTCTGGGTGGCTCCAGTCGGGCTGAGCAGCATTTTAAAAACCTGCCTCTGGTTCTCTTCCTCCGTCAGTTGCTACCGGGCTTCATAATTTCTCTTTACAAGAAACAGTGCAAAGCAATGGCGTATTGCTATTCCCCAGAATTAAATAAAACTCCCTCCATAAATAAAACATCTTGCTGATTCAGTTCTACTCATTTCTTTGATCTCCTGCAATACCATGTGGCAACATGGAGAAGCAATTAAACATAATGGAACCAACCCACCTCTATGTCTGGTATCAGGTATGATTACTAAAGAAAACATCCATATACAGGCACAATTTACCCCTAAAAACCCAGGGAACAACAGGGTGGGTTTTTTTTTTTTACATACAATCTTGCTTATTGGATTCTGGATTAAGTGCATGCTCACAGCAAACTTACCAAAAGACCCTCATATTTTGAGATCTCTGGCTACATGAAACTGAGCTTCGCTTTGCAGGCAAAGAAGTTATTGCACGGACCCGAGCTTTCCTTTGCTGGCACGGCATTTACAAACCTGAGCTGTGCTTCGAAGCCCAGGGAGCTGTTACAGTGAGGCTTGATCCTGAGTAGGTATGAATAAAACTATGTTTTGTGGATGAGAAAATGCATAGTGCTTTCAAGTGTTCAGAGCACTGCATCTTCATTGCAGTGACGACACAATAACCTTGAAAAGTCGGCCAGAATTATTATTCCGCCCATACTACAGGTGAGAAGATTGAGTCTCCAGAGCTAGCCAGTGAGTTTTTGACACAGGCAGGGCCTAATCTCATGCAAATCTTAACTCTTTTGCACTTGACAGCTGTTTGAATTTGCCAAGGGGCAGCACAGAGAGAGAAGGATAAACAAGTAGTTTCAGCTTTCCTCCCATCAGTTTTCGACTTGAATCAGCAAGGTCGTCGGGTCCAGATACCCAAGGTAAATATCCTTAAATCAATAAACCCAGGCCTGTTCCTACATCCATTGTTTGGAAAAACCGTACATTGTGTTCAGACATCCTCATCACAGGGCTGGCATCTCGGAAAATTCACAGCCAAAACAAAACAAGATGTACGCGTCCGGCAGCCTCCCAAAAATTATGTATTTGGAAGGTAGGGGAGGAATGAGTTAGCAATGTACCTTTGGGGAGAACTGGGGTAGGGGAGACGCATATTCTCCCAACGCTTTCAAAATATTTCCTGGACTTCTGAAAAAGAAATTATTTCAAGTACTGGTAGTGCATCTGTAAAGAAAGCCAGCATAGTGTAGTGATTGGAGTGTTGGACTAAAACTCCGGAGACCAGGGTTCAATTCCCGCTCAGCCATGGAAACCCACTGGGCGACCTTGGGTGCGTCACACACTCTCAGCCCCAGAAAACCACATGATATGGTGTCTTAAGGTCACCATAAATCAGAAACGACTTGAAGGCACACAATGACATCTGTAAAAGTTGGGGTATCATGCCCCCCCCGGCAGTCTGCTGAGCCTTTAGGTGCCCAGTTGGGCAACCCATCAACTGGAGGAGTGGGCCACGTAACGGCCCAAACCATTTTTATGACCAAACTATAAAGCCCCTCAAAGGTTCTAATGTGTACGGCGGGCAGGATTTAAAATTAATTAGTTGGTTAGTTAATGTCCCATCTTTCTCCCAGCATGGGATGCCAGGCAGCTTACAACCATCCACGATACAATTAAATACTATTAACATAAAATTTAAAACTTAAACCAGATTTCTATTTTAAAAAAAACTAGTAAAAAAAATATAGAAGGGAAGCAATGTTGAAAACCCATGTAAAATGCAACAAAATAGAACCACAACAACCCTGCCATTAAAAGCTCCATCGGCTGCAACGTATCAAAAACTAAATGCCTCCTTAAATACAAAAATGTCTTTATCTGCCAGCAGAAGGAAAGCAAAGAGGGTGCCAAGAAGACTTCCCAAGGGAAGGAGTTCCAACTACTTGGGAGCAGGCACTGAGAAGGCACCGTCTTCTACATCCCCACCAAGCGTGGCAGAAACTGGCTAAAAATCAACGTATTTGGCCCAAAGGTCTTCCCTGCAGCACCTCACCCCCTGTTATGGCATATCCTCCCTTTAGAGGCCCGACTGGCCCCTATGCTAGCATTATTCCAGCCCCAAGCTTTTTCCTAAAGCCACTGGGACTTCGTTGATTTCACTCAAATCTGCACCTGGGCACGACTGTAAATTGCCTTAAAACCATTTTTATGAATTTTGAACAGTTTAACATGAAAACATATTTTCATCGATGTTTCGTATCATCACCACCTATGCCTTGCCCTTGTCCCCAAAACCGGGATCCCCACTTGCTCTTCATATTCTAAATTGTTTTCAGTCCTTCCGAACGATTTTGTTATATGCCACCCGGAAATCCACAGAGGCAGAGGGGGTGGGCAAGTCGGCTTTTGGGAGAACAACGTCCCGACAACACGGAAGCAGGCTTTAAAAGTTGCACTATGGACTCTGGGGCCGCTTGGCACGGCGTCTTTCTGTTTACCTCACCCTACCTTTCTCAGCATTAATTCTGCAACGCCTTCCCAAGGCGCTTCTAAATTAGCAGCTCCCCAGTTCTTTCCACACTCCAGTGTGAACCTGCAGGTTGCGTGTGGGTGGAAATAAAAATAAGAATGCTGCTCCGGCACCTGCTCCACCTCACCCAGGGTTTTTTTGGTCATCAAAATATGGAACACACTAACACCCGTCCCATTAGCATTCATTCCGACTCATGAGAACAGCAACAAAATACTGCAGCGTAAGACTCCTCTTGTACAGGGGTTCCAGCCAGTCATACCCGCTTCTGAGACTCCATTTCATTCCCACGCTGGTCAATAAGTCTTCCATGACTATTGCGAGCATATTAAATGCTCACTGAACATCTGGAGAAGCCCCTCTTTTAGACTCCCCCCCCTCTTAAAATAGACAACTGACCCTGTTTTGCCACTGAAACAACACATTCAACCGCAACCAATTCACACGTGACAGCAAATCATAATTCCGGACAATCTGGGTGGGTTCCTTTTGCCTATCTCTCCCCTTCCTTTCCACAAGCCCTCCTCTGCTCGGCTTTTATCCTCACAACAACCCTGCAAGGCAGGCCAGGCTGAAAACCAGTCCATGGTCCAGCAGTGAGTTTCACGGCTCGGCAGGGATGCGAATTGGGACCATAACTTAATCATAAACCTCCAAGGTGCTGCTGAAGAGCTGAGCGAAACAGCTTAATGAGGCCATCAAAAGTTTTGGAATCAGGCACTGTCAGTATGCTGACAATAAAACAATTCTGACTCTCTTCATTATCAGAGGCAGGCAAGATTGCGTGAGCAATGGATTGGTGGCCGGAGGCCACCGCGGGCTGGATGACGGCCAGGAACCTTTCCCACTGCGCAGTTATAGCACTACAGTCCCACTTTAACTGCTATGGCAACACACTATGGAATCCTGGGACTTGCAGTTTAGGGTGGAGTACAGGGGGCCCTCCCTATACGCAGGAGTTCTATTCCAAGAACCTTTGTGAAAAAGAAAAAATGCAAACGCTCACATCCCATATTGCCTAATGACGGCAACGTGCGTACGGACGCTTTGCATGAGCTGGAGATTACACACAAGAGTTTGCGGCAAGGGACAACCCACTTTATTTAGAATTTGCAGCCTGAGTGTTCTGGTCCCTCAGCAAACTACAGATCCTAGGATCCCACAAGATGCCACTTTTCTGATTCGCTGCCATAGTTTTTCTGTGGGTTTCAGAAGCTCTCTGCATTAGTCAGAATGCAATTTTTTAAGAAAATGATAAAATAAAACAGTGTCAAATGGGCAGCTACACTGTAACATCCTCCACCTTGTTATATATACTTTTAAAAATTAAAAATAGAGACCAACTTTTCTCCCAGAGCCCCAAAGCCAGCCTAAATATTTCCCTTTTCTTCTTCAGTCCTTCTCAAAATGGGAACAGGAGGCAATGTTGTCACTTCCTGTCACCATTTTGAGAGGGACTGCAGAGGACCACAGAGGTATCTGGGGGAAGTAAGGGGTTCTGGAGTGCTTGGGGGGGGATGTATTCTGCATGCTTCTATGTGGTTGGGGGCAAATTGTGTCTGATAATCACATTGAATTTATTTAAATTAAGGAGTCTTTGGGAGACAGGAGGGGACATTAGGGGCCACGATTAAAAGTGTCCTATAGGATGACCGACCAGAAAGGCCCAATCCACCACAACTAGAATCCTGTTTCTCCCTTACACCAGAATAAATCCTGTTCCTTGAGGACATTCTCTAGCACAGACAAGCTATCCGGAGCAACTCCCAGTTTTGCAAAACCCTTCCAAATGATTGGAACAGCATCATCCAGCATACTACCGGCAGCGAAATCCTGATGTCATTCCACACTCTGCAACCAATGAACAGGATCTCAGCTATTGCTGCTTCTTGCACCTCGGATGACAAATCATCTTGGGTGCCTACACGCTCTTGATGCATGGAGAAAGCCTGTTTCGAGAATGAATCATCTAGCGGGATTTCTTCACACGCCTTCCGGCCAAGATTCCAATTTTGTAGGGAGAGGGTGAACCCAGATACCCTGTGATCTCAAATTGCTGAATTGTACAAGGGCAAGAAACTTTTGAGCTGCTAGCTCTCAGCAAGCAGGGAACCTTTGAATGCTAGGTTTCGACATGCAGGGAACTTCCCAAGTTCCTAGCTTGCAAGGTGAAGGAACCCTCATGTTCAAGTGCCAGAAAAATCCTGCAGTGAAGCACACCTCTTTGATCTGGAAAAGGAAATTCCAGATAAACTCAAATCTCAAGTTGCTAGGCCTCCAGGGAAGGGATTTACTTCTCTTCCCTATCCTGGTTCCTGCATTATTCACTTGTGACCTGCTGAATAAACGTTTTACTGTGTCACCAGTCCCTGGGAAAAGAACAATGTGGTGCAATGCTTAAAACCTGGCTCCAGAATGTCCCAGGTTCAAATCTCTTCTCCACTATGAACTCTTTTGAATGGGCTTAGGCAAGATTCTCCCCTCCCTCCCTCCCTCTCTCTCTCTTCCCCCCCCCCCACACACACTCCTTGCTGCCCCATAAAGTTGTTGGAAGCATCCAGGAAGAATATCCATGAAAGCCCACAACTACCACAAATGTTCAGGAATGACTACTAACCACAGCAATTGTATCTGATTTTGTGTCTTTTGTCCTCTCCTGTCCTCATTGCTATTTTCCTTTTATGACGTGCCTTTTAGCTCAGGAGCCACTATGGCATTCTTTTCAGCTGGAAAATTGGATTAAAGCTATTTCTAAAAAGAAGCAAGAAAAAATGCAGGTGCCTTTGACAGCGAAGCTACTTTTTAAAATTCTCTCTCTCCTTTTTTTGACCCACCGGCCCTCTTTTATCCTCATCTTCTCTGGAGCTGGAGAGATCAGGAAGAATGGCTGGGGACACACAGGCTTTTGGTGCTGGGTTGTAGCCATGTGTCGGCAGGAAACCACACAACCAAGTCTGAGTTGGGTTCTGCTCTCAGCCATCATCCTGTAGCTGTTTCTGCCTACCCAAAATAGGCAAGGTAAGCAGCGGGTTTCTCCAGATTCCTGTTCCATTTCACCTGTGCATATTGTTAGTTCTGAAGAAAAGGTTTGTCGGGGCATCTTCAAATGCTTTTCTTTTTTATGATATAGAAACCTCTCCCTATTCTTTCCATGGTGTTTCCGCCTCGGTACCAAATTTTCTTTTAAAGGACAAAAATGTTCAGAAACGCATCTGTTTCATTCACTGAAACATACCTGTATTGATATATTCAATTGTTGCCGTCGTCGGTCTGCAAGTCGTTTCCAACTTACTGTGACCTACTGGGAGGTTTTCTGGGGCCGAGAGGGTGTGATGTGCCCAAGGTCACCCACTGGGTTTCCATAGCTGAGCAGGGAATCGAACTCCCATCTCCGATGCTCACACCACTACATGATGCTGGTTCTCAATATACTCAATATCCACTCCTAATTAAGCTGTGACTGCATTTCCTTCCTTCCTCTGCCTTCACTTCCTTCCTTCTTCTCTCTTCCTCTCTTACGACCGTAGACCCCTTGGGATGGAGACTCAAATGGCTGAATAATACCAGTAATATAATAATAATAATACCAGTAATAATAATACCAGCCTTCCTACGCATTATAAAGCACTGCATATTAAAGACAGAATAAGAAAAGTGGTATACCATAATAACTAAAGACAGTACAGTCCAAGATAGTGACTTGGAAGATGTGGGTTCTAGTGCCTACCAAGTCACAAAATGACTAAGTTTTAGAACTGCTGCACAACATATTTTGTTAGCCATTCTCCCAAAATGAGACTTAGTTTGAGTCCTATTTTGAGAAATGAAAATGAAAACTAAGTAGAGCTTGGGTCGGTCACTCTCCTTTTCTCACCCTGTCCTTCCTCACAGGGTTGTTGTGAGGATCAAGGAAGGCGAACGGGAGCCGAGAGCTCACTCCAGGAAAGATGGGATGCCCATATAGTTATAATATAACATTATAATAATATATAATATATTTTGGAGAGATCTCTGAAATTATTAATAGCAAGTATATTTTAAAGATGATGACCTGAGTCCTTTGCAGGAAAATAAACTCACTGCTCTGTTTCAGAGAGAAATGATCCATGCCCACTAGGATGGGGAAGACAGGAAAATCCAACCTCACTGAGGACTAGCAACTTGTCTGAAGAGGCCTTGGATAAAACACGGGTTGGTAGTGAAAATAAAGGATCCAAGTGATACCACAAAGGGCTTGGTAGCTCAAAAAGCAGTCTGTGTTAACCAGCCCGTTCCGAGCCCCGAGGTTTTTCCAATGTGTTGGACTACATCTCCTATCATCCCCAGTCAGCGGTTGCAGGGGACGATGGAAGTACTATTGCCCAAGACATCAGGATTACATCAGGTGGCAAAAGCTGATATCAAAACAGATTCATACTTGTAAGTAATATTGTAACACACATACATATACATAATTTTTGCGAGTTTCTTTCCTAAACTTCACCAAAGATATTCTCTCTGAGTTTTCTCCCCTTCTGTCTTGGGAAAGCTATTAAAATGTTCTGGCATCTCATGCATACAGAGCTTGGGAAAAGTTACTTTTTCCCTTGACCGAGGGCTTCCCACATCTCCCAGGCGGCGTAACTATGGTGGCCATGATGGCTGGATTCTGGGAGTTACAGTGCAAAATTCAAAGCTCTTCCTATAACTCTGACCTTAACAAAAAAGGACTGGACTGAACTGTTACTCCTGTCACTAAACTGCTAACGAGACCATAATTAGTACGGAAATGCTAGGTAAATGAGAAAGACAAAGGGAGGCAAAATAATTATTGATGTTACTTATTTCCTGCCTTAATTACATTTATCTCCCTTGTTGTTGTGTGCCTTCAAGTCCTTTCTGATTTATGGAGACTCCAAAATGAACAGAGGGCAATTTAATCTAAATTGAATCTAAATTGTGGCAGTTGTCATGTGCCTTCAAGCCATTTTTGACTTATGGCAACCCTATAAACGGGGTGTTCTTGGCAAGATTTGTTCGGAGGGGCTTTGCCGTTGCCTTCCTCTGAGGCTGAGAGAGTGGGACTTGCCTAAGGTCACCTAGGGGGTTTCCATGGCCCTGCAGGGATTCGAACCCCAGGCCTAGTCCGACATTCAAACCACTACACTATGCTGGCTGTTTTATATCCCTTACTGAAATCAAGGCAGTGTATGTGGCTCTCCTGCATCCTCACCTGGGCCTCACGACAGCCCTACAAGGTAGGCCAAGCTGAAAGGTACCACAACCTGCATAAAGCCACCCAGTGAGTTTCATGGAGGATCAGTCAAGATCCCATTTCGAGTAAGCCTCGATTTCAAAAGCTAAGGAGGCCTGATTCATACAAGAGACCACCAGGAGCTCTTATGAGAAAAAATTCTCTCTTGAACCCAGGCAGATCCACACCCACCAATCAGACCGGGTGCTACTGGGCGAGACGGATACCAAGGCTCTGATACAGCATAAGGGCGGCCTCCTTCTCTTCCCAGGAGCTCCCAAATCCTAGGCTAACACTCTAACCACTACACCCCACTGCCTCCACGGGCATACTTCCTCCCTTTCTCTCCCACTCACGCAAACACACAACTGGGTTCCTTAATACTCCAGATTAAACCCGCCCCCCTTAATCTAGACCCTCTGCCTTTAATCCGGAGCACAATTTTTACTCTCACTGGTGGGACCTTTGAGGACAACACAAAAGCATCACCCGGACACTGAAGGAAGTCAAAGCGATTTCGGTTTAAGGGTTTGCCCTCCACGTCCAGCCCCTCCAAGGCTGGCGGAGAGGAACCCCCACTGAAATCAATAGGGGCTTAATTTTGAGGCAAAATGCACTGAATTTCCCCTCCAGGCCTGTTTCTACCCCCTGCATCCTTGGGCATCCCTTAAGGTTTGAGAGTCGCATCCTAAGGGGGACTAGAGATGCTTCCTGTATCACTAAGGACTTGAAAGAATTAAGAATGATGATTTTTGCCAGGTTGGCTCACCCAGTAGCCAGCCAGGTGGCCCAAAGGAAAGCCCACACGCAGGACAGGAGCCAAACGGGCGAGCTCTCCCGCCATTCCTCCGCTGTGGATGTGACCATTGGCAGGGGGTGGTCTGGATGCCCTCTGGGGTCCCCCCAAGTCTTGCTGGCCCTGTCCCCCAAAGAGGGATGCAATCTACGGACAAAGAAAGGAGGGAGAGTCCAGTCCGGTCTCGTGCGACCCGACCTTGGGAAAAGTTCCTTTTTTGGACTTCCTGACTCGTTCCCGTCGCCCAAAAAAGGAGGAACTTTTCCAGGCCGGGCAAACGGTCCGTAACAAAGGCTGCACGGAAGGGAGCCCCGTCTCCCACCCGGCCCAGAGAAAGGCCTCTCCCGCCGAAGAGCCCTGCGCGATCGGGAAACCGGCGATCGGGATGAAAGCGGCGTCCGCACTGCTCCTCTCTCGCTTCCGACTCGGATCGCCTCCTTCCCGCGGGAGGAAGGGAGCAGACCCGCGCACCCCTGCGCGCTTTCCCCACGCCGCCGTCCCGCTCCCATTCCATCCGGTTGCATAAGCGGATCCGGGTGGAATCCGCCGCGGCTCCCCGGGGCCGCCTTCCCCCCCCTTCTCCCTTCTCCCTCCCCGCGGCGCCAGGCGGTACCTGCCGCTCAGGACGATCCGCTCCTTGAGGCTCCATCGCGGCGCGATCCAGCCCAGGCTCCGGATGGAGGCGGCGAAGAGCCCCGGGAAGAGGACGGACCCGAAGGCCAGCGGGCGCCACATTCCCAGGAAGCCCGGCCGACGGCGCGGCCCCGCTCGCTCCGCCTCGCCGGGGAGAGCGCCGCTTCCCCCGCCCCGCCGGCGGCAGCCACAGAGGAGGCGGAGGCGGCGGCGGAGGAGAGGGAAGGAGGGATGGCGAGGGGCGGGTGGGTCCGCCCGCCTGCCTGCCCGCCCGCCCGCCTTCGGATCGCCCGGCCCTTCCCCGCCCGCGGAGGAGGAGTGGGGAGGAGGACGCCCTCCGCCCGGCCCTTCCCCGCACGCGCCCCCCTCTTCTGGACGGCCAGGGGGCGGGGGCCGTCTCTGCCCCGCCGGCGCCCCAAAACGGCCAGAGGAGGCACAACGCTGCCGCCCCGAGCCTTCCCGCCACGCCCGCGGCCACTCGATCCCCCTGGAACGCCCAGCCTGGGCATCGGCGGCGGGGACAGACCGTTTCCGCACTAGCCTGTTATAGCGCGATGATCCCACTGTCGACATCCTCGGGAATCCTGGGATTTGCAGTGGGGGGGCGGGCTTGGAGGCTGCAGGGAGACAGGCTGTTGGGTGTTGGCTTGGAACACCCTGGTCGTTTCCACACTAGCCTGTTATAGCGGGATGATTCCACTGTCAACATCCTCGGGAATCCTGGGGTTTGCAGTGGGGGGGGCGGGCTTGGAGGCCGCAGGGAGACAGGCTGTTGGTGTTGGCTTGGAACACCCTGGCCGTTTCCACACTAGCCTGTTATAGCGGGATGATTCCACTGTCAACATCCTCTGGAATCCTGAGGGCCGGCCCCTCCCGAAACTGCAAAGCCCAGGATTCCAGAGGAGGTTGAAAGTGGGATCATCGTGCTATAACAGGCTAGTGCGGAAATGGCCCCTGTCATAGGGTTGCCTTTGAGGCCCCTCCCGAAACTGCAAACCCCAGGATTCCAGAAGAGGTTGAAAGCGGAATCATCGCGCTATAACAGGCTAGTGCGGAAATGGCCCCTGTCATAGGGTTGCCTTTGAGGCCCCTCCCGAAACTGCAAAGCCCAGGATTCCAGAGGAGGTTGAAAGTGGGATCATCGCGCTATAACAGGCTAGTGCGGAAATGGCCCCTGTCATAGGGTTGCCTTTGAGGCCCCTCCCGAAACTGCAAACCCCAGGATTCCAGAAGAGGTTGAAAGCGGAATCATCGCGCTATAACAGGCTAGTGCGGAAATGGCCCCTGTCATAGGGTTGCCTTTGAGGCCCCTCCCAAAACTGCAAAGCCCAGGATTCCAGAGGAGATTGAAAGTGGAATCATCGCGCTATAACAGGCTAGTGCGGAAATGGCCCCTGTCATAGGGTTGCCTTTGAGGCCCCTCCCAAAACTGCAAACCCCAGGATTCCCAAGGAGGTTGAAAGTGGAATCATCGCGCTATAACAGCCCAGTGTGGAAATGGCCCCTGTCTGCAGTAAGGCAACGCAATCGACCAGGCTTGAGGGGGGAAAGAGGGGGATTCTGCCCTGGCCAGTTCTCCTGTAGCCCTGTGGGCCGGCTTACAACAGGCAGGGTAAACAGCAGCTGCCGCCAGAACCCCTTACTATGGGTGATGTAGTGCGACGGAACCCTGGGCGGCCCCTCCCGAAACTGGAAGCCCCAGGATTCCATAGGATGTTGCAAGTGGAATCATAGCGCTGTAACACTCTAGCGCGGAAATGGCCTGGGAGATCAGAGTCCGCTCAGAACTGGAAATCCCTCCCTTGACCGTGGGCAAGTCCCTCTCTCTTTCCCTCGGAGGAAGGCAAGGGCAAAGCCCCGCTGAAGAAATCTGGCCAAGAAATCATCTAGCCCTAAATCGGAGTTGCTGGGAAGCACGTAACAATTCTGCATTAAACCAAGGTTTTCTTATCCTTGCTGGGTGCTTTCACGTTGTTTCTGACTTGTGGCAACCCTGTCGCAGGGTTTTCTTGGCAAGATTGGCTCAGAGTGGAATTGCCCCTGTCTCCCTCTGAGGCTGAGAGAGTGGGACTCGCTCAGGGTCCCCTGGGGTTGCCACAGGCCAAGCAGGCATTCAAATCTTCGTCTCCGGAGTTGTCGTCCCATGTTCAAACCGCTACACCACGATGGCTCTCCTAATGTTTTCTGGATGTGTGTGGATTCCAGCTCCCAGCCGGCCTGGGGATTCTGGGAGCTGTAATCCCACAACCTATGGAGCACCTCCGATTGCGAAATGCCCAAATATGTTTTTCTCCCATCCTTTCTGCCAGGGAGCTCAGGTTGAAGATCACTCCTATTTTTACTTCACAACAGCCCTGCGGGGTAGGCTAGGCTGAGAGAGAATAACTTCTCCAAAAGATTGCAGTGGCTCAACTGGGCTCTGTTTTTTTCCCAACCTTGTCCAACGCTTCCACCATGGCTGAATTAAAACTGCACTAAAATGAGAATTCCCTTGTCTTGGATTGGGGCGAACAGCCATTCCCAAATCTTTAAAAATACTTAAATGTTTTAAAATGCTGAAATAAAGTCTTTTATGTTTATTTTATATTAAAAAAAAACAAGATCCATTAATAGATATTTAAAACATGTAAAAAGAATTAACATACCTTTAATAGCTATAACTCAACAGGTCGTTTAATTGCATTTTAATCGGAATTTTTATGGCATGCTTTTATTATAGCTTACTGTTTTAACGGGCATTTGCTTTAATCTTCGTAAGCTGCCTTAAGTCACGGGGATTCAGAAATGAATTATTATTATTAATAATAACAATAATCCTACAAAATGAAAGGGAGGGAAGAGATCATACCTTCCTAAGTAGCACATTCTTTCGTGTGCCCAAACTTCCTACTCATCCCAGTCTCAAGAACCGAAAATCAGACAGGAAATGGGTGGGGTAAGAGGTCTCCTTGCAAGGTTAAAAGGTGCAAAGCACCACCAAAAAAGGCAAACTCTGTGGTTCAGAAGGGCAGAAAGATAAATACAAAAGGCCGGAAAGGTTGCTTCTCTTTGTGGCACAGCTCCCACAATCCCCTCAGTTAGGGGATTCTGGGAATTGCGGATTTAAAAAGTCCATTTCCTGAGACGGGTCAGATACTGATGGAGGACAGGTGGGAAGTGGAAAAAAGGGAGAAGTTTCCAAATTCTCTGATCACAGCATGCTATCAAAGACTACTTGTTGTTGGGTGTCTTCCAGGCATTTCCGACTTACGGTGACCCTAAAGCAAAGCTACCGTGGGGGCTTCTGGTAAACACTGTCTCAGCCTTCTAGAGAGCATCTGATGGCACCTAATGGCACTGGTGGCGCAGTGGTTAAATGCCCGTACTGCAAGCCACAAGGTTGTGAGTTCGATCCTGCTGGGCTCCAAGGTTGACTCAGCCTTCCATCCTTTCGCAGGTCGGTAAAATGAGTACCCAGCTTGTTGGGGGCATGTATAGAAATGTTTCCAAATACATGCTATTTGTAAGTTGTTCACCGCCTCGATCCATATGGAGGAGCGGGATACAAATAAATAAATAAATAAATGAAAACACATCCAGGGCTAACTTCTCTCAAAGGCCTCCACTTTTCTTGCGATTTCCATTTTGATGTCCAGACTTGCAAATTGATGCTTCTTTAACATGCTGGATGTAGCCAGTGAGGAAGGGAACGGCATTGCTAGCATGGTGCGCCCCACGTGCGGTGACACCAAAATGACAAAATTCGTTCTCCCCCGTCAATCCATAAGAGCCCATACAGCTTCATATGGGATGGCCACTCCTTTTTATCCTATAACTGGATGAGATCCCCAATGCCTTCACACACGTGGAACCAGGCAGGTAGATCAGGATGCCCAGAGGGCAAGTCCCCATGGCTGTAGACCGAGACCCCTGGAATTCTAGATCCTGGAAAGAAATGGGGTTGATACCATGAGTGACTGCCCTGGGTGACACCAACCTGATGATGCCACTGGAGGCAGGTTGATCGGCTCTCCCCTTTTCTCTCTGTTTCGGTGTCCACGTGTACAAGGGATTCTGGAGGGCAGCTGCTGTTTGCTTTGCCTGTTGCAGACAGGCATCCATGGCTACCATCGCGTCGGCTAGCGTAGAACCCCATTTTTCCTCTGCTCAAGCTTTAGGGCGCTTTTTTTGTCTACAGACAAAGCGCTGCAACCCAGTGCTAAAAGTCTGTGTTTCCCCAGCTCTCCTTCACTATCCTCCCAATGCTAAGACTACTAATAAAACTTCCAAGCAGAGGGAGGACGAGGAGGGAAAAGGGGCTGGGCAGACATAAAAATATTTCGTAAAAAAGGAACGTCTCTTCTCAGAAACATGGAAAGCAGAGGCTGGATGGCCATCTGTTGGGAGTGCTTTGAGGGTGTTCCTACATGGCAGGGGGTTGGACTGGATGGCCCCTGGGGTCTCTTCCAACTCTGAATTTCTATGATTCTATGATTCTATGAATCAACATTAGTTGGCTTATCAGATTAATGGTTAATTCCTTTTTTTTCCCTGAATATCATATACATTTATGGTTATAATAGATTTATGATAGAATTAGACAAGTAATTTAAAAAGTGTGAAAGATCTACACTTACATATTTAATAGTATACCCAACAACACTCAGAGGGAAGTTTTATTTTATTCTTCTTACATATATGCCTATACAACTGCTATCAATTTTTTTCTCTTTTCAATCAATGTTTTTTTTAAATTTTTTAAAGGAACTTCGCTGACAGAGGATTTGCTAACTGAAGAACGCCTGTGTTTTTGATCTTGCAGCACTTAACAGAAGTCCCATAACAGCTTTATCTGGCAATCTTCCATTTTCGTGATTTCCAATATGGAAATGAACAGTGGCATCCCTCTGTCGTGTACTCTTTGTCTTCACATTTTACTTCCCCAGTTCATGAATTTTTTTCTTCTTCTTCTCAGGATCGAGCAGGTTAGCCACAGACGTTGCTGAGCTCCAGTTTTATTGCAGCCTCTGCAATATAGCTTTGACACAATTTGTTTTTTAAGCCGAGCCGCTTATCCAATCAACATGTGGAACCGCCATGTCGC
Organism: Ctenosaura bakeri; assembly: GCA_948474755.1. Lineage (NCBI taxonomy): Eukaryota > Metazoa > Chordata > Lepidosauria > Squamata > Iguanidae > Ctenosaura > Ctenosaura bakeri. Next base: position 317,119 of record CAOLHI010000072.1, on the reverse strand, counting down.
ATGAGTGCAACCTTGCAACTGTTTGGGTGGGGTGGTGATCATGCGCTAACCTTACATCTTTGCAACCGCCGGATTCCTCCTGCCTCCACATCCTCTGTCACTCCCCACCTACCCCCATCCTTGGCTGAGAGACTCCGGTTGCCAAATCCAGCATTAGCAAGACAGGTTTGACCATCTCCCGTCTTCACAGACTAATACTGTGGCTGTTCTGTGGTGACTCCCTGATCCAAGTTGATCCAGGCCGGCCATGGGCAGGAGAAAACAACATCTTAGGTCCTCCCTCTGTGCAAAAACTGGGTGTAAGATCATAGAGTCGGAAGAGACTCCAAAGGCCATCTAGCCCAACCCCATTCTTCCACGCAGGAAGACACCATCAAAGTGCTCCTGACAGATGGACATCCAGCCTCTGCTTACAAACCTCCAAAGAAGGAGACTCCAAAACACTCCCAGGCAGCATATTCCACTGTCAAACAGTTCTTATCATCAGAAAATTCTTCCTAATGTTCAGACGGAGTCTCTTTTCCTGATGCTTGAAGCCATTGCTCTGCGTCCTAGTCTCTGGAGCAGCAGAAAACAAGCTTGCCCCATCTCATGACATCCCTTTAAATATTTAAACATGGCTATCATGTCACCATGAGACAGCATACTATAGTGGTTTGAACATTGGACTACAATCCTGGAGACCAGGCTCTGATTCCCTTCTTATCCAAGGAAACACACTCATTGCCTGTGGGTGTGTCACATACTCTCAGCCCCAGAAAACCTTGTGGTAGGTTCGCCTTAGGGTTGCCATAAGTTGGAAATTACCTGAAGGTGCACAACAGCACACAACACCATGATGTCACCTCCTGAACCTTCTCTTTTCCACCAGCTCCCTAAACTGCTCCTCACAGGGTTTGTTTCCAGGCCATCCATCATGGGTGGAGAAGACAGGACATGCCACCTAATCTGATAAGTACGCGCTTACACAAGTTTTGGGTGCTGGGAACTCAAGCTAATCAGATAAACCTCAAAAGACAGACCTGCCCAAATCAGAGTTGTATGGGGTTTCTTTTTTGAAGGCCTGATAACAATCCGTGCTACAAGCTGAAATCTACGTTGGAATGCAACACAATGTTCAGAATTGCAAGGTTGGGACCCTCATATCATTAAGCCCAGCCACATGCAAGGAAGATACAGCCACAATCATTGTTTTTTTGCTCCAGCTTCCTTAAACATCCCTTGCTCTGTGGTCTATTTCCAAATTGTAATGCCCTAGGGGCAGGGAACTACCCTCTCACTCACTGGGAAAACACACAGGCAGCTAGCTCCTCTAGCACTAACAAATGTGTTAATAAATACCTATAGGGATATTTGTCCACATTCATCCTCTGATCCTCTTTGCCTCTTTCCCCTACTGTAGAAAAGCAGAGTGCAACCAGACCTTGCAATGATGTGGAGTGAGGTGGCTGCCTCAGGCGGCAGAGGATGGGGGGCAGCAGCAAGCTGCTGGAGGAGAACATCCTTCCAGCAACCACTAAACTAACCTGCCTCAGCACTGAGGGAAGGTTAAATGGTCATACCAGTTGGCTTTTGTATGTATAAGAGGAGGAGATAACTTCCATATGTCACTGGACTACTACTCCCATCATCCCCCCACAGTTGTCCTTACTATGCAACATTGATTTTGCTGGGGGCGTAGGAAATAACTGGTCTTCAATGAGTGATTAAGAGCCATTAGCTTTGCAAAAGACTCACTCTGGGTAAAAATAAACATGGCTGGAATTGGTTTGTCAATATGGATCCAAGCAACAACCATCATTCAAGCCCGGAAGGGTGAAGTCCAGTCCACTTCTACACCTCACTTGCATGTGTGAAAACCACATTTCTTTTTTATCAATTTTTTTTTTTATTACTCTCTTCCACCCCTTCCTTCCTACTCTAGTGGTTAGCGGCCTCACTTTATCTCTGAGATAACCAGAGGAGGGAGGTAAGTCAATAAACAGGTCAATTTAGGTCCCTCCCAGCCCTGAACCAGCAATTAACTGCCACCTTCAAGTCATCCTTACATTCAGGAGATTAAACCAAAATTAGCTTACGTGCCACAAAGGTGCCCTTAGCCAATAACTATTGGGAAGATTTAGTGGGGAAATTCAATGGGTATGACTTAAAACATTCTGATTCTTTGAAGAGAGACCTTAGCTCAGTGTGACAGCAGCGGCCTGGCACACGGAAGGTCCTCAATTCAGGTCTTGGCATCTCAAAGTAGGATGCCTGTCTGAGAGAGCCAAGAAAGCTAATCAAGGTAGTAAACTGTGCTAAGAAACATAGACAGAGGTGGTCAGACTAGGTATAGCTAGCTGTCTCTGCATTACTGCCAAAATCCAACCTTTCTTCAGAACTATGAGGACTAGCAACTAGCGATGGCTCAGTGGTATAGCAACATGCTTTACTTTGGGGGTGGGCATATTGTGGCCTGTGGGGCACATGTGCCCCCCATGGTCATTTTTTTGGGTCTTCTAGCAGGTATAGGAAGCATTTCTGCTGTGTTTGGGGGGCTCCCAAGGTCTCTTGTAAGGGCTAATGTGGCTTCTACTATTGCCTGCCTCTGACTTACTAGTATGCATATAGTTGTGTTTTGTTTTTTAGCCGTATTGTAATTACTTTAATTTGTAAGCCTCCTAGAGTCCCCATCTAGGAGAAAAGGTGGAGTATAAATAAAGATTATGATAATAATGATTATGACAATTTATCAGGGCCGCAGGGCCTTTGGTAGACCTAACTGCTCCTGCCACTGCCATTCTTCCAATGCATTGACTGAGCGGCTGTGAATTTGAGTCCCTGCTAATCCAAACGGCTGAGCCCAGAATGGAACTTATAGAAAATGGATACGGGCTTCCCTGACTCATCTAACAGATTAGGGTCCGGAGCACTGTCAGAAAACAGAATTGGTTGAAAAGCAGAACCCATGGAGCAGAAGCCTCTAGGAAGCATGAAGCATGTGCCAGAGCTGCTTGCAAAGTCTCGCTTGGGACTGGCCGTGTGCCAGAGCTGCTTGCAAAGTCTTTCAGCCAGCTTAGTGCCTTTCCCCCGCTTCTCAGATCACTTCATAAGCAGAACACACATGCAAGCAGTTCCAAGTGAGCCTCTCTAGGCAAGAAAAACTGATACAAGAGCAGAACTCCTGTCAAATTAATGGAACTTGTCCTTAATTTGTAAGCCTCAAAAGAGCCAAGTCATCAGAAAACAGGTTGCTGAAAGGTCGGGGCTTCCTGTATAGAAAATGTATAGTAAATGCAAACTCACAGCCGCTCAGTCAATACACTGGAAGAATGGCATGGTGGATATGTGCAATGCCATGTGCTGAGCAAGACCCAGCCTGTTGGGAGAAGGAGAAAAACGAAACCCTACAGCGATCATAGCAGGTACTGACAAATATCTGGAGAGACAGAAACATTCCTGAGCCAGTGATTGTGTACTGATTTGGAGCAGAGGTAGGGAGAAAGGAAAAACATCTCTGTGCATTGCTTTTTGTGGTGACTTTGGCCTCTGCCACTAGGCAGATGTTAACATTTGGCCATGATGCTAATAGCTATCCAGTGATGTAGGAATACTGGCATACATTCATGGGCTTTACTTCTTGAACAGAAACTTTTGTACGAGAGATGGGAAGAATAGGGCTAGGTTCCTCAGCAAACCTTTGATTCAAAATTAACATGATGCCCATGCAAACTGAAACAAGCAGATCAGGTAAGTCTTGCAGAAGTAAACAAGACAACTTTGAATCGTCTAAAAACTGCTTGAAAGTGTCTTCCACAATACAGGATTTTTTTGTTTCTTTCATCACCTTCATGTTTCTTATGATTGTATGATCTACGCTTTTTCAACATGCAGGGTAGCTGGTGAGGTGGGCTAATCTTTTACCTTTCCTTTCTGTTCTGTTCTTCAAACACGCTCAGTAAGCAATCCTGGAGGCAGCTGCTGTTTATCTCACCTGCTGTATGTAAACCCAGGCAGCTACAATTGGATCAGCTAGAGTCAAATCCCACTCTTCCCCTGCTCAAGCTTTATGGCATTGTTCACTGCAGACACACTGCTGCAACCTAGCACTGACCAAAAACAAAAAAAGTCATCCCTGTGTGCATTTTGGAAGCATCTTTCTTCTTGTCAGAAGCGCTTTGACGTGGGTTCCTGCATGGCAGGGGGTTGGACTGGATGGCACCTGCGGTCTCTTCCAGCTCTATGATTCTGTGATTTTATGGCCTTGGAAGGTTCAAAATACATTAGTTTCCTTATGCAAGCCTTACCTGACCTGGTTATTTCATTCACATGGTGCATATTTTTGGTTTTGAATCAAAAGTTTGCTGAAACTTGTTGAGATCTTCTCCTTTTTTGAGGTGTAGGAACCTCTTCTTCTTTTTTTCCATGCCATTTTTGCCTCCAGTACCAAATGTTCTGTTAAAGAAACCATGCCCAGGACACACCTACTTTATTAATTGAGGCATATCTCTATACCGTTGCTGGGAAAATTTATCCCCTGCTCCCTGGCCATTGCTAGTATAAGAGCTTCTTCTAACCTCAGAACAGAGAAGCAATGTGTGTGTGAGAAAAAGAGATGTCATCACTAGCCCTGCCTGTTAAAAAGCCCAGGGCATCAACCCCAAGACTCCGCTATATCACTGGGAACATTTTTGACTAGGTGTATTGCAACATATTCATTCTGACTCAGAAAAATCCTTGTAGATACGTATGCCTACCTTCCAACTGTCTCAGTCTGGCAGGAACAATCCCAATCAATCTTCTGCCGTCCCTTTTTTTTTCCATCTGCTTTTAAAATCTCCAGAGTTTTCTCTCCCCTTGCCACTTTCTTCCTTGTCCTCAGCTTAGTTTAGGTGCTGAAAACTGAGCTCAAAGGCCAAAAATAGTTAATTGAGTGGAGAGGAGGTGGCGAAATCTTGTCCCTCCCAGGAGGCTCAGGCAAAAGCAACCTGCTACAGCCGCTCCTATTTTGCTTTCTTCTTCGTGGTCTCTGTGCCTCACACATTAGGAGCTTTCGCGCTTGCGCGGTAGCGTTCGGAAACTTCTAGAGCTCGTTCGCTTGGCGGGAACCCCTCCCCCACGCCGGTACTGCGCATGCTCCTCCCGCCTAGCAACGGTCTCTCCTCAGTTCTTTTTCATCCGCCATCGCGTACGGAAGGCTCTTTAGCTTGTTCCTCGCTATTTTCTCTGCTTGGCTTTTTTTCCTCACGGTTTTGGAGTACTTCTGACTGTTTCTTGACCTCTCTCTCGGACTCCCGTTCGGACTTGGTAAAATTCGGACTTCTCCGCGTTTTCTTCTATCTTCGTCGGTCGTCTTATATCCGCGTTGTTTAAGAAGTGCGTTTCGTGTGGGCGTAAGGTCGCTCTTTCCGACGGCCATAAAGGGTGCCTCTTCTGCTTGGGCGAGACCCACAACACCCAAGCTGCCGAGAGTTTACCGCTCAAACTCTCCGAAACAGGTCTTCGAGGCTCAAATCTTTCTGTTGGGAACAGTCTTTGAAGGCAATTGAGCAGACTTCCCAACCCAAGATGGCCGACAAGAAGACGACCGCGCCATCGACGGTATCGGCGGCTGCCGTTCCGTCTACTTCGTCGGCATCGGGCTCGGCGCCGGCGTCGAGAACGCCCATCGCAGCGTTACCGAAGATCCCGAAGCTGTCGGCGGCTGCCAAGTCAGCTAAAGGCTTGCTTTTTCTTTCACATTAACAACTTTCGCCCCCAAATGTTGTGTGTTCCATTTTCCACCGCTTGTGAAACGTTGGAGAGGATGTGAGGACATTGAAATAGTTCCAAGATTTTTCGTACCTTGGCTCAGTCATTCATTGGAATGGAGACTGTCGTCCAGAAATCAGAAGATTAGGATTTGGAAGGGCAGCCGTGACTGAACTAGACAAGATCCTGAAGGGAAAAATATATAATTGAATATTAGAATTAGCATCATCCATGTCATCACAGTTCTCATTTCGGTGTATGGTTGTGAAGCCTGGACAGTGAGGGAAGCTGAGACGAATTAACTTCTTTGAAATGTGGGGCCGGAGGAGAGTCCGAGGGATACCCAGGACCGCTAAAAAGACAAATAAATGGGTCGGAGACCAAATCGAGCCTGAACTCTCCCCAGAAGCCAAGATGACTGAACTGGGGCTGTTGTATTTTGGCCACATTGTGAGAAAACGTGACAAGAATGCTTGGTAAGTTGTCAGGCAGAAAAAAAAAAAAGGAGGAAGACCACATTACAGACGGATGGGCCCAGCCAAGAAAGAATGTCCCCGAATCTGCAAGGCCTGAGTTGGCCAGAGGGCGAAGATCAGCTTGAGGGCCGTTAACAACGTGAGGTAAACTCCTCAGTGAGGGGGTGAGGCGGCCACACACAGCAGTGACATCCCCCAGGCCCGAAAATGCTGTTTTGAGGGAAGACACTCCACGAAGCTTGTCTTCAGCCCTTTAAATTGGCCCAGGGGCCTCTGATCCGATTCCATGAGGGTCTGGAGAAGCGGGGGGGCCTACTTTGGCCTTGGCCTCAGGCAGCAAACTCGCTTGGGCCTCCCCGCGCAGGCTTCCCTGTCAGGACGAACCCCGAGCGCAGGCGGCGCGCGCCAGTTCTCCTCAGAGCGGGACGCTCTGGCCGCCGACGCAACTCTATGGCCGGCCCACTTCCGCTCGCCGCGCCTCTGAGCCGTCTGTTGCTAGGCGACGGGAGCACTTCCTGGCTGGCCCGCGCGGTGCATGCCGGGGGAGGCGGCGGCGGCATGGATTCACAGGAGCTCTTCCGAAAGCTGGGAGCCGGCGCGAAGTTCGACGTGGAGCGATTCAAAAGGGACGCGGAGCGGTTCCAGGTGAGGCTCCTGCGCTTGAAGAGACTATCAGCCCGGGATTTTATTTTCTTATTAGGAACCCTTGTTAGAAACCCCTTAGGAATTACCTCAGGAATTAGAGGCAGTTGGAAAAACCTAGATTTGATATCCCGTGTTTCTAATTTCCCCAACCTGTTTCGTCTGGTATGTGTAACTTTTCCCCGTATTCCCTACTCCAGTTTGTATTCAGAGTTACTAAGAGTTTCTGAGGGAATGTGCTGACCTCCTCCTTGCTGCTAGGCCTCGTCTCCATAGCAAGCGGCCTATGCCTGTACTTGTAACTTTTCCCCCTATTCCCCAATCTGGTCTGTATTCAGAATTGTTAATAGAGACAGATATAGATAAAATCTGCCGATATGTCAAAATAAATAATAGAATCATAGAAATGTAGAGCGGGAAGAGACCCCAGGGGCCATCCAGTCCAACCCCCTGCCATGCAGGAACCCCTCAAAGCACTCCCTTGGACAGATGGCCATCCAGCCTCTGCTTAAAACCTCCAAGGAAGGAGACTCCACCACACTCCATGGAGGCAACATCTTCCACTGCCGGACAGCCCTGACCGCCAGGAAGTTCTTCCTGAGGTTCAGGTGGAATCTCCTTTCCTGCAGCTTGAATCCATTGCTCCTTGTCCTGGTCTCTGGAGCAGCAGAAAACAAGCCCTCTCCTTCCTCTACGTGGCATCCCTTCAAATATTTAAACATGGCTATCATGTCCCCTCTTAACCTTCTCTTCTGCAGACTAAACATCTTCAGCTCTCTAAGTCTGTCCTCATAGGACCTCATGACTTCCAGGCCTCTCACCATTTTGATCGCCCTCCTCTGGACTTGCTCCAGCTTGTCAATATCCTTCTTGAATTGGGGTGCCCAGAACTGGACACAGTATTCAAGATGGGGTCTAACCAAAGCAGAGTAGAGTGGGACCAGTACCTCTCTCGATCTAGAATAATAATAATAATAATAATAATAATAATAATAATAATAATAATAATAATATTTATTTGTATCCCGCCTCTCCACATGGATCAAGGCGGTGAACAGCATGAAATGCATTATACATTAAAAGACATTAAAATATGATATTCATCTCGCAAGTCATATACAGTCATCGTTCCACTTTCTCTAGGATGCCCCTAACCTAACCCCTAACAAGACCCCCGTGAAAGTGGAAAACCATAAATAGCTCTAGGCCTTCCCAAACCACATTTAACACAGAAAAAAAGGATGATCACCATATTCATAGAATCATAGAAATGTAGAGCTGGAAGAGACCCCAGGGGCCATCCGGTCCAACCCCCTGCCATGCAGGAACACCCTCAAAGCACTCCCGACAGATGGCCGGCCAGCCTCCACTTAAAAACCTCCCAAGGAAGGAGCCTCCACTACACTCCATGGAGGCAGCAGATTCCACTGCCGGACAGCCCTGACTGTCAGGAAGTTCTTCCTGAGGTTCAGGTGGAATCTCCTTTCCTGCAGCTTGGATCCTTTGCTCCTTGTCCTGGTCTCTGGAGCGGCAGAAAAGAAGCCCTCTCCTTCCTCTACATGGCATCCCTTCTATTCAACCCACCATGGATTCCTCTGAGGCACCAGAGTTCCTTCTCAGCACAGAAGTGGCTGGCTGGTGGGGCTTATGGCTGCCTCCCCTGCTGCCCCACACAATTTTTAAGAGGGACTTACAAGTCTTGCTCACAGTTTCTCAGTCTCATGAGGCTTGCAGTTTCTATTAAAAATGGCATAGAGAGGCAGCAGAGATGACAGGAAATATCCGTGAATAATCAAATCTGCAAAAGTGAAATCCACAAATGTGGAGGGCTGACTGTATGTAGCATAAACCTAACAGAAATTTCCAGAGTTCCTGCTGCACTTTCTTTAAGAACTGGATATGCAACAGAGAAGGCAAACTGTACATGTCTTGTTTTTGTTACTTATACCTTTATCATCAGCTCTTGTTCAGACCTGCACTAAATGCTACTTTGAAGAGAGATGATGTGGCTCTGTTTAATTTTAGGTGATCAGAACTAAAGATAAGGAAGTTGGAGCATCAGATATCCTTGAAGAGCTTGACTTTTTTGCTAAGAAAAATCTAACTAGTTCTCTAGGCGCCGGCGGGAGGAGTGAGCCTGAATCACATCTTGAGGATGAAGGCGTCAAATCCACGGCTGCAAAGAAGGCAGGAGCTGTGCAGAAGAGAAAAGGAGATACGCAGACTGCTGAAGGAAGGAAGAAAAAGAAGAAAGCCCAAGGTAATTTATGCAGAGGGAACAGTTCATCTTAAAAATAGAAAGTTCCTGTTAATGTATCCAATAAGAATGAACAGTTGTCTAGAGACCAGCTGTCCTGTTTGACATAGTTTTTGCCTTCTGGTTCCAGTTACCAAGAGCCCAATTTTTGGACAAAAGTGAGATATAAACAATAGCAACAATAATATAGGTTGAACATCTGTAATTCAAAATCTGAAATACTTCAAAATCCAAAACTTTTTGAGATTGTCCACATGGGTAGTTGAGATAGCGACACCTTTGCTTTCTGATGGTTCAGCGTACACACAGTTTGTCTCGCACCCACAATCTTTCAAAATATTGTATAAAACTACTTTCAGGCTATGTGTATAAGATGTATATGAAACATAAATGAATTTTGTGTTTAGACTTGTGTTCTCATCTCCAAGATATCTCATTTTGTATATACAAATATTCCAAAATCTGAAACACTTATGGTCCTGACCATTTCAGAGAAGGGATAATTCACCTCTAATAGTAATGATAAATAATTATTTTCACCTGCTTGCTCTTGGCTTAAACTGGAGTAGGCAATTATGGAATGCCAGAGCCAGCATAGTATAATTGCCTCAGTATTGTACTGTGACCCTGGTTTAAGCAGAGTGATTCTTGTAACTTTCAGAAACGGCTCCAGTGACTCCTGTTGCTGAAAATGATGGGATATTGTGGATGTCTGCTGTGGAAGCAAAGCTCGGTGTTCCAAAAAAGAAGGAGGAGAAACAGCTCACAGCAGAGAAGTTGAAAAAATCTAGTCAGGAAAAGGTGAAGTGTCTTTTTTTTTCCTTCCCAAATGTCACTTAAAAGAAACATGGTGCCTTGTGAAATACTGCCTAAAATTGGAAGCTGGCTAATTTCTCAGTTGAAAAGGCAGTAATGTCCAGGACTATATTTTTTCTACAATATTGATCTCGAAAGAAAAATCTGTGAATCATTATTGTGTAACAAACTGTACTGGGACTGAATAAATTTTTTTACTCTACTTTAGTGAGTCTTGGTTTCAAATTTTAAAGTGTTAAATATATTCGCTAATGACCAGGCCATTCTTTGAGAAAGAAAGTCTACATTTTAAAAATATGTTATGCTTTAATATGGCACAAGAATGTGGAAGGCAGTGGGGAGAAAGGATATATTGATTTCATTGAAGACTTCTGCTGCTATATAGCGTGTGTACCTTGATGTCTTCCAGATAAATCATTTCAGAAATAAGCACAAGATCTACATTCAGGGAACAGATCTTCCAGATCCCATTGCGACATTTGAGCAGCTTGGAGAAGAATACAAAATCCACCCAAAGATCATGCAAAATATTGAAGCTGCTGGATTCCACACCCCTACACCAATTCAGATGCAAGCTATCCCTGTCATGCTTCATGTGTGTCCTGGTTATTTTCCTTTTTTTTTTCTTTCCACTTTGAGATGAAATGGCTGTGAGATATACAGGGAGCATGTCTCTAACTTACAGGTTGAATTTCTGTACAGCTGAGGGCTTTCATCATTCTCTTCTGTGCCGGGATAGTTCTGAGCATCCATCCTTAAGAGTCCCAACTTCTCTAAGGAGAGAATTTCAAAGTTTGGGAGTAGCCCACCAAGGAGGCCCTCTCCCTTGTTTCCACTAAATGTGCCTGAGAGAATGGTGGGGCAGAGAGAAGGGCCTCTCCAAACGATATTAGAACTCTGCTGGGCTCATAAAAGATGATATGGTCCTTCAACAGTAGCCATCTTGGTTAGTAGTATTACATCTTCTTCCCGCCAGTACATGCCTGGTTTCCATGTCCATCTCAGTTTTGTTGCTTGGTGATCTCTGTCCTTGGAGGCTTCATAGTGGAATGAGTCAGATTTTAACCAGGAAATCTTAGATTCAAAATAGTGCTTAGTCACAGACTCAAGAGTTGCCATTGGGCAAATTGTTGCCTCCTTTTCCTAGTGAGATGTCTGGTGGGACTTGCTTCATTGGTCTGTTTCTGGGTTGAATGTAATCATTACTGAAAGTGCTTTATGCTCTGTATGTTAAGCATAAATGGTAACAAGGGACACTTAAATGTGTCTGTCTGCTGCATCTGTAATATTTAATACTGTTTGTTTTAATTTGGTGCATGATTAATTTGTTCAGCATGGCTTGGCGTGTTATGTAAATAACCTACTTCTGTTTTGTTTCTCTCTACTTGCCTCCTTTCTAGGGTCGGGAACTTCTGGCTTGTGCTCCTACTGGCTCAGGAAAGACCCTGGCGTTTAGCATTCCTATTTTGACGCAGCTGAAACAGCCCATGAATAAAGGCTTCCGAGCTCTCATTATATCACCCACACGGGAACTTGCCAGCCAGGTAAGGTGGATCTAAAGCTGCCTTGAATTTTAATTTGAAGGTGCATTTAGGTAGGCTGGGAAGCTGATAAGGCTAAACAGGAATGGCTCTTAAGTGAGATACACGTGGAAGCTACTCCAAGATTCCCAAAGAAAGAGCAGGGTATACATGTAGTGATGATTTAAAGCAGAGATGGGCAAAGTGTGGCCTGCAGGGCCACATGCAGTGCTCCAGAGCTATTTTTGTGGGTCCTTGTCCACCCTAGGCTTAAAGAAGGTGTTTGGTGGCTGATTCTTTTTTTTTTTCAAGAGCAAGTACAGCGAGGAGTGTGGCCATCCAAGTTTTCCTTGGGGACCAGTGCAGCCTCTGGTCTTCCACTGTTGCCTACCCCATCCTACTTTTTCAACGAAGAAAGTTGATCGACTTGAGAAACTTAGGCATGCCCACCATGTGCTCCATCTCTGAGCTGTATGGTCACTCTGCAACTGTCCTGCCTCCAGAACAGGACTGTGAACCTGCAGGTACTTAACCACATACTTTGATGTTTGTTTTTCATTACATTTCCTTTCCCTTTTAGACACACAGAGAGCTGGTGAAGCTGTCAGAAGGTACTGGCTTCAGGATACATATGATCCACAAAGCTGCTGAGGCTGCAAAGAAATTTGGACCAAAATCATCTCAGAAATTTGGTAACAGGGATTCATAAGCGATTCATGAATTTAGATCTAGCTCGTCTTCTACTTGTCCGTCTTGGCTATTACACTGTGTGTGTGCTTTTCCTCCACAGATATTCTGGTGACTACTCCAAACAGACTCATCTATCTTTTGAAGCAAGATCCTCCTGCAGTAGATTTGACCAGGTAGAAAGCCAGCACTGTCACTGAAGAACATTTCTGAAGTATACCTGTGTATTTATCATATTGGGACTGTATCATATATCTACCTGTCCATCCATCCTATCTTTCTACTTATGTATCTGTCTATATACACACATACAAATTTCAACAGAGAGAAGTGTAAGGTCCTACACTTAGGCAGAAAAAATGGAATGCACAAGTATAGGATGAGGGACGTGTGGCTGGATAGCAGTACATGTGAAAGGAATCTAGGAGTCTTGCTGGTAGATCACAAGCTGAACATGAGTCAGCAGTGCGATGCGGCAGCCAAGAAAGCCAACGCAATTCTTGGTTGCATCAATAGGAGTATGGTGTCTAGATCAAGGGATGTAATGATGCCGCTCTATTCTGCTTTGGTTAGACCTCATCTGGAATACTATGTACAGTTCTGGGCACCTCAAATCACGAAATATATCGACAAGTTGAAACATGTCCGCAGGAGGGCGACCAAAATGGTGAAGGGTCTGGAAGCCGAGCGCTATGAGGAGCGGCTTAGGGAGCTGGGTACGTTTAGTTTGCAGAAGAGAAGGTTAAGAGGGGACATGATAGCCATGTTTAAATATTTGAAGGGATGTCATGTTGAGGAGGGAGCAAGCTTTTTTTCTGCTGCTCTAGAAACTAGGATAAGGAGCAATGGATTCAAGCTGCAGGAAAAGAGATTGCACCTGAACCTCAGGAAGAACTTCCTGATGGTCAGAGCTGTTCGGCTGTGGAATATGCTGCCTCGGAGTGTGGTGGAGTCTCCTTCTTTGGAGGTTTTGAAGTAGAGGCTGGATGGCCATCTGTTGGGAATGCTTTGATGAGTGTTCCTGCATAGCAGGGGGTTGGACTGGATGGCCCTTGTGGTCTCTTCCAAATCCATGATTCTGTTATTCTATATCTATATCTATCTATATCTAGATAGATAGACAGACAGATAGATACACATGCATATATACATGCATACACACATACACACTTCGCCTGTCTAACTGTGATGGGAGTTGTGATCCAGCATATCTAAAGAATACCAGGTTGGGGAAGGGGTCCTCCAGCCATGCCTTAGTGAGCAGAAACTTTAAATGAAAAGCTTCTCAGTGGTGTTGCACATGAGTTCTGGATTCAGTTCCTGGTGTTTCCCTCTAAAGGAATCTCGAGGAGCCAGGCTGGAAAAGACCTTTGGCTGAGACATGGAAACTTGCTGCAGACAATCTTGGGTCAGATGGGAACATGGTCTGATCTTTGTAAGAGAATTGAACACAGTCATTTATTGTACATATAACGTGATCAAAGCAGGGGTTCCAAAGCTTGGTGAGAACTGGTTTTCGTAGGCCATTTCCATCCTGCACTGTTACAGTGCTTTTATTCCACTTGCGACATCCTATTTTTTGTGTGTTCTGCCATATGATGCCATTCTGTTGTTCAACAAAACAGACTCAAGGCAGATTTCCTTAGAAAAGGTATCTGGAAAATAAGAGTAGACTGTGTCAGATTTTTCACAATAGGGAAAGCTTTTGGATAGTTCTCCTCTCTAAACCGCTAATGGCAACATTTTGCCCTCCTCTAGGGTTGAATGGCTGGTGGTCGACGAGTCAGACAAGTTATTTGAAGATGGGAAGACAGGTTTTCGAGAGCAATTGGCTACTATCTTCTTAGCGTGTACCTCCCATTTGGTCAAGAGGGCCATGTTCAGCGCAACGTTTGCGCATGATGTAGAGCAGTGGTGCAGACTCAATCTGGACAACATTATATCTATTTCTATTGGAGCAAGGTGAGTGGTTGTCTTCTTGTTGAATATGCTTGCATTTTTTGTTTTTTTGGCTAAAGAACCGAACAAATCTGTGTTGTACTCTGTTGTAATTAAAAACTAAACTTCAAACTTGGGTACTGACACTTTTTTCCCATATTGAATTTGACCCTAGCTATCAGGTTATTACAACTGTGCCATACAAGGTCTGTTCTGTGTGGACTGCTGGAGCTTTTACCTTATGGTTGGGATGTTCCTTGCCCACTTGCTTGTCATTGTGGGAGCTACTTCCACACATCCATCATCCTTCTGCTCTTTGTTGTTTCTATTGCAGATTTTTGAACGCTACTGAAGAATTGAGCATCTTTTCAGTTTCATCTGAAGGGCTGCTTTCCTTTATAGCTTGCGGTGAAACCTTCTGAGGGACACTTGGCTCTTTGGCATTTCCTTTGTCATTTTCATCATGGTTTAGGGATTTTTATTTATTTATTAATTCATATCCTGCCTTTCACCCAGCATGGGATTCAAGGTGGTATACAACATTTTAAAATCACAGTTCAATTTAGAAGCTTAGCACAAAAGGCATTACAAAACTTTTTTCTTTTCCTCAACTGGTTCTTTTAGGGTATGAAAATATAACGAAACTGTGAAAAAATAAGGGTGAATTACAAACAGAATACAACATTGTCTGGATCTCTGTAAAAATTCTGTGAATGAGGCGGAACGGTTGTACAAGAAAAGCGTATCTGGAAAATTTATTTGGTGTTAGTATGTTGTGACTCCCAGACTGACATGGGTACTTTTTTTTTTAATTTCAGAAATGCTGCTGCTGAGACAGTGGACCAGGAGCTCTTATTTGTTGGATCAGAGACAGGAAAACTGTTAGCCATGAGAGATTTAGTAAAGAAGGTGAGTTATCAAGGCTCTTTTTGGGAAGCTTGTGTGCTTAATTAATCTGAGACTGGATCTAGTTATGCAGGGAACAGAATGTGAGGCGTGATGCTGGATGATTATTTTTCATGGTCTCTTGTGTTCAAGAAGCTTGAAGTTAGCTGTGGAACTTGCTTATAGCAGCGACAGGTTATAGTCTGTTCAGCCTGAACTTGGCCAGTGAACGAGAAGAACACTGAGACACGTGGTTCCAGTATTACAAGTATGCTTCAGTTAATGAATTAGATGTGTTCCTGAGCTTTACTTCTTTAACAGAAAATTTGGTACCAGAGGCAGAAATATCAGGGAGATAATACGGATTGGTTCCTACATCACAGAAAAGAAGAGCACTTCAACATGTTTCAACAAACATTTTGTTCAAAACTTAACAACATGAGCATGTGAAATGAAACAGCAAAATGGATCCAGAGATAGTTTTCTTTTTTCCCCCCAGCTTCTGCTTTTCTTAAGATTTCTACTTTGGTAACAGACTTATAGTTCTTTGCTTATTTAACATACTGGGGGTGTTTGGTGAGGCAGACTTCTCTCCTCTCTTCTCTCTGTTTTGCTGTTCACAGATGTTCATTAAGGGATTCTGAAGGCAGCTGTTTTTTTTACCTTTCCTGTTTTGGACAGGCACAGATGCTATAGTTGGATCAGTTAGAGTAGAATCCTATTCTTTTGCAGCTCAAGCTTAATTGCATTGTTTGCTGCAGATGTGAATATCAAAAGTTTCTGTTTCTATAGTCCTCCGTTACCATCCTTCAAATGTTGATGCTACTAAAAAAAAGTCCAACTAGAGAGACAAGAGAGAGCAAAAAGTTGTGGGGGCTGGGTGATCATAGACAGACTTTCTAAAAAGAAGCTTCTGTGTTAGAGTTATTAAGTGATATATCCTGTACTACCTTCAGTAGACCTACCTGGCTTACTTGACAGTGGCTCAGACTCTTTATACACACTTTCTTTGCTTCTTTCTCTCTCTTGTTACAGGGATTCACGCCCCCTGTCTTGGTTTTTGTGCAGTCCATTGAACGGGCAAAAGAGCTGTTCCATGAGCTCATTTATGAAGGTATCAATGTGGATGTCATTCATGCAGACAGGACCCAACAGCAGGTAGGAAAGAGATCGCGGACAGTTTATGACTTAGAGCCTGCCTGTGTGGCTTTTGCACAATTTTGCAGATTGGCGCTTTATAAATCATCACTATAGGCAACATGAAGCTTCCAAGTTCAGGACTGAAGCCAGGAGTACATTTAAGCTGTGGAAAGGCATCTCCAGGGGGAGTGCAACCCCATATAACCAGGATGAATCCCTGTTTTGACTGACCAGAATCCCCTCTGTCTCATTTGGATTAAGTTTCAATTTCTTTGCCTTTATCCAATTCAATAGACATGACAGGCATGAATTTAGAACTAAGGCAGCCTTTCTAGAGGAAGGTGGAAAGTACAGTTGGCCCTCCACATTCACTAGGCTTGGGGGCATAGGACCCTGCAAAAGTGGAAGAACAGCAAATATCAAAATGTGTGTGTCTGTCCGTGGGAAGGGGGCTGTCTGTGGGGAGACCAGACATCCAGGGTCCAAACAAGGTCAGGAAAAAGAGGGAAAAGGGGCAGATTGTCCCAGCGGCCCTGTACTTCTTCTGTCTTGTCCATCTCTTTCCTTGGGTGTGTGTGAGGCGGTCAGGAGAAAGTTTGTGATGCAAAGAAATCAGGCTGCGATCCTTCCGTAGGTAGCCGGGCAGCAGCTGGTGGAGGAACAGGAGGAGAACAAGAGGCAGGTTTTTAAAGGGCTGTCTGACCTGATTGGAGCTGCCAAGAGGGAATGTTTTCTTGGGAAAAAAAGCACTTGTGGATTGGGGAGAAGGGGCTGGAGAAACTCGGAAATAATCAGATCTGTGAAAGTGAAACTCACAAATGTGGAGGGCCAACTGTAGGAGTAGAGCATATACTGATAGCTGCAGACCCTAAAACTCGAGACATCTTTCCCAGCAGTTTCATGTATATGTTGACTAGCATGTGAGACAAAACAGAATTTTGAGGGACCCCACAAGCCAATGGCCCAAACCAGATATCTGAGCAATCTAAGGAATTCGAAATTATTGTCACTGTGGCCCATTGGAATGAGAGAAGCTGCAGCCTATTTGCGGTGTGTTGGAAAGTAATCATTCTTGTCTCCTCCAGAGAGACAACGTAGTCCACAGTTTCAGAGCGGGAAAGATTTGGATCCTCATCTGTACTGCTTTGCTGGCAAGAGGGATCGACTTCAAAGGTGTCAACATGGTCATCAATTTTGACTTCCCGAGCAGTGCTGTGGAATATATCCACCGGATAGGTGAGTTGGGGCCATGTGTTTCAAAGTGGAGCGGGATGAATATTTTAACTGCTTATTCTTATGAACATGACCTGTTCCTCCTGATGTAAGTGCAAGAGAGAGTATTTATTTCCTGCCATCTCCATGTTAGGTCGCACGGGGAGAGCAGGACACACTGGAAAAGCCATTACTTTCTTCACTGAAGATGACAAGCCATTACTGCGCAGGTAACCTCTCTCGCTCAGCACTCTGCTCTTAGTGGACTCTTTTTCTAATTTCAGCCCCCTGTTGAGCAACATGTAAGGGCTCAGAGACTGGAGATGCTGGCCCTTCCCGCCAATTAATTCTCACCCTAGAAATAAGCTCTTGACTCCCTCTTTCTGGTAAGAGTGAAAAAGGCTGGTGGGGGGGGGATTTCTACCTGATGGCTCAGGAGGGCCTTTCTGATTCCGTGATGCTCTGATTCAGATTTTGTAAAGGTAGCTGAATATGAGTGTATCTGTTGTCTCCCTCTCACCCATCTCATATTTTTTCTTCACTGTACCCCCATTTCCTTTCCTTGCAGCATAGCAAGTGTCATTCAGAGAGCCGGCTGTCCTGTGCCAGACTACATAAAACATTTTCGGAAGTTGCAAAGGTAAATAAGTCAGTAAAGCAAGGAAAATTAAGACAGTAAGTCAGCAAAGGTAGGAATAGCAAATAGAAAAACTAGGCTTGGAGGAGGTCGGGATTTTTGCTCAGGTTCCAGTAGTTCTGTCCAGCGTGGATCGTTTAAGATACGTCTTTTAAGTCACAAAACAGGAGGGGTGAGGCCCAAGTGAAAGGGCATAGATGATTGAGGACTGAGACATAAATTGATCAGTTCAGCCCTGTTTGTTCTGAGGAGTGCAAAATAGAAGATTGGGCTAATGTATTAACAAATCTGTCTTGTTATTGTTTCCTGATAGTTCCCCTCTTTTGGGTTAATATAAGCCTTCCCTCAGAGCTGGCTCAAGCTGATTGGCATCAGGGTAGAAGTTTTATGGTCCCCATTCCCCTTGGTGTGTGACAGCACTTTTTCATCCTGTAGATTGCATGGTTTGCAATCATCCCCAAAGCTAGAATGAGAAAACCTACTTCAGACTGTAGTTTTCCCCCTGCCAGTTTAACAGCAAACCTAGATGATGGCCTGTTAAATCCGATATTACTGCAAAATGTGATCAACCTTTAGACAGGGAAGTAAACTTGTGGCTTGTTTTTACTTCTCTGAACCAGATTTTCAGCTTTCATTTGCTAGGTGAACCGTTCTTTATTAATTTTTTTGCTTTCCTTTCAATCTTGCAAACTCTGTTTTTAAAGGGGTTTATGTCATGGTTGTCTTCTCTGACATCCACTCTGGCATCCAGTCAGCTTCTGATGGTACCCATGACACCTTCTCAAAATTGCTCTCTCACATGTCCCCATGTCATTTTCAGCAAGCAAAAGAAGAAGCTGATCAAGAAGCCATTGGAAAGGGAACACATTCTCACCTCGCCAGAGTACTTACGGAGGAAAGCCAAGAGAAAAAAGTAAGAGAAATATTGTCTGTTGAAGGCATTTGGGGAAAGAGCTGCCATTTAATTTAGTCATTTTCTTAGGACAAAGAAAGTGAGCAATGAATGCACTCGATTGGTTCAAATACACACAGGAAACTGCCTTACCTAATAGGTAGCCTATCTAGCTCAGTAGGGCCGGAACGAAACATTACTGTGAGCATCTCTCCTGGCTTTTTTTCCCCATCTCTACCTGGGGCTTATGCATGTAAAGTGCTCCTCTAGTTCATTGCCAGTACACTTACTGAAAATATTCAGTTCATGGTCGTCTGTAACCACATTCAATTGAACCTTGGGTAAATTGTAAGCCTGAGCGCAGAGAACTGTTTTGTCTTACTCTATTTCACATAAAGCAGCACCATGTACACTGATGGCACTATATGAATAAATGATAACAATAATCATAATCATGAATTAATAGTATCTCTCTTCCCCAAATAAGAAGTCAGTTGTCAGTTTGCCATTGTGTTTCACCCTGCGCTTGGTGAATCTGTAAAACAATATGGCGATTTCCTCCGTTTGGAGCCTGCAGTCAGCAGAGAGAATGTCAACATCAATTTGCTGCTGGCAGTTCTAAGCATATTCGGAATGGATGGGTGTGCTGTATTATCCTCAGGATCTTTTCTGATAAACATCTGTCTCTTAAGTGGATTGAAGCCATCGTCTCCTCTTTGGATGGCAGCGACCCAGCTGTCCCTGGGGAAGGAATCTGCGCTGGAGAGCTGTGTCCTCGAGAGTACAGCTCTTGTGAGCCCCAGGGGCCTCGTCACCTCTCCTTTTGTCAAATTGGTTCTGACAGCTAAAAAGCTAGGACAGAAATAAATTGTTGTTGATTGTGGCTTAATTTCAGGATTAATACAGAAAGCAGGGGAGAAAGTCCCTGGAAATATCAAGACTTTCCAATTCTTTTTGTTTTGATTTTACCCTCGGATTAATGGTTTTGCATTCAAACTCATTCTTGAAATATCCTGGTTTTCCCTCCCTCCCTCCTCCCTTGTGTCCTCCCCCGCCCCTGATCACGTGCCATATCTAAACTCAGGTAGCATTTCAGAAATTGACTTCCACTAATTTTCAGTGAGCCCTTTTAAATTATTATTCCAGAGTTATAGTGTATGGGGAATCTACTGTCTGAAGGAAGTTTTGGCAGTGTCCCAAAGTAGCTGCTAACGTGGGCTTCATGTTGCATAGCGAATGCCTGCTAATATTAATTAGCGGATTGTAGAGTTAGAGAGGAGGGGGGTCTTTGAATCTGTGTTGTGGTGGAAGAGAAAAGGAGCCTAAGCAAGGATCCATAGCTTGCATACCAAAAGTTCCAGGTTCATTCCCTGGCATGTAGATCATGTAGCCAGTGGATGGAAAGCCGTCTACATGAAACATTGGACAACCAGTCAGAGTAGGCAGTACTGAGGGTGGATTCTAGTCTGGTATAAGTTAACTGTCCGTGTTCTTCATGTGGCTTTAGAACTGAATTAGGAATTAGGAATGAGAAGCTGCAAATTAAATAATATTCACACCCTCCCCTTTCTTTGCTACATGGTGTGGATCATTAGCAGCTGGAAGGGGGAGATGTTTGGGACCAGTCTGTTGAATGTGGATGCTAGTTTGCTCTCACATCAGGAGATCCAAATTATCAAAAACTCAGTTAAGTGTCTATACAAGGGGCCAAAACATGGTACAGGCTTCCTCCACTCATCTGACAGGTTAGAGACCAGAGCGCTGTCAGAAAACAGGATCGGTTGTAAAATGGAACCCATGTACTGTACTGTAGGGAGCATAAAGGATTTACAGAGGCTCACTTGGGACTGGCTGCATGTGTGCTACTTGCAAAGTCTCTCAGCTGGCTTAGGGTCTTTTTCCCCCCTCTCAGCTTTGTTTGCAAACAGCAAACGTGCAAGTTATTCCAAGCAAGCCTCCATAGGCAAGAAAAACTGAGGAAAGAGTGGAACTGCCACCATGTTAATGGAGCTTGTCTGTAATTTAGAAGTGTCAAAAGAGCAAGTAGTGAGATAATATGGCATCAGAAGGTGGGGGCTTCCTATATAATAGTTTTTTTTAAACAAATTACATTTTAAATACATTACTGATGTAAATGTTTTACATTCACAACATGTTGCTTGGTATCTTAATAATTTTTTATTGTGTTTTTTCATGCCAGTTATTGCTTTGTTCATTAGCAGATAGCAGTTCTGTGAAGCATACTTGTACTAAAGTTACATAACTAGGTGCTCCACATAAAATTCTGCTAGCAGCAAAACATGTGAACATAGGAAATGGCCTTACACTGAATCCTTTTATTGGTTCATCAAACCCAGCATTGTCTGCTCTGCCCAAGGCCTTAGAGCAGAGACATCCATTCTCAAGTCACTAACTTGTAACTGGAGATGCATGGAACTGAACTGGGAATTTTCTACAAGCAAAATTGTCTTCTCTTTCAGAGTCTTCCATACTGGCAGAATTAATAGCTACTGATAAGTTTTGAAAAAGCTGAAGAATTAGATGCATTACCTTTTTCTAACCTGGAACTTATTACCTTTTCTATTTTTAATAGGCTGACAACCCAGAAGAGACTAAAAAAGAATTCAAAAGATGCCAGAAACAACACATCTCAGGCACAGACTGTTCCAGAAAATTAATTCAACTACTTTGTACAAAATCTGTCAGAATAAACAAAGATACTTGCGATGTTCATAGCAGTGGTGAATCTGGCAGGTCACATAAGCTGTGGATGCCCTGATGGCGCAGTGGTTAAATGCCGGTATTGCAGCCACAAAGTTGCGAGTTCGATTCTGCAGGGCTCCAGATTGACTCAGCCTTCCATCTTTCCATAGGTCGGTAAAATGAGTACCCATCTTGTTGGGGGCAATTAGCTAAAAACATTGTAAACTGCTTAGGAAGTGATTAGCACTGATAAGCAGTGTAGAAATGTAACTACTGTTGCTATTGCTATTGGATGAACAAAGCCAAACCTCCCTGTTATGACTGTAGGGGAGGTAAGCTATCATTTTTTATCTGTGACACTCTTGCTGGGCGCAATTGCAAAGGAGGACAATGCAGGAGCAAAACCAGCTTGTCTTCCTTCACTGATCCCTATTCTCTAGCTCAAAATAGAGAATGGGGAGCCTGGAGGGTTAGGAAAGGAGAATAAAATGTGCTTACACTTTCATATTGCCATTCTTGACTCAATACAGGCTATTTCCGCACTAGACTGTTATAGCGCTATTATTCCACATCCTATGGAATTCTGGGGCTTGCAGTTTAGGGAGGGGCCTTTGAGGATGGCCTTGGAGGTCCCTCCCTAAACGGCAAACCTCAGGATTCCATAGGATGTTGAGAGTGGAATAATAGCACTATAACAGTCTGGTGTGGAAATGGCCAATATAGTGCCCAGTTCTGTGACCAACAGGTGGCAATAGAGATACAGTCAGCGCAGAACCGGGTTCTGTAGCTCATAATGTGGGAGAATAAATTTGAAATCGACAGTAGAATATCTCTGGAGGGGAATCTGGATGAGAAATTTCTCGTAAATCAAGCCTGTTTGCTTGTTAGCGTTTATAAGGTTTACAGAAATTCATCTTTCCTGGCACTGCAGTTTGAAGTCTGTGCTTTTCCTCGTAAAGAACCCTCAGATTGGTTTTGCTGTGGTCTGCATATTTTCAAATATTGATTCCCTCTCCTATTCTTTCCTAGTATTCTAAGTTAAACTATTTTGAGTTGAGTTCAGAGGGAGTGCGTCGGGACTGATGTTTGTCCCCACAGCAGAAATTAATTGCAGTTTCGTACCTCCCTAAAAGTCGCTGGCTTTCAGCCACCATGGAGCCTGACCTAAATGTATTTTGGAAGCAATTTTCTTCCATATGGTTAAGGTTGCCCTATGTTTTAAAAACCGTGATAGCTCAAGGAATGACAGAAATGCATTGATCAGAGAAGGTGCGGTTCTCGGATTTCTGTCAGTTGCATAATTTTAAATCTATTTGGTCCTCCAGTTGATGAGAATCATTCTTAATCCCACGCACACATACATATATACCTCTTGGGCATGCTAATATATGATGCTACAAAATGGTAATAGTTTGACCTGCCTGTCATAGGTGTGGGACCATTTAGAATATCCATTATTCAAATATATTTATACCTTGTTCTACATCTGTGAAAGGAATTTTTGAGTGGCTTATAATTAAAAAAAAATGGCAAGGCCCTTCCTTTAAGTTTACAGTTTCAAACACAGCACAACATTATTCTTAGAGCCACCTTATGAATATGCAATCCGTATATTATATTGGTTATTGGGCATCTCTAGAGCAAGGATAACTCTCCATAGAGAGACCTACAGTAATAGAAATTGGACACTTCGGCTTTTCTGAACAGGAATTTTGAGAAGGCGTCATGGGTACCATCAGAAGCTGACTATAGTTGTAGTGATTGTTGTAGTCGTGGGCCTTCATTTTCAACTTTGGGCCATCCTAAGGCAAGCCTGTCACAGGGTATTTTTGGCAAAATTTGTTCAGAGGGGGTTTGCCTTTGCCTTTCTCTGAGGTTGAGAGAGTGGGACTTATTCAAGGCCACCCATGGGTTTTCCATGAACACTGAGTCCTAGTCCAGCCCTTAAACCACTACAGCATACTGGCTGCAATGGGATGTCATATGGAGGATGGAGCAAGCCTCTTTTCTGCTGCTCCTAAGGCTAGGACAGGGAGCAATGGCTTCAAACCATCTAAACATTAGGAACGTCCTTACTGTAAGAGCAGTTTGACAGCAGCGTATTCCAATGTTTAGATGGTTTGGAGCCATTGCTCCTTGTCCATTCTTGATGCATGCTTTCAGGTCATTTCTGACTCATGGTGACTGTATCACGGAGTTTTCTGGGGCTGAGAGTGTGTGATGTACCTAAGGTCCCCTGCTGGGAATTGAACCTGAGTCTTCAGAGTCCAGTGCCCAAACAGCTACACCATGTTGCTTCCCATCCCTGTTCTATACAACCATTAAAAGTACAGGACCCCTTTCCACTTTTTACTCTGGCAACCTTGGGTCTCTCTGTGTGTAATAGTATTCTAGCCCCTACCTCATATTTTTAAACTTCAGCTCCTAGAAATCGGAGTAATCAGAGATGATGGGATCTGTAGTCCAGAATTATTAGAAGCAAGAGGCCAAAGGGAATCCGCCTCTGCCACCACCCCTCCTGGCACAGGGTTATCCCTGAGATTTTATTTTTATTTTATTTTTTATATAAAAACAAAATGACAATATTTATAAAACAAAAAAAAATCCTATGGTCATCATATATAGCTCTTGGGGGTAATTTCAGCAATCTTTAGACTTAATAAATTTCACATCTTGAAATTAAAACTTATTATTATGTCAATGTATGTATACATTTTTATGTTTATGGAATTTGAGGTTTTGATGTAAAGAAGCATTCCAAGTTAGGGTAGGCGGGAAGAAGACATTATATTATTGCTAGGGATTTGTAGATTAGAAACTTCGTATATATATGTGTGTGTGTGTGTGTGTGTGTGTGATTAGAAACTTCATATGTATACATATGATTAGAAACTTCATATATACACATATATATTAGGAACTTTGTGTACACACACACATATATATGATTAGAAACTTCATGTATATATGTATACATATATATTAGAGACTGCATATGTATACATCTATATATATATGACTTGAAATTTCATATACATACATATATATGAGTACTGTGGAAACTTCACATATATATATATATATGATTAGAAACTTCAATATATACACACACATATATATGATTAGAAACTTCATGTATATATGTATATACATACATATTAGAGACTGCATATATATACATATATATATATATATGACTTGAAATTTCATATACATACATATATATGAGTACTGTGGAAACTTCACACACATATATATATATATGATTAGAAACTTCAGTATATACACACACATATATATGATTAGAAACTTCATGTATATATGTATATACATACATATTAGAGACTGCATATATATACATCTATATATATATATGACTTGAAATTTCATATACATACATATATATGAGTACTGTGGAAACTTCACACATATATATATATATGATTAGAAACTTCAATATATACACACACATATATATGATTAGAAACTTCATGTGTATATATATATATATATATATACATATATATTAGAGACTGCATATATATATACATATATATATATATATATGACTTGAAATTTCATATACATACATATATATGAGTACTGTGGAAACTTCACACACATACATGATTAGAAGCTTCATATGTCCAGAAATGTCATATATATACACAAATATATATATGTATGTATGTTTCTAGTCACTAAATCCCTAGGAGGAGTGACATCATGCCTTCTTCCCGCCTACCCTAACGGGGACGCCTCTTTACATCCAAACCTTAAATTCCATAAGCAAAGAAGAGCATAACTTAAATGTTTGCCGTAATTGCAATTCCTCGTTTAAAACAGGTGAGAGTTACAAGAGGGAAAACAGAAATGTTTTTATTCCGTGCGCCCCCAGGGGGACGTCCCTCCTGCCCGCTTCGGGCCGCGCTGTATTTGTGTGTTTGTGTATTTTTTGCGTGTTTCGTGCGTTTTCCTGAGGCGGGGCCGCTCCTCAAGGCCTCCCCTCAGCCGGAGCGCGGCCCAGCCACTCAGTCAGTCAGTCACGCCAACCGCGAGGCCCGGCCCCGGAAGTCGCCGCGGCCCAGCTGACGGGAGCTCCCGAGCGGGCGGGCGGAGTTGGGAAGGCAGGCCGGGGCGGAGGAGGCGGGCGGCAAGATGGCGCTGCGGCCGGGCCTGGGAGCTGGGGCGCCTCAGCCGCCGCCGCCTCAGCCGCCGCCCCGGGCGCCTCAGCCGCCGCCCCCGTCGGGCCCCCGGGGGTGGCCGGGGCCACAACAGGTGGCGCCGGGATGGCCTCCGGCGGAGGAAGCCCTGGGCCCGCCAGGTAGGAGGAGGAGGAGGAGGAAGGGGCTGAGGAAGAGGAGGGCGGTGGGCTGAGGGGAGGTGGGCGCGGAGGTGGGCGAGAGGGGGTTAAGTGAGGGACTCTCTTGAGGGAAAAAGGCGTCGTGAGGGGAGCTCCGTCAGAATTTTTTTTATTGTCGTCACGACTGTTATTCGAATACTTCATATTCTTTTTTTTCCAGAACAGCTTATTATTAATTTTTTGCTAAAATGGAAGGAGACTTTTACTCTCCCTTGTAGAACGGCTTTTTCCTTTCGAGACCAGGCTGTCGTTTTGCTAGAATAAAGTTGGTCGTATTACCATTAAGAATTCAGGAAAGCTTTTTTTTGTCTAAGAACGTTATTCCTTTTTTTTAGGGCTCTCTCTCTCTATATATATATATTGATAGTTGTTTCTCTTGAAGTCTCAAGATTTGGATTTGAAAAAATTAATTTTAAAAAGGGAAAAAAGGGGAATGTTCCTTCTATGGCACATAGTTTTGGCGAATAGCTGAGGTTTTGTTCTGATCAAATATATCCTGTACTTTTGAGGTGAAATAGCCTCATGGATATCGATAAACATAAAGAAATAGCATGGAGGTGTTTTTTTTTTTCAGTCTTTTGAGTTGTTGAGAAAGAATAATTTCCCACTCTTATTTTTTTTCCTTTGGGAATACATAAGTACTCTTCCCTCAATAAAAGACAAGGGAAGACTAGGTAAGGTGTCTTTCTTATTAAATATATATTTTAAATATATATTTAATAAGAATAATATATATATATTCTTATTAAATATATATTTTAAAAGAAAGAGATTGAATGGCAGTTCTTACGCTCACACTGGTTACATTTTTGGACAACAGGAAAAGGATCTTCCTCCCCAGTTTTGGAAAACAGATTTTAATTCTCATTCCTTTTTACACTTCCTTTTTACTTCCTTTCCTTCTTTCAAATTGAGGAACTCAGTTGTAAGTTGTGTCACTTTTCACAGCGAGGTCTTTGGAGTTGAGGGTTGTACAGTTCCTCCCTTTTCAGTGTGTAATTTTATTGTTTTTTTTTGCAACCCATCATAGTATAGAAATGTTTCGAAACATTTCTATACATGCTACATTTCTATACACGCTATTTGTAAATTGTTTGCCACCTCGATCCATATGGAGAGGTGGGATACAAATAAATAATAAAAAAAGAATTTTTTTTCTTTGGGAATACATAAGTACTCTTCCCTCAATAAAAGACAGGGAAAGACTGGTAAAGACTAATAAAAAATAATTAAAAATAATTTAAAAAATCATATAGGAATAGGTCAACTACATGTTTGTAAACTGGAATTAGTTTGAGGGGCCCGTCTTACACCAATACATCAGCTGCATCGGTCATATGATATAATAAATATTTAGTTTGTTAGGCAAGAGACCTTGGATACTTCCTCTTCCAGCTTTACAACAGCCTTGTGAGGTGGGTTAAACTAAGATACAGAATTAACTTAAGGTCACCCAGTCAGCTTCTGCATCAAATCTAATTGCATCTTTAGTCATGAATGAACTCTGCTGATGTTTTCAGAAAGTGCTTATAGGGTGAGAAGTCGGATTTGAATTTCTCTACGGTGCCGGGCAAGAGATTTACAGTATGACAGAGCCTATTCCGCCGTTTCAAATCAATCAATGAAGCTGCTGTTTTCCTCGTGAAATGTCGACCAGAAAATATACTACAGAACATAGAATTGTGAATTGATTGAGGAAGGAAGAATTTTCTGACAGTAAGAGCAGTTCGATGGTGGAATATGGAGTATGATGGAGTCTCCTTCTTTGGAGGTTTTTAAATAGAGGTGCTGGATGGACATCTGTCAGAAAGAGTGCTTTGATTGTGTCTTCTAGCATGGCAGAAGGGTTGGACTGGATGGCCTTTGGGGATCTCTTCCAGCTCCATGACTCTATGGTTTTTTTTAAAATGTGTGTATAAGATACAAGCACTGGAGACGAAAATGAATATTATGCCATTGTGTAATTGGGTGTTGAGGGGCATCAGGAAAGTTTTGCGGTGCTGAGAAATTAGGCATCAGTCCATCCTTAGCTGGCGAGGGAGTGGCTAGTAGGAGTAGAGGAGGGCCAGAGGTGGGTTTCTGAAGGGCTGTATGGCCTCATTTGGGTACCTAAAAGGGAAGATCCCCCCAGAAAAGGAGCACCTGAAGTGGGAGGGGCAGGCATGGAGGAAACTTGCAAATAATCAAACCATGAAAGTCAAACCTGCAAATGTGAGAACCGACAGCATTACACCTCTCTTAAATTCCCTTGAAGATCTTCTGGTTGGCAATTGATTTGTTTAGTGGATGCTAATTTCTTTTCCCTGGTGCTAAGCTTTGTAAAATTATTATTCAGATACATAAGTGGCATTTGGTGTTGTTCCTTTTTAAAATTCTATTACGTTTGTTACGCTTGAAGATTTTAAATAACAGCTGTATTTTTACTTGTTCCGTATAGTGTTTGTTTTTTATGTTATGTTCTATATGATGAGTGACTTGTGTTTTAATAGGCTGTGACTGCATAATAAACAAATAAATACATATTTCACATAGCTAAAATCCCTTGGGCTGCTCTCCTAGAGAGAAGAATGCTGCAGTCTTGTGTATGGATTGGATACTTTTAAATCCCATTCAACTTTTACAGAAATTCTTTGGGAGTTCTAGTGACAAACTAGAACTGGGACAACCTGTACTAGTTCTGTGACAAACAAGGGAACATGGGTGAATTACCAAAGCCTTCCTGTGGGCCTGTCAGTATTAGAAAAAGTTCCATTTGCATTGGTGTGAAATACTGTCCTTCTTCTAAATTGACAAAAACTACTTTTGGAGAAGACCGTATGGATATCTTAAAATACATACTCACTGTTCAATCATTAATATTGTAGTAACTCATAATTCAGTTTTGCCTGAACAAAGTTTTGACACATGCTATACTTTTAATAGCAGAGAAAATGCCATTTCTGAGTGGTTCCCCCCCTTTTCCTTAACGTTGGCTGTAATTAGTAAGAGTGGTTTTCCTCCTCTCTTTCTTTATTGATGCTTATAAATAAGTTACGGCTTTTCTAGAAAGCCTTGCATGTTTAATGACTCGGCCTTTATTTTGCTTGCTGCATGAAATGGTAACCAGAGTTGCCTGGCCCAGTTGTGCTGTGCTTCACATCAAGTTGTGTGTCCCCTCCTCCTCGCTCAGTAGGACCCTTATGCAAAGGGATGGGGAGGGTAACGGGCACGTTGAGCACTGATCCAAACATGAGTTCAGCCGGGGAGTTGTAATGGGATGTGTAGGTTTGGAATTAAAATAGGCCAAGAAAGCTGTAGGCTGGAAGAAGTCATGCTGATTGCTCGCTGGGCAGGTTACTTTATGATTAATTCAAGACTGTTCAAGCTTTTCTTCTTAAACAGAATCTGGCCATTCCTTTCAAATATGTCCCAAATTAAAAACCTAGTTCTTAATGCAAGTTTTCTTGTTTAGTCCAACCAAACATCCATTTTAGAGACACATAAAGAGTGGACGTGACGTATACACAGTTAGTATATTGTGTATATTTTAAGCTTTAGGGATGCATGGCCCCCTTTTAGATTTTTGGATTTAAGCAATATATAAATATTTGCTAGCAAATAAACATAAAAAGGAGTGTGCTGTCTTTAGCCGTTATTTCCCCCTAAAAATCATAACTGTGTTCCATTATACTGTCCTGTTATTAATAGCCAGTGTGGTTTGAGCATTGGGCTGTGGTCCTGGAGACCATGATTTGATTCCCCGCTCAACTGTGGAAACCCAGTGGGTGACCTTGGACAGATCACACACTCTCAGCCCCAGAAAACCCTATGGTAGGGTCTCCTTAGGGTTGCCAGAAGTTGGAAACAAATTGAAGATGCACAAAAGCAACAGCAATCCATTTTCATTTGTGTATGCCACTTTGTGTCCCAATTCTGGGAAAAAGACAGGATAGAAATAAATGGAAAAACAAAAATGGGGGTTGTGGTGGTGGTGATCGAGAGGATTTGATTGTTGTAGAAATATAGGTTTTTGGCTCTGTGTGTATGGGCCACAATGGTCCGGCTTCAGCAGTGCTTCAGCAGCACTTGGAAGCTGGCCGGGTTTGAATCAAGGATAGAGAATGGGGTTGGTCTACAGCCAGCATTGTCTTCTGTTAAACAATTATACAAAGAAACTCTCTTAAATAAACACCCTCCATCAAGGTGACCCTTAGCATTCGATATAGCTTTATTACTCATGACTTTTCTCTTCTTCTTCTATTCCAGCTTCATGTTTCCTGGTCTTGGTCCTCAAGGTATGTAAAATCAGAAAAAGTCTAAGGCGGTGCAGGTGGCAGGAATCTTAAGTTAGATGCGCTGTAATTGAGAACTCTTCCTTCTGGTACCCACAATTGCTCACATAAAATGATTTGTTGGTTTGTTAAAAGTTTGGCTCTTGCCCAGATATTGATACTTGAAGTTGAAGCTGTGGCTAATGAGACTCCTAACCCCTCTTTAACCTTTTGCTGCAGGTATGCTTCCTATGCAACAACAAGGCTTCCCAGTGGTGTCTGTCATGCAACCCAATATGCAAGGCATGATGGGGATTAATTACGGTGCCCAGATGCCTCCTGGAACAATGGCCATGCAGGTTTGGAACAAAAGTTTGTGTGGAGTCCATGCAAAGCTGTTTGTTATTAATCCCAGTCACAAAGAGTGACTTTAGTTGGATCTATGGAGACAGGGAGAAAAATCCAAAGAAAAGACATAGCAGGCTAACTATGCTAGGATTCTAGTTTAGGCCAACATGAATATTTCCATTTGTCTCCTGCCCTTTTCATCAAGCCTTAAGAAGGGGGAAAACCACTGCCTGAAGCTTCCCAAAAGAAAACTCACATGGGTATAACTCTTTACTACCAAGCACTTTACTTCTGGCATTCCCCAGTGTTCCTGGTGTTGAATGGTAGATGCATAATATTGCTGAGGAGATTGAGTGGCAAGTTCCTGCAGAGGAGGGTAGAATGCAGCCTTCCCTCAACTTTAACCCCCTCCAGATCTGATGGATTACAACCTTCATCAAGTGTAGGCATGCTGATAGAACTATGAGCGTTGTAATCCAATACATCTGGAAGGTGCCAGGCCCAAGACATCTGACCACTGAATATGATTGACAGCTGCTGAACAAAATAAATAAAAGCTGGGTTGACACAATTTTTTTAAAAAGGTACAGGTTGAGTATTTTGCCTTATCCAAAATGCTTCATATTTCAGATTCTTTTGGATTTTGGAATATCTGTATTTGCACATACATAAAATACAGTACTGTTTAGGAAATCTCTGGGGAGCCCCCGAAGGAATGAGCAAGAAGCAGGTGGCTGGCAGGCTCCCCAGTAATCTCTCGTACAGTACTGTATTGTTTTTCTGAATACAGGTATCAGGTCCCTTATGTCCTCAGTCTCACTCCAGCCTTGTGTCTCATACACAACACAAGTAGTGGATGAACGAGACACAAGGCTGGAGGAAGATACGAGGATCTGTGAAATGACAGGAGGTATGAATTTGTACTAAATGCTACGCTTGGATTCCCACCATATCAGAGAGCTCCACTTCTCTCTCCAGCCTTGCATCTTGTTCATTCACTACTTGTGTTGTGTGTGAGACATGAGGTTGCAGAGAGACTGAGAATCTGAGTCTTTTCTTTCCAAAAATAAATCCCAAGACTGGTTTGTAGGGTCCCTGTTTCTTAAATGTAGAATCCTAAGTCCTATTGGAGCAGTAGACTTGCACAAAAACCATTGCACGTGGAGTTACCTAAGCGCAGCCATCATTCATCACCTATGCACATATTCCCCTGTCTCTCACTTTTGACTTTGCTGAATAGGAACAATTTGACAGCTGTACATTTGGGAAGCTCAGGGCCCTTCCGTGGTTGTGTAACTGTGGGATCTGGTATTCCTACGTTGGCACTTATTTATGGTGTGCGAAAAGTGTACCAGAATCATTTCTTGCTGAAATTGTAATTTTGTTCACAGGGTGGCATGCCTCTGGGTCACATGCCAACAGCGGGAATGCCATACATGGGGCAGGCTCCCTTCCTAGGAATGCGCCCGGCGGCTCCTCAGTACACCCCTGACATGCGGAAGCAATTTGTGGAGGAGCAGCAGTAAGTGATGCTTATGAGATGGATTGTTCATTCTTCAAGAGACTTTATCTCAAAGTAACATTTTCATTAGGATTTTGGGATCAGGTCCCGGTCTCCCTACTTCCTTCCCTCTTGTGGATTCATTCCTTCCCTCCTCTGTTTTGCCTGCAGTTGTTGCTAACAGTGGAGTGGACTTAACATTTTCACCATGATTATTGCTGACTGTAGTTTCTTTTCTTAACCTTAGCTTAGACTTGATCCCAAGAATACACTGAAATTATGATTTTACTTTCTGAATTGAATTACAATTCTGAATTGAATTACAATTCTGAATTGCCTTGGAGGACAGATGCAGACACCAAGAGATATCACTTTTTTCTTTGCAAATAAAGAAACAAGGAAGCTTGGTGCAGCCCTAACATTTAACTGTGGTTAACATAAACCTGATTTTTACAAACCATTTAAAATCCTTGTTTGTAGTCAATCCTTAACTGTGATTTAGGTATGCAGGTAAAGAGGAAAGTAAACAGTGGTTAATCAAAGGTACTTCATAGTATTCAGTCAGTAGTTAATAGTATTTAATGTTTACGTGTTGTTCTAGGAAACGATTTGAACACCAGCAAAAGTTTTTGGAAGAAGAAAGGAAAAGGCGCCAGTTTGAAGAGCAGAAACAAAAGCTACGACTATTAAGCAGTGTGAAACCAAAGGTATGTAACATTGTCATAGACAACCTGTTGGATTAAACTTTTAAAATAAACTTCTGCCAGGCTCAGGACTGTTAAAGGAAATAACAAAATGCACAAAATATCAATAAAATCATAGTTATAAAGTATTACAAAGTTTCAACAGAAACTGTTTCCAGCAATATTAAATTATAACCTTATCCTGGATACAAATGTTTCTGTTTGCCTTCTTTGCCTGAAAGAAATTTCATTTTGGAGAGGCACAAAGGTTGCCAGCTTCTTCCTGGCAAATTAAAAACCTGATATCTATCTTTGCTTTTTAAACGCTTTTGTTTCATGCAATAAAGAGTAGTAAATATTGAGTAGTTATGAGCAGGACTACAATACAATCCATTCAGACTGCAAGATTTAGACGATAATAAAGGAAGAAGAAGTGGTTTCATGTCAGCCAGTTATGCCACTGGTTGATATGCATTGCTCCAAGAGAGTAAACAGGGCTGTTCTTGTTTACTTGTAAAACAAAAGGACACCAGCTCAGAAAGAAAATACTGTGATTTTATTTATACCATATAGTACTTCTAAAGGTAATTCCCTGCCTAGCTGATCAAATTTTTACACAAAACAGAATTGTTGTTGCTGATAAATTGTGATAAGAGTGCTCGGATTTTGACAGCGGCTCTGTCATTTGGCCAACGACAGAGCTAATGTCAGAAATTAATGTAAACCGAAGTTGATTCTCAGATGAGAATGTACGTGCTCAGTTCCGTACTGTTCCTCTCACATCTTAGCAGAAGGACACCTGTTTATATGTCTTGGTTTAATTGGTATAAAATTAGCAAGTTTTGCATAATGTAAAATAGTGTTCCTGTAATACTGGCCAATATGCATCCTATTGGTGAAGGTGCTGAGTTTTACTAACAAATGCAAATCCTCTTTCAGACGGGTGAGAAAAGCAGAGATGACGCACTGGAGGCCATTAAAGGGAACCTGGATGGGTTTTCCAGAGATGCTAAGCTCCACCCCACACCAACATCACATCCAAAAAATGCAGGTATTCAGTTTTCATAAGAGAGTGCCAAAAATGAAAAGTTTTTATACATTTATAAATTTAAATTATAAGTTTTTATAAATGTATCAGTCAGAAATGGCTTTTTTTTGGGGGGGGGAGTTTCATATTGACCATGCCACCACCAAGGAGATCCTAATGGGTACCTCTCTGTTTGTCAAAGAGTGAGGGAATCTTCAACAAGACCTTCCTGGATTCTCTTAAGATAGTTAGGAAGCAGGGACTGAATATGTACAGAAGAAGGTGCTATTTCACTTTGCCATCACTTTGTGAAAGAAGCAGCCCATATTTAGGGATTTCTTTTTTAAAATTTAATTTGAAAATACCATCCTGTAATGAAGTTGCTTTGAGAGTCAGCTATTTGGAATTCCAGTGCACCTTGATGGCCTGTTTCTGGGCAACAGGGGTAGTACCTTAAGGTTGAAACCAAACACAGCAGTGTTTGTTGGAGGGGCTTATGATTGAGAGGAATTATATATAAGGCAGAGATTATTTCACCTTTCCATCATTTGTTGAAGGAGCAACCCACATTTAGAGATTTTTTTAATAAAAAAATAAATGTGCCTTCATGGGACAAAATTCCTCTGAGGTCCCCTCTCCCCCCACCCCACAATTCAGAAACTTTTCAATCAGCCTTCCATATGGCATGACTAGTAGGTCAACCACAAATAATGAGCAAACTAGAGCCATTTTAAGAAACAGTTTAATAGGCTGCTTGGAAGGAAATAGCCTAACAGTAAGCCCATTTTTACCTCTGCTTTTTGCAATTTCTTGCTTTTTAATTTGAAGCCACATGGCCTGTTTTTTCCTCCATTGACTTTCATTTTGTGTGTCCATCTGTGTGTGTGTGTGTGTGTGTCTTCATTCCATTTTGCAGATCATCCCACACCATCCCATTCTGCTGTGTCTGTCTCCCAAACCTCTGCCTTTCTTGATGACGACGAGTTTAGTGACTTTATTCAGGGGCCTGTTGAAACCCCGACATTCGTGCCTCCAACCTCTTCCCAGCCTTTTCAGTCTTGCCATCCTTCCTCCCCGGCTGGGCAACGGCTTTCAGAGAAGGCTGTGGCCCAGACTCTCCCTCCAGTCCAGATTCCTGTGTCCTCTCTCCTTCATGGTACCACTGGGCATGTTCCTTATATCTCTACTTCTCCAGCTTCACAAAACACTCAGAAAACAGGTAACATACCGTACCTTTCCTGGGGGAATGAAATCAACGACTCTTCCATGAAGGAACTGACTTTATGCTATTACCATTGCTAGTCCAGCTGGTGCTTGTTGAACTTCCAGTCCTGCCACATCACGACTTAACCTAATAAACTACCGAGGGGCACATGATTTTAATCTGGAACTGCAATGTTTAGGCTGCTAAATGTACTCGTTCTAGAGTAAGCAGTGGAATAAGCTAATCAGCACACCAAGTGCTGTGTTGTTGCTTTTGATCAAAACTAAAAAGATGCCCCCAGTTCATTGGACAGTAGATTGTGAAGATCCCAGGTGGGAGAATCTTTGGCCTTTTTGGTGATTTGGCCTTTAGATCGCAGAAGCCTCAGCTAGCATGGACAGTGGCAGCAGGTTTTGGCATGCACAGTTCAAAACATCTAAAAGGCCAAATATTTTTCTCTTTAAGTTTATAAGAAGGGTGAACAGCTAACTGTAGCTAGTAGTGAGGGAGTACAAGAAGTGTGGCCTGCCTGTAGTTTAAAGTGCTCTTTAAAAATGTTGTTGTTGTTCTCCTTCAAATTGTTTCTGACTTATGGTGGCCCTAAAGTGAACCTATCATGGAGTTTTCTGGGTCTCAGAGTCTTTGAGGCGCCCAGGATCATCCAGTGGGTTTCCAAGCAGAGAATTGAACCCTGGTCTCTAGGGTCATAGTCCAGTGCTCAAACTACTACGCCCTTGGTTTTAGGTGCCTCCTTAGAATGAGCTCTCCTCTTCTCTCACCCAAGAGAGGAGAGGCCTCTTCTGGAATGCTTCTTGCTGTGATCCATTTATGTATCATTTCAGCTTCTTCTGATAAGGAACTCGGCTGGTGAGTGCCAAGAGAAATTAAGCCAAAATTCGGCAACTAGAAAACAGGAGGAAAACGCTCAGGATAACCCTTTTGCAGAAGTACAATAAATCTTTAAAAGTAAATGAGGACAAAAAGGGCTTGAAGAGAATTGAGTTTGCTTAGTAGCTAGAGACCTCCTTTGGGCACCACAGTGACACGGAACCCTTTACCATTCTGGCTTACTCTGGACGAGCCTGCATGCAGAGGGATTGCTCACCTTGCAGGAGAATGTGGCTGACAAAGCCACACAGTGTCAGAATCAAGTGGGAAGCGGTACTCTGTCTTGTTTCCCCCCACACAATAAACCAGAGTGCAAGCTTCTGATAACTTTTTAAGCACAGCAGAAAGAACTGGGGCTTGTTGGTCCCTTATGTTGCTGTGGAGTGGCCATCAGCCAACATGAATTGGCATGTACGATAAGGGAATTTTGGCTTGCTTTGTTGTGTAAGTATAGCGAGAATGTTAAATGTTAGTTGAATGGGGCGGGGGGGAGATGTTATCTAGTGTCCACCCCTTTGTAGCTCATGCGTTATGCTTTCTTCTTTCTGCACCATTTCTTTTTTGGCCTGTTGCATTTTCGAATGGGTTGACACACCAATTTGAGGTTCACTGTGCACAAATTAATCCCTACTTTTATTTGTCCAGGCCCATCCTTGGAAGAGAAGCCCCCACCACCTGGTGGCTTGAGTGGATTTGGGCAGACTCAACTCAAAGTTAAAGCGCCGGGGGTTGAGCTCAGTGTCACAGCCTCAGCTGTGAGCCACACTGAACCTGGGTTAGCGGCCAGTAACTGGAAGCCTGTAGGGGGGCTCCCAGTTGGCACCCCATGTCCAGAAGCAAACAAGGCTTCAGAACAAAACCTGTCAGTTGAAGAGTGTGGTGAGCAAATACATCTCTTTGGCAAAGCATACCGCTTGAACGTGCTAACGTCTTAACACAAATGCCGGGTGATTTTGCTCTGAATCCCCGCTTGAATAACAACAGTGATGTGTCTGTTCTCCTAACACACGTGTAACATCAGCAAGAGTTTGCTCTGACTTCAGCACTCTTTTCTCTATAATCCCTAGCAGGTTAAACCTAACACACTTTTTGGATAAGATTCAGTCCTGCCTTGTTTTCAGCAAAATGTCCCTGCCCCTGCCCCAATCTGGCATGCTTTTATTGTGATTCTTGTCCTTTTTGTTGTTAATTTTCTGGGAATTTTCCTGGAAAAATCACTGTGGCCTTGAATACAGTCATCTGTTTAAGTGAGGGCAGAGAAAGAGAGTACTTCACTACAAAGAGGAGAGTTAGCTAAGAGACTCATTGTTGTGGGTGACTTACTTGATGTTGGCATTTGCAGTGGTGCATATGAAAAGTCTTCTTTTTTAGGTCTGTTTGGACCATAGTTTCCTGTTTAATACAGGTCAGTTTAAATTCTGTTCGAACAATATCCCATGGGTATAGAATAAAGTAGTGGAATTTCACCTGCTCAATTTAGTTGTCTGAACACCACCCATTTCTTTGTAGGTGACCTTTCTTCTAATGGTTGCAGTAATTTATAGCAGCCTCTATTTGTAATTTAACAAAATGGTTGTCTTAATGAGTTCCATTACAGTGTCACTTAAATGTTAAATATGTGGTGATGGAAGAAGGCAACACAGTGTAATGGCAGAAATGGTTGCCTGAATCCACTAGAGAGTATTAGGTTTGTATAGGCAGAAAATTTTTCCTTTTATTTAGCCTTTCTGAGGTAGTAGTTGAATATCTCACAAAGATAATAGGTCCTACCAGAGTCAGTTGATTAATAAAATGACTGGCTTGGCTGAATTCCATTTGTTTTACAAGTTGTCCAAGATGGTATGCTGCCTATGATCAAGCAGCAAATGACCCCCTCTCCTCACACTCACTGTGGTTAAGGTGCATAATATCCAAAGACAACTTAGTATTTTGGTACATGAGATGGAATATGACCAAAGCACTGCTTCTATTCCTCTCAGTAAAATAACAAGCTTATTGACCTTTTATGACACCCAAAATTTGCTTCCTGTGAGGGAGTGGCTTCAGGATGCTTAATGGTAGGGCTGACCCTGTCATCCAACAATCCCATAGGCTCTTTCTGAGAGCTCAAAGTGGAGAGAAGTTGCAGAAGCACTGTTTTGTGGAAGAAAGCTTGGAGTTCCACTCTGCATGCGGAAAGTGAGTCTTTTCACTAAGTTATCTGTCTTTACCTTCTGAACCAAATGTGCCTGTTTTGCTCCAGTGCTCGTAGAGGGTTGATTCCTTCTTTGAAATAAGGTGGCAGCAGTGTTCCAGTTGAGCCATTTGCCCTAGATGTTTCCTAAACATTGTTATCTCTTTTTGTTTGTGCGTGTATGTGTCTTTAGGTGTCGGCGTGTTTCCTTCACAGGATCCCATACAGCAACTGATGCCCCCATGGATTTACAATGATAGTTTAGTTCCAGGTAACAATGACAGCTTTGTTTCTTAACATTAAAGTTTAATGCCTGTTGGAGGCCTGGCAGAGAGAGAATGAAGTGTTGTGCTAAATATTGATTAGGTGACAGTGAATTTTAAATTGGATTCTGCTGCTAGTGATATCTTTTTACAAGGATGATAAAAACAGGCTATTTCTTCAGAGGTACATAGTGAAATTTATCAGAAGGTGCTTATTCACTATGGAATTGGTACATTTTGGGGTTGCTCTCCAGCTTGTGTTGCAGTGGAGAGGGGGTTGACTTTGCTGTGGTTGATGTTTGATGATACTGAAAATCAAAGTATCTGTCTGTACAATGCAGATATATATGTGCCAGCATCTAAGAGAAAAATTAAGCTCAGTCCTCAGTCAGATTTTGATCAACCTTTTTTCTCTTCCTTAACAGATCTATACAAGAAAATTCTAGAAACTACTATGACTCCTGCTGGGATTGACACTGGGAAACTGTATCCCATTCTTATGTCATCCGGACTTCCCAGAGAGACTCTCGGACAAATATGGGCCTTAGCCAATCGCACAACGCCTGGCAAACTGACAAAAGAAGAACTGTATACTGTCCTGGCTATGATTGCAGTTACTCAGGTAACAACAACAACAGGCTGATCCTGTCATGGGGTTTTCCTGACAAGATTTCTTCAGAGAAGATTTGCTGTTATCTTCCTCTCAGACTGAAGGAGTCTGACTTGCCCATTTTATTTGTTACCCACCTCTCCCCAAGGCTCGAGGTGGGATACAGTATATAGAACTAAAAAATGATAAAGTACACTAGAACATAGAATGATTAATACAAATATACATATAGTCTAATAGAGAAGTTCTTATTAACGTTTGATGCTCAAAATCCTAACCAGCCACAGCAGCTTCGATGTCATTAATCAGTCTTAGAAAAAAGATGGAAAATGTTTCCTCTTCTACTTGGGAGTGTTTTTCTTGCATTGAAGGAACTGACTAGGTTCCCACCTGCTTAGCTTTAGCAGTGTATTGTTATATACTCCTGAATGACTTATTACACACACACACACACACATTTATGGGCAATTATACTCAGCTCTGTTTAATTTGTTATTTACTTTTTAAAAAGGCTATGATACTTGCAGTGTTGAAAAATAACAATATTGTTGTGTCAACTGTTTTGCTTTTTCTCTCCCTGATACAGAGAGGAGTTCCAGCCTTAAGCCCGGATGTTTTGAACCAGTTTCCTTCTGCCCCAATCCCTACATTAAGTGGGCTTCCAATGGCCATCCCTGTGACCGTTAGCCAACAACCTCTGATGCCACCTGTACCACCAGTATCCATGCCTCTTAGTATGGGACCAGCAGTTGTGGGGATCAGCATGGCTGCCCCCATGGGCACAGCGACAACCCCAGCTTCCAGTACATTCATGCAGTCTTACCCTGCAAACCAGGTTAGTGCAGTGTGGGCCACATAATAAACTGACCTTATAAACAAAGTAGGGCTGCAGCCATTTGGTCTTTTTAGCCATGGTCTTACAGTCAGTATCTGGTGAGAGATTTTACCTATTTTGGAAAGAACCTATTGACAACCCAAGTTTTTCTAAAATCGCCTACGCCAGTTTAATTTTTATTTCCAACAGATTTCCCATGTCATGGTCTCTCTCATCTAACCATTCCTTGCTAGTTTCATATAACTAACACAGACTGGCAACCAGCACCAACTGGTGACTGTCACTTTAGAAGAGTTGTTGTGAAAAAACAAAATTGGATAGACCCTTCAGGCTGCTAGGGTTTGAAGCCTCTGAGACCTCTCAAAATGAATTTACTTGGTCTGAAGTCCATTTAGATGTGGTAAAGTAACGGTTTCTCACTCTTCATACTCTCACCAGGTAGTAATTCTCACGCAGACTTAACAATGTAACATAAAAATATAGTTCAATATGTAACATTTCTCAAAACATAATCTTAAGGGTTTTTTATCAGCTCAGGTGGAAATCTTTTTACTTGTCTCAGACTCTTAGAGTGTGTGTTTTCTATTCATCTGATAATTTTCCTCTATAATTATATCTGCTCTGCTATATAATGCTTTAATGTGTGCTTGTCTTGTTGGTAAGCAGCTCTGGGAGTTTTGTCTGAAAGGCAAACAATAGAGAATGATATGTAAATAAAATAATGATAATTCAGTAGCAAATGATCATGAGGATGTAAGTACAGCTTTGCTGTCCTTCTGAGAGGATCTCATGGTTTCATATAATCTAGGCAACCAAACAAGAGGACGATGACTTCCAAGATTTCCAAGATGCTTCTAAATCAGGTGGGCTTGATGATGCCTTTCCAGATTTCCAAGGGGAGGCGTCTGGATCGAGCAAGGCGACTGCAGCCCAACAACGGAGCAGGTAGAAATTTTAAACCAATAGTTTGTTTTCTGTGAGACAGAGTTGTACTGTGCAATATATATTTTTAAAAAACAATTCTCTTTTAAATCTTCAAAAGCTCGACCAACCGTAAGGTGCCCAAATAATCAGGGCACAGCTGAATATCCCCAGGAGACAGTTAAGATTGGATCCAGACTTGGTCACATTTACAGTAGACTCACTAAAATTAATGGGTCTTCAGTTTGTTATCACCAGTTTAGGTCAGCCTGGTGAAGGGAAGACTGAGCCTTGATTTGACTGCATTCTTTAAATATCTCAAGGAGTCTCACAACAGAAGAGGGAACAAGTCTGTTCTCTGGTACCTCAGAAGTTAGGATCAGGCCTTGTGGTTTTAACTTCCAGGAGAATGCGTTTGGATTGAACATTAGAAGGAATTTCATGACAGTGAAAGTGGTTTGGCATTGGAACCAATTGCCTAGCAATGTGGTGGTGTCTCTTTCTCTCGAGGTCTTCAAAAAGAGGCTGGATGACTACCTGTTGGAGATGTTTTAGCTGGATTTCCTGCATTGCGGAGAGGGTGGTTGGATTTGATGGCCTCTTCAACTCTCTTGTGGTTTTGTGATTTTAATATGGTTTAAGTGTGGTATGGTATGAGCATATCACACTGATACTAAAATTATTCCACTGACTGTCAATTAGTTTTTGGGCAAAGTACAAGGTGTTGGCTATCACCTTTAAAGTTTGGGCCCAAGTGACCTGCAGGATCACTTCCTCCTGTAAAATCCATCCCGTATTCTCAGGTCCTCTGGAAGCCATTTACTTAAACCAGCCAGAACTAGACTGGCAACAGTCACCCAGAGGACCTTTATATCAACTGCCCCTAGACTGCAGAATGACCTGCTGGAAGAGATTTGGCAGCTAAACACACTGTCTGAATTTTTAAAAAAAGTGCTAAAAACCTATCTTTTCCAGCAAGCCTACCTAGTCAATTTTAAACTTTGAATTTTAAATTGGTGTATTTTAAATGGTTATATGTGTCTTTAATTGTATTTTAGTTATATTCCGTCCTCCCCTTGAGCCTTGGGGAAAGGTGGATAAGAAATAAAATGTATTATTGTGTTGTTGGTGTTGTTGTTGTTAAGTGTGGTTATCCTTACTTTTAGAGAATTAAGGATTTAGGGCAGGAGTGGGCAAATGGGGGAGCATAGGGGACCATAGAGTACTGGGCCTCCCCTGCTGTGTGGTGGTGGACATTTTTGCCATGCTTCTAGGTCTTCCGTTCCCATTGTTTTAGGCTGGAAGCGGGGTTTAAATATCAGGAACTGAGTAACCAGAAGTCACTTTCTGTCTACTTCCCATTTTTATAAAGACCTTTCTTGGGTCCCAAATAATTGAAATAATTATCAGGTGTCAGAGGTCTCCTCCTTAAAAATGGTTATATCTGCAGCTCCAAAAAAGTCATGGTCTGTTGCAGAACCCCAGTGACCTCTTGTGGAACCTTAGGGTTCCAGGGAACCTTGGTTGAGAAACCCTGGTTTAGAAACCTTTATTTGGGAAGCGATGGAAGTGAGGCAGTCTTCAGCTCTGTGGATGACTCACACTTGGGTTTGCCACAAAACATCTTATTAAATTACCCAGTGTAAAATGGAGTAACATTTCCATAAATGCTGTCTTTTGCTTGGTGCAGTCTCTTTTCATTGTCTGGAGGCTTCACCGATTTCCATTAACTCACATCCATAAAACATTTGCCTTCTGCCAGGCTTGTGGGCAACTGATAAGGAGATCTGAAACAGCAGTCAGAAGGCTTTTGCTCTTAGTCCATTAAAAAAAAACCCGCCACCAGAGAAGCCCACAGAAATAGACATTTTCAATAGACTTATTTCATGGCAGTGACTGGAAATAATTGTTCATGATATTGTTCAGGACGCTGTACACAACTGCTCTAAGGGGCATAAAGGCTTGGGGAGGACAGGAAGAGCTAATCCAATGTGGTTTAGCTCTCCCAGGAACTACAAATACTGTCTTAGGCGTTGTGGTCTTCTCATTTAAAATGAGGCTATAGTGTTTTAATTAGTTGGTTAGATTAATCGAACTTTAAACACTAGCCTCAGTCCAGTTGCAAGTCTGAACTAGAGTGGCTTCTTTTTGAGTCCCTGGAAACTTGATAAGTCAGCACTTCTCTGTATGATAGAATCATAAGAGTTGGAAGACATCACCAGGGTCATCCAGTCCAACCCATTCTGCCCTGCAGCAGTACACAGAGCACTCCCAACAGGTGGCCATCTGGCCGCCATTTAAAAGCCTCCAGAGAAGGAGACTCCACTACACTCCACTGAGGCAGTGTATTCCACTGTCAAACTGCTCTTACCATCAGGAAGTTCTTTATTTTTAGGTGGAATATCTTTTCCTTTAGCTTGAATCCTTTGCTTGCTGTCCTAGCCTCCAGAGTAGCAGAAAAAAAGCTTGCCCCATCTCCTTAACCTTCTCTAGGCTAAATGCACCCTTGTTGTTAGGACCAGCGGTTAGGTTTAGGCCATTGAAAGATTCAGGTGTTTTTTTAAAGTAAAAAAGATGCTTTGATTGGATATCAGATTTTTAAGGAAAATTAAAGATACTGCTTTTGAAGACCATAGGTGGGTAGCATCATCTAAGAACTTTGGTTTTCTAGATTTTTGGGCTTAAGCTTTCA
The DNA here is from genome assembly GCA_948474755.1 of Ctenosaura bakeri. Taxonomy (NCBI): domain Eukaryota; kingdom Metazoa; phylum Chordata; class Lepidosauria; order Squamata; family Iguanidae; genus Ctenosaura; species Ctenosaura bakeri. The sequence continues at coordinate 273,826 of CAOLHI010000072.1, read as the reverse complement.
TCAGCCACTCTGGGGATTGTGGTTCCAAACATCTGGAAGTCCCAACATTACCCACTCCTTCTCTAAGACAATAACTGCCTCCTTGTGCTAACCAGAAGCAGTGTCTCTTTTATGGTTGTACCTGTGGTGACGCATGCATGCATCATCTTTAAAAACAGGGTGGTCTTTTTTTTGGTCTTGCACCTGTTATTTTAACAGCATCCGTAATGGCTTGGATGAGAATGAATAAATTGTAGCTTAATCCAGACAAGACAGAAGTGCTCCTGGTCAGTTAAAACACAGAGCTGGGAATAGGGATTTGGCTTTTGTTTGATGGTGTTAAACTGCTCTGTCTGTATGTGGCTTTTTTCAGCCTAATAGATGTTTGCAGATGCTCAATTACAGGATTTTTCTCATGTCATCAGGAACTAGGGTTGGATGAATTAACATTATGCTCCACTCTTGAGAATTTCTTCTCTCCGGACTTTGAAAGTGGTTGTAAATTTCTCATGGAGCACAGAGTCCTTTTTGCTGAACTCTCTATTCTCATTTTATTTTAGTGCTCCTTCAATGCTGATACCACTCTCTGGAGCAAAAGTGCCACCCGCAGTGGACAAGTATGCTGTTTTTAAAGGGATTTCTACTGACAAACCTGCTGAAGCCACGGCTTCTCTTGGAGGTACAAAGCAATTGTCGCATGTGTTAACATAAGATAATACCGATCAGTTAGCCCACATGGCTTTGTTTTTCTTATTGCAACTTAATTTAACAGCATTGTAATGAAATTCTCTTTTTTTAAAACTGTGTACACAATAGATTGTGGAGACAAATACAGTGCTTTTCGAGAACTGGAACAACCATCTGAGAGTAAATCCATAGGTAAGTGTGACATCTGTGTGTGATTCTTAATGTCTTTCTTGCCCTGCTTCCTTACTTTCTGAAGGGGCTTCAGTGGCTTCTGTAGGATTAGCAAAACCCTGGTGACACTGGTTTTAGTTAGAACATAACTATTCTTAAAGCATGGCTTTGAAGGCAGGTTTTCTCCAACTTTGTGCTTTTCAGAAATGTGGTACAATACTCACAATCCCCCACCCAGCTTAGCTGAAGCCAGAGGCCAGGTAACTGCAAAGGGGGCAGGGGCCGTTTTTCCTTCCTGGCGCATGGCATCAATGCATTTCAGTGCACTCAAAGTGGCGTATGTCACTTCTGACTGCCATTTTGGCCCTTTCCCCCCGCTTTTTAAAACTGTTTTGGGAAAATTTGACGGGTTAGTGGAGCAAACAGTTGCCTTTTTAGGTGGTTTTGGGATATTTTTGACAGTTTGGTAGCAAATGCCCCCAAATAAGCCTGAAAAAAGATTTTAAAATTTGAGATGGGGGAATCTAGGGGATTTGGATATTGGATGGTGAAGCCTGCAGTTTATCTGCTCTCCCCTTTTCTTTCTGTTTTGCTGTTCATACTTGCTGAGTAAAGGATTCTGGAGGGAGCTACTCTTTATCTTGCCTGTTATAGGCAAGCGCATACACAGCTCCTGTAGGATCAACTAGAACAGAATCTCATTCTTCTCCAGCTGAAGCTTGCACTTTTACCACAGACAGGCTGCTACAAACAGACACCAAAAGACTGTGTGTCTCACTGCTTCACCATCCCCCCAGTGCAAAATGGCTTCAGGTTTGATAGCAGACAAGGAGGAAGAGGGGACGGGCAGGCCTAAAAAGACTTTTAGAAAAGGAGCTTCTTTGTCAGAGGCCTTGTTAACAGAGGTAGGCCTATAGAGAGATGGAAGACTAAGACTCTGTCCATGCCCAGCAGAGTTATTTCATGTGTTCGAGAGCTGGGTAAGGACTTAAGGCTAGAACACATATTGTGCACGCAGAGGGCCCTAGATTATTTGTTTTTTATTATAGTTGTATGCCGCCTTTTCTCGCAGAATGGGACCCAAGGCAGCTTCCAAAAATATGTTAAAAACATTTAAAACAATTAAAATAATTAAAAACATATAAAATTATAAAAAAATTATAGCCATTTTAAAAACAGGTTGATAAATAAAAAACTGCCCAGCTCACATAAAATCCTGCTTAAAGAGAAATATTCTTGCCTGCCAGCGAAAGGAGAGCAGGGAGGGGCCCAGCCTAGCCTTCTGTGGAAAAGCATTCCACAGTGTGGGAGCAGCCACCAAGAAGGCTTTCTCTTGTATCCTCACCGAGGGAGTCTGGGACGGTGACGGGACTGAGAGAAAGCCTTCCCCAGCAGATCTTAAGGTCTGGCAGGTTTGTATAGGAAGATACAGTCTTTGATTAATTCTTTGCCATATCTAATAAGAACAATCTTGGATAGCAGAGGAGTGGCCTGTCTCTGCCTGAGTCCCAGGAGAGCGACTGGCAGTCAGAGTTAATAATATGGAGCTAAATTGCAGCAGACACTGCGTGCCTGCCAGCAAAAGGAGAGCAGGGAGGGGGCTGGTTTTACAGCTGGAGGCTGGTTTTACAGCCTCCAGACATCCCCAGACCCACACACCCTCAATTTTGTTGATGGGAGTGCATAGAGAAACAGAAATAGAGATGAGCCTTGAGGATGGCTGATGTGTCCCCCCACCATACATCAGCCCCCCAACAGCTGCCTGTTCCTAGGCTAGATGGATGAACAGTGTGAACTGGCATAAGAGAGGTTCTAATGATCCTGTGATTAGTCACTGAAAGGCAAAATTATCCCTTGTGCTCAGCGGAGCATGTAGATAGGTTTTATAAGTCAGCATCCATTGCTTGATTCTGCCTGGAACACAAAGGGAAGCTAATGCAGGCTTAAATAGTACCCGTAATCATAGACTGCTGCTCTTAAAAAAAAAAAAAAAAAAGGCCATCATTGCAGGCTGGTTAGAAATACCTTGAGAACTAAACCTTCTCTGTTTGTTGTTGTCTGTATAACTACAAGAAATAAAATCCCGTTATAGCTGTTTCCAGGAAAGTCAATCTGCCTAACATCCTCAGGGGCAGCATGGTCACATTTTCCAGGAAATATGCAGTTTCCTAGATCAGAATTGATTGTTGAGTCCCAGGTGGCACCTTTTTTATGTGACTCAACAAATGTGGTGGGTGAACTCTGTGGGCTACAGGCAGCTTTATCTCGTGCAAACCACCTTGTTTCATCTGTTTCAATAGCTGGTATCTGAGGGAAATGCATTAGTAATCTCAGTTCATTGTAAACTCAATACAATTTTGACATTGTCTTAGGGTGGTAAGCAGACTTAGAAGATGTTTCATGTTGCCAGTGGTTTGGAGGTCAGGAATGCAATTACATTGTTAAAACTAAGCAGGAGTCATTTTGGACAGGAGACTTCTTCAAGAGGTTCTCCTTGAAGGAAGAGCAGAATTTTGTATGGAAAGGTGTTTGAACTTTGCTCGCTAGCATCCAGAGGACTTAGAAAGTGGACATCTAGTGTATATGTAATCCAAGACTGTTTGCTAGGACTAAAATCTGAAAATAGCATCTACAAATAGCATTTGAAAATCACACCTGAAAATCAAATCAAGTTGTTGGATGTGATGTTTAAATCTTAATAGAGGCTGTGAATCTGTCACGAAAAAGCTATTTTGTCCCCATCGTACAGTTGTGTCAGCCTTGTGAGTTGGAGTATCTGCTCCTCGGCCTGCAGAATACAAGCTAAACTTAGTCATTTGTAATAAGGGAATGCAATATGCAATAATTATCTACTTCTTAGAATAGGTCTTGACAGTATGCTGAAACTTTTATATTTTAAGCAATGGAGTTCCTCAGACTTGCATTAATGTCTTGTAAGTGTTATATTTTCAAGTAATATTCAAAGGGAGAGACCCTAAATTGCACACTGTAGCACAAGTCTAAACTCTTGGCTTTTTGTGGCTGTTGTGAGTTCTGGAAAACATATCGAAAAGAAATGCCTTGCCCTGATGTTCCTTACTGTAGTCAATGTTCAAAAGCAAGCAGGAGAAGTTACTCCTTGGTGTGGTATAATCCTCTTCTTTTAAAGAATAGAGCAATGAGCTTTTTGATTTGTACCACCCACTGGCACATTGAAAAGAGGTGAATGGGGAGAAAGAAATAACATTAAACATCAGCAAGTGGTGGTCAAAAACCTGACGGTGCTGTATGCATTTGATTCAGTTTTTTCCATAGCCATGCAGCAGCAGTGAGGGAAGGCAGACAAAATTGGCTTGCTCCGAGAAGCCTAGTTCGCTAAAGCCTTACTTCCATCATGGCCACAGCACTTGTGCCTTTGTTTTCCTTCTGTGGCAGGCATCACTGCCGTTGGGCACCAGTAAGAGTTTTGGCCAGTTCCTTGGTCGAGACATTCAAAGGGCTGCAACCATACCACTAAAGGTGGCGTGATAGGTTAGGAACCAGAGCACTGTCAGAAAACAGAATTGACTGAAAAGTGGAACCCATGTACTGTACTGTAGGGAGCAGGAAGGACTTATGGAAGCTCGCTTGGGACCAACCACGCACTGTTGCAAAGTCTCTCAGCTGACTTGCTCCCCTCCCTCCACTCTCAGCTTGCTTGCAAACTGTGTGCACACACAAGCAGTCCCAAGTGAGCCTGCATATGCAAGAAGAACTGATGAAAGAGCAGACCCCCCTGTCAAATTAATGGAACTTGTTCTTAATTTAGAAGGATCAAAAGATAATGGGGTGTCAAAAGGCAGGGTCTTCCCACAGATAAAGATGCAAGGAGCTGGCAGCAGGGAGCAACTAGAGGTGCACACAAAGTACAGTTGCTTTCAAGTTGTTTCTGACTTACGACAATCCTAAGGTGACCCTATCACAGGCCTTTCTTGCCCCTCTTGTTCAGAGGGGGTTTGCCACGGCCTTCCTCTGAGGCTGGGACTTGTCCAAAGTCACCTAGTGGGTTTTCATGGGCAAGAGGGATTTGAACCCTGGGCTCCTGGAGTCGTAGTCCAACACTCAGACCACCACTACCATGTTGGCTCATGTAAGTTGAATTTTATCACTCTTACCCCTTTCACCAGCTGACATTTCTAACGGAAAACCCTGCAGTCTACCAGTAAGTTGAGTTTTGCTGTGTTGTGCATTTGTTGGGGTTAACATCAGTTTCACAACTTTTTTTTCTTGGAAAAGCTAGAGTTTATGCCATATTCCAAGAGACATGTCCATGCAGTTGGTGTTCTGTTTAATGTATGCTCAGTGTTGGGTGGGGGTTGCAATTTCTGACTGATGAGATTCACTTGCAGATTTGTTAATGTGATAGAATTTGTGAAACTGATTTTTTTGTGGTGGTGGTGGTGGTAATTTGAAATATTTTTTAAAAAACCTGAATGGGAATGCTGTGTGTGTGTGAGCTACCCAGGTAAACAGGGTTCAACTCCCTGCTTGGCCATGGAAACCCACTAGGTGACCTTGGGCAAGTCACACACTCTCATCCCCCGGAAAACACCGTAATAGGGTTGCCTTGGGGTCACCAGACATAGGAAATGACTTAAAGGCACACAACCACAGCCAGCACTGCCACAGGAAATGGGTCTGGCATCACCAGAAGTAGACTTGTAGCTTGGCATGGCCATTGAGAGATACAAAGGACTTTGAGAATGCTTCAACAAGTTTATTGTGTCTAAATATTTTTGTTTGTTTGTTGTGTTATATATGGCTATCATACTATCCGGTACTATAGGGTTTGGTACTACCCATGGTTTCAGGCATCCACAGGGGGTCTGGGAACTTATCCCCTGTGGCTAAGGGTGGGGGGCTCCTGCAGTTTCCTAAGACTTACACAAGTTCACTAAGTCCTTTACCAATGATAGTAGATACTTCCAGTTGACTCTCTTTTTTAATTTAAGAAATCTACTGGCTCTATAATAGTCCAAGGGTGCAGAAACAGGGTAGAATTGCCTCCATGACCCAGGGATGTGGGAAATCATTTTGGCTGGAAGAAGAAATGTGGAGTGGGGAGGGAGAATGTCCTTAGATGACCTAAAGAGTGAACTTTCCTTGGCCCTGCTGTGTCATCTTCTTTCTGTTCCTAAGCTCCCAGCAAAACATTTCTCTCAATAGAAAATTACAAAGTTCCATGTGCCCATCTCAGAAGCTGAAGGTCCTAGTGGTGTTTATAATTCTGGTAATGGTAGGGTGGATCTGTCAGCTACCATCTGAGGGGAAAAAAGAATTAAAGACAACTGTAAAAGGCACTTTTTGTTGAGATGCTGTAATGGAGGAAGCAGATGCAGAAGGAATGCGGATTGCTTCTTTATAGCATCCAGAGAAAGGACCTTTTTCCATTGAGGTATATTGTTTTCAACATAAATGTGTGTGAAGTTGAAATATTGTCTATCTGAAACAGCACAATCCTGTCGTTATGAAGATATATATAAAAACTTGAGTGTTCTCGATGTGGTCAGGTCAAAGATAAGGCCTGTCTGTTAGAATTGGAATCTTAAGTACATTTTTAAACATCCCTCCACTGAAACCAACTGGACATGGCAGTGTTTAACTTTGGCTGGACTGTGCTACAGCTTTTTTAAAATTTTAAAAATGAAAATACAATGTTGAGTTCTTGGGAGGAAATGAGACAGAAATAATATGAAATAAACAATTTGCCCTGAAGCCATCTTAGGCATGTATGTGAATCAACATGTTCATTGCTTCGTTTGAGAGAGCATCACAGCTGTTGTTTCAGAAATCCCGCTTACGTTTCCTTCTGTTCTCTGCCTTCAGGAGACAGCTTTGCAGAATTCAAGTCCTCAGGAACAGATGACGGCTTCACAGATTTCAAAACCGCAGACAGCATCTCGCCACTAGACCCTCCGACAAAAGAGAAACCCTTTCCTCCACCTTTCTCTTTACCTCCACAGTTGAAGCAGCAACCACAAGTAAAACCTTCTCTGAATTTGGCTGACTTGGATCTGTTTTCCTCAGCCACTGTTGGGGAGAACAGACCTCCAGCCTTCTCGGCCACCTACAATTCCACAAAACCAGCCTCTTTCCCTGTGCCGCCACCATCAGCTGCTGCCCCAACTCTGCCGGCACCCAGCAGTAGCTCAGTCTTGGCTGACGACTTTGCTGACTTCAACCTGTTTGGGGGGTTGTCAAATTGTACCTCGGTCACAACTCAAGATGAGTTTGCAGACTTCATGGCTTTCAATAACAGTGCCAGCACTTCTGAGCCACAGCCTGATGATAAATACAACACCCCCAAGCTGGAGGCAGGTGCTCCACCTCCAGCCGGTGCCTCCTCGATCAGCACGGGAAAGGGTGGGCAGAGTTCAGCTGTTGCTTCCTCTAAGTACGACATCTTCAAACAATTGTCTCTGGATGGCCCCAGTTTAGGCTTTGAAGAATTGAAAGATCACACCCCTTCGTCTGTGAAGAGTGAGGAGGACTTCGCCGACTTCCATTCCAACAAATTCTCTTCCAGTTCTGAAAAATCCCTGGTTGACAAACTGGCAGCTTTCAAGCATGCCAAAGAGGACTCTGCCTCAGTCAAGTCTCTGGACCTCCCATCCATTGGGGGCAGTAGCGTGGGCAAGGAAGACTCGGAAGATGCACTCTCTGTCCAGTTTGACATGAAACTGGCAGATGTGGGAGGAGACCTTAAGCATGTCATGTCCGATAGCTCTTTGGATTTGCCAACCGTTAGCGGCCAGCATCCTCCAGCAGCAGGTGAGGAACTAGTTAGATTGCTCTGGTAACAAAGGCGGCGGATATATATCCAAAAGCATTGCTCTCCGAGCTGAATTTCAGTATTATGCACTGGTCGAAGGCTTCTGAACCTGTATTGCTGGCTAGCTGCTAATGTCTTAAATCAAACAGTGTTACTGTTTATTTTATTTTTTTAAATTTTTTTGGTTGTCTGGTTGTAATTTTCAGATTTGATTGTTTTGCTGTGAACCTTACACCACGCAGTATTACTGATGTCCTTTTAACATCCCCAGTTCTAGGCAAAATACTCTTCCGGTGTTCTGGTGACACTTAAGAGTACACAAGACAGATTGCTGCCCCCAAGAAACTGCCTCACCCCTCAGCGTTTTGGCCAGCTAGTTTGCAGTTTAGCTATGGTTTGCTTCGGCTGGGCTGAAGGCTGTTCTTCATTTGAAAGCCACTGGCCTGTCCTATTCGTGGAGGGCTCATCCATCTGAAGATCTCTTAAGATCCCAGAGTTGGAAAGAATGTTGCTCATTTCTTAAAGATCTGATCATGTGTAAAGGCTGGTTCTTCCTTTTGGCTGTGAGAAATACTGGGGGAGGGATATATTTTGGGAGACAGATTCCTTCTTTTTCTTTAACCACGGTTTAGTGATACTTCAGCAGCAATTGTTGACTTGAGCGACATTGGTCAGAAATTTCAGTTTAACTGGGGATTTGAATTTTGCTTTAAGCAAATTTTGCTTTAAATGAACTCATTTAAACTGAACTCCCCATTAGTATCAGTGGTGAGGTATTTTTTTAACCATAGTTAAAGAATGGGGAAAGGAGTGCCCATGGGGATAATATCTGTTATTTTACTCACAGTTTAAGACAGGATCAGGTGTTAACATCTGTACTAGCCCTCTATCTGAATTTTGAAATTCTTCCTCATGCAATCTTTTCTATCATAACAATCATTTAAATAGCAGGCACATTGTAGTTGCACAAATTTTGGGGCATGGGAGCCCCTCTCCAAAAACAAGTGTTTCTGCAAATTCTGGAAGGATGGGGAAAGCTTAATTAGAAGTACAGACTGAGTCCAGTGAGTCTTAAGTATGGTGAGATCTCTTTGGCCAGGGTTTATTGTCTTGCATTTTTGTACACAGAAGTCCATACCTCCATACCAATATGCTTTTTTCACCCTGGCATGCAGTCCTCAAAGTAAACCCGTGGTGGTGTGCAGCATTGTCAAAGAATATACTGAAATCAACATTGGTGACACTACCAAGTCTGCCCATCTGAACGTGAATATGCTAGATTTTGCACATACAGTGCGCCTGCTGTATATATGAGGGTTCTGTTCCTGGAACCCTTGCATAAAACAAAAAACACGAGTGCCACGTCTAACTGTAGTCAGTGGGCGCAACATGCTTGTGCCTTTTGGGTCCATTCACTATAAAGGGGCACAACGCTTTGCGTGACCTTGCGTTCGTGCGTGCAGAGGTTGCGCCAGAAGTGGGCACACTGTATTGCAATGTATGTAGTGAAAATGACTCTATCCATGTGGACCACTAATAGTGTGGAAGCTTCTTCCCCATGGAAAGACCTGATAGCATTGCAATATCTGCCTAAGCCCATGGCTACAGCCAGTTCTTTGGGTCACTCCGTGGGTGAGAGGGACACACTTGCTTGGTCTCTTTCCTCATGGCTCTTCGTTGATCCGAAGAGTACCAAACCATGCTCAAGTGTTTGCCAGCTTTCCCGGGTAATACTTTTGGAAAGGACTTGCCCCTCTTAAAATTGCCTTGCAAAATCTGTGTCAGAGCATATGAACCGAGCATCTCCAATTGGGTTGCTACTCATTAGACTTTCTGAAGGGCCTTTCATTGCTGGTGAGGGGAAGGGGTTGGTGCTTTTAAAAATTAGTTCATATAGAGGGGGAAACATTGAATTTAATATTTTGTGGCCTTTGAAACTGGGGAAGTGACAGTGTTCTGAAACATTAAAAAGTATTATCTGGGTTGATGTTTGTGGCAAGAGAGCTATTGCTGCAAAAATGGCTTATTTTGACATGAATTGTTGGTTGTCCTTTCTTTTTTTGCCCCCAGATCTTGGGTAGTGAAAACAATTACAGTACTGTAACTTTGCTTTTGATTTCGTTGGGGGGAGGGTTGACATCTGTTGGTGGCTTTAGAAATGGAGAATTTCTCTTAACAGGGTGCAAAATAATCAGGAATGATTCTTCTTCGTGAAGAATTAAACATTTTTGTATGTTCAGAGCGCTAGAGTATGGTGTTGTGGGTTGTCCAGTTGTCTGGCACCTGCAGTGTGTATGTTCTTGAAAGGTTTTTTTGAACTTTTTCTTTTCTTTTCCAAAGCACTTTTTCCCGACTATTTTTCTAACCGGTCTTGGGTGGTCGATCGGCCTTTATGTAGCTTGTTTCCAAGAGATGAGTTTGAAGTCCTTAGCAATTCAAAGACTGATAGTTGTCGTTCGTTTTGTTTTGAGGGATCCCAAGGCTGAGTCAGCAGGTTTATGCGTTCCAGTGATAAATGCTTTTAAGTGTCATTTCTCTGTCCAAAACTGAAAAATATATCTAGATCAGTTTTCCAGTGCCAAGTCATAAGGACCAACTTTGTCCTAATATTTCCTATCTCCTGACAATGGTGAAAGCATTAGCAGCAGGCCTGGTCCTCTAGAGGTCCTGCCACCCACACTCCTGCTTGTGGCTACAGTGGCACCGAAGTTAACCATGGTTAATGCCAACTGGCGTCCACTCTGAATCAGCATTTCAAATCCTGGCTAGGAATGGGCCCTCGCTGGCCATTTTGTTGTGGTTCCTTTCGTTGTAGCCATAAAGACCAGCGAAGATTAAGGCCTCGGGGAAACAGGGAGACAACGCCTCGTGAGAACAAAGAGAGCGAACAATCTGTAGCTGGTTCACAATCCCGGAATCACAGTTAGGAGTCAAGGAAGTATTTATTACCTCTACTCGGGCCTCGGGCCTCCTCCTGTTCTGGAGTTTCTCTGTGCTTGCTCTGAACTCTTATTTGTTAAATCAACCTTTTCTGTTCACTTATGTCTCTCTCTCTCTCTCTCTTTCTGTAGATATATATATATATTTATATACTTATACATGTGTGTTTTGAAGCATTTCAGGCTCTGAATTGGTGACGCTCAAGTGTTTGTATATCTTCCTTTGACATTTACCTACTTTGAGTAGTGATTCTGCCCCTGCTCCTTTGTTTCTTTTTGGTCTGTAAACCAAACTGTCAACAGAAGGGACAGTATCCCTATTTTTAACATTCCTTGATTTGGGGGAAAGGTCTGCTTGGCCATTGCGAACAGGGTGGGGGGACTTCTTTTTGGTTGTCTTCAGAGCTTCCCAAGCGACGACGTTCTTGAAATGCAAAAACATAAGTGCAGAGTATTGGCACAGCAAGGAACTCCTTCCTCAGTGGGGAGTTCATAGGAGAAGGTGAGTGATAGGGACGAATGCTTGGCCAGGGTGGGCACGGGATGAGAAAAACCAGTTGCCTTGAAATCAAATTGTCTCAAACTTTCTAGGCAGAGTTGAGGTACGAGAGACTTCTTTTCTAAGCATCTTCAAGGGGATACTGTCTCTTTAAACTTTTGCTCTATAACTGTGTCTGGAAGGTAGCCCATATTAAAAATGTGGCTTGACTGTGAGCTTTGGTTTGGTTTCATTTGGGGTTTTTTTTTTTAACTACTAGCAAAATTTTAACCATCTACGCACTTGCTGCATGTTAATTTCAACCTCCACAGCTGCCATCTCCACTACTTTTCTGCCAGATTTTCTCCCTTTCCTCTATGCTCTCTCAATTTGAATAGTTTGGTCTTGGGGTCCTCCCCTCCTTGCCCCCTCCCCTTTGCTTCCCCAGTTTGTTTACATGGATGCTTTTCAAACACTGCAGCAAGGGCGCAGCCTCTCTGCCAAATAAACTGTGAGAAGATTATAAATAATCTGTTGAATTTGCAAGCTAGTGGAACTTTTTGATTGGAAAATTCTTTGTAAATTGCAATCAGGTGGAAATATTCCTCCTTTTTTGTTGTTTTTGTTCTCTCTTTTTTTTTCTGACTTATTTTCTTCCTCTCCGAGACCTCCTATTAATTTTCTGAGTGAATGTGCCTTTTCGAAATCTGCTTTGATATCTCTCTCCTGCAACAACTGGCCTGCATGCTTTGATTCTGATGACTCCCTTTGAGCTCCTGTATATCATTCTCTTTTGTGATCTGTAAGTCCTGCTGTGTTTAAATAAATATTTATCTTGGCATATTTTGAAAGTCTGAGCACGTGTGATTTTTCTTTTTCTTTTCTTTTGAGAGTCCAGAAGTCTTGTCTGGAATAATAATAAGAATAATAAAAAAATTAAAAGTTTAAAGCAATCGTATCCCCTTCTATTTGAAAAGTGTCTCTCTGTCTCTCTTCTTTGGTGGTTGTCAGGGCTGGATGGTGGTCTTGTGTGGTCCTCAAGTGAATCAGGATATGGCCAAGCAGCCAGGTAGCTGTTGCCAGGATGAGCAAGGGTGTTACTGCAGAATTACATATATGCCCTAGGCTGGCATCCACAGCTTTAGAGAGCTGAGTAAACCCCTGTAGTGCCTCCAACCTGGTGCCCATAAATTTATGAGCTCTCATTATTCCTGACCAGCTATACTGGAAGCTACAGTCCAGCACATCTGGAAGAGGCACAAGGTTACTGAAGGCTGGCCTTAGAGGCCCTGAGATGACTTCATTCTGGCTGAACTAACAGCCGCCATAGTGGCCTCAGGTATCTGCAGTGGCAGAACCATCGTGCAGTAAATGTGTGGCACCACCTGTGGGACATTGCCCCAGTGCCACAGAGGAAAAGGCAGAATGTGCCCAGCGTTGAAGCCCTAGATTTAAGATCTTTGTTTTCCTCAGTGTGACAGTGCATGCATCTATTTCATACTTACTGAGAGGATTCAGATACAATTCTTCCACATTTGCATGTTTAACTTTTGCAGATTTGATTATTCACAGATTATTTGCCACCACCTCTACTGCTGCCCTGCACCATTTTTAATAGGGACTTGCAGGTTTTGCCTTGTGTTTGCAATCTCTCTGCAAGCCTTGCGAGACTGAAAGAGACTGCAAATGTAGGGAAGGACTTGTAAGTCCCTGTTAAAAATGGCATAGGGGAGCAACAGAAGCAGCAGCAAGCCCTGCCAGCTACCCCCTTCTGCCTTGTGAAGTAACCCCGTTGCCTCAGAGGTCAGATGGGGTGGCCAGCACACTCCCCATCATGGACTCAAATGTATTGGGTAGTGTACGTTTGAATCCACAGAGGGTTGTGGATAGTGCTTTTTTTGTGTATGTTCAGTACGGTTTGAGCGGGAGCTAGAGATATTTGCTCTTTTCCACTTTTGTGGAGGTCCTGCGTTCCTAACCCCTGCAAATGTGGAGGGACATCTGTCTTTGCTCCTCAGAAGTATGAGGAGCAAAGTGGAGCCCCACAGAAGGGCTGTTTATAAAAATCATGTGCTGGTTGCCTCTGTGGCCAGGCCAGGCTGACTTTTGTAGAGGGTTTATGATGGTCCAGTTTTTCAACTGTGTTGCAAATGCTTTCTCACAAATGGCACCTCTGTGTTTCTTCTGGACTTGAAACTTTACAGTGGCTCCCTTATCCTCTCAAAAATTCTCCACACTGGCTATTTGAACCAAACTGATATAATCTCCTGGTCTTTTGGTATGTTCCATTGCAAGCTTGGCTAACTGGCTCAAGACTTTATGAATTTCTCTCTCTGAAATCTTGGGCATCATGTTCTTCCTGCCTGCGGTACCTGAGATTCTCCTACCTGGCAGTGCCAGGCATTAACCCTGCTGCTTTCTCTGTGCAAAGCCTCCGCATAGATGTTGCTGATTTTATGTGTGCAGTCACATGTATTTTACAGCTCTCGAGATGGATTCACTTGCCCTTGGCTAACCAAATATATTCTGCTCCACAGCATTGTTGCTCATAACCTAAATAAGACCAGATTAGAAACTGCATTTCAACTGATAGTCTGTGGCTACTGGGAAGAAGGCAAGATGTTACTACTGCTGCTAATAAAAAGCAGCAAAATCCTATATCACAGTTTACTTTATATAATTGCAAAGATGCGTAATGGGACACTGGCAGGAGGGAACCGAAGAGCATCGGGCTCTCCCAGTGTGCATTGGCATTCCCTAGCTGGTGTCCCAATGTACAGTGGAACAGATGTGCATTGAGACCAATGTGCATAGGGACCAATGCACATCAGTTGCCTTGTGCATTGATCCTGTTGCACATTGGTCGCTTTGCTGGCTCCCCCATGTGGTAACATAACAGCAGCCTTTTACTGAATACAAACATTACGGAACCACCCAATTGTAATTCCAGCAGACATAAAATCCACCTCTTGTTGTTGTGTGCGTTCAACTCGTTTCTGACCCCTCAGGCAAACCTATTGGGGTTTTCTTGGCAAGGTTTGAACAAGGCAAACTGAACAGCCTTTGCCTTCTTCTGAGGCTGAGAGAGTGTGACTTGCCCAAGCATGTTTCCATGGCTAATCCAGGATTTGAACCCTGGTCTCCAGAGTCCTATTCAAGACTGAAACCATTATACCACTCTAGCTCTCATTGTTATGGTCCCTTGTGTTATCAAGTATGTACGTGAGTGAAAAGATCCATTATTCTTATTCCTCTGAAAGATCTGTTATTCTTCGGGAAAATAAAAATAATAAGCATGCTTCTTAGTGGCCCGGTTTTGGTTCCATTTCTGTCCTCGCTTAGGTGCACTGTCAGAGGGAGCGCTAGCATCCCTCCCACAACTAGAATGGAGTTTGCTTTGAAAATGTTCACCCACAGCTCAAGGCTGTCATTTATTTCCAGCACCTGTAAGCATCGAGCGAGGCATTACTTCAGTCACATGGGGGAAAACAGAAAATTGTTCTCCATGGAAATTAACTGTGCCAGCTATTTAGGCAGAGTTTTCCAGTTGTATGTCTTCCCCATCTTTTGCTTAACACCTCTGCCTGCCGAGCGTCATTCTGATTCTTATCGGAAGGTGCTGTGCTTTTTCCAGAATTGTTTCAAGTCTGACCACTCATTTTAACGACAGGCTTGTTTACTGTGTCCACGATAGAGCCATGGTTTTGTAAAAGCAACCCCAGTAGCCCCAGATGGCTGTCGGGGACTTTGAAGTGACCACAAGAGATAGCATTCATTCTGTTGACCAACATGCCGGAAAAGGCTTTGTATCTCAAACAAGGTGATAAGGGATTGAGGGCATACCTGTGGCCACCATGTGGATTTTATTACTGAAGCTGTGGCTGGTCCTAAAAGTAGCCTGTGTTGTGGGGAGCACAAGGAATCTGAGGGCAAGAATGGGTTTTAAATACACTTCAGAGAACTGTAGATCCAATGTGATCTAGTGGTTCGAGTTTTGGATCAGGACTCAGGAAGACAAGACTTCAAATCCTTGCTTGGCCATAGAAACACACTAGTTTGTCACGGGCAATTCGTACTTTCTCAGCTGCAGAAAGAAGGCCTCTTGCAATGGATTCCGCCAAGAAAAAACCCTAAAGGAGAGTCCCCATAAGTTGGACTTGACTAGAAGACACCTAAAAACAACTGGAGAAAGGTGAGCCTGCATTATTTACGGGAATGGTAAGGCTGTAGAAGGATTTTAATGTGTTAACGTACAAATTTAATCTCCAAGGAGATTGATTTTTTTTCTCCCAGGTGGGGATTTGAACCCAAGTCTCACTAGTATGAGTCAGACATTCATTCTGCTATGCCATATGGCTCTTTAGCTTTCTCTGCACAGCATTACTGTTGAAGATTTTGAAAAGGCAGCTAGAAAATGCTTATTTGTTAAACAACCTTACTTGTTATTTCTGGGCTTTTAGCCTAGTTGTACAGAGCAATCCTGGATTTTTATTTTTATTTTTATTGGGGTGTGTCCTCCTTCCTCTCCTTCCATTTCTCTCCCTTTCAGCATCTGAGAAAACTGTGTGTTTTTGATGCTAAAGCAAACTCAGATGAACCAAATCAAAAGGGGCAGCTGAATCATCTTCTGTGCGAAGCTGCTAGAAATTAACACCTGGAATTACTTTGCTCTCAGCAACACAGTTGGCTTCGAGTTTTTAGATGCACCCACACACAGAATGGTGGGCCTCCCTGGTTATGATGGTGGGCAACTGTGGAACTGCCACTCAGAGGAGTTTCCCACAGTGCATCAGAGCACCTAATGTAGTTAGATGGGATGGGAATCAGTACTAAATGCCCCTGACCATTTGGTCTCTAGACTTCCTCCTTTGCCAGGGAAAAAAGCAAATAGTGGATAAGCATAACTTCTTGAAGCTTCCAGGAACTGGTAGTTCTCCCTTAAAACAAGACATGCAAACCCCAACACTACCCAGTCTTTAACAGAAAAAAAAGGTTGTGTTTACAGTCCCAGAAGTGGACTATAAGCCCCTTTAGGGTTTGTTTTCAGGGGTCATTGTGCCCTGTGACAGGCCCAAGTGCCTGAACACTGGACACCGGAGTTTGTTCACCCCTCTTCTAAGGTATTGCTGCAGATTTTAAATTGGCTTCTTCTCAGATCAGCTGCAGGAGGAAACCCAGAACTGGCGCTGGCCCAATGGGCCCTGCAGAAGTTCTTTGGACTCTGGGAAGTATCATGTTAAAGTGAAGATATGTGTCCCATGCTCTCAGAATTTTTTTTAAAAAAATAGCAGCCTTTTTTGTATTTTTGCATCTGGGACTAGACAAAGCAAACAAACAAAAATTTAAATGCAGAAACAATGTGGCTTGACAGGAAGCAAATTGCAGCAGGCTTCTCCTCCCCTTGTCCCCCAACCCGAGACGAAGCAAAACTGCTTTGTGACTGCTTGGGACACATGACAAGCAGGTAAGTGCTGATGCTGCCGGACTACGCTTCAAGAAACAGGGCAGAGTTTTGCTTCCCTCCCTCCCCAGCTTTCCAAGCAAAGAAATGTCTTCCGGTACATGGGTAATGCTTACTGAAATCTTGTAAACCCAAGAAGACTTTATGGAAAGAGTCAGTGGTGAAGTGTCCTCGCCCTGCTCCCATGACTAATAAAAATCCAGAAGGAATTATGCAAAATTAAGATAGCTGCAGAATACAAGAAATTTGCTCAGCCATCTTGAATTTTGCATAATTCCCTTTGGAATTTTACTAGTCATGCACAAAAGGGGACAGGAAATCATGTCTAGCTTCTCACAGAAGGCTAGTAAAGTTGGAGTTAGGCAAATTTCCATTGGAGGACTCTTTCATTTTCCCCCCCCAGTTCTGGAACAATGACCGTTTCTTGAATCTCCTTACCATGCTTCCACTAGCAGAGGGTAACATGCAGAGCCTAAGGGATCAACCTTTATAAGTAGGGGTGTGTGTGTGGAGGTACCTTCAAGTTGCCTGTCAATTTATGGCAAACCCATGAATTTCATAGATTTTTTTTTAAGGCAAAGAATCCTCAGGGATGGTTTTCCCAGTTCCTTCCTCTGAAATACAGGCTGCAATACCCGGAATTTCTTGGTGGTCTCCTACCCATGTACTAACCAGAGCTGGTCTTACTTAGCTTCCAAGATCAGGCAGGATCTGGTGCCTTTAAGGTATTTAGGCCATTCCATATTTAGGTAGAAGGAAATTCTGGAGGTAATCTAGTGTGCACCAGAGTGATGCTGTCTTCTTGGAGTTCAGCATGGGGCACATTGACTGTTACTATTCTTAATGGTTTGGCTTCTATTGTTCTTTCTTAGATCTTGATGACATGAAGTACGCGCCTTTTGGAAGCTATAACAATGGCTCTGCTCTGACTAGCTTTCCGAGTTATGACTGGTCTGACAAAGAAGACATCTTCCAGAGCAAAAAGTCCACCTCCTTCCCCCTTCCACCAGGATCTGGTTCCTCCTTGGCTACCTCTGTCCTCCAGAAGAAAGAGACCTTCTTTGGCAGCTCAGAAAACATCACCATGACGACCGTTTCCAAAGTAACAACATTTACGAACGAGGATGCCCTTCAGGACGTGAAGTTCTCTCCCTTTGCGAACTTCAAAGATTCCGACCTGCACTCCGCAGACCAAAGTGATGAAGATGTTGAAGACTTTGGGGAGTTTGCAAGACCTCCAGGGGAGGTCCGTGAGCGCTCAGCTCCAGGCGTGAACCAAGAGGCCAGCTCTAGCAGCCTCTCCTTGGAAGCAGACAAAGAAGGCACTGATGATTTTGGCGAGTTTCAGAGCGAAAAGCCAAAGATCAGCAAATTTGACTTCTTACTGGCTACTTCCCAAGGCAAGATGAAGTCTAGTGAAGAAATGATCAAAAATGAGCTTGCAACCTTTGACCTTTCTGTTCAGGGTAAGTTGAACATTGTTGGTTGGGTTGTGGTTGTTTCTCAGACCCAGCAAGGAGATTAAGGTGATCCTGGCCAGGAAGAGCCAAGTAGATCTGTTGAGCATGACTGAAATACCAGTCTACCCTTGTTTCCTAGGTAGAATCGTGGAGCTGAAATTGGGCCCTCAATCAGATTGGAAAAGATGTGCACTCTCTCTCTCTCTCTGTCACACACACACACACACACACACACAGACATGGTTACTCTTGGCTAAGACTTGCAGTTTGCCTGCAAGCAGTGGTCGTAGGAAGATGAACAATGCTTTACTGAAACATCAAGATTTTTATGGAGCTTCCAAAGAGAGAGCAAAGACACACGAGAGTTGCTTAACGTAAACAAGAGAGGAAACAGCGAACAGATCATTCTAGCATTCTAACATGGGCATCATTCTTTCTGTGAACATTATCTTATTGACTTGGGATAGTGGCAAATGCTATCCAGAATCTTTCTTTTTTGTTAGTGCGCCTGTTAAAAAAAAAGTTTAATGTTTGTTGTCAGGGAGCTGAATTATGCCCCAAAATATGACATGTCCTGTCCTGTTTTGCGCTTATGAAGAATTACAAACAACCCCAACTTTAATGTGTGCAATTCCTTCCAGGGTCTCACAAGAGAAGCTTGAGTTTGGGTGACAAAGAGATAAGCCGCTCCTCGCCCTTGCCATCCCTGGAGCAGCCGTTCCGAGATCGGTCAAATACCCTAAGTGAGAAACCCACTCTGCCTGTCATCAGAGACAAATACAAAGATCTCACAGGGGAAGTAGAGGTGAGGAAAGACCTAACAGATACATTGTTTAATGAAGAGGTTCACAGAACAGCTGTCCTGTCAGCTTTTAGACCAGGGTGGGCCAAGAGCGACCAGCAACGTTACTCCCGGGGCTGTTCGTTTTTGCTAAAAGCTGTTCAAATATATATATATAAGCCTGAAATGCTCAAAAGTGATCTGTAAGGTGTGTAGGCGGCATTTTCACCATGTTTGCCCGCCCCCCGGGGGGTCAATACAAACTGTTGCAAAGAAAGCTTTTGCCAATGTCTTTGTGCGTTGATAGTAAGAAAGTGACTTTCAGTTTGTAAAGGGTGCGAATGCTCAATATTTTCCCATTTTCCCCAAAATGTTCTCTTTTTTCCCATCATGGCTTCAAAATTTCTTCAAATGTTGCATCTCCACTGTCCAGTTAGTGAAACACATAGGTGAAGGCACCTGCATCTTTCTGGGAATTTTCAGAAACCTTGAGGCATGAGGAAAAAGTCATCCATAAAGCAATAGGCAATTCTTTTTCTTAGCACTTTGCAAATTATCCTCTGTTTTCCTTTCTATCTAGGAGAGTGAGAGGTACGCCTATGAATGGCAAAGGTGCTTGGAGAGCGCCCTTCAAGTAAGTGCATCATTAAGTTTTTGCCAAAATAAATTCGAGAGAGTGGCGGAGTGGGTTTCCTTTGCTATTTAACCTTGAGAAAATCCCCATTCCCTGACTTTGTTATTTTGGTGACTGGTGAGGAGTCTCTCCCTAAACAATGTGTTGTGAAAATGGCCCCACAGGGTACATGCCCAGCAGTGCGCTCCTCCCAGGCTCAGCTTTCACTTTCTTGCTTTGCGAGCATTCCAAGTGCTGTCACGCCAGTGCCGATGTATGAATAATCAAGCATCTCAGTCAGTCCTGTGAACAGTGTTCAATGAATGAGTTCTCCTGGGTCATCTCTATGTCTGTTCCCTTTGTGTCCATTTTTAAGTTTTAAATTAATTTGAAATAACAGCAACAATATTAATCACAAACATTTTGCCATATGAAAGATACAGTTTATGGAAATAGGCTGCCAAGGAGTATACAAGTCAAAAAAGGTTGGGAACCACTGTCCTACTGCATAGTGGTAAGGTGTATGAAATGGTAATTTTTTGTTGCTGCCAGACAAGTTTGGATTGGCCATTGTTTGGACGGTAGCCTACCTGGAAATCTGCACACCATGCTGAGTTCAGTAGATAAAGGAGGGCTAAAAATGCAGTAAATAAAACTCTTATCTGCTAGGTCATCAAGAAGGCCAATGACACCCTGAATGGAATCAGCAGTTCATCTGTATGCACAGAAGTAATCCAGTCTGCCCAAGGCATGGAATATTTATTAGGTATGATTTATTTTACCATATCTCATTAACAAGAGGAATTAACTGGGATTAAAAATCCTTGTGAGGGACTGGTCTGGTTTTAAACTTCTATTTCTAGGACAGAGGCAAAGGGAGAAGCAGTTTCCTCACTCTATAAAAGCTGCTTCGCTTTTCTTCCTCAGTCCAGCTCAAAATTTTATGTGGTTTGTTGGTGCTTGCGGTTGTTTTCAGTTCAGGATGACCCTGTGAAGGTGAGACCTCCATGGTCCCCTGTCATCAGCTGCCCTGGTTAGGTGTTGCAGAGTTAGGACAGCCATGGCTTCCTTGAGTCAACCTGTAGTATGCTCATGATGTGTCCAAAGTACAATAGCCTCAGTGTGGTCATCTTTGCTTCTAGGGAAAGTTTAGGCTTCATTTGCTCTGAGACTCATTCATTTGTCTTTTTGGCAGTCTCTGATATCCCTTTAACTCTTCTCCAGCACCATATTTCAAATGTGTTGATTTTATTACTATCAGCCTTCCTCACTGACCAGCTTTCATAAACCCCCTACCTAAACACTAGAAACACTATGGTCTTGATTCTGGCTTTGATATGATGAGTTTGCTCTCTTCTTCTTGCTGTCACAGGTGTTGTTGAGGTTTACAGAGTCACAAAACGGGTGGAACTGGGGATCAAAGCGACTGCTGTCTGCAGTGAGACCCTCCAGATGCTGCTGAAGGACATTGATAAAGTGTGGAACAACCTGATCAGCTTCATGTCACTTGCCGCACTGACGGTAAGGTGCTTTCTGAATTCTGTGTCTTCAACATGAGATTTTTTGCGTGTGAGAATGCAAAACGAGAGGAATAGAACTTGATTGATAGATGTATATGAAAATATGGACAGTGTCACATCTAAGAGGGGTGAAAGGCTTTGACTGAACATTTATGGGGTAAGAGCCATTCAGAGGCTTCCTTTCTGTGGATTTCTTTATTTTTGTTCAACTTATCAATGCCAGGGGCCATCCCCACACCCTGTGGCATTGGTTATAGAGGTATACCTCAGTTAATGAAGATGTGTTCCTGGGCATGACTTCTTTAACAGAAACTTCTATACCAGAGACAGAAATAACAGAATAGGGTTAGATTCCTACAGCACCAAAAATAAGAACAGGTCAACATGATTCAGCAAATTTTTTAGATGTTTCCCCCACTTAACTGACAGGTTAGGGATTGCATCACTGCCAGAAAATGGAATTGGTTGAAACATGGAACCCATGTGCTGTATTGTAGGGAGCAGAAAGGATTTACGGAAGCTCACTTGAAGCCGACCATGTGCATGCACTGCTTGGAAAGTCTCTCAGCTGGCTTAGTGCCCCTTTCCCCCCCCCTCAGCTTGCTTTGCAAGCAGTACACATGCAAGCAGTCTCAAGTAAGCCTCTGTAGGCAGAAGAACTGGTGTAAGAGGGGAACCCCCATCGAATTCATGGAACTTGTTTTTAATTTGGAAGTGTCAAAAGAGTGAGTGGTCAAATAACAGGGCATCAAAAAGTGGGAGTTCCCAATATTCAGAGTAACAATATGCACATGCAATATGAAATAACCAGTTCAGGTAAGCCTTGCCTAAGTAAACAAAACATTTTGAAAAGCATTCTTCCAGCATGCACATAGGTATAATTTCTTTATCTGCCAGCCTCTAGTTTTGTGATTTCCATTTCGGTGGCTAAACTTGCAGGTAGTAGGTTTCCCCTGCTTTCCCTTTTTCTCTGTTTTTCTATTCACAAATGCTCAGTAAAGGATCCTGGAGGCAGCTGCTGTTTGCCTTGCCTGTTTTAAGCAGGCACACACAGGTACAGTAGGAGCAACTAGAATAGAATCATGCTCTTTCCCAGCCAAAAAACAAAACAAAACAAAACTTTCAGTGCATTGTCTACAGCAGACACATTGCTCCAATGTCACACCAGAAATCTGTGTTTCGTCAGCCTGCCTTCACCATCCTCCCAATGCTGATGCTGATTGGGGTAAAAAACCCTTCCAGCTAGACAGAGGACAGGGAGGAAAGGAGAGGGGCTGGGCAGGCATAGAAAAACTTTGTAAAAGTCTTTGCTAACTGAGGTATACCTGTACTGATGCAGTGCAGTTTGGAAAGGGACTGTAGCACAGAATCACTGTCTGAACTGCTATGCTTTTCTGTGTCACTATAGAAGAATGCTAGGATTTTTTTCTTCCTATTTCTCCTGCAGCCTGATGAAAATTCGTTGGATTTCTCCTCCTGCATGCTTCGCCCAGGGATTAAAAATGCACAAGATCTGGCCTGTGGTGTGTGTCTGTTAAATGTAAACTCTAGAAGCAAAGTAAGTAGAGATGCTGTTTTTGCTCTTGTTTTGTTTTGGTTTTTTTCCATTCCACACTCTTTTTTATTTTTTGCAAGGAATTTGCATTTTCTTTTTGTTTGCATCATTTATTTCACTAATTTTAACAGTCTCCCAAAGCATGAAAAGGCTTCACTGGGAGAGATATTTAAGAGGGTGCATCTGAATTAGGATAGCTAATGCTTTGACCTGTGGCCAGCATATATAACGTTTCTCATCAGTAGTCTACTTGCTGGGTCAAGAGACCTGCCGTGATCTGAGAGAAATGCCAAAATGGGAGGATAGGAAGAATAAGACCTGAGAGAATCCACCAGGCAGGGGGACCTGGTATTTCCAGAAAAATAAAAGTGTATATGATTTCCCAAGCAGCTGGGGATCTAGAACTGATGTGGAGTTTGATAGAGAGAATTCCTAGGAGCTGACTGAGAAGTGATTCTTGTTGTGGTAAGATGGACAGAGGGATGTGCTTGTGAGTCTTCAAAACTCAGCTGCTAGTGGCTGTTCTGGAGAGCAGCTGAGGGACCACAGAGAAGAGCAGAAAATCTTTAGATAGGGAGACACTGGCTGCCAGTTTGCTCCTGTGTTTTGATGATGATGTTGAATTTTTGTGGTTTCAACGTTTTCAGAAAGAAGAGAAGCCGGCAGTGGATGACCGTCCTAGAGAAGTACGAACCCATTAAAAAAAGCTCTCTTTTAAATGTGGGCCCAAGTCAAGGCGATGGTAGTAGGGCTGTTGCCTTCATCCTTCTCTCTTCCCAGTCCCATTTTCTGTAGCCCTCTGTTTTCCTTTCTCTGTCTAACCTCTTGATTTTAATCAACTAAATTGGCACTGAGGTGTGTCTTGTTCGCATGTCTGTTCTCTGTGAGTCCTTCTGCTTTTTTGCTGGTATGTGTTGTGGTGTGGCAGTTGAGTTGTGGTAGTAGTAGTCAGCTCTGTGTATCAGTTCTTGTGTGTCTCTTGTGTGAGGGCTTCTGGCCTTGATCCAAGACGTAAGGCTGAAGATGTCAAGGACTATTTCAAACTGGCAAAAATGGATGCTGTCAGGGTGGCAGCAGTGGTCTTTTGAAAAAAAAACAAGCAAACCATGGCCCTATTCTCTACAACAGCATTGTAGAGAAAATTATTTGAATATGACTTGACTTCCATCTCCTTATATCTTCATGTAAGACTTAACAGATAATGATCAGAAGACAGGTATACCTCAGTTAATGAAGTAGATATGTTCTTGGGCTTTACCTCTTTAACAGAAAGGTTGGTACCAGAGGTAGAGATGTCAGACCCAACAGAGATAGCATGGAAAAAATAGGAACAGGTCCTCCATCTCAGAAAAGAAGAGCGCTATTCAAAACTAACATTATGCACATGTGAATTGAAATAACCAGGTCAGGTAGGTCTTGCATAAATAAAATTTTTTTTGACTTGCCTGAAGGCCACTGGAAAGCTTCTTCCAAAATTAATACCATGATTTTTTTTTCCAACAGGCTTCGCATTTCTCATTCTTTCCATTTTGGTGGCAAAACTTGTAGAGCTATGTTTTTTCAACCAGGGGAGCTGATGAGGCAGGCTGACCTCCTTTCCTCTTTTCTTTTTGCTTTGCTTCTTAACACATGTTCAGTATGGAATTCTGGAAACAGCTGTTTATTTCGTCTGTTGTATATAAGCCCATGCAGCTATAGTTAGATCGTCTAGAGTCGAGTCCCATTCTTTCTCAGGTCAAGCTTTGTTGCACTGTTTACTGCAGACACACTGCTGCAATCCACCACTGAAAGTCTCTCTTTCTCCAGCCCTCCATCCTCCTCCCAGTGCCAATGCTGCAAGAAAGCTTACATCTAGACAGGAGACAAGGAATGGGGTGCTAAGTTCGGCTCCCCTAAAAAGACTTTGTAAAAAGAAGGTTCTTTGTTAACTGAGATATGCCTGTGTAATACTGGGGTTTTCATTCTCTTTCAGTGTGTTAGCAGCAGTGACAGAAATTTAATTTATGTGATGAAGGGAAATGTGTATTTTCCCCCACTGGTTTGAGTCAAATAGCCATTGTGCTTCCACCTCAGTTGTCTTCTAAAAACAGCAGTTAAGAGGACATACAGCACAATGAGAGCCAAGCACACTCTTCTTTTTCCTAATTCACCCATATGTCTATTTCCTTGGTGGCCTTGTTTTGGATCAGTTTGTTTTGGCCTGTCCCATCTGAGTTTGCTAGCAGAGGGGCTAATGGCTGTCCTGAAGCAAACTTGGGTGATTTTGTAGTTGTCGGACCCAACAAAACTCTGGAGAGTACGCTATCCTGCCCAATAGTCAAATAATTGGTATGTAATAATAGTAACAACAATGAGAATTGACAGTTAAAGGGTTCTTAGAATCAGCTGCTCGCATGAGTTTTAGATTAATCTGTTAATTCTGCAGTAGTCATAGGATGAAAAACCATGCTTTCTTCGCAAAAGGTGCTTCTTTACACAACTAGGGAGTGTTATTTTGGGCAGAGCGTTCTATAACAGGGGCACCATTGGTGAAGTAGTCATTGCTGTGGCAGTCATCCACTTTGCTTCGAAGGGTAGGATCATTTCTCTGTCTGCAATAGACTTCTCTTTGTCTTCCTGCATCTTTGAAAGGCACTGCTTTGATTGCATGTGGTTGAGACATAGGGCCTTCTTTTGCTGGTTGTCCTCTGGAGTTCCTCACATCACTCCAGCTCCACAATTTGGCAGCTGTGGCTGGAGAGAAGTTAGGATTGTACCTTAAAACTGTGTGCATTGGGATGTTCAGTTCTGTCCTCTCCTGGGGCAAACATCTTGGCATGAAGGAGTGCAACAGCAGATTCTCATAGTGAGGTGTTTTTTTCTTTTCATTTTCCTTCTCCCCAGGCCTTCAACTCAGAAACGGACAATTTCAAACTCGCTTACGGAGGGCACCAGTACCACGCGAGCTGCGCCAACTTCTGGATCAACTGCGTGGAACCCAAGCCCCCGGGCCTCATTTTGCCTGATCTTCTTTGAATGAACTTCTCCCAACTTTGGGTTGGCCCCAGGAGGAGAACAGTACGCAGGACAGAGGCAGCGGGTGGGGGAGCTGTCTGGCCAAGTAAATGTGAAAATGGTTCAGAGCTTGTGGTGAAAATATTTATAAGATGTTCATGGCTGTTCTCTTGCACAGGGTGAAAGCCACTTTTTAAAAACAGCAAATTTACAAGCCCTTCATGGTGGGCTTGGCAAAGATTTGGAAATGTCCTCTGGCACTGGAAAATTTTCTGCTATTTGTCTGATGCTCTTTCAGGTCAAGCAAATGGTGGATCCTTTTGTGAGGGAAGGCTCCAGAAGTCTCCCTTCTCTCACACTTCAGGGATAACTTCTGTTTCAAAAGGTTGTAACTTAAGCATTTTCACTACCAAAGGAAGTTGGGTTTGGTTTTGATTGGTGGTGGAGGTGGAGGTGGTGGTGGTGGTTTTACAAAAACTCAATTCGTCGCTTCTAAAGCCCATTTCTACACATTGGCCTTTTAAAATGAACTGAATTGTAATGACTGTCCTTTTTGTCTCTCCCTGAACAAAGATGTCAAACTGTTGAAGGGATTCTGGGGTTGCTGGTGGTCTTTTTTCCTCCCTCTTGCAAAACTACTGTGTAGACCAAGCAAGGTCCCTGGCACTTTAAAATCCATTAACCTTTTATTGTAATCTAGACTCGTCCCTAGGAATGTAGTGTCTGTGTTTTAAAGTTAAGGTGTCCAAGTGACAATGTGGAATAAAACCTAAGAGATCTATTTGTATATAGGGAATGGAAGGTTTTTGTTTTAATCTGTGTGATTCTTCTAAAGGGCATTACCACTGTTGGTGGCTCATTGAGTTGACAGCATGCAATGATTTACTGGTAGGAACCAGGAATCTGTGGCCTTCCAGATGTTGTTGGCATCTAAATTTCTGTCATCCCGAACAGAAGCGGTCAGAGGCCATTGGAATTTTAGCCCAGCAGCACCCGAAACAACATAAGTTGCCCGCCCCTTTAGCTCTTTGATTGATCTAACAGTTGCTTCTCAAATGTTTGGTACATTGACTCCTCTTACGAGCAAGCTGTTTGTACTGCGTTGTGGCTGAGGCAGAGCAATGATCAAAGCTGAAGAGATGCAGTGAAGCAGAATGGGCTGCTCCTTTTCATCTTCCTTTGAAATGGAATAGGTCTGGTCTTAATGAACCAAGAGGCCTGATTATAGCATCAAACAATGAATGATCTCACTTTTTAAAAAAATTTTTAGAAGAAACTGGCCTCTGAACTGATGATGTTCCCCTTCTTCCTTTGACTCCAGGGCCGGTCCACAGGGCTAACTTTGCACAACTTCCTCTGCTGTCTGGCACCATTCTGTAGCTGGAAACCTATTCCCACCCTCAGACATGTGGTGGCCAGGTCAGTCACATCATCACAGATATTTTCCTGTTGGACCGCAGGCAGTTGCACTTAGTGACAGTTTTATGTGTGGTATTTAAAGCGTTCTTCTTGGCACCCTGGCAGTGTATCTCTTCCGTGTGCCTGTCCTGAGAACCAGCTCAACTAATAATGGGAGATCAAATTCCTAGATGTGTCAAGACTCCGTTGAAAGGTGACTACATTTTTCAGCAGGTTTCTGGCTTTCTCAGTGTAATACTTTAATGCCAAGAGAAGGTGCTACCTTGCACCCTCTCCCTGTTATAAAAACATTAAAGCATTGTTAGAGGTAGAGAATTAGAAGACACTGCCTGGCAAATCACTATATCATGCTGTAAGACTCTTATTAATGTACAACAGGAGTAGACAGAGGGACTGTCTTTGGCCCCCAAAGCTGTTTTTGTGGCCCTTGACCTTCCAGATTGTCTTTTTTTCTGGACAAAAATAATAATAATGGGAAGCACAAATTATTTCTGCTGAAAGTTTGTTTTTTAAATAGGCTATGCAGACCCACATGAACCTCAATGTGTAATTTTTTTAAAAAACACAATTTTTCAAACCTAGAATTGGCATTTTGGAGCATTCTGGATAGTCCATGCAGCCTCCAGAGCATCCCAGGGCAGAACCACTGCAGTTGCTCATCCCTGCTGGAAAGCAACAAGCATTATAATATATTAAAATAGATGTATATCTCAGTTAATGAAGTAGATGCCTTCCTGGGCTTTACTTCTTTATCAGAAACTTTGGTACCAGGTACAGAAGGAACATGGAAAGAATAAGGATAGACTCCTATACCACAAAATGGATGAGCAGTTCAACATGTTTCAGGGAAAAGCAGAGTTTTTATTAACTGTTGCCATAAGAATACAGGCACTTTTCATGAAACTCCATCAAAATTTTGAACAGACAATATGTCATGTGCTGGCTAGCGTCGAGTTTATAGAACAGGCTCAGAGGTTTCAAAAGCTTTTTTCAGAACAGCAAAGAAACAGCAGCACATTCTGGCAATTGCCAATACTAAAGACCTGTTGGACTTTGTAGTACCTTATAAGCTGTGATATTACAGATTTGCGCACAGGCATTCTATTTGACAGCTAATTAAAACAACTCTTTTCCCAGACTCCCATCCTGCCTGCCGAATGCATGACCTTGAAGCTGTGTTTGTTCCCTGTTATCATTAAAACAACATTCCCTCATTCCCAGCTCAGTGTTTTCTTGCTCAATTCCATCATCCTCTTCCAACCTTTTACGAACCTCAAAGCATTACATGGCATTGCAGCGCATTATTATCACATTGCATGGCAGGGAGAGCAAAGCCAACCTGACACGCTGACTATAAGCCTCAAATATTTCTTGTAGGGGAACTGTTTGTTGCAAGAGGCCAGTCTAATGAGCTTTTGACTTTTTGAACTCTCATTTCCTCTGAATTGCTGTGCCATGCC
Organism: Ctenosaura bakeri; assembly: GCA_948474755.1. Lineage (NCBI taxonomy): Eukaryota > Metazoa > Chordata > Lepidosauria > Squamata > Iguanidae > Ctenosaura > Ctenosaura bakeri. Next base: position 245,519 of record CAOLHI010000072.1, on the reverse strand, counting down.
TTTTAGTCTGTTTAGAGAGAGGAGCAAAAGGAGAGCCAGGAATCTGAAGTCTACTGAGAGCGGAACTTTTATATGGCAACTGCATTGAGACCTGCAACAGATAGCAGGCATCAGACTTCTGCCACTAACAGCATCATGCCTTGAAGAAAAGGAAGAAGAAAGTAATGTTTCTTCCTATACGTTCTTGTGACCTGAACCATTTTAGCTTCTCTTCCCCCCCCCGTGGTTTAAGCACTGTTGCATCGGAAGCAGCCAAGCAAAGAAGCTTGTTCTGCCAGTGTAGCCCAGCTGATGCAGAAGACTCGGCATTGTGTTCCCCCATCCTTTCCGCTATTGTTCTGTTAGCCAAGAACAGCCTTGGTGTCCTTGGAAACAGTATCCAAGGTTACGATATTTTCCAGGCATCATTATATTCGGTTCTGCTGCTGCTTTTTCTTGTATTGGTTTTATGGGTGGATGGATTTTCTTCGCCTAAGATGGGCTTTTATTTATATCTTTTGGGTCTTCCTTTTCTTTCTTTCTTTTTTTTAAACACACATTCCCTTGAGTGAAACAGGTCACCCATTGGTTTTTTGGTGGGGTTTTGTTTTCATTTACTGATGTGGAGCAGAGTTGGGGTGTTGGGTGTGAAGTGCATACAATTGGTCTTGCTGTTTGTATTCTAAACCATGTTTTTCTTATGTCTCTATTAAAAATGTACAGCCCTGACAATTCCTAGATACGCTGATCTTCTCCATCTCCTGGACTCAGTACAGGCCCTGAAGGTGTTGAAAGCAAACCCCGCATCCAAATGTCTCAGGTGTGGTATAGCAGAGGTAGGGGGAGCCCCAAACCTACAGTTAGACTCCTCCCCTCTTACAAAAGCTACGGGCACTTCAGAGAGTACATTTGACTACATAATCACCTTGACTTGGCCTATCAAGAGTGGGTGCCTGTCATGTGAGTCTGCAGTCTGAACCAGGCAGTGTGCATGTTTTTGAAGTGTCACAGCCAACAGGAGAAGCAAATGCTTGGAGTAAAAGTAAAAGAAAGTGATCCCAGTGCTTAACTATGCAATACTGCAAAATCATTGTCATGAGAAATGTAAGTGGTAGTTTTTTTATGTGGGAGTATAATGCTGATGAGGGTTCATGTGTTGCCCACAGGCCCTGCTGATAGATGGAGGCCCATCAACTGCCCAAAGATGATGGGTAACGATGCCAGGCCTACCTACTTAGACATCTTAAGTGCTGTTCCTACTAATAGAACACAACATTGGGGTTATAAGGATGGACGGGCTCATTCCACATAACTCAAACCATGAAGTGAAGCTTCAATAAGCCCCTGGAATAAAACTTGTTTAAAAATAAAAAGTAGCACAGCTCCACCCTCCCAATGTCATTATCCCCCTGCTAGGAAGTTACAGCCCAAATGCTGTCCCTGGTTTCACTCAGTAAATTCAAGAGAAAGATCGTGTGCTGTTTGCACTCCCATCTCATTTTGCCCTATACGTGATAAGGAGCTCATCTGCCATTATTAGTTTTAGAGCGGTGTTTTAAAACTTTCTGTCTTCAAAGGAAGCCGTTTCCATATGGCCCAATTCTGCCAGGTAATACTTGGCAAGTAGTAACAGATTCTGGGAGGAAGAGTTTCTGGGTGTACATGCAGTTCACAAGAAGTGCCGGGCCTCTCTCATCTTTCTCAGAACCCAACTCTAGTTGTTAAGGGTATTTCCCCGTCATTAACATATTTCCCATGTATTCCCTATGGTTAACCTATTTTCCTTCTAACAACAGGGATTTTGTCAGATGTGCCCGAGCAATTAGTCTTGCAAGTTAAGACTGTTCACCTACCCATGTCCAACACACAGTGCAAACTGTGCTAGTTGCAAAATGCACAAGGAAAAGAGATGCTAGTCGCTACTTAAGAGAGCAGCTCTTTCAGTACACAATAAGCTTGTCACCTTGTTTGACTCTCAGCAGGAACTGGAAAATTGCTCTAGAATAACCAGTCAGTCTCTGTGAGGGATTAGGTCCCTGGCCTCCTGTACGCCTGCAGAGCTAGGCTTCTAGTGAAATTAAGTAGGACAGGATCAGATCCACAGTTGGTCAGGATGGAGAACTTAGTGGAGGCTGGTAGAGTTGGCACAGGCTCGCTGTTTTCTCCTGGCCTTTTTCTCTCACCTCCCTTAGTTGTCTCATTCTTGTGGCTGGAAGCCCCACCCCGTGGCCCTCCTTATCTTCCTGGGAACAGCATAGCCTCCAGTTGTCTTGAACTGGCAGGGACAGTCCGGATTAATCCTCTGTTATCCCAATCTTCAGCTGCTTTTAAAATGTCCTGGTTTCGCTCTCCTGTTCCCATTTTGCCCTCACCTTATGTCAGTTGCTGCAAACTATAGTTTGCCCTATAACCAGCGTGAGAGTATCTGACAAGACCATAGAGGATTCAGCTTCAAAATGCCCATAAACGTAACATGGTAAGGAAACTCAAAAGCTTAGTGTATAGTTGGCCTTCTACATCTGTGGGTTTGATTAATTGTGAGTTTCTCCAACCTCTGCCCCACCCACCTCAAGCGCTTCTTTTCCGGGAGAGCTTTCCCCCTCATTGGCTCCAATCAGACCACGCAGCCCTTTAAAAATCTGCTTTTGCTCTTCCTCCACCAGCCACTTCTTGGCCAGCTGAAGACAGCTCACAGCCAGATTTCTCAGCCCCATCTTTCCCGATGCCTCTCCCGTCCCCAAGGAAGGAGATGAGTGAGAGAGAGGAAGCATAGGCCAGCGTGCCAACCCACTCCCTTTCCCTAACCTGGTTTGGACCCTGGGTGCTTGACACACACATTTTGTATTTGCGTTTTTCCCAATTTGGTAAGGGGCCAGCACCCCTAACCTTAGAAAATATGGAAGGCCAACTGTATTTTCATCTTGGTTGGATTTCTCTTGGTTAGTTTCAGATTGCATGTGAGCCAACTCATTTAAATGTTAGCGGGTCACGCCGAGCTTGCTTGACCACTGGTGACTGGCAGCCGGTCCCTCATTGTGAGATTATGGGTTTTTCCATCATTCCTCTGGACCAAAGACAAAGCCCCCTCTTTGATCTGCCTCAAAAGTCTGGGTAAGCTCTAAGGAGCTTCAGAGTGACTTGGCAACTAATTCTAGCTCTTGAAAGGCAGCTTGTTTGTGCCAGTGTGCTGGATCAAGTCACCGCAGCTTAACAAAAATCTCTTAAAAAAAAAATCCGTCTGAACTTCAGTAACTTTAATTCCCCTGCTCCCCAGAGATGTCAAACCACAAAGTGATGGGACCGATAGAGCCCACAACCGCAACTGCCAACTCCAGTAGCCGCATCAAAGCAGCTTCTGTGGCAACCTCATAGAATCACAACACTGAAAGCACAGCCTTCCAGATGTTGTCAAACTGTGCCTCCCTTCTGCTTTCTAGTTGGTATAACTGATGGCAAAAGAGGATGAGACTTGCAATCTGGCAGCAGGGTCCTGAGTCCTGATGAAGCCATCCAGTTGGAACTTGGAAACAATACTGTTAAAGCTGATGCCCTAGTGTCATTTTGCGGGAAAATAGTTTGTGGCTTTTGTGCAAATATTCTTTTGTTTTCTTCAACCAGTCTGACTTGATGCAGGAGTTCCAGCACAAGAGCTTTGCCAACTGATGGCCATCCAGCCTCTGCTTGAAGACTTTCAAACGTCTGCTTGAAGAATTCCCCTTTCTTCTAAGTGGTCTCATTCTTGAACTGCCCTTACCATCAGGAAGGGTCCCAAGTTCAACCAAAATCTCCTCTCCCCTTCTTGAAGCCCATTGAATCTAGCCCTAGCTATGAGCAAGTATTTGCCCTCCTCCGTCTAACAGCAGCCCTTTAGGATGTGGTAAGCATCAGAGAGCTTTCTGTGATTTTCCTCTTAACAGAATCTGGCTGTTCTTTTCAAATATGCCCCAAATTAAAAACCTGGTTCTTAATGCAAGCTTTTCCTGTTTAGTCCAACCAAATATCCATTTTAGAGGCAACTAAAGAGGGTTTATGACATATACACAGTTTGCATATTGTGAGTATTTTATCAATGCCCGTCCCTTTAAAATGTTTGGATTTAAGCAGAATATAAGTATTTTTGAATAAATAAATATGCATGAGTCCCCCCCGCAAAAGCATAAATGGGTTCCATTATACTCTCATTTTATTAATGACCAGTGTTGTGTGGTGATTTGAACATTGGACTGTGGTTCTGGAGACCAACGTTCGATTCCCTATTCAGCCATGGAAACCCACTGGGTGATCTTAGACGTCTCACACACTCTCAGCCCCAGAAGATCCTGTGATAGATTCACCTTAGAGGCACCATAAGTCAGAAACAACATCATAGCATCATAAAGGCAATGGCCTTGCTTGTAATGGAATGTGGATTATAAAGGCAATGAAAATGATGCGTCTTTTGCTTTGTGTGGTCTCTCTTGTGCCACATCCATCTACTTGGCATTCCTTACAACCTTTCCACCTGATTCCAGTAAGTCTGTGGCTCATAGGGCCGTGTTTTCCAAACTTCTTATATTGATTTAATGTTTATTAGTTTTAACAGAGGATACAAACCCCCCAATCTGTAACCACAGAAAAAGAGGGGAGGAAAAGGGGGAGGGACCAAACAAAAGCAAAAACAAAAGAACAGGAGAAAAGAAACAAACCGCAAACAAACATTATATATGTATAATTAGGACTAAAATAAACTAAATTGAGTCAAAGTAGATGAAAACTAAAACATAGTAACACAACCCTTTACTAAAAGACTCATCTCTTACATTAAATCTACAAAATCTAGAACTTTGGTGCAATTTTTTTTTAAATTTAATGTTTTCAACATGTAGAAGAGGTATCTGAAAGACTAGAGAAGGGAGAAAAAAAATCCTTACAGTCAGATTATCTGAATGAAGAACCGTCTCCTATCCTATGGAACTGCCAGGACCTCACAATCTTCATTCAGATTCCCACTGCCATCCAAGGCCAAGGTGGATCCTGACAGATAAGGCTCTTTTCAGGCAGGCCTTATCTGAAAAAGCTCACCCAACACCCACTCTGAACTTCTTTTAATGCAAAAGGAGGGGCTGGTTTACTTTTTGCCCAAGCATTCCATAAAATGGAAAACAATTTTTAATTGCTCTGGTATGGCTTTATAGAATAAATGCTACAGTTGTGTTTATTTTTTTATTTACTATGGAATTTTTTTGTGTCATTCATGTTCTTTTAACTGTACCCTGTCTTGGAACCTTGGGCACAAAAGCGGTTCAGAAATGTTCTAAATAATAATTTTAAAAAATCCTTATGGGGGGGTAATGCTGATGCTGAGCAATATGAGGTCAGGACAAGCTGGAGGAGAAAAGGAACATGACATCTTAATTGTCTAAATTATTTTATTTGTAGCAGATTGTCTAGTTAGACTGTCTCCCCCCCCCCAACACACACACACTCCACCAGCTGAAAAACAATTGCTAGTTATACGTTACCAAAAAATGGAAAACCTCTGTGGATAAATCTCTCTGTATTTTTTAAAATAAGATTATAACCACATATTTACGTCTCTGAATTTGGACATCAGCTACTATTTTTTTTTAAATTCTAACATTAAAGAGTGAGTGTCTACCGAGGGCTGGGGAAGGACCAGCCACTCTTCTTCTAGTGAGATCTTTTGCCAATAAGCTGCTGGTTAACAAGGAAGAAAGACAAAAATAAAAAGCACCCGCATTGCCAAACAATATTTGAGTCACACGTTTTCCGCCATCTTAACCGTCTGGCTTCATAAAGTGGTAGTATTGAAATGGACATGTGGATTTCTTTCTTTATCTTTTAACAGACCCGGCACATCTTTGCGAAGGAGACCTTGCAGTAAAGTTATCTCCACAAGATTTAGGGTTAAGGCCCCCCAAATACAGCGTGTGTGTGTGTGTGTGCTGGTTTTGTGCGTTGGAAAACAAAAATTCATTGCAGCTTTGTCTCAAAAGGAACTGAAGTTGACCATAAAAACAGATGAGTGATGTTCTTTGTTCTGATATTTTTTTGTTTGTTTTAGGAACATCTTTGTTGTTTCTCCTCCTCTTTTAGTGGTCTTCAGATCCCCCAGTAAGGCACAAAGGTTCTCCTCTCTCTCAAATAAACATCCGGCATCATGCCATAGGCAGTCTGTACCATTTTCACGGTGTTTCTCCCAAAGAGCTCCCGTTCGTAGTCTATGAGCTGCTTCCAGAAGCCCACGTTGGGGTGGATGACCGGCCGTCTTGACCTCACCCAGTTGTACGCCTCATACAGGGTGACGTTTTGATATTTCATCAGGTATGCAATGCAGAGGGTGGCTGACCGACTCACGCCGGCCGCACAGTGGACCAGGGTGACGCCATGCTTTCGGGCCACGCTTTGGATCTTGTCGGCCACGCTGTCGAAGTAAAGCGAGATGGGAGCATTGGGCATGTCGGCCACAGGCACTTTGTAGTACTCAAACTCAGGGAAGTTGTAGTTGGGGAGCTCAATGGTGGCATTGATGATGCAAGTGATCCCCCGTGCCAAGAGCAACTGCCGGTTGGAGGCAATGCTCCCCTTGCTGAGATATAGAAAGGGTGTAATTTGGGCAATACCACTCATCGTCCCGTCAGAATACAAGCGAGGAGTCATTAGAGTTCGTGGCAGAGAATAGTGTCTTCGGGCTGTCATGGGTGAGAAGCCGGACACTCCTAGAATTCCATACTAGGCACGTAAAGCCCAGATTATATTATTTCTTGGTCCTTGAGAAAGTACTGTGTGCTTTGCTACTTTGCCTGCAAAACAAAAAGAGATATTAACTGGAAGGCCCACCTGTACACAAAGGAACGCTGGCAATATATTGATTTTTGAAACAGTAGTTTAAAACTATTCCTGGCCTACCTGTGTCTTATCAATATAAGGTACACCTCGGTTAACAAAGCTGGGGTGTTCCTGGGCTTTGCTTCTTTAATAGAAAATTTGGTACCAGAGGCAAAAATATTCTTTCTTAGGGATGGGTTTCTACCTCATCCCCAAAAGAAGAGCAGTTTTGACAAGTTTCAACCAAATTTTTGTTCAAAACTGACAATATGCATGTATGAGATGAAACAATCAGGTCAGGAGCCCCTGGCATAAGTAAAAGTGTTTTAAACCTTCCAAAGACCATTCAGAAACCTTAGGAATCAATCAAAACAGACTATCACATAATAATCTATAGATATGCATAGTTTAAAAAACCCATAATGACATTTGGTCTTCTTTCATAATACTGATTTTTTAAGTCTGGCCGAAAATCTCTCTTTTCCCTGTTTTTTTTTTCCTCCCCCTCTTCCTATTCAACATTCTCCAGCCTGTGGAGGCAACTCAAAATGTTCAGATGTAGTTTTTCTTTTTTCCCAGGGTGGGTTTGGGAATTTCCCATCTAAAATATGATTTACCTTTGCAAAACTTTAAGTGTGCTGAGAGCCAGCATGGTGCAGTGGTTTGAGCATGGTCCTACGGACGCCCGAGACCAGGGTTTGGTTCAACTTGAAGACACGCAACAGCAGCAAGCATTCTGCTGTTGTTTGTCCGGCCCCAGCTAGACACGTACAGAAGACATTCTTTAAGACAATAAAAACAAGATTGTACCACTTTCGATGGACAAATAGCCTAAAGGATGCATCCGGGCTGATTCAAAAGACCAGAAAGTCCCAGATTTCGTTGCTGTTCTTTCCCATATTCATTTTTGAGTTACAAAAGGTGTTATTTATCCCAGCACATTTTCTGTCAGTGCCTAGTATTGTCAGAAGTGGGTTTATTTTAATACCAGGTTACCACAAACCAGTATTGTTTGCTTCTGTTCTGAACTACAATCCCCAGAGTCCCTTGCCGGTGGAAGCCATCAAGGCTGAACCAGGGCGTGAGTCTGAGATTTCGACCGCTTGGCAGTATCCCCAATCCCGCTGTTTTCTTTCGTCCCCAGACTGCTGCCTGTCATTGTCTGCAATTACTATATGTTCATTATCAGGAAAGAAAACCCTTACAAGGGTGAAAGGACAGCCTTGACAAAGGTGGAGGGGCCATTTTTGTTGCCTGAGGGAGAACCAAAATGTTCCCCCTCAGCCCTCATGGAAGTCATGTCCCAGAGCAGCCATGTTGTTTTGGCGCCTCAGGAAGAAAACCCCCCACAAATTTGCCTTCCCATCCCTGGCAGTTTTAAAAATGACAACACTCCAGACAAAATAAATAGCCAAGAAATGAACGCCTTGGTTTTTGCTGCCCAAAAGCTGCTCCCTCAGGCAGCGGCCTCCTGCTAGGCCAAATGGCGGGGCCAGCCGGTGAAGGGCGAAATAACAGGCTACCTCAGGGGCCTGAGGGACACAAGTTCCAGGTTTTTCGGGAGGTCATTTCTGGGCCAAAAGCCCTCTCATGAGCCTCTCTAGCCCTTCCCTGAACAGCTTTATCCAGAAACCCCCATTTGGCTCCTGACCAAAGCTCAGTGTGTGTGTGTGTGGAACTGAAATGTTGGAATTGAAATGTTTGGCCTTCTCGATGGCCGCTCCCAGGCTTCAAAACTCCTTCCCCTCTCTGAGGTAAACCATGAAGCTCCATGAGGAGCGACTTGGGGAGCTGGGGATGTTTGGCCTGGAGAAGAGAAGATTAAGAGGCGACACAGTAGCCATGTTTAAATATCCAGAGGGATGTCCTATGGAGGATGGAGCAAGCTTGTTTTCTGCTGCTCCAGAGATTAGGACACAGAGCAATGGCTTCAAAGTCCAGGAAAAGAGATTCCTCCTGAACATTAGGAAGAACTTGCTGACAGTCTCCTTCTTTGGGGCTTTCTAAACAGAGGCTGAGTGGCCATCTGTCAGGAATGCTTTGACGGTGTATTCCTGCCTGGCGGAAAGGGGTTGGATTGGATGGCCCTTGGGCCCTCTTCCAGCTCTGTGATTCTGTGATATAATGGTCCAAATAGTATTTCCTCTCCTGTTTTTCTTTTGGATATGACTGGTGGGTGGCACATGGGAAGAGGAGACAGAAACTGCTGGCTTTACTCGAGAACAGTGATTCTGCAAACTAAACTTGAGTTTTGTTTTGTTTTTTAAATGGAAGAAAGACCTTGGCAAACAAATCCACGCAATAGCTTCACGCCATCCAAGTCTCTGTTCCGAAAAGCTTGTTTGGTTCCAAAATGCAAGAGGGTGGAAAAATTGCAGCTCTGGTTTTCGCCTGGCACGGCGAGTGCTTTGCAAAGGACAGCAAGAGAACTCCGCTGATCTGAGCCAACTTCTGAGGAGATAAAAGCCAGGTTCTTCCATGCTTATGCACCCGTTTGTTGATGGATTTTATGCTCTGTCGCCAGAGGGAGTCTCATGGCCCGCCTTTGGGAGCAGACGTCCAAGACCCCAAGCAGCAGAATGGACCCACTGTGCCACAGGGCCAGCTTATTGCATTTTGAGGTCATATCCGCTAACAGAAAGGGTGGAGAATCATTAAGTCCAGAGTCCCTTCTTTGAAGGTCTTTAGACAGAGGTTGGACATGTGTCTTTTGGGGGTCGGACTAGATGGCCTTTGTGTGACCCTTCCAACTCTTTAGGTTTCTGTGATTCTAACTGCTGTACTAGTCAGTCAGTGACATCAACAGGGTAGATCTCATGTTGTTTGCTGCCTCGATCCATATGGAGAGGCGGGATACAAATAAATAATAATCATAAAAAAAAATAGGGGCTGTTCACTGTATTTTAACAGAATGAAAAGAAAATGAGGATGGGTGGGTAGGAAGAAGGGATCTAAGAGCATATTTGAGACTAACTGGTTTATGTCAGCAGGGGCTTTTGTGGATATTAATCCAATGCTTCTCTGTGACTCCCTTCACATAAACATGAGGCTTTTGCACCCCCCGAGCTCCACATTGCCCCCCAGGTCCTATGCCATGCCTCTTTCTCCCTATCTTTCTCATGGGCCTCTCATACCCTCTGTCTAAAGGCTGAGTTCTCCGCCGCTTCACTTCCTTCCGCCCCACCTGAGAAATTTCCTCGTGGTCACTAAGGGGCCTGTACCTGCTGTGCCGACAACAGAACATTCAGAGAAGCTGGGTGGGAAAAGCATGAAAAAAGGGTAGCTGATTATTAAAAAAGGGAAGCTGATTTTTGCTCTGCTTGAGTTGGAGGAAGGCGTAATATTAGGAGACGCTTTACGTCACTCCTTTGCAGAGACCGGTCAATCCTCAAAGGCAGACACAAGCCTGCCCTTCCTTTTCACATTTTCTGATTTTTGCAGGCTGATTTTTCTTGTTCCTCCTCCCCTTGAGCAACTATCACGTGCACACCTCTTAGAATCCCACTCCAAAGTTCGAGAACCTCTGCATTAATCCACTTCTTCCTTCAGATGCGCTGAATATCACCTGTCTGCACCCTTTTTCTCTATGTTTACAGCTTTGGTAGGTGAATATATTAACACAGTTGACACCCCAAATACTGTAACCATAGAGAATCTCCAAGCCTCATTGACAAATTTGGTTTTTCAATCCTTTGGGTGCGTTGTTGATTAGTGTAATTTTGTTGTTTCTCTGTTGTGTATGTTGCATATTTTAAAACTTATAAGCTGTTCTGAGTACCTTTGGGAAGCAGAGTAGAGTTAAAACATTTAGTTAATAAACAATAATGATACTAATTATCATTCGTATGCAAAGTGCTTTAACAATTTCAAGTCTCACTCCTAACAGGCACAGTACGAAGTGTGATATTCCTCTCTATCATAAATAAACTCGCCTGCAAACTACATACTGCAAATGGTCTGGTCTCGGATCAAGTTGACTTGGGCGTTTCTTTCTGGGGTGAAGGTGAGTGGAGACAAAGCCAGATCCTGTGATAAGCGTTTTATTTTTAACATCAAATCTGAGGCCTGTATTTATTCACAGCTCAGCTTGTCCAGTTGGGAGCTGGCTCTGTTAAGAGCGTCTTTGATATTTTCCTACCCTTTTGAAGTTCGTTTGTTCTTCAGTGGCTTTGTGTGGGTGCTTAGAGCCAAACCTAAAAAAATGTATCGTTAATAAATATTTGTTGACTCAGGAATGAAGAGATAGAAGAGCCTGACTTGAAAGTAATGGCAAATATTGGCAATGTGTAATAATCCTGAAGGGAGCATTGTGGTTTAAATGATAGAGTACGATGCCTGAGAGCAGGATTCAGATCCCTGCTTGGCCATGAAAACCCACTGGATGACCTTGGGCAAGTAACACTCTCTCAGCCTTAGAGGGTAGCAAAGGCACACCCCCCCTTGAACAAATCTGGCCAAAAAAATCCCATGATAGGTTTGTCCTAGGCTCACCATAAGTCAGAAATGGCCTGAAGGCACACAACAACATTTTGTTGTTGTTGTTGTCATTATTAATTGGGGCACCTGAGGCAGAAAATCCTCTAAAATCTCTTTCGCTTTCTTGCAGTAAAAATACAATAAAATTATTTTCAACCTAATTACTTGCTGTCTCTTCAGAACATCTCCCATGTTGATGCCCAAGGGGTTCTCCTCAATCTGCTTAATGGTAGGGCCTGTCCTGGTTATGTGAAATATAAAATAGCACATCTTTGTTGCAGGAAAACAATGGGTGGGTGGATGAGTGTCTTCCCTGTTCCTACTGGCGGGGGGCTAGGACCCCATCAGCTACCCACCACTGTGTGGTGACCCCAAACTTTATGCCTAAGGCCTTTGAGGGACATTCTCGGTCGAACACAATACAAGGCTAGACAGACTAATGGTCTCATTCTGCCCATGGCAGGCCTAATCCTTTTGAGCCATGGAGTGAAGTTGTAATGGGTACCTAGGGTAAAACTGATTAAAGGTATAAAACAACACAACGCCCCTAATGTCATTACTCCCCTGCTGCTAAATACCAATCCAAGCAACAAGATTGTGCAAAGCTAGTCCTCTGTCTCATTTTGTTCTCATCATTATTATAGCACCCTATTATCCCATCATTATTTTCATTAGATTTTTTTTAAACTTGCTTTCTTAAATGGAAATCCTTTGTGCCTTTTCCAAAGAGACTTGACTACTGTTCTGCATTGTCATTGTCTTTCTGAGGGATGCTGTGGTTCTGTAGGACCCATTTTGAAAGACTATTGTCTGAGAAAATGGGATGAAACGACGAGAGAGACAATATGGTTGTAGTGGCTAAAGTGTTAGGCAGTGATTGGAAAGAGCCAGGTTCAAGTCTGTGTGTGTTTGTATGCCTTCAAGTTGCTTGTTGACTTACGGCGACTCGATGGATTTCATAGGGTTTTCTCAGGCAAGGAATGCTCAGAGGTGGTTTTGCCAATTCTTTCCTCTGAAATATAGCCTACAGCAACTGGCATTTGTTAGCTGTCTCTCATACAATTACTAACCAGGGCTGACCCTGGTTAGCTTCCAAGATCAGCCAGGATAGACATCAGTTTCTGACTCTTAATAGCTTAACCGTTAGAGTAACAATGCATGTTCTTGTCCCTTCTAAATTAAGAAGGTGATCTTATCAGCCAGGATCTGGTACCTTGAGGGTATTTAGTTCCATACTATAGTATAAAAGTAAACTTGGGACAGTCTTTCTCTCTCCCTTGCGCACAGACACATACACACCACACACCCTACCTTACAGAGTTGTTATGGGGATAACAGTAGTGAGAAATTTCCCCCTATCTCCTGCCCTGACATTCTTGGAAAATTGTAATAGAAACTTAACACGTTAATATCAGCATGTTAAACTCACATGTCGCCTTCAGTATTTCATACCCTCTATCTGTCCTGGTTAATCCTCTGCTGCCCCACTTTCTTAGCTGGTGTTAAAATGTCCCGGTTTTTCTCTTTTTCCTCCTACTTTCCAACTTCATCTTGAGTTACTGCACACTGTTTTCGCTGTGCAGAAGGAGTTTGCGTTCAGTTAACTCAGCAGGGGAGAAAGGAAAGGGCAGAGTTGTGTCCTTCCTAAACTCAGTACATAAATCTTATTTCTCTGCTTAAAATAGTAGTTTTGTGTGCCTTCTTGGTGGCTGCTCCTACGCTTTGGAACTCTCTCTCTATGAAAGCTAGAATGATCCCCTGTTTTCTGTCCTTCCAGTGGCAGACGAAGACTCTTTTATTCAGACAGGCTTCTACCAAAGGCCTGTAAGTGCTGTACTGTTTTAAATTATAGTGTATAACTTTTAAGATGCGTTTATTACGGCTATAGTTTAATTTTGGTTTTAATTATGACTTTTGTTACGCTTTTTAAAACTGTAATCTTTTTAATATGCAAGTCAGCTTGAGTCCCAGTCATGGGAAAAAAGGAAGAATATCAATAAAGTCATAATAATAACAATGATAATGTATTTCTCCTTCCTTTGAATCGTTAGTCACCAGGTCTCCTCCTCATCAATATTGATTGCTGAATTTTCACCTAATTATACCTAAATCTGCATTTACTCTGCAGAAGCCTGATGTCTACTGTCTGAAATGCCAAACAGAAATCTTTGTTTTCTGGGATTAAAGCCATACTAAAGAAACATAACTGCCCTACTGTAGGTCATCTGGAAAGGACAGAGCATATACTAAACTTTGGAGCCAGCCTAAAGAGTTTATCGGTGTGCTATGGTTGCTACTGTTGTGTGCCTTCGAGTAATTTCTGACCTGCAGCAACCCTAAAGTGATCCTGTCACGAGTTATTCTTGGCAAGGTTTGTCCAGAGATTTGTCATGGCCTTCCTCTGAGGCTGAGAGAGTGTGACCCGCCCAGAGTCAGCCAGTGGACTTCCCTGGTTGAGCAGAGATTTGAACTCTGGTCCACAGACTCATAATCCATGCCATACTGGCTCTCCATGCTATAGAACTAGTCTTCACGTATTGGCATAGTCAAGGAAACTTGCAAGTGGTCTCCAGAAGCAGAAAAAGATGTTTAAAGAGGATGGGGTTAAAAATGGCTGTCCCTCCCACCTTGGAAACAACCCACTGAAGACTGAGCCTGCTCTGTGGCCACAGAATTAGGGGTGGGAGTGGAACGAAGCGACTAGAAAAGGACCCAGCTGGCTTGTTGACTGCAACCACAAAAAAGAGCATCCCACACTGCTCCCTTTTGTTGCAGGTCCAACTTTCAGTCTTTCCATAATGGTTAGGAAATCCAGATTTGCTTTTTGGCCAGGCAGCATTGTCAGAAAAAATTATGCCCCCCTCCTCTTTTTTTCTAGCAAAGCAACAGAGTGGGCTAATGCCAGCCAATTATTTTTATAGAGCCTTTTACACATGGTTGCAAACCACGGTACAGTGGATTATAAAAAATGAAGCCAAGGTTCCACTCCTGCCCCCCTGCCAGCTCGTTTCCTCATGGCAGGCCGGTTGCTCTTCTGTTACTCTGTAGATAATTCTCTCCAGGCTTCATAAACTCATCTGGACGGTCACTCAGCAGAACTAACAGCAAATGAATTCCAATTTCGCTTCTGAATAGACACCCTTGGCCTTAAAAATTATTCCTGGGAAAGGGAGAGAAGTCTTGTACCCACACAAAGCTGGAATCCTCTTCAGGGGAAAGGCTGAAGGAAAAAGAAGATTACAGACCTTGGAGGGGCATTGCAGGGTGTGTGTGTGTGTTGAGTTATAGTGGTTGCAAAATATGCAGATCCCATGTTTGAGCAAACAGCCCGAATTCTAATTTTTTGGAGGCAGCTTCTGCCATGGTTATTTTTTTTATGTGCAGAAAAACTAAAGGGGAGCTGGCTCTATGTTATAACAAAGCATTTCTCCCTAAGTCCATCCCAAGAAAGATGTCTGTACAAATGTTCTTTTCTGTCTGAAATTAGCTGGGTAGCAACCTGGGACCCTTCCACACTAAACAATTATAGCACATTGATTCCACTTTAACTTCCATGGGTATATGCTATGGAATCCTGGATGAGTATTTTAAATGCCCCTCTCAAAATTGGAAACTCCATGATTTCCTGGGAGACCCGCAACTGTCCCAGTTTGTCAGGTACAGTCCCCATTCATCCTCTGTCACCCCACTTCTTCAGCTGCTTTTAAAATGTCCTAGTTTCTCTCTCTTCCTACCACTTTCCCCCCCTTTGTCCTTAGCTTACTTCAGTTGCTGCAAACCAAGTCCAAAACCAGTTTGCACTGAACAACTCAGAATGGAGGAAGGAAAAGTGAGGCAGAATCTCTTCACAGTAAGCTCAGGCAAAAGCAAAGTGCTGCAATCTCTCTTTGCTTTTTTGTGTTTCCTCATTAATACTTTTTAACATCTTAACCACATTCTGATGTTGCTTGGGCCCGTGTGTCTTGGTTCTCATCAGTTAAATGAAGGGTATGGGATACAGCCATGGCACTTAAAGTAGAATCAGAGTGCTATAATTGTGTAGTGTGAAAGGAGCTTTGGGGATGGCAGAGGGAAGGCATTTTAGTTGTAGACTGTTCCCCTAAGTTCTTCAAAGTAAGACTATAGACTCCTCAGATACTTAAAAAGATGGAAGCTTTATTGTTCTGTAGTGCCCTCTCTATCTAAGGCACAAGACAATTGTTTAGCCTTCCCAGACATCCAGATAGAAAATGTGAGGTAGACTTCCTATGTTTGATCCAGGACATTGTAATAAATCTAGCTTTGATCAAGGTATGGATTTTCTACAAAGATTATACCTTCCATCACCACCCTTCGGTGTCGGTCATCTGTTGTTTATCGTGCTGTTGATTTGATATATTCATTGAACTGATTTCTCTCCATTGAGCCCGAGATGGTGGTACGTAGCCCTGTCACTCACAACTGTGTGCAGCGGCTGGCCTTTCTGATTAAGGAGTAAGAACACCAATGGCTAAAGAAACAAACTAAGGCTTTACGGTAAGAGCTCCATGAAAGAGAGAAAAGCTCTCTAAGGGTGTTAAGCTAACACAGAGCTAACCTAGTTTCACTTTCAGTAAAAGTTAGAGGCTAAGAGGGCAAGAAGAGAAGAATTGGAAAGAGCTTGTGTCTCAGGGTAGATGAGTAAGAGATAAAGAGATTTGAGGTTGTTGGAAACAATTTAACCCTATCACTGATGCATCTCTAAATGATGAGTGTTCCGACATTTCAAACAACAAGTGTCCGAGGTGGGTCATGCTGACAAAAAAAGACTTGCCCAAGCGAACATGGTCAGTTTCATGGCTTCAATGGAAGCCAGAATCCAGACTTCACAAGTGAAAGTTCAAGACTCTCAAACTGGCTGTTTTAATGCTTGTCAAAGACTTTTGGGTGAAGCTTTAATGCAAATGCCATCCTAATCCATTAGTCCTGATCAGATTGTTATTAATTTTGAAACAGCGTGACTTGAGGTGGTGAACTCTACAGTTTGGGTGCCGATCACAGAAAAGACCCTTTCCCCAGTAGCCAAAATCTGTTACTTTGGATTGGCAAGGGTGCCAACAGAAAGGGCCTCTGAAGAAAAGAGCCTTGCTGGAGCACATACTATAGCCAAATCGTGTGTTCCCACAGTGGACTACGAGATATCCCACTGGAAAGTTCGCAAGTAGAAAATCTTTGCCACAAATTCTAGCAACCCCTACTGAAAAGCACACTGCGGTTTACAAGCCACTGTAAGTTGTGGACATGGTTAGCCTTGTCCTGCCTGCACGTCTGATCCTCTTCTAAAGCGACTCAAATTGGTGCCCCGCTCAACAAGGTCTTAACAAGTTGGCAGGGTAGC
This sequence comes from Ctenosaura bakeri, assembly GCA_948474755.1. NCBI lineage: Eukaryota > Metazoa > Chordata > Lepidosauria > Squamata > Iguanidae > Ctenosaura > Ctenosaura bakeri. The sequence continues at coordinate 228,880 of CAOLHI010000072.1, read as the reverse complement.
TGAACGATATGCTAGAAAGGGGACTGTGTGAAGATCTGTCAGAAGGACCCGAACTTGTTTGAATGCATCCTCTGCTTGATGGATTGTCGAGATGGATTGAAGAACTTGGACAAGCTGCCCATTAACCATCAGCAACACCCAGAAGGAGGCTGGCAGTGGACAGTGCCCACCAGGAGACAGTGTACTCCACTCTGGGGACAGGTATTTTGTACCCTCCAGTTGTATCGATTTGGCAGAGACTGTCTTGATTAATCCTGTGTCACCCCCTCCTTATTCACTTTTCCTACCTGGGCCACACTCTGATGCTGCTTGGCCATAAATGCCCCCATTTTCTTCTGTGAATGTTGGAAGGTAGACTGTTTCTGTGTATATTCTCTATAAATCTTCACGTTTGCATCCATACATTTCAATTAGCACATGAAAACATTATGCAAACCTAGACCCTCTCTTTCTGCTGGTGATTCCACTCCCTTTTCTTTCTTTTCTGGTGATGTATTCAGTGGCCACCCTGTTCCACCAGATCCAACTTTCAGTAGAGATAACTGGGCTCAGACCTACTCAGAAGTCAAACTAGATGTCCAAATAGTCCACAGCCCCAACATACCTACTGCAAACCTGTTTCCTGCATGTTTTACTAACAATAATCACTCTTTGGAGTTAGGCCTCTAGATCAGAAGGGCACAGCTTCCTGTTCCCACACTAAATAACCGGGTCTGTCCAAAATTAAAAGGCATTCTTTGCAAAACCCACCATTATTCATAATCTTCTGTATAATTACATGTTAGGGCTCGGTTTTAGTCAGACGTTGCTCAAACTTTTGAGGATGGCTACAAAGGAAAAAATAAAACAGTTCTGTCCATTAAGAGGGCTAAAAGTGCCAAACGGCTTTTAAGTCAGGCAGTGTCTCTTCTAGAATATGCCTTGGTTTTACCATAAGCTTGACTTATTTATTCATTTTTAGAATATGTGTATCCAGACCTATATCCAAATATCTTAGGGTGGCTTAAAAGAAAATCAGTTTAAAACAAGAACTAATAACTACCATTTCAAAAGATAAGAAGTTTTGGATGAAAACTAGTTTTGTTTGTTTGTTAAAGCATGGTCAACTGCTCTTCTTTTGTTGTGGAGTGGGAACATGCTGTTATTCTTTCCCTGTTATTTCCACCTCTAGTACCAAACATTATGTTAAGCCATACTCTGGAACGTGTCGACTCTGTTAACTTAGGTATACCTGTAAATCACAAGCTGGCAAGATCACCTTCCTAATTTAGAAGGGGCAGGAACACGCATTGTTGTTCTTATCGGTAAGCTACTGAGAGTCAGAAACCGATGTCTATCAACTACATGTAATGCAGCCATCTTAGCAAGGATCCTAACCTCCTTTGTGTCGCCCCTGCCCTAGAATGTGTACTAAAATCCTATGTGATGTGGAAGGTTTCGTGGCAAATGTCCACAGGATCCTCAGAAGAGAAGTTTGTTATGAATGAGGATGAACACCCGAGCTAGGAAAGGGCTGCAGCAGTGTGCTTTTGCCGGAGCCTGCTGGGAAGAGCAAGATTCCATCCTCACCTCTCCTCTCTTCTCTCTCTGTTGAATTGAGGGCCTTGCACTTTGAACTGAGTGTGCAGCCATTGAAATAAATTGAGGAGTAAGGAAAGTGAGAGGAGGAGAGAGAAACAAGAACATTTTAAAAGCAGCAGAAAAAGAGCCACAACAGTGGATTAATCAGGACTGTCGCTGTCAAATTGAGACAGTTGGAGGGTATGAAGCAGGCTGGAACACTGCTTTAATCTTAAATATTCAAAGCACATGTTTGTTGTTTCTGCTTAGTTCAATTTATGGTTTCCTAAACACCCTAAATATTCAAGCTATGCTCTTTTTTCTTCTTCTTCACTGTTAGATTGATGTTTTTTCTAAAAGCATCTATTTTGTTTTATTTTTGTTTTGTCAGCAAGTTTGTATGCTGCTCTCCAGTAAAACTCCCAGGACAACTCCTACATTCAAAGCATAAAATAAAACAGGAACTACAAATTACTTAAAACTTAAATTTTTAAAACTGCAGGAGTGTGATAGAATAATAATGGAAAAAACTTTCACAGCAGTAAATCATTAAAATGTACTGGGAAACCTGGGCCAAAATTTTTTGGTGAAGTGTGTGTACAAGTTGCCTAGGGTTGAAAAGACATCAAAATTGTTGGTAGAAAAGCCTCCATGTGGAAAACATTCCATATTTTTTGAGAGCGCTTGTTTCTCAAATTGTTCCAGGTCTTAAGAAGAAACTGTATGGCTCCTTGCTATAAGAAGTGGATGTAGCAGCTGTAGATTCACTTGTGAACATCTTTTTCCTGCCTTCCCTTCTCTGCCTGTGAGGTGAGCATTGGAAGTATCAACTTCCTCTTTTAAACAAGCCAAATTTCCCCTGCTCAGCAAACATATGGGTAGAGTAGGTTTGTTGGATCTCAGGGCCAGTCTCTAGTTCCCGTGAGTCATTTCCCAGAAGGAAATCAGGGCACAGATTCTCCGGTTTTGGAGGACTCACCTCTAGGAAATAGAAAAGGGCTGAGTTCAAATCCCCAGCTCAGCTAGGGGAGCAGCAACATGTACAGTTTCCAAGGTTTAGTTTGTCTTTTGCTGCAGCGTGCAAAGACTCCCTAAGGAGTCTCCGTATTTACTTCGCCTCCACTCTGCTCTGCAGCTAACTTCTGACTAAGAAGAAAGGCGGCGAAAAGTTTTTCATCCCATCTCCCTAAGTAAGTGAGAAGGAAGAATATCCTCATTTCACCTTGATCTGGAAGCATCCTTTGTCTTAACTTCTAAACAAGAAAATATACTCTTTCTGTATGGGTTTGAATTACAGTTGGCCCTCCACATTTGCTAGGGCTGGGGGTCACAGGACCCCTGCAAAAGTGGTAAAACCGCAGATATCGAAATGTGTATGTGTGTATGCCTGTGAGAAGGGGTCAGAACCAAGGGCCAAACTAAGGGTAAAGAGAGAGAAAGTGGGTGGGTCGGCATGGTATCCCTAACTTCCGCTCTCTCTCCCATCTCCTCCTCAGGTGTGTGTTGGGGGCATTGGGAGAGAGTTTGTGGTGCTGAGAAATTGGGCTGCAAGCTGTCCTTAGCTGTCCAGGCAGTGTCTGGTGGAGGAGGAAAAGGACCAGAGGTAGATTTTTAAAAGGCTGCCTGGCCTGATCAGAGCTGCCAAAAGGGATGGTTCTCCTGATAGAGAAGCCATTGGGAAGAGGGCAGGGGCTGGAGAAACTTGCAAAGAATCAAGTCAGTGACAGTGAAACCCGCAAATGTGGAGGGCCAACTGTACACACTGTGAGCAACTGTGGTTGGTATTTAATGCTTAACACTTGTGGACATCACCAGGGCCCGTCCCTACTAGTCTCAGGTTTTGACCCAGAAACCTCAGGCTCTGGGACAATCCTGAACTGGCAATCCTAAAATTGATTTTTGGGGTGCATGTATGATGCTGAATGGAAAACTAGAGGGAGAGGACAGAATGGAGTATCCTGAGAGAGGGCTCAGCTGGTTGTCTGGGGCTTTGAGCTCTGCACACTGCAATATTTTTTTGGCTGGCCCTACCTGTCCTGGCTAGGCGTGAACTCTCTTTGATGTCTGGATTTACAAGAATCCACTCCATCTCATTACGAGATTTCTGTTGGTTGCAAGTACAAGGTGTACTAAACTGACAATATGGCATAGGTACATGCACACGCACACACTGTCTTCCAGGATCAGGCTAGGATCTAGCCATAGACCAATTCCCAAAACAAAAATGTTGGAAAGGTGATTTCAACATTACCTTTTGGTATGAAAGATTTTTTTTAAAAATTAAGGTTGAGTTGAGTGTGACATTTATATGATACACAAAACGATCACTCACTGGTGCAGGTGGAAATCAAAATGTTAGTGTATTTCTACAATAGATAACATAGAACCTAAGACATCTCGTTTTTCCCTCTCAGCATTTCCAGACTTTTGTGGAAAGAAGGGTATGGTAATACAGGAAGCAGCCTTACACTCTTTGTGTACTTAGTCCTGGAGATCTTGGAACAAGTAACTTTTTGGATGACAGCTCCCCAGATCCCCCTGAGGAAATTAAACTCTAGTCTTCAGGATTGTAGTCCAACAGTCAAACCACTATACTATGCTGGCTCTCTAAAAGGAGTGTCCACTCAATTAGATCAGCTGGAGGGAGCAGCAAGGTGGAAAATGGAATCTGGTCTTTCCCAGTAAGCTCAGGCAAAAGCAATCTGTGTTTTCCCTTATTAATAACTTTTGCCATCTTGACCACATTTTGATATTATTTAGCCACATGTGTCCTGATTGTCATCTGGGAAGTGTTAGAGGGTGTGGCTCCAAATATTGGATAGGCAGTGGCTCTCCAGGATTTCAGGAAGAAATCATTCCGTTCCCCCTGCAGCTGGATCCTTTCAGCTGGAGATGGCCGGGCTTGAACCTGCGGCTTCTGGCAGACAGGCCAAAGAAGGGACTGTGCTTCGGTCTGGATGCAGACATTTACAGTACTGCATTTGTAAGGCTCACTCTCCTGCTGAAAATAGCCATGGTAAAGATAGGCCGGAATGTTGTCCTGTTCCCACTTCGCACATTTGAATTACTCTCAGAGGGTGGCGGGGAGGAGATTCTTTGTGGCAGCCAGGAACCACGCAGTCTGTCCCTGCCAAAGGCAAGCTGGATTATTATTAGATGAAGTGACAGGTGCTGAACGGGCTGTGACCCAGTTGTGGAATTCTGAGGTCACCTGGAAGGATCTTATTTAACCTGGGCACACAGATCTTGTTGCAGATCCTGCAGTGTAATAGTAAAAGCAAGGCGGTAGGGAAGAAAGGTTTATCCTACCTGGGAATACAGAGCTGGCTTTAAAAAGTTGGGGTGGGGAGGTTATGTTATTCTGTCCCTTTCCTCCTCCTCTCTTATGCCCCCACCAATTCAAAGGGCACAAGTGATCACTTTTTTAAAAAAAGCAACCTGTTAAGCTGTGGGATTTTAACCCAGTTAAGGGCATCTTTGTTGATTAATTGTGTTAACCTTTAATCCACTTAATAGATTTATGAAATGTGCAGAAATTTATCTACATTTGGGCTACCTGGGCGGAAACACTTTCTGTATATGCAGTGGACAGATTACAAGACAAAATGTGTCTAAATTAATATTCCTGAAACAGAATGTTTTCTGTGCTTTCAGAGTTTTCCCTCCTATTTGGAGAAAGCAGAATATATTTTCTCATTGGTGCTTTCTCATCTTCACTTCCTTCATAAGAACTCATATTATCCGGAGTTGTGGAAGGAACTGCTGTTAAGTGAAGGCTCTTTCTGGAAGAAGCACCCAGCTCCATAGAGAAGGCAGCAGCAAGGGGTAAGAAGGTTCTGGGAGTCCCATTGTATAAACCCAGATTGCCCCCAGTGGCTACTAAAAGGAAGAATTCCAGTCCACAGAGATCATCCTGGTCTCAACAGGATATAAATGTCTCTGTGGAACCAGTGGAGTGGAGTGGTTTCAGCTCAGGACTTCCACTCTGGATACATGGGTGTGAATCCCCACTCAGCCGTGGAAACCCATGGGCTGATCTTGGACAAGTCCCAGTCTCCTATTGTCTGTAGCCTCCCCCTTCCGAAATAATTTATTTAACTGAAATGGCATTTAAAAAAAAATTCTTACAACAAAGATCCTTTATGAAATTAATACAGTTGTGGTTTAAAAATAAAAATAAAAAATAAAAGATGAGACATGAAGGATGTGATCAGTGAACTCAACATTGTTTGGTAGTAAACAACGTGCATTTGTGGTTTTCTACTGCACAAGAGACCGGAGCACAAACCAATGGACTCAAATTACAAGGAGAAGATTTCACCTAAATGTTAGGAAGAACTGCTTTACTGTAAGAACTGTTTGACAGTGGACTAGACCACCTTAGGGGGTGGTGGTCTCTATCTTCGGAGGTCTTTAAACAGAGGCTGGATGGCCACCTTTCAGCAGTACTTTAGTTGTGTTTTCCTGCCTGGCAGAATCGGGTTGGGCTGGGTGGTCCTTGGGGTCCCTTCCAGCTCTTAGATTCTACAATTATGTAATATGTTGGGGGCTCAGAAGATCAAGCCCTTGCAAATATTGCCTCAAAGTATGGGGGGCCCTATGGTGAGTTTTCCCTGTTTCATTTGCCGGTGCCTCTTAAAAACCAAATAAACCAGGAAGTAGTAAACAGCAACAGTCACCATAAAAGAAAACCTTCCTTTAAAGATCCCCCCTTTTTTAACAATTAGCACATAATTAAAATAGCATAATCCCATTTAAACTGATAATTTAAACTGACTTATTTTGACTGTCCAGTGCAACATAAGCACGTCAAGGGGACCAGAGCAGGAAAGGGAGAGGAGCAGGCTTTGAAGAGGTTTTACTATTGCCACCTCCTTTCCAAAACAATGCTATTTTACTTTATCTTAACGTGATCTTTGCCTCCTTTCCAGCAGAGAGGAGCAGGCTGCTTAGAAACTGGTGGTTTGGTAGAAAGGCTGATTCTCTTTCTTTCCTGTTTGTTTTGATCCCAAAAGTGATACCAAGGAGATGAATCCCATCATAACCCTCTTCTCTTTTTTTGCTCATTAAATCCCTAGGCATTTTTCTCTCCAGATGGACACAGAACACCCTCCCTGATAGTTGCCCCCCTAAAAAATTGTCCACTATGACTTGGACCCCATGCAAAAGAAGAAGACAAAAAGAATAACAACACAAAGAAGAAGAACCAAAACACTCTTGGCAAATATCGTGATGGGAAGGGAAGCCCTTTCCCCATTCCCCAAAACAAATTCTTGAACAGAAACCCACTGAGTTTCCCCCAGGCAGCTACTTCTCTGAATCAGCCTCAATGCAACCATTTCCCCTCGCCTGAAATGCTTCTTTTCAGGGTAAAATCCTGACAACAAAGCTGACCAGGGAGGATCTTGTGACAGATAACACCACAGCATTTGGCACACTGGAAAAAGAATTTGTAGCACTGCTAAATCAATCAGCCATCTCTCTGTCCCTCCCAGCACCAAGTTGCTTCCACTTCATGCCAATCCACTCTCATAACCAGCAGCCCCTGAGACTTACACGGGAAGGCTAGTCAGGATACCCCATCCTCACATCCCTTGTGAAAACGCAGACAAGCACACCCCTGGGCATCATGCCAGCACTTGTCCCAAAACCCTCTCTCTCCTGTTCCCAAGAGTTGGCTTGGGTGCCTTCTTCCTCTTGGCTTTGATGGAGGTTCTCCCAAAGTGATCATATGCCCCCCCCGCAACGCTTTCCGCTCCATCACAGCCACCGACACCTCAAGTTCTCTGTCGGATCCTCCTTACCTTTGGTTTGGAGATGCTGAAGCTCAGAGGTCCTTCACTTCTGCGGGACAGCTGGAGAAGCAGCCGGTCCCAGGCTGGCTTATGAATGGGAGGGAGAGCGCTGGGTTTTGGCACTTACTGAGCATCAGGGAATGTGGCTTGTGGTGGAGAGGGCGGGCAGGAGGTGGGAGGGCAAGTCTAGCAACTGACAGCTGATCTCCAAGCTCCACCTCTTTGTTCCTCCTCCTCAGCTCTGTGTGTGTGTGTTTCTGTGTTTCTGTGCACACCAGCGATGGTGTACAGGGTTACTAAGAGACAGCTGTGCATGCGAAGGCAGGCATCAGCTGCCTATAATAAGCTGTATGAGTCAAAGCCTCATCGTCTGCCTTTTTGTTTCTACGGTTTATTTTTAAGAGGCACTGGCGTACGAAATATAGAGAAAAGGCGAGCTCTGGAAATCTCACCACAAGTATCCCTCATGCTTTGAGACAGCAGTTGTTAGGGCTTGGTCTCCTTCCTGTCTCTTCACCATCTTGCAGAAATTTAAGATCTTAGAGTTGGAAGGGACCACAAGGGGCCATCTAGCCCAGCCCCTGCTCTGCAGTAAAAGCCCATCCAAGCTCTGCCTAAAAACCTCCAAAGAAGGAGAACTGACAAGACTTTATCTACACCAGGGATGAGAAAAGTGTGACCTGCAGGCCAAATGTAACCTCAGGACATCCAAATCACCCAACATACTCTCAAACTCCCAAGGGAAAAAAAATGGGAATTTTATAATCTCAAGATTGCCCCAAACCGCACAATACTGTCCCATAACATTGAATTTTTGCCTTCCTTATCCACTGACTCCCTGACCAAAATGGGCCAAATCCAACCAGAAGATGCTGGTGCAGTCTAAAAACATTACAGGGGCAAAAAAAAAAAAAAAAAGCTCCCCCTACCCCAGCACAGTTTATAAAATTATGCAGCCCCTGCCGTATACATTTAAAGCACTTCTGAAAGCTGCCCATCCAACCTCTATTCAAAGGTCCCCAAAGAGGTCTCCTCCCAGGCAGCCTATTCTACTGTCCAACACCATTTGCAAAGAAGAAGTTCTTCCTAATATTTAGGTGGAATCTCTTCTGGCCATTCGAACCCATCGGTTTGTGCTCTAGTCTCTGGAGCAGCCGAAAACCAAAACTATATATTTGCAAAACCTCACAGCTATGGAGGCAGATGACTCTGAGCATGGACAGAGTGCTCTGTGAGGTGAGACCTCAGCCCTATGATGAGAGAGAAGAATTATAAAAAGGAGTTAGGGACCCAAGGTGTCTTTGGTTTGGCCCTTCTGTCCAAGAACGGTGGTGGAGGAAGAATTTTATCTGCCAAATTGGCTCTCAGTGAATAGGAGCCAACCAAGAAAGAAAGAAAGATGGACACCCCAGTAGGAATGGTGAGGTACAATTTAATTGTAGAAGTTGGACCTGCAGCAGAACATTGCAGTGTGGAGTGCTTTCTTTCAGGAGGCCAGCCAGCCAGCCAGCCATTTCTCCATTTTATTATACTCCATTACACCAACTCTGTTTTCTCTTTCCTCTAAATGCTCAGCTCACATTTAATTGTCTCATATGATTTTATTCTCTGAAGATTTATTATTATGTTTCCAAAAACCTTAAGGTTCTCCCATACCTCCCTCCCTTTTAAATGCAAATTGTGCCTTTTTTTGGCAACATGAAACCTGCTCAAGACAGTTCATTTGCTCTTAGTATAATACAGGATATTGCTTGTCCTGTTCTGGAAGCTTGGGGCAGTTTATGAAAGCCTTATTTTTTAGTTTTACTGTTTAAATTTTTTTTTAAAAATTGGAACGACTGTTCCAAGTAGGAGAGCCAGTGTGAATGGTCAACTCAGAGCTGTTAGCTTTACAAAAGACCTGCTCTTTGATAGAGACCAAAAGTGTTAGACTTAGGTTTGTTGATAAGATAAAGCCGGCCGTCTTCATTTTGAACTCTCCTTGTGAGTTCTGGTCTGATGAATGCTTGGACTTTTAACACTGCCAGTCCTCCAGTGCTTAGAATTGTGCCTGGGAGCACATCAGTAGCCAGCAAAACTTGTTTCAAGAGGGAAATTCTGGGCGCCCTGTAACCAAACCCAGTTATTTTGCATTGGGCAAAGGGCCAGATGACAACACTGGCTCTCCACTGCACCCCCTTAGTGTTCCCCTTCCCAAGCAGCTGGTGACTGTGATGCCCCTGGAATGGTGCTTCTGCTCTCCTCATCAACCTGAACTTTCAAGGGAGCTGTCCAAGGTCTTGGATTCTACCCTACTCTATCCTTGAGATCTGGATAGTTGAAGTTTGGACTAAAACCCCAGTCAGATTCACTTCCCCATTTGCACTGGAACTGCCAGTGAGTCTTCTCTCCTCAATAGCCAGGGTTTCCTTTCCCGGTGTATCTCTGAGGACAGGCATCCAGGGTGTAGGTGGTTCTTTGCATTCTTGGGTAGACGGGAACATAGGAAGGTTGGTGGGAGAATAAGTTGGAAATTGGGTGGCCCAGCCTCACAGCAGCATTTAGGGGGACTTTGTTTTACCCTCTTCCCAAAACTGAATCAAAGCAGGGGGATTTGGCAGTGCTACAGTCGGCCTTCCACATTTTCAGGTTTCACTGTCATGGATTTGATTATTGATGAGTTTCTCAACCCCTGCTTCTTTTCCAGGGGAATCTTCCCTCTCGGCAACTCTGATCAGGCTGCGCGGTCCTTTATAAACCCACCTCTGATCCTCCTCCACCAGCGGCTGTCTGGCCAGGTAAGGCACCACAAACCCTCTCCCAATGCCCCCTCCCAATACCCAAGGAAGGAAATGGACGAGAGAGAGGAAGTCCAGGGCCACCATGCCATGCCATGCCCCCCTTCCTTCTCCTTTCTCTGACCAGGTTTGGATCCTGGCTGCCCCATTCTTCCCACTGTGCCTCAGCCCCCTTCCCACAGGCACAAATGCACATTTTGATATTTGCAATTTTTCCCCACTTTTGCAAGGTTCCTGTGCCTCTAACTCTAGCGAATGTGGAGGGCCAACTATCTTTATAGTGGCAGAATGGGAGACTTCACACATAGGGTTGCCAGAGTGAAAACTGGAGAGGGCTCCTATTTCTTTAGCGAGATGTGTAGAGGAGGAAATTTCAGCAGGTGTTGCTTGTGACCTGCTGAAATTCTTTCTCCTTTGAACCCATTAGAGGGACAGGAGCTCTCTCCAGTTTTCACTCAGGCAACCCTAAGTGTATGAAATTGGTTGTGTGCCCCCCCTCGCCCATTCCCTGAGTGAGCCTATACTTCGCGTGCCTCAAGGGCTTAAAATCTGGGCCTGCTTCCAGCTATGTCTGTAATGCTTGGCATTTGTTTATAGAGTGCTTTCAGTCCCCCAAAGAACTTAACAAAACAGAGCGGGTGCAAAACGGTTTCCAAAATCAGGCCAGGGCACTTTGGAGATCACATGAAGGAGCAGTCAGTCCTGTGTTATGACTGATGGGGAGGCTGAAGAAATAATTGCCTGCCGATCAGGAAGAAAGGTGACCCTTGAACCCTAGACTTCCTGCCTCACTCCCTTGGCCTCTCAGCTGTGACATGACCTCGAGGGATGATGAATGATCTTGTCGTATCACTGTGGAAATACGTGCCTCTGTCACAACGGTTGCATTGTTGCGGTCGGCTGTGGTGCGATCGATGATATTCGCAAGGGCTGACATTCGGGCTCGTGATCCAGCCAGCCAAACAGCCAGCCATTACGTCCCTCGGCCGGGACGGCTGCCTCAGGAGGTGCTATAATTGGCATCCGACTCATTCACTTACTCGGGTTTGTCGCCAGCCCATGTTTCCACATGTGCAGGAATGTTGCTGGCACCTCCAAAGTGCCTGTTTCCTCTCCCCGCCATCCGGTTGCCGTGGTAACTGAAACAGTTTACTTTTCTCCCGTCCTCATTGGCTGGGAGGCCAGGCGAGCTCTCCAAGCATCCTCCACGTGATGCCAATGCACAAGGCCTTTGCCATCGGCCCAACCGAGGCAGGCGCTGTGCGGGAGGCCTTTGGGAGCAAAATTGTGCTCTCTAAAGCATGCTGGAAGAGAGATACCTAATCAAATCACATCTCTCTATACCTTGTCTATGAAAATGTCAAGTGCAGAAAATGAATATATATATATATATATATATATATATATATATATATATATTATTTAGAAAAAATATTATCCTGTCAGATAAAATCCTATGGCTGGTGGGAGATCTTTGTTTTTTATTTCCTATGATGTGTACAGAGAAAAAGCTAGTGTAGTGTAATGCTCTGGGTTCTGGACTAGGACTCTGCAAGCCCATGGTTCAGATTCACACACTGTCATGGAAGCCCATTGGGCGAACCTGAGCAGGTTCACACTCTCTCAGCCTCAGAGCCAGGGAATGGCAAACTCCATCTGAATAAACCTTGTCAGCAAAACCCCCTGATAGGTTTGCCTTAGAGTCACTGTAAGCTGGAATCAACTTGAAGGTACACAACCATGGTGTGTAACAGGTTGTTCACGCCGATGATGTACAGGTTTTGTGTATAGCTCTCCCTTTAAAGAGGGTGCATTCGTATTTCCACTGAAAATCGAGATATGATACAATACCATACAATACAATACATATGATATAATACAATATGATATAATATATATACACCACCTTTCTCCTTACAGGAGACACAAGACAAGTTACAGCAAAGTTAAAAAACCAGATACAGTTAAAACCCTGATGATACAAAAGTTTGAAAACAATTACAGGAAGCCCCCAACTTTTGATGCCCTGTTCTCTGATGATTCGCTCTTTTGACATTTCCAAATTAAAAACAAGTTCCCTTCATTTGACACAGGTTCCGCTCTTTTATCAGTTCTTCTTGCCTCCACCACAGGCTCTCTTGGAACTGCTCTTACATGTGTGCCGCTTGCAAAGCAAGCTGAGAGAGGGGGAAAAGGTGCTGATCCAGCTGAGAGACTTTGCAAGCAGTGCATGTGTGTGGTTTGTCCCAGGTGAGCCTCTGTGAATCCTTCATGCTCCCTACAATAGAGTCCATGATTTTCACTTTTCAACCAACTTTCTCTGACAGTGCTCCAGTCCCTAACCTGTCAGGTAAGTGGGGAAAGCCTGTAAATTAGCTATTATTTTAAAACACCATAATTAACAACAACTGTGGTTGTTATTTGCTGTTAGGCTGACTTGACAGCTATGACCCTATGAAAGAGAGACCTCCAGGTCACGTTATCAACAGCTTGGCTCAGGTCTCGCAAACCCAGGGGAGCAACCCCAGCTTCCTGGGTGGAATCTATCCACCCGTAATGGGGTCTTCCCTTTTTCCTACTGTCTTCTACCTTACTAAGCATCATTGTCTTTTCTAATGAGTCACGTCTTCTCATGGGAAGTGCAAAGCAGTCATATTAGCTTCTAGGGGCAGTTTAGGCTTCATTTGTTCTTGGACCCTTTAGTCTTTTTAGCAAACCATGGTGTCCAGATAACTCTCCACCGGCACCACATTTCACATTAGCTGATTCTCTTCCTCTCAGCTTTCTTCATTCTCCAGCTTTCACAACATATGATGGCATGGACTATCCTGACTTTGGTATTCAATTATGTACCTTTACCCTTGAAGATCTTATCATTCCTGCCCCACCAAGTCTTAGTCTTCTGATTCCTACAGTCTCCGTTATGATTAACGACTAAGCCGATACAAAATCTTTTAACTATCTTGATGCCCTCTTTGCCAACTTTAAAGTTATGTAAATCATCTGTAGTTGCTGTGTGCCTTCAAGCATTTCTGACTTGTGGCAACCCTAAGATGGATCTATCACTGGGGTTTGTTGGCAAGATGTGTTCCAGAGGTGGGTTCCTTCCTCTGAGGATGAGAGAGACTTGCCCAAGGCCAAGCAGGGATTAAAACCCTGCTCTCCAGAGTTCTGGTCCAATGCTCAAACGACTACACCATTTCTGATTGTAGTGGGACCTTCTGAGTGTCTGTCCCTAGACTCTGGAATTCCCCAGGGAGGCCAAGATGGCCCTCTCCCTGCTTTCTTTCCATCACCAGGCAAAGACTATTTTTATTTCGTTCCGTGCCTTCAAGTCATTTCTGACTTACGGCAACCCTCAGGTGACCCTATCACAGGTTACCTGGGGCTGAGAGTGTGTGATACACCCAAGTTCACCCTGTGGGTTTCCTTGGCCGAGCAGGGAATCGAACCTTGTTCTCCAGGGCCATAGTCCAATGCGCAAACCACTACACAGTGCTTCCTCCTGTATAGAAAGTTCTTAAAGAAGAGACAAAGAGATGCTGTATTGTTTTAAACTTGATTGTTTTTATAGCTTTTAATCTTTTAAATTGTGTTCTGTTAAGTGATGGATCTGAACTGTTTTAAAAACTGTGATCAGTTCAATTTTATTTCAATGTTCACTTTTTCTATGGTTTTAACTATATTGTTCTTTTTTTACATTATGAGGCCCAGTTTTGCAAGAACAGTGGGATGCAAATAAATATCGTAACAACAGCAATAACAAGCTGGAAACTCCCAATAATTTAAGACAGACTGGTTGATCCCTTAGTTTCCAGTTAAGGGTTTGAGATGCTTGTATCCCAGTTGCACAAAGGATGCTGGTTAACGATACAGAGCTGACCCCGCCTTGTTAGGACGATCAAAGTGAAGGCACAGGCAAGGTTTGGAAATTGGAAATTGAAACTGGCTTGACGGCTCCAGACCAATGACGCCAACCGTATGCTGGGTGCCATGGGCAGAATGTTGCCGAACCAGTCTGGCAGTGAGTTGAAACAGCAGCAGCAGGTATCGTGTTAATCCGTGCCAACCACTGATTCCTAACCAAAACTTGTTTACTTTTTTTTTTTTCCTTCTGCAGAGAATGGGAGACTCAACACTTCCAAAAGTTTTCCATGAAGGCCTGGAGACCATGAAGCCCTACGAGGAGTGGCTTAGGGAGCTGGGTATGTTTAGCCTGGAGAAGAGAAGGTGAAGATGGGACATGATAGTCATGTTAAATATTTGAAAGGATGCTATATGAAAGATGGAGCAAGCTTGTTTTCTGCTGCTCCAGAGACTAGGTCACGGAGCAATGGCTTCAAACTTCAGGAAAAGAGATTCTACCTAAACATTAGGAAAAACTTCATGGTGATAAGAGCAATTTGAGAGTATAGTACACTGCCTGAGATTGTGGTGGAGTCTCTTTTTGTTTTTTAAACAGAGGCTGGGTGTCCATCTGTCAGGAATGCTTTGATTGTGTATTCCTGCATGGCATGGGGTTGGACTGGATGGCCCTTGGGGTATCTTCCAGCTCCAGGATTCTATGATCTATTGGGCAAGAAGGGTGGGGTAGTAAGGCCAGTCCTTTGGAAAGGATTCTGCACAGTAGGTCTATTAATGTTTTCAATTATCATACAACTTCTCTAAGCTCTTGAGCCATTGACAAACCTGTCTCTTTCCTGCAACTGTGTGGTGGAACACACACCCTGCCCAGAGGAACTGCACTGGCTAAATAGGAATAATGGGTGGTTCCAGGAATGTTGAGCACATCTGTGCTGACAAGGCTCAATTTTTTTCTGAGCTGGAAAAAAACAGGACACCTATGCATAGGTTTTCCCTGTGTGTGGCATTTAATCAGTTAAAAAAACAAAAAGAGAGAGACATAGGACCTGACTTACAAAACTAGTACAGATCAAACAGAGCCAGGATATAAGCAAGGAAATTAAATGTATATGTAATAACTAAGTAAATGGCTGCTGTTATGTCACTGCAGTAGGAGAGATGGCAAAGAGACTGAAGCATACACTCTCTTGCATGTGGCCATTTCCACACCGGACGGTTATAGCGCTATAGTTCCACTTGCAACATCCTATGGAATCCTGGGTTTTGCAGTTTCGGGAGGGGCCTCCTGGCCTCTCCTGAAACTGCAAACCCCAGGATTCCATAGGATGTTGCAAGTGGAACAATAGCACTGTAATCGTCCAGTGTGGAAATGTGTCTTGTAGCCCATCTTTGCCATTCATTAGCAGAGTTCCTTAGTGCCTCTGCTTTGTAGTTAAGTATATGTCAAGTTACGTAAGGAACCCTGTGATAGAGGATTCTGGCCTGTATGTCCATCTCTCACAAAGTGGTGTCTTTTCTATATTTGCGGGGTTTTGTTTAATTGTGCTGATTACATTTAGAGCAAGATTACATACTCTCTTTTCCTCCAGGGCAATCAGGGGTGGCATAAAGAGTTCTCAGTAGTTTCCGTAGCCAAGGGGGGAATCAAACCCTGTTTTCCAGGACTGTAGTCCAATGCTCAAACCACCGTACCACTTTGGCTCTTTTAGACTGCCAGATTTGATGCAAACTTGTAAAAAGTTGCTGACTTGGTTGCTCGGGTGCACAAGAATCATCACAAGGCTGACCACACAAGGAAGTGCTTTGCAACTTGGACAAGGTGTGGATATGGAAGTTTACATCTTTTGAGGCAGCGATGAGCTGCAGAACACCATTGTAACTATGCATCAGCAACCAGCTTTGTAAGAATATGTTATGGGCTCATAATTTGGCAGTAAGGGTGTTGTAATGAAGCTTGCTCACTCAGCTCACTCAGCATAAATTAATTTGGCTGCAAAATTTGCCCTTTTGTGGCACATCTTGGGCTTTGCAACGTGAGACAGCTTCATTATGTTTCGGATGAGTCGTTGGTTGACATGGGGACCAAAAAAAAAAAAAAATACATTTCTTGCTCTCCTTTCCTCTTGTATCTTTGTAAAGTCTTGGATTGCTTGGTTAACATGGTACTGGGCCGCAGCTCAAAATTTAAAAATAACGATGCCAGTATCTAACATCACAAGATATTATTTATAGAGACCAGACACAAAAGCAGCATACCAGACTGTTCTGAAAACGAAGGGCTGGATAAACAGGATGATTGTTGCCTATTCATATTAGAGGACAGGCCTATTCTTTTCACCCCTCCCCGCCTGTTTTATATTTTGTGTTTGCCTTCCTAGGAGAGAAGGGTCTCCTTAAGTCAGTGGTTCTCAACCTTCCTAATGCCGCGACCCCTTAATACAGTTCCTCATGTTGTGGTGACCCCCAACCATAAAATCATTTTTGTTATTTATTTATTTGTTTATTATTTATTTATTTATTATTCCAAATAGATTGGAAACACTGCCCTAAATCACTGCTCTGGATAGACTTCTAATGCCTAAAAACTGGTAACCCTCCCCCCTTTTTTTAAGCACAGAAAGCGTCCATCAATGCCAGAATTAAGGCAGTAGTTCTAGTTCTGAATGTTGGGTTTCCACAGTTCAAAACGCCAGTCACTCCCAAAGGCAATGCCGAAACAGCCCACATTTTACACGAGGCGCAGGGAGGAAAGTACAGGGAGAGAGGAAAGATGGCGGCGGCATAAGCAGATGCGTTATGGCTCCTCCAGTGCTTTCCCACCAGCCAGGGAAAGACGGGGAAGCGCCCAGCATGCCTCCTCTCCCCTCCTCCCAGCACAGGGGTCTCAAAAGCACTGCTCCCATTGGCTGTGAGGCCACCTTCTTTTAAAAGGGGGGAGGACTGAGGAGCGGCGACCCCTGTGAAATGGTTATTCGACCCCCAAAGGGGTCCCGAGCCCCAGGTTGAGAACCACTGCCTTAAGTCCTCAGCTCTGGCATGTGATTAAAAGATTGATCTTTGCCTTCCTATACTGGCAGGCACTGTGCTTTCCAAAGCTCAAAATATCTTTAGATGCTGAGCGCCAGTGCAGCTGTCCTTCGGACTTTTGTTTTCTTTGTGGTCATTTTATAAGGCAAGAAGCAACGACCTACAGAAGTCTGATGTTTTCTTTCCTCTGAAAGCCTGTGAATGGAGGGTGGTGATGCTTAGCCTTGAATGCTGATCTTTTGTGGCTGATACTCCAAGTACAGTTGGCTCTTCACTTCCATGGGTTCAGCATTCACGGATCTGGTTATTCATGGTTTCTGTTTATTTAAAAAATGTTACTATGTATTTGCCTCTATCACAGAAAGAAACTGTTCTCTCTAGGAATCTCTAGGTCCTCCAGCATCATTCTGTGGTCCCCTTCTGCTAGAAGTTGACCATAGAAGTGTGCTGGAGGATCTAGAGATTCCTAAAGAAGTGTTTTCAGGTTAAAAAAAAATAGCATTTGCTATTTTTATTCAAGTTTTTTCCGCTTTTGCAGGGGTCTTGAGCCCCTAACCTCCACAAAAGTGGAGGGTTGACTGAATACAGTCAGAAGAATGATAGTTGGAAGGGACCTGATAGGCCACTGAATCCAAGAAGAGGAAGCATGGAAAATATGCTCTATTATTCAGGCAGTGGTGCTCCTTCAGCTGCCTTCATGACTCATAGTTCTCTCCTGGCCCTTTCTGCTGCTGCTCTCCTTTCATTCATAACTCATGTCTCCTCGCTACGCTCCTCCCTCTCCATCTACATCTTGAACCCGATGCCTGATATTCACTCTGTGTGTGTCCAAAATATGGCATACAAATTGAGCCACTTCATCTAAAACAGACACATCTGCATAAATAGCCTAGATGTGCATAATTTTGCAAATGAGATCCTGTTGACACCTATTCTGGCATAGACAGCAGGCAGAAAAAGGCACGGAGAGAAGACGACTGCTAGATCTAAGCAGCCTCCTTCTCCAATGTGAGCCTTCTGAGGTGAAGGTGCTTGTATCTGAATGCACTCAGAGAAGGGTGGCTTGCGAATCGCCTCCCTACTGCTTTTCTTTCATTAAGTCCTTTGCGGAACTGAGAAAAATACACCCAACTGTACTGACATTACTCTGACACTGGGTACTAACAGCATTCCAGCCAAAATCTGGATTTCTGATGTAGAACTTAAAAGACACTTGAGGAATATGTTGAATTGCTCTATTATGCTCCAAACATTTGTCTAAATTGACATTCTCTCCCTCTTCTCTTTTGAATGGTGTAATTTTAGAATGGTGTAATTGGAACACGTGATTCAGTTTTTAGCTTCTCCGGCACGTGCTGATCTTCTTGAAATACACAAGTTTTAATGCAAAAGCATGCAAGCAGAAAGGGGTGAGTGGAATGTTTTCCGCTGCTTCTCCCACACAGAAGCTGAGCATGAAATGTGTTTCAAGAGCTGAAGTTCTGTCCTAATGCCATTAGGGGCCCCAAAGCAAAAATCCTCCATGGTTCCCTCTTTTACAGTGACAAGAGGTGCAAGAAACAAATGCCCACTCAAATTTTAATAATAGATCATATGACCCACATCGCTTTCCACAAAGTTCATAGCAGCATCTTGCCTGTATTATATAGGGTTTTTTTTTTTTTAAAGGAAAATGGTACGAGGGCAATCCTTGTCGAGATCTCTTCACAATTTTCCAGGACAACCATTTCAAAAGAAATCCAAAGTCTTTAATTTCCAAAGGGATGCCAAAGAAGTCCCAAAGGTTACCACTCTTCTATTACGCTTTGGTGATGTACCCTTCTCGGATGAGGAAGTCATAGATCTTTCTGGTTTTGTTCACATCAATCTTGATCAGGGCTCGGGCCTGGGCAAGCCGTAGGCCTCCTTGTTTGTGGCACTCGTTGACTAAGGCCGCTTTGTACTCTAAGTAAGCTCCGGGGACCAGTCGGACTACCTGGCAGAGCTGAGAGAGAAGGCGACAGGTTATTTGCACACCCCCACTGTGTGTTCTTTCCCTCCCACGGCCCAACTTCTTCAGGGCTTCTTTTTGCTCAGTAAATCATCAGACTGCATTCCTGATAATGGATAGATTTCAAAGTCCTGCAAAAATTAAAAAGCCAATGAGTTTTGCCACCAGAATTAAATGCTGAATTCTGCCCCAAAGGGAAGAACTACAGCAACTGCAGTGGGTCCAGGGACCAATTTTCTGCTACCAACACCCTTCTCACACTGCACCGGCTGCCACAAATGTCCTAAAAAGATAAAACCAGAGGTGGGCAGAAGTCCACACTTCCAGTGTTGAACAACAGCTACCTTTTACAGTTAAACAGTGTGAGGAGACTGCTACCTTTTTAAAAGGTAAATTCCTACAGCTGGAGGCTTCCACATGAGTCAGTTTTCTCTTTGCAGGGACCACAGAAAGATCAATCTGGGGAATCTGGAGGGACCGACAACCACGTAAACAGAGAGATCCTAAGGCTGAGAGAGCGTGACTGGCCCAGGGTCTGCCAGTGGGTTTCCATGGCTGACCAGGGATTTCAAACGTGTTCTCCAGATTCCTATTTCAACATTCAAGCCATTATGCCACGCCGGATCTGTGTCCTATGGCACTGAAAATGCCTTTCAGCATAATTCTTTGCTTTGCCAGAATCAACAGCTTACAAGAAAATGGTAAGACCTTCCCCTTGCTACCATCTCCTGACAGGGGATATGTTTAATGTTTAAAACTTGGTCCTGGAGAATAGAGCAAACCGTATGTTTCTAAGACTCTATCTGTGTTTGTGTGTGCTGGAAGCAGCGGAGAAGAGCCGGCTTCTTAATAGGGCTAGAAAATATAACCAACTTGGGGGACTAGTGATAACTGACGGGGCATGATGGAAAGATGGCAATAAGGACAGCTGTTCCTTAATCCCCCTGTGGTCCAAACCAAGGCCACTCCTTTTTAGATCTTTTCACAAAACTGGCACTTGGCTCCCTTCAGCAATAAACAGTAGGAATGGCCTGTGAAGCAAAGCTTTGCAGTCAGAATTCTTACATGCTTGAAGTTTATTACAAGGCAAAACCTCTAGCTTCTGCTGGCACTGAAATAAGAACCTCGGAAAAGATCTTAGGCTCAACATAACAACACAGTTAATGGCACCAACTGGTCTGAAGTCCAGCTTTCCTTTGAAGTTTCCAATTGTATAATGGAGACACTAGCTGCCTATCCCCCCATTATTTCTTTTTAATAAGGAATGTTCTGACAGAACCCTTAGCAGGAACAAAACAGCAACCAAATGCCTAAAGAAAAGTTCCCCTCAGCATCAGAGACAAAAGGCTCACCTACAACACTGAAAGGCAGCCAAAATGCCAGTTTAGTAGTTAACAACTGATCTATCATGTAGGTCTGGAGGATCTAAATAAAAACACCTTCTCTGTTATTTACTTGGAAAAAAACAAGAGACAAGACCCCAAAAGATGCAGTCCTACAATGCAATCTTATTTAGCTATTATGAACTATCTCCCTTGAAGGTTCAGTGTGGCTTACTCCTATGTAAGTGGGAACAAGCTTGTTGTCTTACTGTATCAAATGGCCCCAGTGAAAGAATTTTAAGATTTTTAGAAATATTGGTAAGCTGGCTGCTTCTCCATTACAAATCCAAGCCCCTTCTTTCTAACAAGAAATTATTCCAGCCAGTTCTGCTTCCTTATATAAGTACATGATGTACACAGATCCTAGGCTAGTACACCTATGCATTTTTCATGGTAAAAACAGCTGAGCCAGCCTAGGCGAGAATGTTCATTTTAGCCCCAAACATGTGTCTGGAAGACAGTTTGCAGGTGCTACTTTGGCAAGTTATAGATGCAGAATCACAGCTGGCATACGCTGGCTACATGATAGGCAGTTATGCTGTTGTGAGTTTGGGCTTCTGGCCTTGCAACTTCTTCCTATCCACAGTTATAATCATGGCAATTGCTGTCATGATTGCAAATACCTGTGAAACCCACCTTAAAATCTAGGGAGCTCTAGTGATAGGTGGAGTTCTGCAGCACCAGCAATGTGTCTACCCTCCTCCCTCCAGTTAGTGGCATTGTTACAAGGAGTTGTGACGGGACTCCACAAGTGTCCCTGGGAAGGGCTGGATGTATCATCTTTCAGTGCCCTGCTCACCTGTGACACACAACTTCATCCCTTGGTGGAGCTGCTTAGATTTTAAGGTGGATTTCGGAGCTGGATGTGTCATCTGTCAGCACCACACTCATGTGTGCCATAGAACTCCATCCCCTGGTGTAGCTGCCTAGTTTTTAAGGTGGGTTTTAGGGGGCTGGATCGAGAAATAGAGTGCAGCTATAACATTGTGGCTACCTGTCTGATGCAGGATCATGGCCATAGTTTTTTTTTTCTTACATGAACATCAGTTGTTAATGGCATCATACTAATCATCCCATAGTTGCAGGCCAAAGTAGAATGTTGCTGATTTTGTAACCAGTGATGATTTTACAATGTTTTAAACACATATAGGCAAGATTCAGACAAGTTATCCCTTGCCAAGGGGGCCATTTAAGAGTTACACCTCAGGCTGCACTACAAAGAAATTCCTATATCTGTCAGACAGAGGTTAAGAGGCACTGCAATTGACTAGTTGCAGCAGGACTGGTTTCGGATTGGGCTCAGCCTGTTCTACCCTTCCGAGACCGACAGCAGTGTAATACCCTGGTCCTGCTGGTCATTCTGCATTCCTCATTTACCTCTTTCTCTTTCTCATTAAGTTTTTCTGTCCCAGGAAGGCCAGTAAGGTTCAGTGGCGGGGCACTTCTCCTGCCTGTGGAGAAACAATCAAAGCAACATAACGTCAGAGATTATTACAGGTCATTCTGAGCACCAGCTCTTTTTGTTTGTCCTGCACATGAGGCAAGAGTTTAAAAGAGGGAGGGAATAATTAAAATGGAGTAGACAGCATCATCATTGGGTTTCTAAGTAACATGTACAGCATTGCTTTAATTACTGTCTGTGGTGTTAGTGTGCTACTCTGAACATATCTAGTGTAGCTTCTGGGGAAGGACTGGACAATTCTGGGAGAAACAAATAGCAATTGCCATTAATTTAGCTTTAAAGAGAATAGCATTGAGTGTTGGTCTATAGCTCAGGAGGCCAGTGTTTGAATCCTCACTTGACCATGGAAACCTCTGGAGTGATGCTGGGCAAGTCACACTATCTCTGCCTCAGAATGGCAACCCCCTCTGAAGAAATCTTGCCAAGAAAAACCTGAGATGAAGTGATAATGTTTTATTACTTTTGTTGTAGAACATCATTAGAATTAAGATACTAATCAATAGATATGTGATTGTATTAGGTTTTATTTTATTAACAGCAGATATTTTTTAATCTGTACATATAAAGATAAGGAATGTAGAGGAAGGATCTTTAAGAAGGAATAGTAACCATTCTATGGGGGAGTGGGAAGTCAGATGTGTATTCCTCCCCCCAACCCTTTGTGTTTGTTGTAAATGTTAATTGTTTAGGTAGTTATTTTTGTGGTTGGTTTGTCTATTTAGGTTAGTTTAGTCGTGTCTGTAGGTTCATAAGTGTGCTTGCTTTCTCCTTATATGTTGTTTTATAATTTTTAAAAATGGTTTAATAATAATCATTGCAAAAAGGAAACCGTGTGATAAGTTTGCCTTTGGGTCACTGTAAGTCTGGAATGACTTGAGGCACACAACAACATATTATGAAGCCTGATCAACATGGATGCTGATCAAACCAACCAGTGTAGGTTTAGATTTAACTGACAGAGATAGTGAAGAGGGGGAGAGCTAATGCTCCCTAGAAAGCCACAATTGTAGAAAAGGTTGGAGGGCTGGAATGTTTTGGTCTGAAGGTCAGCAATGCTGTATCTAAGTTATTCTGATCAAGAAGAAGCAATGGTGGGGGGAATCAGAGGGAGATGGGGTAAAAGAATGAACATTTATCTACTTTTATTTTGATTCAGCAGCACATGTTGCCATTTGACTGCTAGTCAAAGGCCGCCTTCGGGGCCAAGCAGGATCAAAATCCAAATCAACATGTTTACACAGTAGTTAAGCCCCGCAGAGCTCAATGGTACTTAATGATATTTACCAGGAAGTCAGCATCCCTGAGCTGCCTGGTATGTAATCCCTGACAGATATGCCAAGGGCTGCAGCCTGGAGCTGGAAAAAGGAAATCTGCTCAGGAAATCCCTGGTCTGAGCAGGGATTTGAACTCTGTACATCCAGCTTTGGATGCAGAATGCTGGGTTGCACTGGCCCCTCTTGATGGGCGAACTGGGCTGTGCAGCAGAAACTAATTAGGCCTGGCATTCTTCCTAATGTCCCCTTTCCACTGGGGCTCGCAGCACTCAACAAATTACACATCACAGAGCAGAAATGTTGCTGCGTGAGTCATACCGAGGTTCATTCAGGCCCTGAGATGTAGTCATTGGAAATGTGCTGCTGAGTAATGGGAAACATCCCAGTAAGGCAATGAGCTGTTAAAGGGAAGAGTCATTGTTATCTTAAAGCACATCCATGTTCCTCTGTTTCCCTTCCACTTCCATCTTGGAGACCAACTACACAGCATTAACCACTAATGAGTTTAATGCATTCCTCAATTCAGGTCCAGAGATACCAAAGATTATTTTGGCACTGCATTGGTTTTCTAAAGACAGCCAAAGAACTTCCGTATATTCTCTGACTGACAAGTACTGCTGTTCCTGTGTGCCTTCAAATTGTTTCTGACTTCTGGTTGCCTTAAGAGGATCCTATCACAGGGTTTTTTCAGGGTGTGTATGTGTGTTAGCTACAGCATTCCTCTGAGACTGAGAAAGCATGAATTGCCCAAGGCTGCCCAGCAGATTTCCATGGCCAACCAGAGATTTGAACCCTGATCTTCTAGTCCAACACTCAAACCATGACACTATTCTGGCTCTTCATAAGTATATCAGTACGGTCCTCCCTCCACATACAGAAGTTGATTTTGATTCCCTTCCCTTTTGCCTGGGCACGTGTTCCCTTTGTTCACTTGGGCGACGGAGGGAGGAGGAGATTATTTGTAGTTTCTCAATTTTCATGAAAGTTCTGCACCCTGAACCCTCGCAAAAAGTTAGAGGGCCCACTGTAGCATTCTACAAATACTCAGGCAATTTTACAGCACATAATATGTGTGTATGGGATGTGTGAGAGAGAGACATATGAACATGCACACCAAAGAGATTGGCAGTAGTACCCCACCCTGTATGTGCTGTAGAAAACATTAGCATGGCAGCATACCATGAGATGCTATGATTGGCGCTGTGTGGGGAAATTCTTTTGGAATCAGACCGGCTGATTCCAAAGTGCAGATGTGTGCACTCCGCCTTCTGAACCCCATCTCACTTCTCCTGACACTGGTCTGACAGTGGAGCTCACTGTATTTACTCTGGCAGAGGCCTTATCTTTGAATGGCTATGTTTTAGAGAACTGGATTTAAGGTCTTTGATGCCTTTGTGAGGAAGGGATGATAGATCACAGGCAACAGTAGTTGTTTGGGACAATGGTTTTGTCAAGGATAACAAGGCAGGATGACCAAACTGCCATGAAGGAATACACAATCAAAGCATTCTCAACAGATGGCCATCCAGCCTCTATTTAGAAAGCCCCAAAGAAGGAGACTCCACCACACTCTGAGGCTATTATACTTTGGACTTATCATGAGGTGATGTGACTCACAGGAAAAGGCACTAATGCTTGTCAGGATGAAGGACAGGACAAAAACAGGAAGACCACACTATGGTTGGGTTGATTCAATCAAGGAAGCCACAGCTGATTTTCAAGAGCTGAACAGATCAGCTGATGGAAGCCTCTCATTCATAGGGCAATCATAAGTTGAAGCTGACTTTATGGCAGGTAACAAGGCATGAATCCCACTTTTAGTTCCAACTACAGCAGGCTCGTTGAATCAACATTTCAATGCTGTAACCACAATTCACTGGATCCACTACATAGATTTAGGCCCGTGCCCTTTATTGTAATGCAGGGGAAAATGGCCAACGTTCAGTTGTCTCGTTTCTAAGAGCATTAAAACTGACAGATGGCAGATGCAAAGCCTGTAGCTGAAGCTGGACTCCGAAAACCATTTACCTGAATTTGATGAAACTGGCATGGAAGGACTCAGACCAGAATCACTGCAAAATAAATAAATAAACAAACATGCATATATATTACAGATTAGTCTCAGGCAGCAGAAGAAATACAACTGCTTTTCCAAGTGAAGTTGCTGAACACAAGCTACTAATTAGCTTCCAGGCAAGGTACAAAGTATTGGTTGTCACCTTTAACGCCCTATATAGTTTGGGTCCAGGTTGCCCATGGCATCCTCTTTTCCTGTGTAATTTGCCTTGTACGCTCAGGCTCTCTGGCAGACATTTATGTCATTCCACCAGGACTAGGCTGGTGGCTGTTACTAGAGGGCTTTTTCTTCAGCCGCTCCCAAAATGTGGAATGACCGGCTGGAAGAGATTTGCCATCTGGGTACACTGCCCAAGCTTAAAACAACATTAAAGCCAAGTTTCTTTCAGCAGGCCTATCCAGATGATTTTTAACTGAGGCGTTTTAAATTACAAATCCCCTTTTTAATACACATGCTTTTACCTGATATTATGTATTTTTAATTAGTGTTGGAGACAATCTCTTGTTGTACAGGCTTTCCTCTGCTTATCTGACAGGTTAGGGATTGGAGCACTGTCAGAAAGTGGAACAGTTTGAAAAGTGGAATCCGAGTACTGTAGGGAACATGGTGGACTTGTGGAGGCTTGCGTGGGACCAACTGCACACATGTGCTGCTTCTAACATCTCTCAACTGGTTTGGCCCCTTTTTCCCCCTTTGAGCTCACTTTGCAAGCACTTTGTGTGAGCCATCCCAAGCAAGCCTCTGTAGGCACGAAGAACTGATGGAAGCTTGCTGTTTCCATGTTTGCAATACAAACAAGTTCCACTAATTCAACATGGGGGTCCGTTCTTTCAACAGACAAGATTTGGGACTGCGTGCGTGCACGCATGTGGTCCAGAGTGAGCCTCCACAGGCAAGAATTGACAAAAAAGCAGACCCCACATTGAATCAATGGAACTTGTCATAATGTGGAAGAGCCAAAACAGCAGAATGTGAAAAGTAACTATCAGTTATTAGTCTTTGTGGATGCAAAAATATACTCAAAAGCACATGGGAAACAGGTACTGAATTCTTGGAAGTTTGAGAGATGGTTTAACATATTTTTTTAATCATAGTATAATAGCAGTTCAGCTTTTTTTCCTCCTGGAATGATCACTTACCCTTTGAAAGGGAAACTAGAATACTTTTTTGCCTGATTACGTCTACAAAGGTGCCAAGTAATTCCTTGCTTTCATGAACTTCATTCAAACCACTTTAGCTCTGGTTAGCTTTTTTTCATGGCAATAGTGACACACCAGATTCAGCCAGTCATATCCATCCTCTCTCTCTCTTTTTATCATATCTCACCCACTCCTCAAACAAAACACCTTATTCTAGGTGCCTGAAAGAGTCGTGGCATGCCAGATTTACTTGAGCTTCACAGACAAGCAGCACCCAACCCCAGCCTTACTGCAGACGTACAGGTCAGCTTGTCGGCTGAGCCACTGCTGGCAGGCGTTGCTGTCCTGGATGTACTGCAGGACTTCTGAAAGCATGGTGCGTTTCAGGCGCTCTTCCTCACGCGTCTTCTTGAGACGGTCGTATGTTCTTGCACCTGGGCCAACAAAATGCAGGTGAGTACCCATGTGTGGGATGTTACTTTTTCAGACTACAACTCCCAGACTCCACTATAAATCACCATGGCCACCACAGGAGGTTCTGGGACTCCTACTTCCCAAAGCTCTGGTTATTACTGGCTGCATGATGATCTTTCAAGCATGTCTCCTCAGTGCTAAAACGGGGTGACGGGAATGAAAGAACAGTCCTTGGTGGTTTCTTTTGGGTGTTTTTTTGGCTAATGTGTCCTCCTGAGCATCAGATGTTCTCCAGCCCTGTTCTAGAGATTGTGAACAGATTAGAAAACCCTTAATAATGTAAGCTGGTCTACCTATTGAGCTGAGACAGAAAGAGAATAGGGAGAATCTTTTTGTCTTTTTCCCACAGGAAGCAGGACTCTGATGACGAGAGATGTCATTACTGTATCCCTCTGATGGACATGCATTACAGGATTCATGAGTAAGCCAGTTCTCCAGTACATTCATAACTGATCACTGCTGCAGAATTTAGCAATTGCCACCCAAGGCATTCCTGAAATATCCAGGATTTAAATCTGTTCAAAGCCCTGTCTCCTCTCCCCTCACCCCACCTAAACTATGAACAGGGACTTGTTTTGGCTGGAGACGGCTTCTCTAAAATATCCTGCCTCCTTGCACATCCTTGATAATTCCTTCAGTGTATACTCACTGCAGAAGTTGGTGATTCCGGCTGTCCGGTATTCCTGTAGCCGTTTGATTTCTCTTCGCAGCTCAAACTCTACTGTTTTCCCAGTGAAATAATGAAAAAAGATGATGATTGTTTCTTGTTTTTCAAAACAAATTATAGCTTAAACAAAGAGCTGTTACTGAAGTCCTTTCTAAAATAATGAAAGGGCATATCAGCATTACAACGGTTTCATGACGCAGATAGTGCTTTAAGTACTGGACTAAGACTCCAAAATGGAAATCATAAAAAAAGTGGTAGGTGGTGAAAGAAAAAAAAATCATCCCTAGATATATTTTGGAAGAAGCTTTCAAGTGGTCTCTAGAAGTTCAAAATGTTTTTGTTTGTTTATTCATGGCTTACCAGGCCTGCTTGTTTCATATCACATGTGTGTAAGGCAGAGCTTTCCAAACTTTTCACACTGGATGCGAAAAGTTTGACATGCATCATTTCGTGACGCAGTAATTCCGTTTTACTAGCAAACCGGAGGTTAAACTAACTCCTTATAAGAGATACAGACGCATACATAAACTGTAATAACAAAATATATGGGAACACAACATATCTCATGAAAATCTTTCATATATTTTTAAAAATATATGATTTGTAAATAACAACATACATTTCCAGGATTGTAGGCGACACACCTACATACTTCAGGCAATACACTAACGTGTTGCGGCACATCGTTTGGAAAGCCCAGGCATAAGGTTAGTTTTGAAGGAAAAGTGTGCTGAAACATGTTGACCTTCTCTTCTTTTTTGTAGTGTACGAACCCATCCCTATTTCTTCTGCCTCTGGTTCCAAATTTCTGTTAAAGTAGTAATGCTTAGGAGCGCATCGACTCCATTAACTGAGGTATGCGTTTCTGAAGCATTTTAAACTCTTAAAAGTACGGCATAAATAGTTTTAAACAATACGAACTGTTAGTATCTGACTTCCAAGCAGAAAATGGATGTAGTCCAAAAAAGGAGAGAGGCACAAAAGTCATATTAAAAAAAGTCATGTTTTCAGATGCATAAATGATGTGTTCATCACATTAAAGAACACTTGAGTTAAGAACCTCACATATGTAACTCATAAGGAAAGGTAAAGAATATTAGATCCACAGCTATACAGAAACTGCCACTCCCATTGCTGTGACTCCAGCTGGAATGGAACACTGAAACAGCTTTGATGTGGACTGGGAATCTTGTCAAACAGAAAAAAGAAACTTTGTGGAATGACAACTTCAGGTGCTTGTGTTGGAATGCGGATGGATCAATTAAAGCTTGTTAATTATGCAAACTACATGGGTGATTAGATGATAGAAGAATGAGGTAGAAGTTGATGCCACATCCAGAGGGACAAATCCATGGTTTCTACAAAGTATGACTGGACATCTAATAGAAGTCCCATCAAAATCAGTGATGTTCACTGAACTGAAACTTCATCACAAGTCCTCCCTGAGGCAGTCTTTTTTTTCTTTTAATTAATGTTTCAAGGGCTAAAGATTAGGCATGCATAGAAGTCTCGATTCTGCAAGTGTCCTTGTTCTCATTTTTAAAAAAATGATATCACATGTTCGGGGCACCTATCTATAAAAGTGAGTATGAGATTTTCCTAAGGACAGGGTTCTCTGAAGTGTTTTGTGTGTCCGTTTGCATCCTGGAATCACTGTGTACTGTTCCTCAATTAAAAAGGACAGGAGATTCCCTTGCACTTAATCATGGTTGCTACTCAAAGCAAACAATTGTTAGCAATTGTGTTTGAATATAGTGCAACATCTGTAATTGATACACCTGAATTAATCCACAACATCTTGCAGAAGGTGTGGCTGCTCTTTGTGTTTCGTGCCTGTGACAGCTGTCTAGAAACCAGTTAGTTTGCTTGGGGACATATATCCACAACAATGAACGTATCATCTTTACTGTATCCCTACTGATTCTATCTTAGGCTGGTGAAACAATATATCTACTGTAGTTGGGATAGGCAGGCTCATTAATTGCACAATACTATTTAATGGACAAAATCAAAAGTTTGGATTGGGTCTTCTTCCCTATCTATGTCTGTTCAATACAGACTAGAGCGATGTAACCTCTAGGTAACCAATTTTTTGTGAATAACAATACCTCTTGTCTTAAAAGAGTATCATCAAGGCCTCATCATTATTGGATCATTTTAAAAGATGTGCTTCGAATATACTTTATGTCCACAGACCAATCCATAACCGGCGTGTGTGTGTGTGTCTGCCTACGATCCCTATTCTTCTAACAAAGCTATAACTATCTGGATTAGTCAGTGTATACTTGAAATGCTTTAAAAACATCAAGTAATAGGGTTTGTGAACAAACCACTACCTGAAGTTACAAAATGAAACTAATGCAATACAGCTTTTAATAACCATACTTCCACAAGAATGCATGTAACCGCTTCAGTAATATTTAATATTACAGTGACTAACACAACAGAAATATTAAATTTTTCACACAAAACACTTCTCTTCCCACCTCTTAAAGCAGAAATCTAAATGTTTCGCCTTAAAAACTTTAATATTTCTGTAGCGTTAGTCATTCTGTAGAGATGGAGATCGTATGCATATAAACACCCACTCATCTGTCATTAAGAGCTTGGTGCAGCTCTAAAGCTTGCTCCCTCCTCTGCAAACAGATGCTAAACTTGATAAAAAGGCACCGTCATTTTCTGACTTCTGTTCTGTGCCACAAACATGGCAGCAACTGGTGGTAGGGATAACAGGTGGTATGCCTTTCTAGAGCTACCAGTAAGAGAATTTATGCTTGTCTCTGTGGCTGACATGACAAGTGAAACACACAAGAGTAGAAGATGCTTACACGCGTGACTTTCTATGAATTTATCGTGCTCTGTAGGTCCTAGTATCCTTGCAAAGCGCCTCATTGCCTCATAAAGATCTTGAACCTCTTTTGGATATCTTCTTTCTAGAACTACAAGACAGAAGCACAGAAAACTGCTTTCTTGGCTGGCTAGAGAACAGAGATTCAAGACGACAACATGTATGCGCAAAGGTTTAAGATGCTGCCTCCTGCTGGATGAGTCTTTGCAACATACCAAGGTCAGACAGAAGCTGATGAAATTCCCCAGTGTTAACAATTCCCAAATATTTCCCTCATATGGCTTCTCCATCTAATGATCTGTTATCAAAATTAACTGGGAATGTATCAGTCTAAACATGGAGAGACAGACTGGAGGCATAACACAAGTAGCATCTAATAGGATAATGGCCTACCAAATTCATAGGTTTGCTGAAGTTTTTTCTATAGTGTTAATCTGCTTATGTTTTCATGAAATTACCTGTAGATATCTTTCTAACAGAGAGCCAGCATGGTTGGACTACAAGCTTAGAGATCAGGGTTTGATTGCCTGCTTAGCCATGGAAACCCACTGGGTGATCTTGGACCCATCACACATTCTCAGTCCCAGAAAACGTGATGATAGGTTCACCTTAGGGTTGCCACAAGTTGGAAACAACTTGAAGGCACACAAAAAAGAACAACCACAATTCTAACACAAAAAGAATCTGTATCAGTAGAGCACCTACAATACTCATACACTTTTTCAGCACTTGGACAATAGGGCTGGAAGGTCTACCAATTTAGATTCTCATGATATGGCCAAAGTATGACAGCCTCAGTTTAGTCATCTTGGCTTCTAGGAAGAGTTCAGGCTTGGCTTGCTCTGGAACTTATGTGTCTCTTTAGCAGTCCAGGGTGTCCCTAGAAATCTTCTTTAGCACCAAATTTCAAATGAGCTGATTATCTTCCTATCAGCTTTTTGAAAAAATGATTTGTATGCTGATAATGGGAATCCTAGACCTGCAAGGATCTACACGCCCTAGATTTTCAAAGCATAAATCAGGTTCAATGTGAAAATCAGCAATGTTGCAGTTTAAAATGTACCTAGACCATAAACATTTAACTGAGCATCTCTTTAGTTTGCCCAGAGATCATTTCACAAGTGGCAAATGATAGTCCTAAGATGTTTGAACAGTGAACATTCTTATGGATCAAGTAGCACTGTTTCAAGCTAATTTTAGCTGGGCAATGTGGCAATTAAGGTTGACTGCTGAGATACTCACGCTGGAATTTTCGGAGATTGATGAGCCCGTGGTCTCTTATAATTCTGTAATTAAAACAATACATCCCAAATTAGTTCTGACTGTAAGCAAGCATCCCACAGCAGGAAGGCTATCTAGCAAAACTGTAGAATGTTCTTCTTACAGACTGTGCAAGCATCTGTTGGTACTAGTTCGTTGCAAGGTAGCTTGCTTCAGAGAAGTGTGATACACATGTCACTGGAATTTTGAGATGCCAAAGAGAACTCCTCACCCATGTAAAATTTTCTAAAGGAAACTGAAAAATCGCTGTATCAAAGAGGAAGCTTTGGCCCAATCCTGCTAGTTTTCTGCCTACAGATCATTTTTATGTAACAAAATGTTGTCCTTCAACTTGAAATGTTGTCCCTCGCATCACTCTGCTAAACAGCTGGTAAGCTCTGGGGGTCCAAGAACCAATTTCCCAATGCTAGAACCCACGGTGGACTGTACTATTTATTAGCTCTAAATATCTCCTCTAGATATTTTCCCAAATCCACAGGAAGTGGGCAGACTTAAAAAGGTAGAGTGGCAGGCTTGTACTCAGCTATCCTTATGACTGCCTGCAGGAAGCAAAATTGTTTCCCAGAACAAAAATGAAAACTCTATGTGCATTCTTCCCCCTCCAAAAGAAAAAGAAAAAAAAAAGAAAAGAAAAAAGAGAGAGAAATCTAGGAAAAGTTCCAGGGCTGAGGTGCTCAGATAAGCAGAGGAAAGGGCGAGTGGCCAATCTGTTTTGTTTCTAATTTACAAAATCAGCTTTCTGCTTGCTACCCTTTTCCTTTGTGTACACATTTATGGTGATACAAAATGCAATTTTTAACAATCCATAATGACAGCAAGAACTACTTGTGAAAGAGCTGCCCAACCAATTTATAAACAGAAAACCCTGGAGGTAGTTTGGACATGCAACTGCAATAGGGCAAACGATGTCGCTATAAAATTTTTATGCAGCATGTAACCTTCCATAAAGAAGGGCAATGTGTGATGGCTGGCAAAGGCACAAACATCTTTAAAAGCACAAGACTGGGAACAGCAGCATTACCCATACCCACTGCTTTCATTCTACAGATGTTCTACACTGTATGTTCCATGGCTTCAAAAAACCAGACGTCACTAGCTATGCCTCCCCTTATACCTGCTGTGTCTCTTCCTCCCCAGCTGCTCCTCTCTCTTGCCT
Organism: Ctenosaura bakeri; assembly: GCA_948474755.1. Lineage (NCBI taxonomy): Eukaryota > Metazoa > Chordata > Lepidosauria > Squamata > Iguanidae > Ctenosaura > Ctenosaura bakeri. Next base: position 196,107 of record CAOLHI010000072.1, on the reverse strand, counting down.
AAATCCCAAGCCCTAGTCACATCTCTCTTCTTCCTTCTCCTCCCCACCCTGCCTGCATCTACATCCCCTGAAGCAGATCCCCTAGCGAGTAAGGGGCTATCCTGGCTGCCCCCTCACTGTGTTATTTGCTAAATTTATATACTTATATGTTGTTTATATACACAATGCAGTTCATCATTCTAACATGTCATAAGCTAACAGGAGTTTTATCAAGGGGATGGCGAGTGCAGAAAAACAACCTCTTTCAGTCACTTTGTTGCTGTCATTCTTATTCGCATCTCTCCCATGTGTCTGGTTAAGACTGGAAAATGTAGCTTTTCCTCTGTAATATTACTCATTCCTTAGGGGAGATGTATTTCAGCTTAGAGGTTATGATGTTTGCATTGACTTAAAGAATAACAGGCAAAGGCCAGCCTGCTATACTGCCTATTTTTATACCATAAAAGACATTTTACTACTTGTGTGTGAAGGTGACAGAAGAGAATCTTAAAAACAAACAAACAAACAAACCACTTCCTCTCTTCAAATTTCTCTTTTGCCATGAGCTTTAACTGGCGTGAGCAGAAAGCTAAATAAGAACCTTTCCATAAAACAATCAATACTGTTTTAGGAAATGCAAATAAATAAAGGAAGTGAGCAACTCTTTTTTAACAGTGCAGCCCAGCCTGAACTGCTTATTTGAAAAATGCTGGGCCATTCACAAGCCCAGAATCACCAACTAATTCTAGATAATAAGATAATTTGAGTTGAACAAGTGATAGAGAACATTGATTAGTCATCTCATTAGCAGCATGTTGTTAATCAGGCATGCTCAGAATGTACATAAGTGAGCTACATAAAATGGCCCCAGGGCCATTTTTGTGGGGTCAAAAACATTTTGGAAACAATATCTTTGCAAGTTTTCAAAACATGTTTTTGCCCCAAAATACGCTCTAGGGTGTGTGCACGTGGGGGACATTTCCACCAAGCTTTTGATCCATTTAGGTTCAGAAGAGGTTTTTTTTTTTGAAACAACATAAACAGGAACTGACTTCCTATTGTTAAAAAAATCCTTTCGTGTGCATAAAACAGCTCAGGAAAGCCCCAAAACATGCTAAAAATGCCCCCTTGTCCCACAGAGAGCATTTGGGGGCAATAAAGCTGTGGGAGTAGGTATGGTGGGGTGTAGGTCTCCAACTTCTCTTGGGGAGCTAATGTAGCCCTTACCCTTCCACAGTTGCCCACCATGGACTTGGGTATAGTTGATGGCTTGCTATTTATTAAGACTAGGTATCACTGAGGCTCTGAGGTGGGACACCTTTTTGCTCCATGAGGGGCAGATACCATATGATGGCAAGCTGTCATAACTTAGTTACTGGAAGCTCTGAAGAAAGGCTTGGCAAAACCAGGACAAAAGTAGTTTCAGATTCTGTACTCCCTGTCAGACTTCTCCAACAGACTCATGAATGATCAACACAACACAGCCATTCACACCTGGTTTCATCCTTAGAAACTGGAATTTCACAAAAATCTTAACATGCTGCTTAACAGTTTAAGCACCATCAGTTTTGAAAGAATGAAAAACAAAAGAGTTTGGGACTCACTTTTTCCTCCGTTGCCTTTCCTTTAACCTAGAGTGATATATATCTACGACTGCAATCTTCAAAGCTGTGAAAGTTTCAGAAAGGAGCAGGGAAAAGAACAGAGACCAAAAGAATAAATCCCTCATATAGGGAATTAGCTCCAGGCTTATCTCACAATTCCCACAACAACAACCTGTTTTCACGCAGCCTGCAAAGGACACAAACTCCACCAGGAAAGGACCTCGTCAAGTCTTGTTTCGGGAGATTAGAGAACCCGTTCCAAGCCACGGCAATAAAGGCATAGGATGTCCCTCTTCAAATGCATGCCACGTAGGCTAGGAGCTACTACAGAAAAGAGGTAATTTGTGCTCACGATCAGCAGGATGATGTGGTCCCACTAACACTGCCATGCTAACATTGTCAATGGAATGGCAGCCCTCTGTCTGGGGAATTTAACTCTCTAGGCAAGAATTTATAACCCCTACATGCCTTTGAAGTTTTCTGAAGCTACTTTTAATTAATACAGTTGGCTCTTGACATCTCTGGGTTTTGCAAATCAACCACAACCAAATAATGTGTGTGTGTGGGGGGGGGAGATAAATATTCCAGCAGGTATTTTCAACAGCAACAACAGCAAAATTAAAACTCACCATGTAAAAGTTCTGAGTCATCCTCTACAAAGTCTATATCCCGTAAATCCCATTCGGCATAATTGTCAAACTCCTGTGGAAATTAGATTTTAAAAAGCGAGGAGGGAGAACAGAAAGCTGCCAGTTAATACCCCCAAAACTACAATATAAACACGGACAAGAAAGCTGGTAAGAATAACAGAGAGCTTTGCAGTAAACACTTAAATCCCCAAATTGCCACATGGCAAATGGCCACAAGCACCAACAACAGTGACAGCAGCAGAAAGAACGCTGTCAGTCATTCTATTTCGTTTCAGTAGAAAAAGCGGTAGCGATCCCAAAGAGACTCCTACCTCAATGAAGTCTGCCCTTGCTGGCATGTATCCAGCCATATCCCTGGAGAGCAAGGAATCAAATGTAGGTCGGGGAGGATCTTCAGAAGCTGGGGGGAAAAGAACACACATTGGAATACCTTTAAAAAAAATGTCAATTATTTGCAGGTTGGCTTCCCTACCCCACTTCTCCACTTTTTGTGGGATCTAGTTCCTCCAAATGGCTACAATTCTGAAATAAATAAGCTGATAAGAATTGCCTCATGACTCTCAAGGAGTTCAAAGCTATCCCCTACCAGATGGGTGGTTCATGGATTCAGAGCTGTGAATGAAACTTAGGTTCAGATTTAGCTATTGAAATGTTAGTGGTCATCCTGCCTGTTAGCAGAATTTTCAGGGCTTGGATCTAGCAAATATCAGAAACTGGCAGTGGAGCTGTTTTCCAGCATTTGGGCACGTTAGCTGAGGTTCTGCTCATTTTCAGAGGTCCTGTGGTCATAGAGCTCATTCCAAACAGAGAGCAGGAGTGGGGTAGGGCAGTCAAACTGTCTCAAAATAACAATTTGTCACAAAAGGAGGCACAACAATAATTTTGCAGATTTACTTCTTCTGTCACAATGCTGTCCTGCATGCCCTAAAAACAAAACAGCAGGATCTCAATGAAGATGTAAGATTTGCTATGGTAGCTACCTGAGCATCTGGAATAGGAGGAAAATAGATTAGCAGCACAATCCTATATATGTCTCCTCAGAGGCACATCCTCACTGAATTCAAAAGGGCTTGCTCTCAAGTGTGATGGTACAGGACTGCATAGCAAACTAAAGTGAGAAGTCCACAGCCACTTAAGAGACAGTGCTGCCTTTCTCCCCGGGGGTTTGTTGCAGAAGTGGGTAGGGCAAAGAACACCTTTTCTCATTTAAAACAAGGTGTCTGCTCACTACATAACTTCTTTACAAGTGGAATCAACTCTTAAGACCTCCCAGAAGAGCAATTCCATCTGTAAATGGAATTATTTTGAGTGTGAGCCCCAGGGCAGGGAAGTGTTAAATTTACAATTCATAAGCTACTCTGGGAGTCTTTTTGGCTAAGGCTGGGGTATAAAGGCGCTAAATAAATATATACATGCACACATACCTACATGTGGGAAGTGTGTGCCCTGCAGATATTGCTGGATTGCAATTTTCTCAGCATTCTTCTCTAATGGTTATGGTTTTCAGGACTGCTGGAACTTGCAGTCCAACAACAGTTGGAGAGCCCACCTTCTGGGGGAAACTAGTGCTACTATGGTGGCAAATTCAGTAACAGCAGTAGAGTGTGTTTGTGTCCCTTCCACATGGGCCTAGGGAGGGCTAGGAAGCTACTCACCCCAACTGAAACAAATGTTGCTGTGTGCCTCCAAGTCACCTATGATGGGGTTTTCTGGGGGCTGAGACTGCGTGATGCACCCAAGGCCACCCAGTAGATCTTCATGGCCAAGCAAGGAATCGAACCTTGGTCTCCAGTGTTCAACAATCAAGTGACTACACCATGTTAGCTTTAGCTGTCCACTTGTAAAGAATGTTTGTTGGGAGCACACATACCAGGTTAAAAATATTTAAGTTGAACTTGTCATTCAGTGATCAAAGTTTGTTGTGTGAACTGTGGCACTTCCTGTTTTTGTCTTCCTTGGAGGAAGGCTGGAGTGTGTAGTGAGCATGGCCTCTGGCCAGAACCCATCACTTAAAGACTGGAATGATTTCTCTCCTGTAATCTTTCTGCTGCATTGTCACCGACAGAGCTTTTCTTACAGCACTGATGCATTTTGGTTGTCAGTACCAAAGTTAAGTCTTGGGGAAACTTGGAACTGCAACCAGCTCCCACTCAGAACACTGTGTAATCCTAAAGTGATTGTGTTTGCCCTGCCAGCTCTGCTCGTCCAGTGGATGCCTTCCAATTAGATGAGGCCCTGTTTTTCTAGCATCATAGATTGTTTATCTCCTGGGGAAACTTATTATAGCAGTGGTTCTGAACAATGAACGAGAAATGTGTTCTAACTTAAATGCACCACTCTGAAGGTCCATAAGGGAATTGGAAATTCTGCATCATGCTGTCGGACGGACACTTACAGTAAAACGGAATGGCTGTGTCAGTGTGGTGGTTCTCTTCTGCTTGCTTCAGATTCAGCAACGAGGAGGCAAAGAGGGGATTGTTGATGAAGTGTTTCATGTAATGCTTTTCACACTCCTCTTTTGTCTTGGTGCTCATCTGGTTGGCTACATCTTGCCTATAAAAAGGGGGAAAACAGTACAGGTTAGACACCGATCTGATTCCAAGAGCAACCATGCCGTTACCTGCAAATTCCACGAAATCTAACATCTCTCCAAACCAATTTCAGTGATTCATCAGCTGTGTGTTCTCACCAGTTTCCAAAGCCACAATCCATCACGGCTTCTAAAAGGGCCATTTCTTCTTGAGCTGTCCAAGTAGGATCAAGGACAGGGAAGTTGGAGGTCTGAGAGGAAGGAAAGCATTAAAAGCCATTAATTTTGGCTGCAAGTTTCCCTGTGTGTAGGTAGGCTGTCCTCCATGGTTCCTAAGCTGCTTCTAGGCAGGACTGCAGTCTTTATCAATGCACATCAGGACACTCTTGCTAGAGTCCTGTTACACATCTTCACAATTCACAAACAGGGTTTCTTAGTGCTTCTGCTACATAGTTAAGTGTAAGTAAGTTTACATAACTTAGGCTGTGATAAAAGATTCTAGCTACTGTCAGTCTGAGAGGCCTGAAATCTTTTTACCCCTATTATATGCACTGTACTTATAAAAAGCAATTCAGTGGATCTATGTTGTAGATAGAGAGCCAGCATGGCAAAGCAGTTTGAGTGTTGCACTACTGGAAAACCAGGGTTTCATTCCCTGCTCAGTCATGCGAGCCCACGTCACACACTCTCAGCCCCAGAAAACCCCTGTGATAAGGTTGCCTTAGGCTCCCCATCAGTTGGAAACAACTTGAAGGCATACAACAAATGCTGTAGATATGAATATTAAACAAATATTAAACAAAAGCAAATCCATTTGCTTTTTTAGAAATTGGCTAATCTGTGTTGCTAAAATTGCTGTATTTATTGTAAGAATGTAACTGCAAGAAATGCTCTTAATGTACACATAATTAATTTTGAATACAGCCAAACAAGGGTGCTGCTGAAAGACTTCTTTTTCTCCACCCACCAGCAGAAATCCAAAACAGTGATCATGTTTTGTAACTCAGTGACTCCCTCCAGAGGCCACAAGCCAGATCTAATATGCATGGTGGTAAATGTCCATGGCTGAGTCACAATACCTCTTCCAGTCTACATTAAAAAGACAATAGCAATTTTTCCAGTAGCTGGGATAAGGCAGCAATTGGCCACTTATGCACTGATAGCTGAAGGAACATCCCACAGGAGTTTAAAACAACCATGTCATGTAGTTAAAATATTTCACAAGCTATAATTACACAAATGTTGTCACAGAATATAAATGTCGCCCCATTAACCTTGTGGCCTGTAATTCCAGAACTAACAAAAATGAGTGATTGAGGGGAAAAAACAAAACAAACCAGAGTGAGCTGATTAATAAGAAATAGGCTCTAGGATTTTGAAGGTGGTAGAAAATTCAACTATTCCATATGGGAGGCAGTTAAACAAGCATGCTTTCTGGTTAAGATTGTGTACATAAACCATTGCATTACTGTTATACAAAGGCATGTCTAGTTTATTTTCCAACAGGATGTATCTCCTAGAAGTCAACGACAACAGTCTGGAAAGATAATCAAAATTGCATGTTTACCATTATTTCATAGGTATGATCACTCTGATGTTTCTTGTATTCAAATCCTCTTGTGAAGCACTGCAAAAGAAGGAGTTTGACCACTGGTTACTATTCGTCTTCCTCCTTTCTGCAGAAAGGTTTGAGGAATCATGGATTTTGTAAGGAAAAAAGAACACTGGGATGCAGGCCTGCTGCCACCTTTCCAAGGTATGTCCCCATATCACAAATATGGTCTCTGTGTTGGCTTTCTCCTTTTATTGGTGTTGGACAATAAAAGGACTACGACCCTGGAGACCGGGATTCAGTTCCTCACTTGGCCATGGAAATCCACTGGGTGACCTTTGGTGTGTCACACACTCTCAGCCCCAGAAAACCCCATGATAGGTTTGCCTGAGGGTCACCTAACTGGAAACGACTGGAAGGCACAAAACAACAACAAATAAAGCTCTTAGGGAGTAATGAGGTCAGCTGACTGTGATTAGCAGTCCCTGTTTGCCAAGAAGCCTCTTCTAGAAGAAAGAAGAGGATTAGTATTCATTCTTGGTGGGGGATTTTCCTTAAGAAGAATTTGAGCCACTTTGGGGTTGTTATTAGAGTCAACCGCGAAATAAACTTGGCAGCGGTTGCATAGGAACCTTGCCTTCCGGGTTATTTGGCCATTTGATTCCCTGCTTGCTGACATGATCCTCATATAGCAATGCTGCAATTTTTTAACGACGTACTTTACCTGCAAGCACAGGAAGAAGGGAGGCGGTCCACATTCTGCACATTTTATGTAGGGTTCCGCAAGGTAAGAGGAGCAGCCTCGGCACGGCGGCTTGTCAAAAGGGTCATCTGTGAAATCAACAAGTTTTGGGGAGGGGGAAAAAGCTTATTTATGGCAGAGTACAAAATATCTGTGTCTCATTTGGGCTCCCTGTCATTTCAGGCACCTTAAGAGAGACGCTGGACACAGCCACTGCAGGTATGACATATAATTGTGCCCAGAGCTCCAGAAGATAAATGGAATGAGTTTCTGAATGCAGTCAGAGATTTGTATTTGGAGGTATATTCAAATATGCTCATGGCTTCCGATACAAAGGGGAGATTCAGAGATGGAACAACTCTGAGAAGTCCTCCTATGACTGACGCTAAACCTACTGGCATATTTCTCATCACTCCAGTGGCCAGGAATCAAGCAAACCCCTACCTGTGTTACCCCATCTTGGGTACGGCTGCCGTTACACTTAAGCAGGAGGTTGGAAATATGTGGCCACCCAGTTACCAATGGATGGCATTTCCCATCAGCCCAAGCCACTAATTCTTCACGCTGAACCGTGCTGGAAGCCATCTTTCCTATCTTACTACATTTCCGCACTACGGTTTTAAAGTGCTGCTATTCCACTATCAACCTCCTATGGCATTCTGGGGTTTGTAGTTTAGGGAAAGGCACTTCCAATTCTCAGCCAAAGAGCTCTTTAGTCTCAGTCAACTACAAACCCCAGAATTCCTCAGGGCATTGAAAGTGGAATAGCAGCAGTTTAACACTGTAGTGCGGAAATGGCCTTAGATAGGAGGAGGCTGCACAGATACGTTCATGTATCTTCTGTATTCAGTCCCTTGGCAGTTGGTGGGTGTTAAGTTCTGATTCAAGAGCAGTACCCTTATTTCAAATGTGCTCTTTGCCATAGGTTGTATTTAGGGGGGAAAAAGACTTACTGCTGAAGGAGGCTAGGTGATCCATGCGCTTTCTGGGTTTTCCTCACAGGAGGAAAGGTGTGAATGAAGCCCTTTGGAGTAACTGAGAAAAGAAAAGGAAATAAAGGGTCTTGCAAGGTCTTGGTATTTCGGCCCCTCCCGAAACTGCAGACCCCAGGATTCCATAGGATGTTGAAAGTGGAATCATAGCGCTAGAACAGTCCGGTGCGGAAAGGCCTTAGAGACGGACTTGCGAGGGCTTTTCATGTTGCGCAGTGCTGCTCGGAAAGCCTTGCAAAGCCCTTTCAAAATGAATGTTTTTGACTTTTGATGTTTAAAAGCCATTTTTATTATGTCTTCGTCTCCCCGAGTATTGGGAAAAGAAGCACAATTTAGGTCAGTAGAAAACCACTTAGTGAGGATCTGATCTGGGGCAGAGGAGCTCGTGTGGAGGCCACCAAGATACACATCTGATGCCATTTCCGCGCTAGACTGTTACAGCGCTCTGAGTCCACTATCGACATCCTATGGAATGCTGGGGTTTGCGGTTTCGGGAGGGGAGGGTGTCGAAAGCGGAATCAGAGCGCTATAACAGGCTAGTGCGGATAAGCGACGGGATGCTTCTTTGTTAGGAGCGCTTCCTAGATCCCCGTTTACGGTTTATTCTTCCGGCGCCGCCGCCAACGCTCTTGACAAAGAGGCCTCCACAAAAGCTTGCACCGGAATAAATGGAGGGCAGCCCCTCACACGCCCGCTCCCTCCCCCAACCTGGGGCCGACTCCTCACAGCCCCGCCCACCGCGCGGCGCCCGCCCCGCCCCACTTCACGTCTGGGCCAATGAGCGGGAGGAGCGCGCCCGCGAGCGCCTTCCCGCCCCGCCCTCTGCGTCTGTCCACGCGCGAGCGCGCGCGCTCCCCTTTCATCCTCGCTTCCTCTACCTCCTCCTCCCCCCCCACTTCCTTTGGCTGGTCTTCCTCAGGCGGCCCCATCACGAGACCGCTCTTTTTTAATCCCTCCGCCGTCTCTCTAGGCACGTCCCTCACCCTCCCTGGCTTACCTGGCCCGCTTTTTCCTCTCACGGTCAGCGCGAGCCTCGCTGCCCGATACGCTTGAGCCGCCTCGCTCCCCGGTATAAAGGACCTCCCTTCTTCCGGGCGAGCGGGCACTCGCCCCGCCCTTTTTTTCCTTCGCCGTCTTCCTCCGCCTCGCGCGCGCCCGCCGCCCCCCGCGCTTGCCGAAACGTGTTCCGGCTCGGCGGAGGGTTATGCGGCGGTGAGGAGGCTCAGCGCCTTTCTCGCGCTCCCTCAGGCCTCAGTGTTTCCATTTCGTCGCCTTTACCTCAGTTATTTTTATTGCGGAAGGTTATGTGGTGGCGGGTAAAGCACTCCGCTGCCTTTCTCGCGCTCTCTCATACATCGCTGCTTCCATTTCGTCGACTTTACCTCAGATATTTTTATTTTCCTTCCAAAATGTGTGAGGAAAAGTCTTTTAAAATCGTACTCTTGATAACGGGATCGACGCATACACGCCTATATGGACAATATATGAAGGGGTGTGTGTGGGAAAAAAAAGTTTATGTGGAGTGGTTTCAAAATTTTTGAGAAGTCACATAATAGGAAAACAAGCGAAATTTACTAATAAGGGGGCGTCCAAGCTTCCTGTTTGTGTTAGAGACTGCAAACTCTCTCTTGGTGGTTTTATTCTGTTAGTGACACTGGAAAGTCACCATGAGGGGAAAGAACTCTGTCCAGAGAACCAAACAAAATTGTAAGCTGGCTACATTATTGCGTGGTCCCACAGCAGTCCTGCTGCCATTGTTGCAGGTTTTGTTTCTAAAATGGTGAAACAGGCTTCTTTTCCCCCCAGTGGATAAGGGTGGCTGCTGCTCTTTGAGAGCAATCCAGCATACAAATAAGAGGAAGGCGAGGACTTGGAAGGGCAGCTATGAAGGAACTAGACAAAATCCTGAAATGTAAAACGCTGAAGTCGGGATTGTCCATGCAATCGTGTTTCCAATTTCTAAAAAAGCTGGGCAGTGAAGAAAGCTCGTAGAAAAATAAACTCCTTTGGAATGTAGTGCTGGAGGAAAGTTCGAAGGATCCCTGGACTGCTAAAAAAACCAATGAGTGCCACTCTGGGGAAGAAAGGGTGGCGTATAAATACAATAAATAAAGTCCGAACTCTCTCTAGAAGCCAAGATGACTAAACTGAGGCTGTCCTACTTTGACCATAGCATGAGATGACGTGGCTCACTGGAAAAGATAATAATGCCTAGTCAGGTGGAAGGCAGGAGGAAAAGAGGAAGATTGCATTACAGATGGAGAAATTAAATCAACAAAGATACATCTCTGAATCTGCAAAACCTGAGCAGAGTGGCTGAGGATATTGCTGCTCGGACGCCTCTTGTTCGGAGGGTCGCCATAAGTCGAAGTCAGCTGCAGTTAACCATGCCAACAAGCATGCAGAAATTTAGCACTACTTCTTACCTGTCTTTCAGGTACTAATTTGGACAAACTAAAACTGTATATTTTGTTTCCATATAATGCTGAGCCTGTGAGGAAGCAACCTGAGAGACTTTTTTGCACTTGTTTCCAAAAACAAATAATGGGGAGAATAACAGTCTCCAATAGTGAGAATTTTGCTGGATTTCATCAAGTAGGCTTTATTTGTATTTTAAAAAAATGTTTGTTATTTTTATCCACTCCCTTAGAGGAAATCTGGTTCCCAGAAATACATCTCAGCCTATTGAACGGGAGGCAATAGTTCCTCAAGCATTTTCGGGTTAATATATGGAACAAGATTATGGAACCCCAGGAGGGAATGGGAGGGGGAGCATGTGGGGGAGTTTTTCCATTTTCGTGAGGGTTCTGCACCCTGAATCCTTGTGAAAGTGTCAGGGCCCCTATATATGTAAAGTTACATAATATATGCCATCATAGAAGATTCTAGACAGCGGCGCATTAAGGCTTACATAGTCCCTAGGTACTCTTGTATTCTACTCCCTACCTTGCCACAATACCACTAGGGATGAGTTTATAGTCCCTAAAATCCTGTTTTCATAGGCCCTCCAATTTTCATAGGTCCTAGGCACTGTGCCTAAAGTGCCTAATGGATTAAGTGGCCCGCATTCCTGCCATATACTTTAGGAAGCTGGACAGTCACAAAAGGGAATCCTCTGGATTAGGTATGGATTGACTGTTTAAAGGATAGAGAAACTCATACTGTTAAATCAAGCTGTTTTATCCAATTTCACAGCAACTGCCCAGAAACCTGCTGATCCAGAGACTCCAGTGATATCACCAGGCCAGTTCAGAATCACTGCCTGATGTAAAGCCTCCAGATCATCAGCTGAGCAAATTCACTGTTGAAGAAAAACGGTAAGGGACACTCCAAGGAAAGTTCATTCTTCTTTACTGGGCTTTCACAGTCTTTTACAATAATTAGCTACAGTGCCCTGAAAGTAGTTAGCCCTATTCTGTCTCTTCCCATGCACCTTGTCATTGCTTCAGCATGCCCACGGCAGAAGCACCAGGTATATAATGAGCCAGAATTTCACCCATGTATATTCTTTCCCCACTGTTTAATAAGGGCACACCCCTGTGAATAAAGAAGTTGGTAGGATAAGCTTTCATAGACTCAGTTTGCTTGCACCTGATGAAGTAGACCCAGTCTATGAAAGCTTATGCTACTTTGCGTGGTCTCAAAGATGTTGCAAGATTTATTTGCATAAAGAAACAGATGTTTTTAAAAAGCTCCTGGCAACATTCATCATTCTTAAGTGCCTTTCCCAGAATTCTGTTGGTATTCGTCCCTGTACCCAACAGGATTGCTTGGTTTTGCAAAAGAAGGCACACATTTCTCCAGTTTCAGACTTTCTGGTTGGTGGCTCACCCTTTCTGATTCTACACGCCAGGAGGTGGCAGTAGAGATTGGCTTTGCTGCTCAGCTGTCTTGCATATAGTCTTTAGGATTTCCAGAAATCGATTTTGCTTCCATCACTCAGCAAAAGACCAAAACAAAACAATAACAAAAATTTTTTTTCACTATCTCCTGAACAAAATGAAACCACCGTGTGGTTTCTTATATTTCAATTTAGGCGTTTGTTTCAGATCATGTTCAGGTCATTTTTGGATCAAAAGACACGGGCAAGTTCCAAGATGCTTACAGTTTTGTATCTGTGGTCTCTGGGAGGCAGAAGACATTAAGCACTAGGTCCTGCCCCATCATCTGTATCAGATAGTGATTATCACCTTACTTATCAGTCTGCCCTATTTGCCAAAGTTGCAAAATGTATTCATGCTGTCTCTTTGAATGCTGTCCTAGTCAGTTATGTAGGCTATCTGTTAATCTGATATTACCGCATGATATTTTCATTCACATTTTGATTGTAAGGGCTACCTGGGTGACTAAGAGCTCCTCTAGACCGTGACATTCTGTTTCATGATTTCATACATAATAATGCCTTGTAGCGGTTGTTTTGTCTCTGCATCCGGTTGTGTTCTGAATATACTAGCATTTTGGCTCTTGTTTGTAGCTGTTAGTGCTACTCCCAGTCTGCATGGTACTTTTTTCTCCTTCTTCAGGTGCGGTTAAGCTGGGGTGCAGTTGTGAACTCAGTACATCCCACCAGCATGTTCACCCCCCATTACCCAAGTCTCCTGCCTCAGAGATCATTTTTATTTTCCAATGCATTATTTATGCATAGTGCAAATGTTATACACAGTCAGCCTTCCACATTCACTATTATATCCCTTGGTCTGGACACTCTATCTCCTGTTGATGCAGCCCAGAATTGTGTTGGGTTTTTTGGCTGCCACATCATGCTGTTGATTCATGTTTAGCTCATGGTCTATTGAGATTCCTGGAACCTTTTCATATGTGCTGCTTTCGAGCCAACACCATCCATCCTATATTTGTGCATTTAATTTTTCCTACCCAGATGTAGTAACTTACATTTATCTCTGTTGAAACTCATTTTGTTAGTTTTGGCCCAGCTTTCCAGTCTGTAAAGGTAATTTTGAATTATGTTTCTGTCCTCTGGGGTATTCACTACCCCCCCACCTTGATGTCATCTGCCAATGTGATAACCATGCCTTTTATTTCATCATCTAAGTCATTTATAGAGATGTTAATGATTACCTGTCACACAACCTGTTGAAATCTCCTGTTTTACACAACCAATAAAAAGTTAGAGGGGCCCTCTCCAGTTTTCGGTCTGGCAAAGCTACTTGTGATACAAAATATATATGTGATAACAGGCACCCACTGCTTGCTGTCTGAAATGGTACAGTCAAGGAACTCTTCCACATTAAAAAAAAACAAAAACAAAACCTTTATCTAGGCATCAGCCCTTGAGACAGCCTGGCTGGGAACCACTTTCTCTTGTAAATCCAGTTGTTTACATCAGCCGACAGGACTAAACACCCTTGCATGCAATATGCTATTTTAAGCCGCTTAAGGATTGCATTGAAATGATGCGGAATGATAATCTGTTATTTGCCCCAACCCTGTTAGGCAAAAACTTGGAAGCTGCTGAGTTTTAGAACAATTAATCTGGTAAAGAGGTTTGTGAATGGAAAACGGCTACAGCACTGTGGGAGGGTATATGCTCAGTGAATAAAAAGGTTCCAGGTTCAATGTTTGGCATCTCTAGGCAAGTCTCTTGCCTACTCCTGCCTGAGGTCTTGGCAGAGAGTTGCTACTCAGAATGAAAAACACTGCACTAGATCAGCATTCCTAAAAGTTTGTATGCTTCTTGTTGCTGTTGTTATTTGCTGTCAGGTTGGCTTTGTCTTATGCCAACCCTCCGAACGAGAAACCTCCAGGAGCCCTGGTCATCAGCTCCCCTGCTCAGGTCTGGCAAAATCAGGGCAGCTGTAGCTTCCTTGATGGAGTCAATTGGTCTCTAGTGTGGTCTCCCTCTTTTCCTACTGCCTTCTATTTTACCAAGTATTATTCTCTTTTCCATTGAGTCACATTGCCCCATCATATGACAGCCTCAAGTTAGTAATCTTGACTTCTACGGAGAATTCAGGCTTGATTTGCTGCTGGACCCATTTCTTTCTCTTTTTGCAGTCCATTGTATCCCATAGAGCTCTTTTCCAGCCACACATTCTCAAATGAGTTTGTGGGTTACCTTGTACCCAGTTCTTTGAAGGATCCGTTGGAGATGAAGACGATGATAAATCTGCTGGAGGTTTATGCTGAGCCTACTTTTTGATGTAATCTCTCCGCATGTTTGGTTTTTTCTTCGGTCTAATTAACAAATATTCTTCTCTGTCTTCCCATGTGTTATCTTCGTCTCTCTGTACGACAGAAAATCTGTTACGAAGTTTAACTATATGGGATAATCATGTTTCTTGACATAAGTAAAATGATATTTATTAGGCAAATTTATAAAGAAATAGGATCAGTTCAGGTCTTAAAACAACCAAAGCAGAAAGAGAATTAATCACCTGATAAACCTCTGGTTCTTTTGCAATTAATTGGAAGAAACTATGCTTGGAGGCCCAATCTTATCAATCCCATCAATCAGAGAGTAATTTCATCAGTCTTCATGATCTCTGTAATTTAATTTCTTTTTCTTGGACAATGGAATGAAAATAATTTGAACTTTGAGTAAGTTCACACTGTGCTGTATTAGACTTCATAGCCATATCTGTACTAAAGTTCAATCAATTTTAAAGATTTTTTCCAGCAAAGCAAAACATGTGAACTCTAATTTGAACCCTGAAAAAAAGTTACTTTTTGGACTATAACTCTCACAATCCCAGTGGCTATGTTGGGTAGGGGTCATGGGAGTTGTAGTCTAAAAAGGAATGCTGATATCTTATATCAGTTATGTTGTTAATAAATGCATAACAAAGTAACCACTGGGCTTAAGAAGTAAAATCTTGTTTCAGTTTCATCTACAGCTTCCTAGTGCTAATAATTCATTGTTCTCCTAATATAATCTACAAGTAGAATTGCATTTGATTTCCCACACTACGGAAGGAGATTGTGCTTTTTCTGAGTACATCCCGCTATGATCTGTCCACATCCGTACTTTTTGTGCTACCTTTATGCTCTTGTTAAAAACAGTAATGGTTTTGACTGGACACTGGGTGGCTGAAGCTATCAGTTCATTACATATTGACTAAACCCTTTGCAGTTATCGTCATTTTTTTCATCTGGGGTCCATCCACACTACACAATTACACTTGGCCCTCCACATTTGCTAGGGTTAGGGGCACAGGACTCCTGCAAAAATGGAAAAAACTGCAAATATCAAAGTGTGTGTGTGTGTGTGTGTGTGTGTGTCTGTGGGAAGGGGGCCAAGACATGGCGGGGAGAACAGGATGGACCCCTTTCAGCTCTGCTAGCCCCAGTAGTTCTCCTTTCTCTCTCTTCTACTGGACAGCTTGAATTATGGAACCTAATCCTTTAAAAAAAACCCACCCATCCATATATTATACTTTTTGAAAAGTATTTCTATTAGAACGCCAAATTTGAATATTTAAAAAACACATAAAGAGATATAAAAAACACAACAAACAAAGGAAACAGACACCAACAAATAAAGGGGAAAAAAACTAAAGCAGATTAAAGACAAAACTGAATAGAACAAAATTAACCTAACCTAAAAGGGGCTAAAGAGAGAAACACATGACTCCTAGACCCCCAGATGGTAAAATGGTAAAATATTAGATTATTTCTTCAACGTTATAACACCAATACACACCTGTTACCCCACTTCTGCTACCCAAAATAGATATTCTCCCCCAATTAACTCTCAAATACACAATCACCATGTCTCAATCTTTCTTAAACTTACTCAGTGATACTTCCTTAAACAGAATAATTAATTTTTGTCAATTCCTGTTAAGTCAAACAACTTCATCAGCCAGTCTTGTTGAAATGAAATAGCTGAGTCTTTCCGTTTCTGGGCTAAAAGTAGTCTGGCAGCTGTAATCATGTACTGAATAATTTTTCCAAACTTCTTATCTATCCGGGCATCCGTCACACACGTCATACTTTCAAAAGCATCAGATCTTATTATGGCATGAGCTTTCATGGGCTGCCTGTGCTTATTTTGTCTCTTGACCAAGTCTGCTGAAGGTCTTGCCTTTGGACACCACAATATATTGTTGCACTTTCACAGGGATCTTTGTTATTTGGGATGCACTGCGTTAATCTAATTATCCCTTTGGGGGAAAATAGACAAAAGAGTCAGGTACCCCTGTGTGGAAACAGGCACAGTCTAGTGGGAGATCATTTGATCTGGATTGGCAAATTACAAGTCTGTCTGGTTGACAATTACTGAGGAGGAAGGCAAGGGCATACCATTGCACTTGACCTGAAGACAGTGCAAGGCAAAATGGATCATGTTCATGTTACGTGCCTGAGGGAAGCTGGCCACACTGTTTATCCTGCAGTCAGTCCTGGCATTCCGGCCAGCGAGATGGGCCGGCTTCCAGCGTTGGCTGAAGCCTGTGGAGTCTAACTGTGGAAATCAGATGTTTTCCAGGCTGTCTGTGCTCCAGCTTTCCAAAGTGGAGACATGCCCTTTGAGTTATTTTTTACATGTTGCAGTTTCCTCCTTATATCTAGGCTGCCAAGAGTATGACAGGCAGGCATTTAACAGGCAAAGCCTTCCCTATTATTTAAATCCAGAGATGGAGCGCTGTGGCCCTCCAGACATTTTTGGTTACTAACTTCATCTAACATGGCCAGTTATAAGGAACAGTGGCAACTGTATCCCCTCCAACTGTCCCAGTTTAGCAGGGACAGTCCCAATTAATCTTCTGCTGACCCACTTTTTTCAGTTGCAGTTAAAACGCCCTGGTTTCTCTTTCCTCCTCCCTCTTTCTCCACAGCTTGCTTTGGCTGCTGCAGACTGAGTTCAAAGTGCAAAAATAATTGATACTCAATTAATTCACCAGGAAGGAGAGGATAGGAGAAAGTGGGTTCTTGCCCTTCCCAGTGGGCTCAGGCAGAAGCAACCCGCGGCAGCCACTCCTCGCGTGTGAGTTCCTCATTAGTAACTTTGGCTGTCTTGACCGCCTTCTGATGCTGCCTGGCCACTCGTGCCCCAGTTTTGCTCTGTGCAGTATTGGCAAGTATGCTGTTGTAGTTCCAAACATCTGGAGGGTGTCCTCACCCTGTCCTAGGAGAAGCATCATCTACCCACCACTTCCTTGTTGGCTGCTGTTAAAGGATTGTTGCCAGAATGCAAACAAATGTGGCAAGAAAGAAGAGAGAGAGAGAGAGGATGACACCTAAATGTTCGTGTGAAGCCTCTCGAAACTAACTGAGAAATACGGGGCTTTTGTTTCATTTTGTTTTAATTGGCTTTGGTTTCTTGTTCTCTTGCCCAGCAAAGGGACGGACCAAGGGGTGTCATTGCCTGCTTTCTGTGGGGTGATATATATTTTGGGTGCAACCTGGCCTTAACCAAACACTGAAATAACCTTGCCCTTTCAAAATGCACCTTGCAAAAGGCGAAGGACGAACCGGCTGACACCTCTGTCCCTCTGGCATCCAGCAGCCCTCTCCCTGGACGCTCCTCTCCCTGGACGCTCTGTTTGCAGTTAAGAGCACTTCGAGGCTGGCTTATCAAAAGACCAGGAAGTCCCAGATTTTGTTCCTGTTCTTTCTGATCAAAGCCCCCTCCCCCCACCTTCCAACCCCAGGATCCATAGGGTGTTGAAAGTGGAATAGCAGCACTGTAACACTCTGGTGTGGAAATGGCCTTGGGCAGGCTCCCAGGGAGAGCCGGGCTTTCATGTTGAGGGAAGAGCCCTATTCAAGGGAGCCTGCACGGTGCGGTGGTTTGGGCACTGAACTGTGAGCCTGGAGACTAGGATTGGGTTCTTTGCTTGGCCACACCTCCCTCCCTCCCCGTGACTCTGGGTGCCTCACACACTCTCAGCCTCAGAAAACCTCGTGATAGGGTTGCCTCAGGGTTACCAGGAAGGCGCCCAGCCATGGCAAAAGCTTTTACTTTTGTGTAGGCTGTCCAAGATGCGGGGGGGGGATCCATTTTGGGGCGTGTGGTCCCTTACTAAAGACAAAAGCGCGTGTGCAGGATGTCATTTTCGAAGGGGGAAAGTGGGTTAATTGTACGGAGAAACACACGCCCCGGGTTAACTGAGCTCAGCGCTGTGTTTCGGTATCCAGGTAGATTGTAACCTTGTCAAGAGCTGCCTCCTGGTTGCCCACCTGGCACGCGAGGGATCTCGACTCTCCCCTATTGGTGTTTTCAAAGCCCTCGTGCGCGTGCCTGGGCGGCAAGAGAGCCAGTTCCTCGTGGCCGCCCTTCCGCGCAGCATCACCTCCACCTGGCCCAGCCGCCCGAGAGAAAGCCCGAGCTCCGGCCCTGGGCATTCGCGAAGCGCCTGAGCTCCGCCCCTTGGGTCCCGGGAGCCAATCGGGGAGCGCCATGAGCCGCTCAGGCCACCTCCATGTCCTCACGGGCCCCGCCTCCCCCCGCCTCCGATTGGTGACGCCCCACAACTTGGTGTGAGCGCCGGTGGCCAATGGGGACGCGGCCTTCGGCTGCAACGGAGAGAGCGGCATTGACTGGGAAACGGGGATGGAGTGCGGGCGGCGGCGGCGGCGGCGGGGGAGGGCAAGGTCAAAGGTGATTGATCGATAGTAACCTGTTCCATCACACCACTCCGGCGGGTGATGTTGCATGCAGAGCGGCGGCGGGAGCAGCAAGAAAAGGCGGGGAGGGAGGAGGAAGAAAAGAGAAAAGAGGAGTGGCGGGGGGAGAGCGAGAGAGGAAACGGAGGAGGATCTTGGGCGTTTCTTTCTTCTTCTCTTTTTTTTGCAGAGAGGTGGAGGGATTGGGGCAGAGTGGGAGGTAGGGAGGAGGAGCCGGCGGATGGTGTGTTACACACGACCGGCGCTCTCACGCTGAATGGGAGAGCCTTTGCCCGTCATCTCTCCCACCGCCGCAACAGGAGCATCACCCGCCTGCTGCGCCAGGCCTGGAGGATACGGGGATCGCCCGCCCTTCGCCGCAGAGAGGACTTGGAGGTGAGTAACACGTGGTGAGGGACGGATTCTTTGGGGAGGACGGGTTGTAAGGGTGATCGTCCAAGTTTGAAGGCCGAAGAGGAAGCAGTGTTAGAGGATGGCGGGGTTGCTCCTTATTCCTGACCTTTTTTTTTTTTAAAAAAATTCTCCCACCCCACCCGTTTCCAAGCTGCTCCGGGTTGCATGGCGTCGGAGCCTCGACTGCATACGAAAATGGGTCAGTGTGTTGCTTGTGTACCTCTGTAGTGGTGATCGGAGAGGCTCCCCCCAAGGAGGGAGGAAAGTAGGGGAGATGTAAAGGATTTAGGGTCGGGGTCTAAGCAAGGTGGGTGGGCATATTATGTGAGGATTTTTTGGGGAGGGGAGACGGATACCTTTGGGGAATGTTGTCAGGAGCCTTATTAGGCTAGGATGAAAAGGAGATTACTCCTGATCATGATAGGAATCACCTCTGTGCTGGCCAATGGCTAGATCATAGCACTGTGTTTGTAAGTTACAAATCTTGAACGATAGATAATCTTTCTTTTGGGCACCCACTCAAGAATGGTTGCTCCGTTTTTGTCCCCAGTTTCTAAAAGAATAGGTACTGGGTCTCACACATGCTAGGATATTAGTTGCATTGGCCCAGAATTCTTAATCTCAAAATGCACCTAAAACAGGTAGTGGCAAGACCTCTGTCATAACAGTTCTCTCAATGAATATTACCATAGCTGTTCATTTCCAGCCAGTCTCCAGTAGTATCTCTATTCTTGGGCAAAGTGTCCTGATGGTGTGTGGGGATATCTCAACTTGAATAAGCAGTATCCGGGCAAGGTGGGCTCTTCAGTGTTCGAGATCCATTTTACTCTGGCTTCAGAGTTGGTTATGGGATACACGGCTTGGGTTGTGGCTTGGACTGCTTTGATGGGAAATGTGTTCTGAGAATGGGACAAGGGGAGAGGTCCCTGTTAGTTCTGCTGCACTTCTCAGGGACTTTCGTTACCACTGACCATGATGTCCTGGGTTGCATGTCTGCAGCAGTATTTGGAAGCACAGTTTTATGGTTCTTCTGGTCCATCCAGGAATTGGCAGGTTCAAAAGATTGGACTGAGGGACTCCAGTTTGATGCTACAACCACTTGTCTGTGAGGTTCCATCCCTCTGAAATTTAATATGTATACAAAACTTCTTGAAGTCGTTAAGAGTTAGGGGTTTGCTGCCCCCAGTCTGCTGATAACACCTTTTATCCTTTCTTCTAATACGGAGGAAGCTGGTCTGATTGTAAACCAGTGTCTATTTGCATGCAGACTGATTGAAAAGTCCCAGATTTTGTTCCTATTCCTTCTGATTTTATGCTGGGTTGTAATGAACTGACCTGGGGAGCTTGTATTAAAAAGTCTCTGATCATACCACAAGCTGATAGAAAATATTGTGGAATAAACCAAAAATGCATAGATATCCAAAATAAAATTGGAAAGAAAAGGAACAAGACCTGGTACTTTTTGGTCTTTCCAGTCAGCTGGTATGTGCCCTCAGACCTCACCAGATGAAACAAATCAAGCTTACTGGTATGTCTGTATGTGCTTCTGGTAGCAGATCAGGGAGCAGGAATCAAACCTGTGTTAGATGTGGTCACACTCCCTTTGAAGATTAATGTTTGCAATTTACCGTACTCTTGCATGCATCCCTGAATTTTGTGGTGGCCTGGCCACAGTGTATTTGTTCAGTTAAATCTGAAATTTCTGATCTGGCCACTGGCCTGATATATCTCAGTTGTTATATCCTGTTTGGAGTACTCTAATGTGCTCTGCGGGGTGGGGGTTATTTAATAAGTGTTAAGAAACTTCGGTTAACCGAGAAGACTAGAGCCAAACTGTTAACAGGCTGGTTATAGAAAGCATGGATTTCTCTGTTACAACAGTTTCACTGGTTTCTTTCTGGGCATAATTTACAGTGCAAGTTATCACCAGAAAGCCCTACTTAACTTGGGTCCAGGCTTTCTGAAATTCTTATTTATTGTATGTTGGATTGATAACACTTTATGTTCACAATAACCCTACAAGGCGGGCTAATAGAAAGTCCTGGCCCAAGGTCATCTACTGTGTTTCATGGCTGAACGAGGACTTGAATCTGGGTCTTTCCAGTCCAACTCACTAAGCACTATACTCTGTGGATGCTTGTATGTTTCCACGTGAGCCTGCATATCTCTTACTATAATTGAGGGAGGTTCTTCTGTATGTGCCGTTGTCAGTGGAGGCATATTTGGTAGAGATGTGAGAGAGGGCCTTCTTGGTGGCAGCTCCCAGACAGTGGAACTCTGCATTCTCCCTCCTGCCCTTCTGGTGCTGCTGGTACAAATTGGCCTTTAGCATCTGAGCTGAGTTGGGTTTTAGTGGCGAAAAGGGTTGATGGGCTACTAGATGGTGTTTTATCTTTGTTCATATCTAATCGGTTTTGTTGTTTAATTGTATTGACTTTTATCTGTTTTTATTAGCAGCAGCAACAACTTGTTTATTGACCATAGTAGCAGCAACAACTTCAAAACTGCTACTACTGTTTTTTTTTGAGTGAGTGGTTCCAAGTGAGCCTTTGTAGGCTAGAAGAACTGATGAAAGAGTGGAACCCCTGTTGAATTAATTGAACTTGTTCTTAATTTGGAAGCATCAAAAGAGTGAGTTGTCAGATAATGTGGTGTCAAAAGGCAGGGGCTTCCTGTATATGTATGTGTGGTGTGTGAGAGAGAAAAGAAAAAGTGAACAGAAATATGATTCCCCAGATAATCATCAGATAAGTCATCAGATAATGATGCATTAAAAGATGGGGGTTTCCTGTATTTAGGCTTTGAGATACCAGGTTCAAATTCCCACTTGGCCATGAACACCCACTGGGTGACATTGGGCAAGTCATTGAGAAAAGGATATGGCTGGCTGGAATCCTAAACAGGAGCACTGTACGTGGCAACGTTGTGTTGCATGTCCCACTTCTGACTAATAAGGCATATCTTATTGAAGCCGCCAACAATGGAAGTATTATAAGGTGGAGGTTGGAGGAGGTGGGGGCTTCTGGGGGGATTACTAAATATATTCAGGCTTTGCACTAAAATCCCACCTGACAATGCTTTGTGCATTTTGTGATCTTCACACCCCCACCATCTGTACTTATGCAACTATTAGTGTAACAACTATTCTGTTGTTTTACTTATAAAGCACCATGTACAGTGATGGCAATAAATAAAACATAAGCATACCTCAGTTAACAAAGCCTTGGACAAAGAAGCTCTTTTTCACAAAGTCTTTTTATGCTTGCCCAATTCCTACCATTTCTTCCTTGTCTTCAGTCTAGCTGGAAGATTTTTTAGCAGCATCAGTACTGAGAGGATGGTGAAGGAGTCCTGGAGGAACACAGACCTCTCAGTGTCAGATTGCAGCAGTGGGTCTGCAGTAAACAGTGCGATAAAGCTTAAGCTGGGAAAGAATGGGATTTACTCTAGCCAACCCTACTGTAGATGTGTGTGCCTGCCTATAAAAGCCAAGATAAGCAACTATTATTTCAAGAATCCCTTCCTAGACATGCATGAACAACAAAATATGGAGAGTGGCCCCACCAACTCCCCTGACCATGTTTAAAAAAAAAAAGTCTACTTCTTTATGTTTGGCCGTGCAAATGGACATCCTTGCAGCAGTGGAGTGAAAGAGAAAGTTATCCCACCATACCTCGTGGAAGATGCTTTCAAGAGGTCTCTAGAAAGTGCCAAATGTCTTTTGTTTACTTAGGTAAGGCTTGACAAGTTTAGTTTGAAGGAAAAAAAATTGCTGAAACAGGTTGAGCTGCTCTTCTTCTTCTTCTTTTTTGTGGTATTGGAACCTATCCCTATTCTTTCCATGTTATTTCTGCTTCTGACACCAAATTTTCTGTTAAAGAAGTCATGCCCGGGAACACATCCACAGTCAGCCCTCCACATCTGCAGGTTTGACTTTCAGGGATTTGTGAGTTTCCCCCACCCCTGCCCCCTACCTCTTTTGCTTCTTTTCTTGAGGAACCTTCCTCCACCAACTGCTGCTTGGCCAGCTGAGGACAGCTCACAGCACAATTTCTCGTAATCACAAACCCTCTCCTGATGTCTCACCATCCAAGGAAGAAGATGGGCAAGAAGTAGTAGGTATAAGGCCGCTATGCTGACCTATCCCTTTCCCTGACCTGTTTTGGATGCTGGGTGTCCATTCCCCCCCATACTTCAGTCCCCTTCCTATAGACACACACACACACACACTTTTATATTTATGATTTTTCCACTTTTGCAGGGGTCCTGTGTCCCTAATCCCAGTGAATGTAGAGGGCTGACTGTACTTGGTTATCTGAGATATACCTGTATTTAGAAACAGGCTGAAGGTCTTAACGTTCTTAGTCCTAAGACCTATTGAACACAGGGGACCTTTCTTCTGAGAAAACATGCTGATGATCAGCCTGTTGTGGAGAATGCTTTATGCAGCTGAAATGGGCCCGAGACTTTACAAGATTACGCCACAATAGCTCTGTTAAGTCCCTCACAGCAAGAATGACTGTCTCATGAAGACTTAACATGACTTCTCCTCTGGATTATTGGTGGCTGTTCCTGGAGAATAAGAGAACATTCTTCTGAGATAGTAAAGCCTCAGAATTAATTCAAAGAAGAAGGAAATTAGAAGAAGAAGAAGAAGGAGGAAGAGGTGGTGCAGAAAGTCCTGGGTTCAGTCCCATGGCATTTCTGGGGTGTGGGGTAGAAGGTCTGTGAATGACTTCAACTCTTGAGAGCCATTGCCTTGTTGGAGTAGGTCAAGGGAGAGCAACTGTGGAAGCCTAGGGGGCTGAATTAGTTCCCCAGGTGACCTTGGAGGGCTGCAGTACCCCACCACACCCACCTTTGAAAAAAAAAAACCCCTAAAAAGGTTTTTGCCCTGAGGGGGTGCATTTTTGCCATACTTTTTGAGCCTTCCTGGACCATTTTAGGCCCAGGAGAACCCTTTCCCCTCTAACTCACAGGAAGTGAGTGGAGGAAACTTCCTGTCATTTTCTCTTTCAAAAAATAAATAAATAATCTGTGGCTACTGAATTAGTCTTTTTGGAAAAAAGTTTCAATTTTTTAAATACCCTTAGGGGGGTAAAACATGGTGGAAACACCCTTCACTCCCCTACAGATTGTCTTAAGGCATGCATGTGTCCCATAGGCTGACTTCAGCTGCAGTGCGACTTGGTAAAATGCTGCCTAGTCAATTGATTTGGATATATGGTCTTGGCTGAGCATGGAAAGAGGATCAGCCTTCATGCGGTTGGATGGAGTGTGCCTCCTGTAATGTTCTTGGAGAGAAGTGTGTGCCACATTCTGGGGTTCTGGGGCAGATGAAATATGGAAAATGTTTTCTCTGTATGAACAAACAACTGCAGCTTCTGTTACCAGTATTTTCCATGGCTCCTATAGATTTAGTGGCTTGAAGTATGTTCTAGAAATCCACAAAATTGACATGGGTATGGTATAGGCTTGCCATTGAGGCTGTGGGTGGTCGACTTGGAAAAGAGAGAAGGCAACTAGTTCAGCTAGGAAGTGTGCTCTCTCTCTCTTCACACAGATGTACAACCCTGAACTTCTAAGGTGAGATGGGCAGAGTGCAGCCCACGGGCCTCATGTATACTGCAGGGCTGTTTTTGTGGTCCCCAGGGGTCAAAAATAATAAAAAAAAAATCGCAAAATTTTTTTTTTGCATTTGTTTCCTTTTTACTCCAGACAGCCCCTAATGCACTCACTCCAGGTGATGCAGAGGGCATTTCTACCACGTTTGGAGAACCCTGGATAATTTTTTTTCCATTAAAAAACAGCAACAAAAACTTTACCCTGAAATGATCCAAAACATCCACTGCGGGAGTGGGGTACATTTCCACCACATTTTGTGGGCTTCCTGGGCTAATTTAGGCTCAGGAGAGGCTTTGAAAAAAAAAAAAGCCCCAAACATGGTGCAAATGCCCTATAGCCCCTAGAGACATTTGGGGTGCATTTTTTTCAGGAGCTGGTACAGCCCTCCAAAGTCTCCTAAGGGTCTAATGCAGCCCTGTAGCCTTCCACAATTGTCCATCCCTGCTCTAAGGTCGCTTTCCATGTATCTGAGGAAGTGGATTACAATCCACAGAAGCTCATGAGATTACAGATAGTCATCCAGACGTGGAAGAATAAAGTACAAGTGTTCACTCTATAGTTTCCATAAGTCGGAAGCAACTTGAAGACATACAGTGGCAATAGGAAGGAAAACTGCTGTTAGAAACTCCTACCATATCACAGGTGTGATTGTGGAGGACACATGAGACAGAGCCTTCTCAGTGGTTGCCCCCAGACTGTGAAATTCTGGAGGTTAGGTTGGCCCCCTCTTTGCTTTCTCTCCATTAGCAGGCAAAGACCTTCATTACCCAGATTGATTAACTGGACATTGCAGATAATGTTTTAATTGGAGCATGTTATATTTTTATCATCAACTATTATGTTTTAACTGCCCTTTTAAACTTTTTAAAATTGATGTGTTTAATATACCTGTTCAGTTGTTTTTAAACTTTTGTGTTATCTATTCTGTCAACAGTATTTGGTTTTCATTCATACCATCAGCTGATCCAATCTGGTTCCAGATTGGGAGAAAAGCAAAACCTAAATTATATTTAAATACACAGCACTGTTAATCTGTATCAGTATACAAAGAGATGTTGTAGCACTTTTGAGACTAAGAGAAAGTTTTCTTTATAGTAAATTAAAATTTATTTTTAACAACTGTTACAGCTTTTTCTATGATATTACAATAGTGATACAATAGTATTACAACAATGTTAACATATCCCTTAATATGTATTACTATGTTGCATAGTATAATCAGTTATTTAATTTAGATGTAACTCCTCAAATATTTCCCTTTCTCTTTAATTTTTTTTATTTTTTAATTAATTTATCCCCTCGCCCCACTCCCACCTTCCCAGGGAACGGTTTAATTATTTATTAGATTCTCATTTACCTTTTATGTGGAATATCTCATTGATTATCTTATGAGCCTAGAGAAGGTAGACTGGATTTATGAAAGCTTATGCTTCTTTCTCTCAGTCTCAAAGGTGCTACAAGATCCCTCTATGTGTGTATGCACACACACACACACACATACACAGGCATGCCTCAGTTAACAAACCCTCTGATAAAGAAGCTACTTTTTACAAAGTCTTTGTATAACCCCTAGCCCCCCACTTTTCTTCATCATCTATTTAGCTAGAAGTTTTTTAGCAGTATCAGCATTGAGGGGATGGTGAAGGAAGCCCTGGGAAACCCAGGCTTTAGGTCTGGATAGCAGCTGCAGATCTCCAGTGAATGACACAATAAAGCATGGGTGCAGAAAGAATGGGATTCTACTCTGTCTGATCCTACTGTAACTGTGGGTACTCACCTAAAGCAACCAAAGTAAACAGCAGCTACCCACATAATCCTGTACTAATCCTGTGTGTGAACAGCAAAGCAGAGAGAAAAAAGGAGAAAGCGGATAAGCCTGTCTTAACAGCTACCCCCATTTTGGCCAGGGATCCCAAAATGTGGCAGAAGTGGCCCCCCATGCTCCTCTAGAGCATTTGGTGACTTATTTAAAACAATATTTAACCCCTGTGGGGGCTGAGGGCCACAAAAGATGGTCCAGAGGCACCTCAAGCAGCCCATGGTCTGTACTTTGCCCGCCTGGCACTACAACATAGCTCTGCTCCTTAGGCACAGCAAGCAAGGGAATCCTTTGGGCTGACCCAGTGTGGTTCTTGTTGTTCCTAAGATGTTAGCTGTTTGGCACAGTGTGAGGTAATGTGGATTGCCCTGTGCAATCTTTTATTAGGCAGGCGGGCTGAACAGGTTGGACATGCTCCCTAGCACAGCAAAAGAAGCAGCGGGCTGGGAGATTTCTGTTGCCTTCTGGCATTTGGATTGGAGTGCAGTTGGCCCAGTTGAGTGAAGACAAGGCCATAGACAAGGCATTTATGTGTTTAGGAAGTAATCCTGAAAGGTCACTGTCTGGGTTGTGGGCAGATTCAAGTTCCAGGATATGGAGTTTTTGGTCTTTCGCATGAAAGGAAAGGACTGCTGAATCTTCTTTTCATTCTCTGGTGAGACAACTGTGGTCACACTTGATGTTTGTATGTCTTTCACCAGAGAGGGTGCAAAAGAGCAGAACAAGTGAGTGGATATACACCAAGAATTATGGTATAACTTGGAATTAATTGCAGATGATGGCCAGAATCATACTAGGGCATTATGCTGGTGGAACTCAATCCCAAACCTATCTCAGGGACATTTGATGAGGAAAAAGGTTAGAGCCTGCTTGTGGTTGCTCACAGTTTGTGGAACTCCACTTATAGGAGGCCAGTTTAGTTCCTTCTCAGTTTTCCTTCTGCTAACAGGAATAGACCTTTTTGGTTGAGTGTTCCCTAATTGCTGCAGAAAGGTCTTCTAACAGGAGGGTGCAGTACGGGAATTTGTTAAGCAGTACCAGAACTTGGTGAGATCTTTTATTCAAAAGTTTACAGCTGATTTCCCCTCTGCCTAATTTAGAATGAAAAAGCTTCCTAGATGTTAGTGTTCTAAAGCAGGGCTTTCCAAACGATGTGCTGCGACACGTCAGTGTGTCGCCTGAAGTGTATAGATGTGTCACCTACAATCTTGGAAATGTATGTTATTTATAAATCATATATTTTTAAAAATATATGAAATATTTTCATGAGATATGTTGTGTCCCCATATGTTTTGCTATTACAATTTATGTATGTGTCTGTGTCTTTCCTAAGGGATTAGTTTAACCTCCAGTTTGCTAGTAAAACTGAATTACTGTGTCATGAAATGATGCATGTTTAAAAAGTGTCACCAACATGAAGAGTTTGGAAAACTTTGTTCTAAGACAGCTGAAACTCCGAACCTATTATTAATCTATCGCATATTTATTTATTTTAATTTAATTGATATCCTGCTTTTGTTCCAGCTTGTGATCCAAGGTGTCTCACGAGGAAGTACAGGTATACCTTGCTAATATGATGGGTTAGGTTCCAGACTGCTGCTGTCAAGCTAATATCACCTTAAAGCAAATCACAGCTTTTTTTTCTCTTGACAGCCCATATAAAAACCTAAAACGTAATTACACTAGCATTTATTAAGTGCACAGTGACTATGGACTACATAGGGATCATGAATATGTAACAGTCATGAGTGTGTAACTCTAGAGCAGGCATTCGTAGTTGCCATAGAGGATTTTGCTCAGCACCATAGTACAGTCCTGTATACACACAATTTATTTTTGCCTTTTCCTTTGTTGCTGGAAAAGTGAGGGTCAAAGTCTTCTCACTGATATTTTTCTTTTTCAATTTATTTTCTTTTAGCTTTGTCTTCTCTTCTGGCCAGCGAAAACTCATATTGCTGATCAATAAATCTGTCTGAGATAACAAGTTAAAATTGCTTCCAGCTTCCATAGGTAGACAGCCAGATTCTATCTATAATCCACATTCAACAGGGAGAAAAACAAATACATTGAGAATTCTAGAGTATTGAGAGTTAGCAGCTGGGTTTGCATTGTGATTGTGCTTAGTGTTAGCACTATGCTTAATGTATTCTTTGCATTTCCTGAACCCACTGAGGCATTCAGTTCAGTACAGAAGTAAAGAAAAAGAGCAGTGATTTTTCTGGGGTTGTTTTCATGTTGGCTGTTTTTATATAACTGTATCTGGCAAGTGGCTGAAACCTGGGGACATGGTTCACAGTTTTTCATATTGCAGGAAGCCTGCATTGTAGGTCTCATTTTGTGTGGATTCTGCAATGAGACATGCCTCTGGGTAATTAAAATATCCTTTCCTAGTGTTTTGAGGGTGAAAGGAATTTAAAATTCCACTCTATGCCCAGGCAACTTGGACTTCTACTTCCAGCTGCTGGAAATGTTATTTAGTCATCCACCTTCCTTCAGCTCCCATTTACTGTCATTTCTCATATGCTCTGAAGCATATTTTGGCAGCCATGAGGGCCAGAATCCTGCTTTATTTGATTTTAAAATGCCAAGATTCTTGAGCAGCTGGGTTCTGTGTCCACTGCTGCATTCCATATTTTTGTGAAATCTCAGTGCACATAAACCCAGCTTTGCGAAAGTTTTCTTTTTTAAAAAATATAGTGTGACAGCATCGCTACTTTGCTGCCTCTGTACTGACATAACTGCTACAGTCACTTTTAGATCTGTTGTTGTTGTCATTGTCGTTGTGTGCCTTCAAGTCGAAGGGCGAGTATATACCCTCCAGCTGTGCCAGTTTGGCAAGGATAATCCTCTGCTGCTATACTTGCTCAGCTGTTTCCAAAATGTCCCAGTTTCTCTCTCCTCCTCTCATTTTTCCCCTTTGTCCTGAGCTTCCTTCTGGTGCTGAAAAGTTGGTTCATAGTGCAAAATTGGTTTGCCACTCAAGGCCATGGCTTCCTTGACTGAATCCATCTGCAGCCCTGACTTTGCAAGACCTGAGCTGGGCAGCTGATGACTGAGTGTCTCTCACCTTAGGATCACCTTAAGTCAAAATTCATTTGACAGCAAACAACCATCGCTACAGCCACCACCACCTTTGGTGGGTTGCCGGCGATAGGAAGGAACATTTCTGGTGGGTGGAAGTCATTCCTGCTCCGTTTTAAGCAGTATTATTGCCTATTTTGGTTTGCTGAGCCCTGGAAACAATTTTTACAAGCAAGGCTGCTCCCCTTACTCCTCACAAGGCCATCCTTCATTGAAACCTCTCAATATCATTTAAACTGACAACATCTTACACAGAATATGGGCACCTCACTTTTTAATATCATTGCAATTTTTCTCCTGTATGATTTTTAGCATCTTCCCCTAGAAATTTTATTTATTCAATGAAGTGCTGAGGAAGGCAGTTTTTTTAAAATTAAAAAATACCTGGTTGTATCTTTGTAGGTGAGAGGGATGTTAAAATCCTACATGGGACCACCAGTACTTGCATACAGCTCATAGGCTGTAGGATTTTCACTCAGGAGTTAGGGCACAGGATTCTTGGCTCATGTGTTTCTCTTCAGCCCGGAAATGTTAGAACTGCAGAAGCCTAGTGAGGGCAAGTCTTGGGAAAGACCTGGGAGGTGGCCCTGCCGGGTGAGGCCATGGTGTCATGTGTGGGTGACTTAGAGCTGGATAAGAGGCCTGCTAGGTGTGTGTACCTATGTGGTTGCAGTTGCCAGGTGGGCGGTGCAAGGTTGGAATCTGAGTGGGATTAGAGCTGCGTTGGTTCATTTGTGCAGAAGGTGCTTGTTGGTACTTGTCAAAAGCTCTTGGCTCAATCCTGGATTGCATTAGGAGAAAGGGGATTCACACAGAGCTGGGAGAAATTCCTTTTTGGGGTTACCACTCCCAGAATCTCCCAGCCAATATCACCAGTAGCCTTTAAAAAAGGAAAAAAAACTGTTATGTGCCTTCAAGGCATTTTTGACTTGCCCTTATCCTAACGCAAACTTATCAATGTGTTTTCTTGGCCAGATTTATTCAGGGGAGGTTTTCCGTTGCCTGTCTCTGAGACTGAAAGAGTGAGACTTGCTCAAGCTAACCCATTGGATTTCCATAATCCAGTGAGGATTTGAACTCTGGAATCTCAGGGTGAGAACACTGCCTTGAAGAGTCTATCTTCCTCATTTGTTAGTTGTGATGTCTTTTATTGGAATGGTATGCTATCTGCAACCATGTTTGATGTTAATGACACCACCAGACATCCGGTGACACCACAGGGGGTTGTATTGGCCATGGTATCTTGGGTCCTGGGAATAGTCCTGACTACAGAGCTATAGCCCTACCAGGAAAACTGGAGGGGAGATCCCCACTCCTGTAAAACTTTAGATGTAAAAATGGCCATTTGTGGCCTCAGAAGCTTCTGGGGTTGCCGCTGACATTTCTGAGCTACCTGTATTCCCACCTCATGGCAAGGGTTAATGTAGGAAATGGGGGCTATGTTGGAAAAATTGGTGGGTGCCAGCTAGTGGAGACAATAGGAGGGCAGAAAATAGTCCCCAATTAGGCCTCTGACTTGAAGTGTTTATTAGAACCTTAGCACATTACACTGTTATAACACCATTATTCTGCTTTAACTCCCATGGCAACATTCTGTGGAATTCTGGGATTTGTAGTTCAGTGAAGCCCAAGAGCTCTCTGGCCAAAAATTCTAGAGGCCCCTCCCTGAATTGCAAATCCCTGGATTCTATATAATGTTGTCACCACACATAAATTGGAATAATAGCACTATAACAGTGTAGTGTGATAGGGCCTTGGAAACCACCTTTTACCATCCGTTGTCCAATTATACCAGTATCATCCACCTTGACCGGCAGGTGCAAAGGTTTTCTACATCAACTGCTAGCTAATCCTTTCAGCTGGAGGTACCTGCGGTCCAGACTGACTTCCGCCTGAACTTAATCTCCTTGTCTTGTATTTTCTTTTTCAGTTCATTCTGGCAGTGGATAACAACTCAGATAACAAAGATCGCAAGAGGTGAGCTTCCTTTAATGCTTGCTGCTGTGGCTTGAATTGCATGGTGATATTGCCAGAAGCACATGCAGCTCAGAGGTTTAAAAAACAGCAGCAAACAGCAACTTTAAATTCTGTCGTTCTGGGTAATCCTTTTTAGTTGTCTTTTGACAGAAGTAGAATTCTACATGAATTATGCAGACTTTTTCTTGCATAGGCATGTTCAATAGTTTATTTCAGAGGGTGGCATTTTTGACCTGAGCAGCACTTAACTGTGTAAATGGATGATGATGATGATGATGATGATGATTGATTCTATCCTTGAGTCCCTTGGGACTTGGAGTAGCTTACAATTGTGAAAACAATCACAGTTAAAAATTCACAGCATGCAAAAGTTAAAAAAGCAATTAAATTAACCCTCCCCCATTAAAACTGGTTAAACAACATCAGGGAAAAAAAGAAAGAAATAACCCACAGCAGCAATGAATAAAAGTCCAGCATATTATACAACTTCTGTTTCCCATAAATAAGTTCTCAAGGGCCTGCCATATTAAAAGGACCCTGGTTTGGGTCCTTAAACAGCAAAATGGCACTGGGCACATGGAGAGAGAGAGAGAGAGAAAGGCAGGATCAACAGAGTTGGGGAATCGTCACATTTCAAGAAGATTAAGGCCTTAAAGAGGTAAAAATCCTTTTGGAAAATGCTAAATGCGGGAGAAGGAGCTCAAAAACAATGAAGACTGACCGTGTTCAGCAGCCCTGGAAACCCAAGTGACTGGAAGGCCTAAACAGCTTAAAAATTGTTCAGGAAGGGAGAATATAGGAAGGGAGTGTTCTGGAGAAAGGCACGGCTGATTGCGGGGCGGGTATATGGTTTGTGGCATTCCCCCCCCCCATAGTTGTAAATGCTGCTAGATTAATACAAGTAGCAAATTGCAGGTCGTTCTTAACTAAAGTATTCTCAACCCAGTAGTTGGAAAAGTCAGAGACTGTTGTTCAGCTATTTCTTTATGGTGAGGCTGTACAAATTGTAGCCTTCCAGATCTTGCTGGCTTTGCAGGCTGCGGCTGATGGGAGTTGCAGTCTAACAACATCTGGAGGGTCACACGATTCCTCACCTCCATTTTAATTCTTTCTCAGTTCCTGTGGTGGTTGGTGTTCAGTCAGATAAGATAAAGATTTAACATTGTTGCTTTCCTTTCCTCCTCTAGTGGTACAGGCCTACTTTGGAGGCACAATGGGTGAACCTTCTTCAGGAGACAAGTCCCTGGAGCTCAGCGCTCACTCTCGCTTCATCATTGGCTCCGTATCGGAGGATAATTCTGAGGATGAGACAAGCTCCTTGGTGAAAATCGATCTGCTTGAGGATAAAGAACAGTCTCTATCGCCTGCTTCTGTCAGTTCAGACTCTCTTTCTGACTTGATTCCCTCTAGCGCCCAGGAAGGCCTCGCTATTCACATGAGGTAGAAAGAAATTAAATGCCGATTTGTTCTGGGGGCTTTACACTCGTACTACTTTTCTTTTTGATATTCCAAAGGGCATTGCAAATTGAATCAAATGTTTGTCTTCAGTGCATAATCTAAGAGGTGAGGAGGACATCCTCTGGGAGGCATCTCATTTTTGACACGACACAAATACAGTTGGCCCTCCATATCTGAAGATTCTGTACCTACAGATTCAATCAACCAACCACGACTTGAAAATATTTCGTGTGATTACATATGAAATACAATGGACTCTCTGTATTTGTGGGGGTTCTGTTCCAGGAACCCCTGTGAATAGGAAAAAACATTGAGTGCTTGTGTCCCATGTTATTAAATGGCAGCAATGTGTGTGTGGATGCTTCAGTGCATCCACATTAATACCATTGCCATGTTAGGTGTGGGATGCAACGTTCTGCCTTAACTGGAAGTCACAGATGCAGAGACTGCCAATACAAAGGGTCTCCTGTAGATAGGAACACCATCAGATAGATCCACAATTGACTGGAAAACAGTGTCCAAAGAGTCATCATAAATGGCTGCTCTTCAAACAAGAGGGAAGTCTTGAGGGGAATTCTGCAGTGTTTTCTCCTGGGGCTGACACACTTCAAAATTTTTAGCAGTGACTTAGATAATTGGTTGATAGGCAACATGTGTTGTTGCGGATCTTGTTGGACAGAAACCATCATCAGCCCTCTCACTATTGGCTGTGTCTAGTCACTGCCCCAAAATCCCTTCTGGGAGACCACGAGTAGCCCTGACCTAGAGTACAGGGAGCCCTCACTCACTGGAGATCTTCAGCCAGGGAGATGCCCTAGCTTCTGGATTTCTTGCACTAAACAGGAGTTGGACTTTATCAGTTATTCTCAACCTTTGGCCTTTCTAGATGTTAGTGAACATCAACTCCTAGAAGTGTCAGCCATTAGGGCTAATTACTGGGGAATTTGGGTTTGTTAGAGTGACAACTGCTGAACTAGATGGCCTCCAAATTCTACTCCTGGTCTCCAGAATTGCTCAGAGGTTTTTAGTGACTGGCTTCCATTGATGCTCATGTATTGTTCTGTTGAACCACCGTGATTTTAAGATACTCGCATTGTTTAAGTCTTAAATCATTTGTAGCAAAAATTTTCCCTGCTGTTGTGGTCTCTTTCAAATACATTTGATAGTAAAGCAGCAATACTGAACACTTTAACACAAAATGGAAGAATTCCTGCTGCTGTTCTGGGGCCAAAGTTCTCCAGGGTAAGAGATGAGTTATGGAAAATTACAACACCTAAAATATTCAGTCCAAGAAACTGCATGGTTACTGCATGCGTAAACAATCTGATTGGGATCACACATTTCATGTAGGAGAAATCCAGCCTTGACCATCTCTTTCTCAATCTGTTTGCTTTTGTTTTATTCCCTAAGATAATTTGACCTGTAGAGGACAAGTTATTGATATATGATTATTTTCTCCTTCCCTCCCTCCCCAAAGGTGACGTGTTCTCCAGTTTTTCAGCTTCTGTTCTGTATTAAACTAGCCCTGGAAATTCTATTTGCTTGCAAAAATACATCTGGCCTAAAGTTCCCCAAAACACTCCCCCCAAGTTGTTCATGGACTTTTACAACAAAGGGCATTGTTAACCAATTTTGGATCTCCATCAGCCACAGACTCCTGTGGATGACCATGTGCCAGACACTCTTTAACTTAACTTATGTAGATTCAAATTAAAGGAAGATAGAACTACCTTACATTGAGTCGGATCCTTGGTCCATCTAGCCCAGTACAGCCATACCTCTGTTAACAAAGTCTCTGACAAAGAAGCTCCTTTTACTAAAGTCTTTTTACATCAGCCCAGCCTCACTTTCCTTCTCATCATCTTAGCTGGACATTTTTTAGCAACATCAACATTGAGAGGATGATAGTGGAGGTCTAGAGAAATTGCTTGTTTGCAGTACACAGCTAAAGCTTGAGCTGGGAAAGAAGGGAATTGTACTCTAGCTGATTCTGCTGTACTCTAGCTGATCCCCCTGTAGCTGCATGAGCAAAGACAGAAAAAGGGAAAGTAGAGTTAAATCAATGGCTAGACATCTGTTGGAGACTTATATCTTCATGCTACATTGCTATCTTGAACTGCAATCCAGAGTTAGTCTCACACTTCCCTTTTCCTCTTATTCTCTTTCTCCCTCCCTGCCTGTGCCCCAGTCTTTGTTACCTAGCTCGAAGCTTCTCAGAGTGGGCTAAAATGGTCCCAGGAGAGCTTCCAGGGAAGAAAGAAAGAAACTGTTGAAGCCAATGAGCACTAATAGGGTACCGGTCCCTGGCACATTGGAGGAAAAAAATGCCAGTCCCCTATGTCAGATGGTTTAAGAAGCACTGGTCCAGCTCACGGATTTAGAGATATGTGGTTTCTTCATGCCAAACTGTGACCCTAGCAGCAGGTGGTCGCATTTGACCAGAGGTGATACCATAGACTTCGACATTCCCTGAGAGTCCAAGACTTGAACTTTGGCTTTTGACAAATGGCTGAGTTTTTTCAGCTCTCTCTCTCTCAGCCAACTTGTAGATGTGCCAGGCTAGTGTGCTAATTTGCCCAGACAGTTACCCAAGTTGGGCTCGCGCATGCAAGTACAGCTGTGCCCATGTGACTGGAGAGTGAACATCTTGCTCATCGGTTTGGCTCTTGACACTAAACCACACAGTGAATGAGTGAACCAGGAGATAAAGACACAGTTTGTCCTCTTTTATCACCCAGAATAGATGGTGGGTCAATCCAGGCTGCCGAGTCTCCTGTCAGCCTATTCTGCTAATAAGAAAGGTTGCCAAAGATATTTGTCTGTTTCTCTCACTAACCATTGTGAGGGCTTCCAGTTATTGCAACCACTGTCACCAACATGAGGCCCTCTTCCTGTCCCACTGCTGTGGCATCAAATGTGGGGATTTTTTTGTTGCCCTTCTGGTTCCTGTGTGAGCCGTTATTCCTCTTATTTCTCCATCAGACGTAGCTAGTCTGAATTAACTGCTGCCACCATAGACACCGTGTGTCTGAACTCAAACGTTCCAGTATGTAGTGTTCTCAGAGGCTCAAGTGTATAATACAGCACAAAAATAATTAAACAGAAATTGAACATAACTTTCACAGATTACTCATTTAATACTCTCTCTCACATTTATCTTGTAGCTAACTCTGTCACTGACTCTAACTCCTCTGTACCCCCTTACTCACTCTCCTAACCCCTCAGAGTCCTAAAGCCACTCACTAATTCCAGGGTACTGTACAAATGGCCCTCCATATCCATGGATTCTGTATCTACGGAATCAACCAGGAATGGCTTGAAAAATATTTTTTAAAAATCCCAAAAGCAAACTTTGATTTTGCCATTTTATATAAGGAATGCCATTTTACTACGCCATTGTATATAATGGCACAAGAGCATCCACAGATTTTTGGTATCCACAGTGGATACTGGAACCAAACACCAGTGGATACTGAAGATCCACTGTAGCTCACCAGATAATTCACAGTTGTTACCTTAATCCTCTAAATCTTCTTCCTATACTCCAACAGCAGTTGGGATAGTCCTAGAGCAAGTGAGGGCAAAGTGTGGCATGTGGTTCCCATGCAGCCCCCCAACTTGTTTTTATACACCCTCTTTCTCTCTATAAATATGGCTCTAAAATGCCCTAAAATGAGCTGTTGGGGAAGTCAAAAGCATTTGGAGGCTCCCTTGTTGTCCCAGGGGAAAAAATATTTTGTGATTTTTTTTAAATTGCCCTCAAATACCCTCTAGTGGGAGTGAGGAGCTTTTCAACTAGATTTTGTGACCCCCCCAGCCAATTTAGGCCTCTTTATTATGGGAATTGAATTCTACATGCATGGTTTAATTACTGTTGGTAGGCACCAGATCCTGTCTGATTTTGGAAGATAAGCAAGGTCAGTCCCGATTAGTATTTGAATGGGAGACCACCAACAAATATTGTAGACTTTGTTTCAGAAGAAGGAACTGGCAAAACCGCCTCTGAGTTTTCTTTGCCTAGGAAAACCCTGAGGAATTCATGGGGTCACCATAAGTTGACAGAGGACTTGAAAGTGCATGCAGTGTCACAAAACAGAAACTGGATTATTTGGTAAACATCTTGGTTGATACAGATTTCTCTTCTAGCTGTATGGTGTGTTAGATTCTGTAAGAAACATGAATGAGACACAGTTGTTTCCCAGGTTTTTTTTTTAACACTACAACTCTCAGGATCCCCAACCAGCTTGGACACTGGGGAATTTTGGGAGGTGTAATCCAGGAGGTAACTTTTCTATTTCCTGTTCAAAGTGTTTTATAGCTTTCTAAGCAGTTATTTGCCACATTAAAAATAAAGCACTTCAAAATGAGCTTGCGGGGGGGGGCAGAATCTTAGCATTTCTGCCCATGCAAATGTATTTTTCTTTTCTTTGAATTTGCAGAATGAATGGGTGGCTATGAGCTGCACTGGTCAGATAAGATTAATGAAAATCTGAATTGAATGATTCTTTCCCCTCCACCCCCACTTTCAATATCTGTCTATGAAAATGGTGTGTGTGGCACATTCTGTGCTGTAGTTGGCAGTTCCGTACCGCATGCAAAGGTACTGCTGATCTTCTGTTTTAAAAATGGCTATATCATTGATGGCACCAGACAGGCTGCTGTGTTGAGACTGATGTGGTGTTTTGGCTTTGATGCGTGTCAGGTACGTCCCGGTTGACAGGCAGCATTCTCCTTGTTTAGTAAGAATCCAGAAGGGAAAGAGAATTGTTTAGGACTGGCATTTTGCTTCTTTTTGACCTTGTGCAATTCTCTGCAGATGGGATAGAACAACCCTTTTGCTCTACTTGGACAGGAGATTTGCTAAGCATTTTCTTAACAAACTGACCTCTGTGCTTGTTCTGTGCATGCTGAGGATTTTTCCCTCAACGTTATTATTAAAAAAAAGAAGAAAAAAAAGAAAAAACTGTTTAGCCATCCCAGATTCTGTTATGGGAGCATAATAGCTAGATTGACTAGGGTGAATTCAGTTGGTTGCTGTTAGTCTGGAAGAATACCTCTTAGCTATTTAATAATAAGCTGTTCCTTATTAGCTATATTCATATCCCGCACTTCCTCCTATGAGTTCAGACAGTACTTGTGCCCACTGAAGGATTGTTTCCCACTTTATCTTCACAACAAAATGGCTTAGACTAAGAGAGAATAATTGCCCCATTATCACTCATTGAGTTTCATGGCTTATTGGGACTAGAACTGACAGATGATGATCAGAATCCTCTATCATGGTCTGAGATAAGTAACTTTATGCATACTGAGCTATATAGCAGAGGCACTAAGAAATCCTGTTAGTGAATTGTAAAAATGCGTAATGGGACACAAGGAGGAGTGTCTTGATGGTGCATCAATGCTCCCTAGCTCGTGTCCCAATGAAAAAGGGACAGATGTGCATCAGTCCACTTTTTGCATTGGTCCCTTTGCGCATTGGTCATTTTTGCCAACTCCCTTATATAGTAAAATAACAGCGGGCCTTTACTGGATGCAGATATTACGGAATACAGATACTATGGAATTGCTCGATTCTGATTCCCATGGCCTTAGGACATAATTCCCTAACAGGGCTCCAGCTAGTGTCTCCACCTATGAGCTGTCTGGGCTCTTGAGTTCCTCAGGAGAGGCCCATCTCTCAGTCCCCCCATCCCCTTCAGGGGTGTGGTTGGTGGGGCTTCTTGGTAGCTGCCCCAGGCTATGGAACTCTCTTCGTAGGGAGGCTGCCTTGCAGTCATTCCTTTGGTAGCCAAAGACTTTTTTATTCCAACAGGTTTTTGAGAGCTGAAGGTTTTTTAAAGAAAGGGCTTTTAACAGGATGCCTTTCTGTTTTAACTGTACTGCTTTTTTAACATTTTAGCTGCAGGTTTTTAATTACTTTAAAATGTTGCTTATTATATATTCTCAGCATTGCCCAGGATTTTATTTTCTCATAGGTAATACTTGTTAGAAAGATCTGAGATCCTGTTTCTCGAATTCCCCAAACTGTCTTGTCCAGTATCTGTAACTTTTGCCCATATTCCCCTATCCAATCTGTATTCAGAATTATTAACATATAGAAGCTGGGTTCCTGAGGGAATACACTGCCCTCCTCCTTCTTGCTGCTAGGCCTCATCTCCATAGGAACCGGCCTGAGGCACAAGAGCTCTCTCACTGAGAATTCTAAAGGTCCCTCCCTAAACTGCAAATCCCAGGATTCCATAGAGTCTTCCCAGGCAGCCAATCATATGAGGCCTTCGCCTCACACAGCCAATCATGTGAGGTCTTCTTGCCTGACACAGACAAACTTTGACTTTTATATATTAGTAGATTATATTATTATATTTTTTCATAATTATATTTTAGCAGCCTTTTAAAATTTTATTTAAAATGTTTTAAACAAGATTTTAAATGCTTTCAAATTTTTATATTGTTTATTGTTCTAACTATTTTGATTTTAACTCAGACTGCGAGCCGTCCTTGGTCCTACATTAGGAGAAAGATAGGATATCAGTAAAATAAAATAGGCCAGCAATAAAACTGGTACTAAATAAAAGAATCAAAGATTAAACATCTTTGGGATGGTCTTGCCTGAGGTTTAAATATGCATTATGAAGATGGTAGGTGTGCCTCTCAAGTGATCTCCCTACCATAATGGTTCTCAGACTTCGGTTCTCTGTGTTTTGAACTTCATTTCCCAGAATCTCTGACCATGGGCCATGCTAGCTGAGGCTTCTGGGAGTTAAAAATCTAAAATGCCCAGAGGACCAAAGCTGAGAGCCACTGCACCAGCATGGGCTTAACAGTTGAGCAGGCACATGTGTTCTGCTGTTAACTGGAGAGCAGAGATGGTATAGTGGTCCGAGTGTTGCACTAAGACTCTGGGTTTGGATCCCCACTTGACCATTGCAACCCAGCGGGTGGCCTTGGGTGGACTACACTCTCTCAGCCTCAGAGGAAAGTCAAGACAACTTCCCTCTTAAAAAATGTTTTCCTGAAATCCTTCTGATATATGTCCCATAGGTTTGCCATAGGCCAGAATGACTTGAAGGCACATGAGACCAAGATTGGAGAGGTCCTAATTCATAGCTCATTACACTTGGCTTCAGCATTAATTAAGTTGCCTTGGACAAACATCTGACTTCACAGTAGGGTTTGCTTTGATGTAAAGTTGTCTTTCTAACCCTCAAGGCTTGTGAAGATATGCTTGTACATGCTAATGCTCCCTGAAAGTTTCACAGAAGATTTTGAATAACATTGGTAATGAGATGTGGGTTTTTTTTCTTTCTCTTTGAGGTACGGAATAAATTCTGCAATCTGCAACAGAAATGAGATACATACAGCAAAGCAGAATTCAGTCTGCACTTTGCAGGGTGGGTGAGGGCAGCATGGGATTTTGCCTTATTGTTATTTGGAAGTTTTGAACATGGGTCCCCACAGACCATGATGATAGCCCACACCTCTCTGTTTCACCAATGGACTTTATGCTCAAAAGTGCTTTCAAATCAACTGTGAACTTCATCAGTATATTCCAAGTACTGGAAGGGCCATCTCACTCCATTACAACAAGCAAGCAGAAAAGAACACATTTTACTGAGATGCAAATTAAAAAATAATGCATCAGAAACTGAAGTATGTTCCAATCCATGGATGCTTCTCTTGCTACAAATACCTCCAATCTTTAAAGATTCCCCCGCCCTTCTGTTCCTCTGGCTTGCATCATTTATGCATGTTTCCAGCTTGCAGGAGGGCTCTAGGGAAAATGGTAAAGGACTCTGCCTCAGAGTGTCTTCACTCCTTGGCTTCTTCCCTGAGCAAATGCCTACCCCACCCCCTTTAAGCCCAATTACATAACCTGTGGATCTTTTCTGTCCCCTCCTCCAGCCCCTTGATCAGCTGTGCGTTTCTCCCCTGCTTCTGCCTTTCAGACCTATCAGCATTTGCTTTTCTCCCCTGTGGCTGAGTATATACAGAACGCATGCCACAGGGGGAGAGTGTGAATGAGAGCTGTGTGAGTGCATGGAGGGAGAGGGAGGTTAAAGCAGGCGGACAAAGGTTAAAAAAAATGCAAACTGTTGGGGGGGGGCGGGAATCAAGCTAAAAGCAGCGGCTGAGGAAGAGAGAGCAAGCAGCCCCAGTGTCCTGAGGCTGTTCAGTCCAGGATCTAAACCAGGGAACAGCTTTTGATTCCTGTGCCAGCATGGAGGAAGCGGCGGAAGAAAGTCAGGAAATAAGATATTATATGCTTCAAAGGTAGGGGACTCACCGGAGTTGTGGGAGGTTTGTCGATTTCATCTGTCTTTGGAGGGGTGATGGTGTTTCGTTTTGTAGTGTTTGAACAGTGGTTTAATTGGATTGATTTTATCCACGGTTTTGACTTTAAGGTACTGCTCTTTCCCTTTGTCATTTTGAAATTTTGGGAGACTGCAGTTCAACTCCGCAGGCAGGAAATTGCTTGGATAGGGTGTTTTGGTTGGTTTTGGGTTTCTGCGGGACTTTCCATTTGAGAAACTGGTTCAGCAGTTTTTGCTCTTCAGGGAGGGAGTTTTGAATGAATCGACTGTCTCTTGATTTTGTATTTTTGAACACAGTAGAGGTTCCAGGTCCTATCTGATCATGAAAGCTAAGCAGGCCAGGCCTGGTTAGTACTTGGATGGAGGACTGCTGAGGTGCTGTGGGCCATATTTCATAGGAAGAGAATGGCAAACCTCCTTCTCTAGCTTAAGAAAAACTTCTGAAATCCATTAAGTTGCCATAAAGTGGCAGGAAACTTGAAGGTACATACTGTAAAGTGTACACTGAGGCTAGGACCTGAAGCATATACCCACCCAAATGCCCAGTAAACAGTTATTTCTGCACTAAGTTCTAAATAATACTCAGGATTGAGTTTGCCTCCCTCCCTGCTTGATTAATTGGAGACAAGGCTACACCATGCTGGCTCTCACAAAAAGAATGCTAACGATCAATAATAATAATTGCTGTAATTACAGTAGTGGAAGATAGTTTGTACTCATTCCCATCTCAAGCCATTGATGTGTCACAAAGAGCTACCAAGAAGTAGATTATCAGGTTAACAATACAGTTTGGGGGCTTCCTGGGGAGGGGTGGCCTTATAAGCCATGGAAAATGTCATTTGCTAAAGCTTTTTCCTCAACCTGGTTCCATTTGGAAAAATGTTGGACCACCCCTCCCACCATCTCCTAAGAGTTGTGGTCCAACATTTCCTGTAGGGTGCATGACTGGTGAAGGTTGTTCTACCTATAGATTTGCCTATAATTGGGATGTTCTTCCCTCGCCCCTTGGTATAACCCAGGAAGC
This sequence comes from Ctenosaura bakeri, assembly GCA_948474755.1. Classification (NCBI taxonomy): domain Eukaryota; kingdom Metazoa; phylum Chordata; class Lepidosauria; order Squamata; family Iguanidae; genus Ctenosaura; species Ctenosaura bakeri. Next base: position 153,779 of record CAOLHI010000072.1, on the reverse strand, counting down.
AGGAGGAAGGAGACTATGGCCCTCGTAGTAGTATTAGGACATTAACATGATAGGGAGGGATGATGGGAAGTGTAGTTCAGGAACATCCATTCCTGCCTTAGATGTTTATTTCAGGGAGTTCATATTTTCTGTCCTTCAGGCCTTGGTGTATTTTTGGGCATTCAGCTCTCAAATGGAAGACTGTGTAATTGGCTTTTAATTTCTAAGGAGAGAGAGAGACGTGTTCTGGCAAACCACGTCATTTGCTTCCCACATTCTGGCTGAAAAGAACATAGACAGGCAGCTGCCTTCAACTAGACCAGATTGTTTTTTTTCCAGTCAAGGCCAGTGCTACCTAACTGGAAGGAACCCTTTCCATTGCCTGCTAGCCAGCCTTCTTAAAGTGGAGTGGCCAGGGTGTGCTTTCTTTCTGACCTGAGCTTCCCTTTCTCTTAAAGCATGCGTGGGGAATTGTGATTCTCTTGTTGTTGTTGTAATGCAACTCTTATAGGCTTTGCTAGCATAGCCAGAGTTGGGGATTGTGGGAGCTGCAGTCTAACAACTACGGAGGGCCACAAGTTGGTGCAGAATGTATGGAGTTAATTTATATGAGGCCACTTTCCTAATCTATATTGGCAGTTTCTCTCCTGGGTTAGGCAGCAGGAGATCTTTCCTGTCTCATGCTGTTATTGTTTGCTGTCAAGGCTGCTTCGCTTTATGGTGACCCTCTGAATGGGAGATCCCCAAAAGTCTGCCAACACCACCTGGTCTTTCAGAGTCAGGGATATGGCTTCTTTGATTGTGTCAGTTCACCTCTACTGATGATGCCTTCCTCTTTTCGTACTATCTTTAGTTTTATTGATCATTGTCATTGTTGTTGGCTGGAATCCTGTTGGGTAGTTTTGAATGTGTAACCTAGAGTTACACGCTCTTGAGAGCACTTGGGGTTGGTTGTATAGGAAGTGTGAAAGTCCAGTGGCTGTGATTTTGATGGGGATCTGTTGCCCTTTCAAATCGGGAAGGACAGTTCTACCCTCCCTCCCCTACATGAATGATTTCTGGTGCAAAGAGAAATTGCGATGGGGGTCCTGCTACTGCCTTAAAATCAGTGACTTTGCCTCAAAGGACAATCTCCTCATTTTCTCTTACACTCTTCTGTGGCTACTGAAACGGTGGATAGCATCTTATGAGGTATCAACGGAGGCATATAGGCCAAGACAGAATTGTAGAATAATAGGATCTTGGGCTGTGATCTGTGTACTACTTCTGATGCCCACTGCCTTTGTCAGGATCAGTTCTTCCCTCTATACCCTAAAACTCTACTTTGAATTCCTGGGAAATCCTTTGAAGCAGAGCTTTTGGCATCACAGAGGGCTACACAGGATGAATAAGGTTGCCAGTTCTGCTGGTGTTAGATAGCCAAGTTTGGACTTGGCCATGAGCAAGTCATACTTCTGTTCTGCACTGGTCAGACACATTAGGAATATAGAATGTAGTTCTGGGAACCGCATTTTGAGAAAGAGATTGGCTACCCAGGAAAAGGCAAAGAGAATGTTTAGGAGTCTAGGAATGAAGTCCTGTGAAGAATGTTTGAAATGTTTGAAAGAATGTTTTTAGCCTGGAGAAGACTAAAGAGAAGACTAAAGGGAGACACTGTGTTGTGGTTAACTGCTGTCAAGTTGTCTTTCAATAGTGACTCTATAATGGAGAGGCCTCCAGGTCACCCTGTTATCAACTGCCCTGCTCAGGCCTTGGAAACTGAGAGCAACCATGTCTTTTTTGACTGACTCTATCCATCTCTAATGCGGTCTCCCTCTTCTCCTACTACCTTCTATCTTACCAAGCATTGCTGTCTTTTCTAAGCCATGTACTCTCGTGATGTGTCCAAAGCAGGACAGCCTCGGTTTAGTTATCTCGCTTTCTAGGGAGAGTTCAGGCTTGATGCTCTCTAGGACCCATTTGTTGTCTTTTTAGCAGTCGTAGGCATCCTCAGAACTCCCCTCCAGCACCATATTTAGAATCAGTTGTTGATTTCCTTCCATTGTTCACTGCCCGGCCTTCACAACTAATCTTCAAATATCTTAAGGACTTTAATGGGGAGGGAAAAACTGGACCGAGCTTGTTTTTGGTTACTGCAGAGAGCGGGATGAACATCTGGTGGTAGAAATGGCAGGAACTCAAACCTTGGCCTTATATGAGGAGAAGATTCCTGATGGTGAGAGCAGTTTGGCCGTGGAGCAGTCTCACTCTGGAGATGGTGGTCTCTTTTTCACTGGATGTTTTAAGTAGAGGCTGTATAGCTGCTGTGCTTGCCCCATACATTTCTGTGCTGTTTGTATATCAAACATCAATAATGTTGATTATTAGTGGATGCTTCTGGCATTCCTCATGGATGTCACAGTAAAGCGTGTGCACAGCAGCTCTTACATTGCTCTCTTCTTTCCCACTCCCGCTAGGCCAAGCATGTCCGGTCTTCACCTCATGAAGCAAGGCCGGGATAGAAAGAAAGTAGACCTGCAGAGGGATTTCACAGTTGCATCCCCGGCAGAGTTTGTCACTCGTTTTGGAGGGAACAAAGTTATTGAGAAGGTGAGTTGCAATTCTCTCTCTCTCTCTCTCTCTGTCTTGATAATAATAACAATAACAAAACAACTTTGCCACATTGCACTGATATTTAGATGTATCCTGGTTAGGTAGATAGAGGTATCATTTAATTGTCATAGCTCAGGGATACACTGTCCATGGTTCTTGTCCCTGTGTGGTTCCCAAAGCTGGAAGAGCGCCATAGATTTCCTCTTTAGCCTGCATGATAATCAGAGCTGGGGGAGGGGGAGCTGTTTTCCCAGGAGAAATTTCTGTGGGAGGATCGTCTGATTTTCCACCCCCCAGCAATCCCTTGATCTTAGCAGACCAGGAGGGGAGTTTTAAGACTTCCCATCCCTGTCTGTTGAGATATTTGCACGCATGTGTCTGTGTGGACCCAAAGAATGTGATTCTCGGGACAGAAAAGCTGTCCTCACAGTGTAGATGGATCTGTAGGGCAGTGTGGGTTGGAGAGCTGGCTGCCAACTGTTTACACTGGGGTAGCACTAATGTGTGAGATGCTTGACCCATCTTGTTTTGCCCCATCCAGGTTCTCATTGCCAATAATGGGATTGCAGCAGTGAAATGCATGCGCTCCATCCGGCGGTGGTCTTATGAGATGTTTCGGAATGAGCGAGCCATCCGTTTTGTTGTCATGGTGACACCTGAAGATTTAAAAGCCAATGCAGGTGAGTCCTGAAAGACCGGCTTGTCTCCTTTTCCCCTGTGGTATTTTTGCAGCAAGCAAAGGTCAGTCTTTGAGAATTTAAAGGTGCTCTATGGGTGTTAGCTTGTGGCAGAAGCTTGCAGGACTCTGGGATGTGTCCTGCTGTTAAGTGACATTTGAGCAGTTTCTGACTTGGTTGCAATCTACCATATTGCAAGCTATATTCATTGTGTTGACTGACGGTGGGGATTTTGTAGAGAGGGAGAGAATTCATATTGTACTTTGTGACTGTCATCTGTTTAACCTGCCACTGGAGAAAGGCAGATGAGCGATATGAGAGCTTAGCATTTTCAGGGCCAGACACCATGTTTGCCCAAAATGCCACCTAATGTCCTGATGTTGCTAAAAATCACCTCAAAGACTGTGCGGCTCAGGTTCAGGTTGTTTAAAGAACCTGTCCATGTTTTGAGATCTGCTGGGCAGATCCTCCTCTCTATCCCACTGCCCTTACAGGTACACTCTGCTTACTCTCTTTCTTGTCAATAGCTGAAGACTTTTCTATTTTGGCAGACATTTGAGGACTGATTGTTTGGGCAGGCCAGTACAGTATGCTGCGTTTTTGATTTGTTATTTTGTTAGGTTTCTTTTAAACTATTATAAGCCACCTTGAGTCTCAGACTGGGAAAAGGTGATGGTGGTGATGGTGATGATGATGATAGAGTAGTTGTAGTTGTTATTCACATAGACAGGAAAATAATACATCCCAGTCCTTCTTGGCTTGTTTCATTTCTGATGGCTCCTGCTGGGGAATTCTGTTTGGTTTTTGTTTGAACAGTGAGAAGCATTCAGTTTCCTTGCACATTGAAAGATAGCACCATAAGGAGAGCTCTGGGTTTGAACTCTTGAGCAGATGAGAAGGTATTGTGTTGGAGGCAGAGCAGTGAGGGTTTTAAAAAAAATGGTATTTGATATATCGTTGGCCTTTCTTGCTCACATACTGGCAGCCTGAAGCCTAACAACCACGCATATTCATTTCAGTTGTGTCTTCACCGGCTACGAAATATGGAGTGAGATTTGCCCATGAAGTGTGTGGCAGTAATATATTAAAGAAAATCTCATGCCTTCTCTTTGAAACTAAATGTGTTTTGTCGGTTGATGGCCTTATGTTTTTCTTGGTGTGTACAAAGGCTTCTTTGGCCCTTGAGGAAACTTCCTTTCCCATTTCCAGCCTTGATTTCTGTTTGCTTTTCCATTCTTGCCTTTTACCTTAATTCTTTCCACTTTCAGATGTTAAATATACTTTGGGAAAGTGCTTACACTCTTGAGAGGAACTTGAATTTTGAGTATGTACCTGGAAGGAAAACAGTAGAGCTGAAGGAGACAAAAGAGCCAATCCCATGCCATTCTCCCCCCCCAATATCCAGTGGTGTGATCCAGCCTCACAAACAGACTGGGCGCCCCATAGGAAGGCCCCTGTTGTAGATCAGATTACTCAAGGGAAGGGGTCAGTCTGCATACTGAGGTGGAGGTCAAAATCTTTTCCTCCATTTCGCTTGAGAATCTGATTCTAGGAGATAACTCTTCACTCCAAAGTAGCAATACTGTAACTGAAAATGCAACAGTATTTAAATAGAGTGTATCTTAAAAGTGCAAACAAACCTAAGAAAAAGGAAAGCAGAACTTTCTTTTTCACTGACCTGGTTTGAACCCTGGGTGCCCATTCTCCCCACTGTGCCTCAGCCTCCATCCCACAGACCCACACACACATTTAGATATTTGCACTTTTTCCACTGCCTGCCGCAACCCTCTGTGCTCCAACCCTAGCAAATGTGGAGGACAGGGTGTGTGTGTGTGTGTGTGTGTATATATATATTTATTTTAAAAAAACCTTTGTTGTGAGATAGCATGTGCCATATGCTTTATATGTTATCTTCTGAATGTTTTTAAAAACTCTGGTCTTTTTGTGGTTTTTAACTCTGGCCTGCTGAGGATGCATTTACCCCTTTTTTTCCGTCTTCACAGAATATATTAAAATGGCTGACCATTATGTCCCAGTGCCTGGAGGCCCAAATAACAATAACTATGCAAATGTGGAACTGATTCTGGACATCGCAAAACGGATTCCTGTTCAGGTGAGGAAGGGGGTGAATTGTAAATTTAGAAAACAAGACTGAGCTTGGATGAGGCAGACCTGTATACCTTGTTCTAGAGGAGGGTAGGCAACTATGAGAGATACCCCCACTATATTCCCTTGTGAAAAAGTACCCCCAAAGCCCTCTAGGGATGTGTGGGGTGGGGAGGGCTATTTTTTAACAACAGGAAGTGAGCAGAAGTCATTTCTTCTTCACTTCTTGTTTGTTAAAAAAAAAACCTTTTCTGAGCCTAAAATGGTCCAGGCCCACCCAAAACCATGGCAAAAATGTTCCCATTGGTTGTGGAGGCCACATATGTCTTATGGGTCTCACTTTGACCACCTTGGAATTTTTTGGATGCTAATTCTGCAGCCATGTTGATAAGTCCAGAAAATATTTTTTTTCTTAACTACTAAGACACACATAAGGAGTGATCTCAGTGCATAAAGTAGTCCACATCTGTTTTTGTGGCAGTGAAGCCTCTGGTAGTGATTGGCTGAGCTTCCATGATATCACAGGGAAAGGGAAAGCTCATGGGCTGTTATTGGCTGAACTTAAATTCGACAGGGCAGGGCAAAGATACTGGGGGTAGCTACCACAGGGGATCAAATCCTGTATGTGAAAAATGAACGAACCTCTCTGCATGACAGTTGTTTTGTAGCCAGAACAGTAGCAGCAAGGGACGTTGACCAGCTGTCCATTGTGTTTCAATTCTTGCCTGTTTCTACTGTTTGCTGTCTTAAAAGAATGCTTATAGTGCAGTCCTGAGTGTCAACTCAGAAGGAAATCCCTTTTGACTTAAATGGTTCTTAATTTGGTATAGGGTTACTGTGGAAATCCATACTGAATCCCGTGTAATTCAATATATGGTGTAATTGTGGTGATAATCCTATGATTCTACCAAATTAAAAAGAAAACTGTGGAATTGATTAATACATTAATAAGAAAAAGAAACTGTGTATCTAAAATGTACATATTTTCTGGATTTACACTATTAGTGCCTCTGGATGGGATGTTCTGCAAAGGATCTTGCATTCTGCTGACATAAAATGAAAGCAGTTGTGATAGAAGTCACAAAGTTTCACTACTTGCTGGCATAATTTTAATTAAGAAAAGTAACTTGACTTTCTTCCCTCTGCAGGCAGTCTGGGCTGGCTGGGGCCATGCCTCTGAGAATCCCAAACTACCAGAACTCCTCCACAAAAATGGAATTGCTTTCATGGGTGAGGAAGCCAAACGGTTTTGATGAGAGGGAGTATTATGGAAAATCAAAAGGCTTCAGGACAGGTGGGGAATCATACTGTTGGACTCCAGTTCCCATCAGCCCCAGACGCAATGGTTGTTACTCACAGATGATGGGAAGTATAGTACAAAAGCGTTTGGAAAAGGGTACGTTTCCCATCTAGCAGTATAAGGAGGACAGAGAATGTCTCCATAGATGCCACCAATGGCTTCATTCATGGTGATGAGACAAAAATAGGAAAGAATTGAGGGGTGGAGAGTGAGGTTATAGAAGATGTCCTTTGCTTTTTTGCTTTAGCTGTATTTCTGATTTTTATTGGAATAGTTCTTGTTAGCTGCCGTGAGTGCCATTGTTTTTAACCAAAGATAAGCTGCATGGGTTTGTAGTTGGGTTTCAGAGAAACGACAGCCCTTTTCTTACATATGTGCTCCCAGATTTGATGAATTAAGGGCTGAGTTTTTTTTTTAAAAGTGCTACTTATTTTTGAAAGCAGAAAGCCAGCCTTTGAAGTCTCATGGTTCTGTTAATGAATCCTTACCTTAATCTTCATTTGGTCTCACCTTTGGACCATCTCTTTTCTTTTTCACCTCTTCAGGTCCACCGAGTCAAGCAATGTGGGCACTGGGAGATAAAATTGCTTCATCAATTGTGGCACAAACTGCAGGCATCCCAACGCTTCCTTGGAGCGGCAGTGGTAAGGTCCTTGGTTGTCTGTAGAGTTCTTCCTTTTGGCAGGGCCTCCTTTGTGGTGATACCTCAGCAGTAGATTTGTCTTTTAGCACTAATTTGGTTGCTGCTGAGTCTTGTCATTCAGGCACTGGTTAAAACAGGTTACAGGCCTCCAACAAAGGAACTTCTTTTCAGAAAATCTCTCTATGCCTGCCAAGCCCCCCTTTTTTTCTTATCCTCCGTCTAGCTGGACGTTTGTTTGTTTTTAAAGCAGAATTGGTGCTGGTAGCGTAGTGAAGGAGAGCTGGAGAAACACAGACTTTTGGCGACAGATTGCAGCTGGGTGCAGTAAAACAATCCATAAAAGTCTGAGTTGGGAAGGCATGGGATTCTACTGTAGTCAGTCCTATTTTACCTATGTACGGATGCCTGCAACAGGCAAGCTAAACCGCAACTGCCCCCAGAGTCTTTTACTGATCATATGTGAACAGCAGAACAGAGGGAAAAGGGGAAAACAGATAAGACATGCCTCACCAGCTACACTCAGCATGTTAAAGAAGCATGTTTCAGAAACCGTTTGATTAAAAAGTTGCTGAAACATGTTGAACTACTCTTATGTTTTGTGGTGTAAAGACCTATCCTTATTCTTTCCTGGTTGTTTCTGCCTCTGGTGCCAAGTTTTCTGTTGAAGTAATAATGCCACAGGAACACACCTACTCCCTTAACTGAGGCATACCTGAAACTGGTTTTGCCAGGCTTATTCGAGGCCCCTAATATGTGGAAGTTCTAATTCCAGCTACCTGTTGATAGGAAGTGTCTGATTGCATCTAACTCCAGATGTTTTGGCTTGTATGTGTATCTGCCTTCAGGTTGCTTGTTGACCTATGGCGATCCCATGAATTTCATAAGATTAGCTTAGGCAAAGAATACTCAGAGGTTGTTTTGCCAGTTCCTTCCTACAGCCTGCAGCACCTGGTATTTGTTGGCAATCTCCTGTCCAAATACTAACCAGGTTTGACCCTGCTTAGCTTCCAAGATCAGAGAAGATCTGAGGCCCTTAGGGTATTCTGGCTGGGTTGTCATTGTGTAATAAACATTTCATAAGTGGCGCTGGACCCCAGGTAATTTGAAAAAACAACAGCACCTGTTTCCATTCTGTTGGAGAGAATGTGGTGAACAAGATACAATGCTCCATGAGTGGCTAAAGGCTAAATGTGAAAAGAAGGTTCTTTATCAGAGGCTTTGTTGACTGAGGTATAGCTGTACGTGCTTCAGTGATAATTCTCAGCTATAATTCCCTCCCACTCTGACCTCTGTTAAGGTCTTTTTCATAGTTAAAATAAGCAGGGGCATAGGAAACTCTTGTGTATATATATGTGCAGTTTTGAGACAGTGCAGCTCTTGTTCTGGGTTTCAGGTCTCCAAGTCGATTGGCAAGAGAATGACTTTCAGAAGCGCATCTTGAACGTTCCCCAGGAGTTGTATGAAAAGGGCTGCGTGAAAGACGTGGATGATGGGCTGCGGGTAGGCATTGCTGTCCTCACACCTACAATTCAACAGGGCTTCTGTACTTTCATCAGTTCTTCTTGCTTATGGAGGCTCGCTTGGAACTGCTCGCATGCATACGTTGCTTGCAAAATGAGCTGAGGGGAAAAAAGACACTTAGCTTTCTGAGAGACTTTGCAAGCGGCTCATGCATTGTAAGTAGCAAGTGAGCCTCTGTAAGTCCTTCATGCTCCCTACAGTACAAATCTTGGGTTCCACTTTTCAACCAATTCCATTTTCTGACTGTGCTTTGCTCTGTAATCTGTCAGATCAGCGGCGGGGGGAGCCTGTAACGACTTTCAAAGCTTTCTGTGTTATACAGAGCTCTTGGATTTTCTCCAGTTTACATTCTGTAGCTTTTTCACTATTCTTGTTGTTCAGGCAGCTGAAGAAGTTGGTTATCCCGTTATGATCAAAGCCTCTGAAGGAGGGGGAGGGAAAGGAATCAGGAAAGTGAACAACGCTGACGACTTCCCCAATCTCTTCAGACAGGTCTGTATCTCTTTTATTGGTTGAAGGAACAGCAGCTCAGGCTCTGTAGGAGTCAGTAAATATTACTTATGGTATTTAAATGGTGTTCAAGATAGACTGAATTTGATATCCTGTGTAGACTTGGCCCTCCGCATTTGCAGCTTTAACTTTCATGGATTTGATTATTTATGAGTTTCTCCCACTCTTGGCTGCCACCTCAGATGCTTCTTTTCTGGAGGAACCTTCCCTCTTAGTGGCTCCGATCAGGCCACACAGCCCTTTAAAAACTTGCCTCTGGTCCTTTTTCTCCACCAGCCACTGCCTGGCCAGCAAAGGACAGCTCACAGCCTGATTTCTGAGCACCACAAACCCTTTCCCAATCCCCACACACACCTAAGGAAGGAGATGGGGAAGAGAGAGAAGGTATAGGGCCACCGTGCTGACCCACCCCTTTCCTTCTCCTTTCCCTGACCAAGTTTGGACCTTTGGTGCCTGTTATCCCCGCCATTTCCTCTAGATGTAGTAAGCCTTTCTGTCTCATTTGGAGAGAAAGCTTTCCTCGTTGAAATTATGAACTTAAAATACAGGAGGGCACAGTGCTGCCCAGGGGCCACATACCACTTGCCAGGCTCCTAAAGGTGACCCCAAAGCTTCCCCCAAGCCCTCAGAATCCAACTTTGTTTTAAAAAATTTTTTTCAAGAAATGTTTCTACTCCAAAACACTCAAAATGGGTCAAAACAGTTGTGAAATGCACTGGCTTTGACTCCTTGACTCCCCCAAACTTCCCCATATACACTTAAACATTGAAAAGGGATGGGGGTGGCCATGAGGGTGAAGAGACCATCGACTGATCGAAAATGAAATTGGGAGTGATGTCAGGTGCATTGGTGGGAGGGTTCAAGAGTGATCAGTGGCCCTGTCCCTCTGCAGGTGCCCACCTCCAGCTTAAAACATTTGAGGGCCTTTGCTCAACCAAGACCGAACATCCATGCAAAGAGGGACCTGCCTGTCTTATACCTGTTGGCCTGTCTGTTTGGTTCTCAGGTGCAAGCTGAAGTGCCTGGTTCCCCCATCTTTGTGATGCGTCTTGCCAAACAGTCCCGCCACCTGGAAGTCCAGATCCTTGCAGACCAGTATGGCAACGCCATCTCCCTCTTTGGCCGTGACTGTTCAGTGCAACGCCGGCACCAGAAGATCATTGAGGAGGCACCAGCATCAATTGCCACTTTGGTAGTCTTCGAAGAAATGGAGCAGGTGAGTGAAGAGGCTGTACTTCCTGATCTCCTAGCTTGGACTTTAAAAAATCTTATTCCTGCTTCTCACTTAAAAAATCATGAAGGCTTGTCCTACTGCCAGTTGGGGATTTTGGCTATAGGATATCAAATCAAAGAGAGGTAGTGCCCTGACAGTACAGTAGTGAGAGTGCCTGCTTTGCCTTCATAAGATCTCAGATTCAGTTCCTGGCATTTCCATTTTAAAATGATCTTGCAGAGCAGGGCCAAGAAAGATGCCTGTTTGAAACCTTGGAAAGCAGATTAGAATAGGTAATACCTGGTTGGATTCTTTTCCATATTGCAGGTATACTTCAGTTAACAAAGCAGTATGACTTCTTTAATGGAAAATTTGGTACCAGAGGCAGAAATAACAGGGAAAACTAGGGATAGGCTCTTGCAGCACAAAAAAGAAGAGCAGTTCAGCTCTTGGGGTTCCACTTTTCAACCAATTCCATTTTCCAAGAGTTGTTTTATTTTTTTAATCCAAAACTAACAATGTACATGTGTGTAGTGTCCATCAGTGTCCAAACATAACAGTGTGCACATTCTGCAAGTGGGGTGCCACAACCTAGAAGACTGTGTCCTTCCCCATTGTATTGCGCTCTCCTGCTGATGGGACACAGTGGAGCCCCCACCCCAACAGTCCTTGGGCAGGCTGGTATGGGGAGAGGCACTCCTTCAAGTGTCGAGGTCCCAAGTCATTTAAGGCAGTGGTTCTTAACCTTTTCTTTACCATGGACCCCCTTTAAATATCTTAACTGAAAGAGGCTTCTGGCTGTACGCATGGTAGCAAGAAACATCACTTTTGCTCAGCCACTCAGCATCATTCACTTGCAAATTCTCACTGGGGGCAGAAGTAGCAAGTGCTGAGTACATTTTTTCAGTTTCATAACTTTTGAGTGATTTGAGATGTTATAATGAAACTATACAAACAATGTCTGTCACTAGCAAAAGAATCCTGCCCATTGAGATCAATGGATGACCATCCGCCTGTCTGTCTCCCTTTCTTCCTTTTTATTTTAACTGTAACATTTCATAACATTTATTCAAGCCTTTGTGGACCCCCTGTGGCAACATCATGGCCCCCTTGAAATCCACGGACCCCACTGATTTACAGCTTTGAATGTCATCATCAGCACGTTGACTTTAGACTAGAAGCGAATTGGTAGCCATTCTTGATTTATTCCTCTTTTGTTTTAAGTGTGCAGTGAAACTTGCCAAGATGGTGGGCTATGTTAGCGCCGGTACAGTGGAATACCTTTACAGCCAGGATGGCAGCTTCTACTTCTTGGAGCTCAACCCTCGGCTCCAGGTGGAGCATCCTTGCACAGAGATGGTGGCTGATGTCAATTTGCCTTCAGCCCAGCTCCAGGTGAGGAAGGAGTCCTTGTGGGAGGGAAGTGCTGGTTGCCATAAAGTGCAGGCCCATCAGTGAAACGTTGGCAGGCATAACAGGTTCTGCTACAGTCTCATGGAGGGCGGGGCAAGACGGATTAGATCCCAGTGGAATAAGGAGTGAATCATGGATCACTGTTTGCACCTGGGGTGAGATCCAAGGGCAGATAAGATTGGTGAATGGAAATGTTTGTCTGTGCAAATATAACTGTGTTGATGTGAGGCTTAAAGGCCACTCCCACAAAGTTCTTTGGAAATGTAGAGGTATGTTTCTAAGTTGACTGAGAAGTGCTAGATTGTGTGTGTGTATTATGAGGCAGGTTTCCACTAAAGGACTGACCATGCTAAATTCTTACAGTATTGTTGCTTCAAGAAATAAATCTGGTTAGGTATTACTTGTTTCAAAGTATATTTATTTGTCTTCACATTTATTTATCACTTGCCTTAAAAATAGAACAGTGATTTGATTGTTGGACCAGTACTCTGAAGACCAGGGGTCAAATGCCCATTTGATCATGGATAACTTCGAGGTGACTTTGGGAAGATCACACCTTCTCAACTTCAGAGGGAGGCCATGGCAAACCTTCTCTGAATAAATCTCGCTGAGAGAACCCTAGGATAGGGTCATCATAACTCAGAATTGGCTTGAAGGCACATAACGTCAACAAAACATGAAATCAGTATATTTATTTTATGTTTGTTTATTTCTTTAAGTTTATATGCTTCCCTTCTCCTTTGCACAGGACCCAAGGCAGCTTGCATCTAATAATAAAAAAAACCAGGGTATAATTAAAAATCGTTTCTTCAAAAGTTTAACAGAATTGTGGTTTAATTCTTTTTAAAGAAAAACAAAATGTAATAAAAAGCTTTTGCCACATGAATTACAACCCTAAGATCTGTCTAAATAAGAAGATCTTTGCCTACAGATGAAAGGAGAGGGGGAGCTAACTCAAGGTCCCATGGTTTGATTTATATTCCACTTTTTCTCCAGTAAGCTCAAGGCAGCATGCGTGCCTACCCTCTCCCTCCATACTTTATGCTCATGACGACAACCCGATGAGGTGGGTCGGACTGAGAAACAGAAGGGGAGAGAAAGTGACTCACTCAGAGTCGTTCCGGAAGTTCCATGACGGAGTGAGGACTAGAAATCAGATCTCTCAAATCTGTTCTGGCATTCTAACCATTGCATCACGTGTACAAAAATGCAGTCTAAGAAACCCAAAGCAAACTTGTTGAGCTAAACCAACAGCAATTAAATAGTTGGAGAGCAAAGAGTCAAAATAAAGGTGTCATCATGGCTGTCCTGAAAGCAAATGATGATAGGAACGCCTATCTCCTGGAGGCTATTACAGATAGTGGGCACCGTGAGTGTGAAGCCTATCTCCTGGGCCTCATGCTGTGGTTTAGTGTTTAATCCAGATTTCTGTGGCATTGAGGTGCTGAGAAAAAAACGGAGAAATGGAGAAAAATATAAAACCAAAGATGCTTCATTGCTGTCATGCACCTTCAAGTTGTTTCAGACTTATGGTGACCTTCGCTAATGGTGGAACCTATCATGGGTTTTTCTTGGCAGATTTGTTTGGAGGAAGTTTGTTATGGCCTTCCCATGATGCCATAACAAATGTGAATGTGATTGCCCGTTGTTACGCAGTGGATTTCCAGATCTGAGCAGAGATTTGAATTCTGGTCTCCAGTTACTGTCCAACACTCATATTACTATGTCTTGCATGCTTCTGCCATGGATTTTGAAGAGGACTAGTAGAAGTCAGTGTAGAACAGAGATTTTGACTATTGAATTGTAACATGCAGTTGTATATTCTTAGGGTTCTGTTTCTGTCTCTCTCTCTCTGTCTCTTTAGATTGCCATGGGAATTCCCCTCCACAGGATTAAAGACATCCGGGTTATGTATGGGGTCTCTCCCTGGGGGGACACCCCTATTGACTTTGAGAATTCTGCCCATGTGCCTTGTCCCCGGGGTCATGTGATTGCTGCTCGCATTACCAGTGAGAATCCAGATGAGGTAAGCCACCAGTGTTATCATGACTGCTTTTGAGGAACAACAAAGAGGCCTATGGCACCTTAGAGGCTTACAGATTTCATTACAGAATGAGTTTCCATGAGATGTACACAGCAGAATCTGGAATTTCAGATCTATGCTTGCAGGACACAGGGCTGGAGGTGGGATTGCAAATGGTGAAGTCTGAGGGAAAATTAAGCGCAGAAAGTATTGAGAGTTCCAGTTTAATAGTAAGTGCTGGGTACATATAGGTCAGAATTCTGTTGGTCTCTTAAGTTGCCCTACAGAAGGGAAGGAACTTTCTGTCTGATGCAAAATGTCTGCATTCAGTTCAAGGTGGTGGAGTGACATATACACAGCCATAGTTGATGCAGGGGGGCCTCTAAACATGGTGGAAATGTCTTCGGCACCTCCAGTGGACTCCGAGGGCCACAGAAATCGCCTAGTGGGCCCTACATTACCTAGCCCTACCTCTGATTTCTGTGTGGATTTCTAAAAAATCTTTTTTGTCCTACAGGGATTTAAACCAAGCTCTGGAACAGTCCAGGAGCTGAATTTTCGCAGCAATAAGAATGTCTGGGGCTATTTCAGTGTTGCTGCTGCGGGAGGCCTGCATGAGTTTGCTGACTCTCAGTTTGGCCACTGTTTCTCGTGGGGAGAAAACCGTGAAGAAGCCATCTCGTAAGTTGGAAGACAGTCAAGTAGCTGGTTAGAAAGTTCCAGGGCAAAGACAGTCTAGAGATGTATGGCAGAATCCTGCCAAGGGTTGGCAATGAATATTCTGTTTTCATCCTGGTATAATTTTACTGTCTGAATCCTGTTTCAACATTCAAAAATACCCATTTTTCAAAACTTGGAAGTGGATTTGCCGCTGTCTTTAAGGTGGCACAGTTAATTTTTTTTTATTTAATGAGAAAATGAGTGGCCTGAGGGAGCCTGGGGTGGCAAATGGGCCCAAAACCATAGTCAAGGGTGACATGTGGCTAAAGGTGGCAATTCACCCACTTTGGTCTAAATAGTCTCCTTTTACACAGAATGCACATTGATCTGGTTTCACGGCGCTTATGAAGAGGAAATGTTTTTCGAAGTACATTGGTTGGAATCCTGTTGAGTAGTCGGTCTTGTCTGTGCATAACCTAGATATATGTACTCATGACTGGTTTGTTCATGATACCTAAGGAGCCCCTAGTTTAGAGAATACATAGGGACTGTGAAGGTCCTCTGTCCTGTCTTAACAGGCAGCAGCTACTGTGAGCAGCTGGGATCTGTTCTCCTGCTGATTGGAAAGGAGCTGTCTGATGGTTCCACTCCACTTGCATGAGCAATCTCTTGTGCGAGTGAGGGGGGGTGATAGTGATGGGGTCTTGCTTCTGCCTGTCACACTGGAAATCACCAATGGGAGGGTGCAGGAATGTCAGCTGGCTGCTTCCTGATTGCAAAGATTGCAAGGTGATCCCTTGTTGGTGCCTCTCAGTGTATGTTCACCATTTCCCCTTCCTTTCATTTCAGAAACATGGTTGTTGCTTTGAAGGAGCTGTCCATCCGAGGAGACTTTCGGACCACTGTTGAGTATTTGATTAAGCTGTTAGAGACAGAGAGCTTTCAACAAAACCGCATCGATACAGGCTGGCTGGACCGGCTTATTGCAGAAAAAGTGCAGGTGCGACTGAATGCCTTCACTGGGCTGGGATTCTTTATTGTATGTGTTTGTGTGTATTTTCTTAAGTACAGATATCCCTAGTAAGATACATTTCTGTTTATGAAGGGATGGACAGTTGGATTTTACAAAAGAAAAATACCAACACTCCCCTTGTAGGTACAGTGGACCCTCTGTATGTGCAGCCTTTGGATCTGTGAGTTCCAGCGATCATGTAGCATCATGTCCTATGCTTAAAATGGCAGCAACATGAAAGTGGGTATGCCAAAGTCTCCACGCACACATTGCTACCATTTAATAATATGGGATGCAATCATTTGCGTTTTTTGCCATTTGCAGGGAGTGCTGGAACCAAACCCCTGCAGAAATAGAGAATTCATTGTATTCTGACTGGAATCCTCTATCGTGGTGTACGTTACATAATGTTATGTATACTTAGCCATGTAGCAGAGGCACTAAGAAACCCTGTTAGTGAATTGCGAAGAGTGTCCTGATACACAATGGGACAAATGCGCATCAGTCTCAATGCCCGTTGGTCACTTTATGCTGGTCTGTGACTGTAATGAAATAGCTATCTCTCATTGGTCACATTGCTGACTCCTCTACATAGTAACTTAACAGCAGCCCCCTACTGGATGTGGGCATTATGGAATTGCCCAATTCTGATTCCTGCAGACATAAGTCAGCTTATGAAAACATAAGCCTCCACCAGGATTCTGTCCATTTCGTACTGAAGCGCATTGAAGAGGTTTCGTGCTGATGGCTATGAAGCGGATCTTGTCTTGTAAGTTGGGCAGGTGGATTCTCGGTTGCCGTTGACTGACCTGCTGTGACCCCAAAAAGGCAGGGTTGCGCAGGAACAGAAAGCCAGAAGAACAGGATTTCAGGGAAAGGAGGAGGCAGGGATAGAGAAGACTGCAAGCGCAAATAATGTATGAGAGTTTAGGGAAAAGCTTCCGGAGGGAATCAGTTCAGAAAGGAAAAAGTGAATCTGAGAAGGAGAGAAATACTAAGATAGAGGATGACTGTGATGAAGAGGTACACATGTCCCGCTTACCCGTCTTTGTCTGCGGCGCATTTCTTTTTGTTCCAAAAGGAAAACTTGGAACCTGGACTTTGGATCATCAAGTGCACGGATCACAAAGGAGTGCTTTACACTCTTACCCTCCAGAACACATGCACCCACAAATATACTGTTATTTGTGATGGGATTTAGCTACTGTAAACTGTCTTGGGAGCTGGTCTTAGCCTAAAAAGCAGACTGTACTTAAGAAAAAAAAAGAAAGGCCATGTTAAATACTTGGCTTTTCCCACATTCCTCTTGTGTTCCTTTCTTCTAGGCAGAGAGACCGGACACCATGCTGGGAGTGGTGTGTGGAGCTCTCCATGTCGCTGATGTTAGTTTCCGGAATAGCGTCTCCAACTTCTTACACTCCCTGGAGAGGTAAGACTCACGCTGTCTCTCTAAACAGCTACCTCCGCTTTATATCCAGCTTGCCCCAGCTGCCTCCAGAATCCCTTACCTAGCATGTGGGAATAGCAAACAGGCGGAAAAGGGGAGAGTAGATAAGCCTTCCTTACCAGTTCTCTATTGCTTGTAACCTGGACCCAAACCATGTAGGACTTTAAAGTTAAAAAGGGTTACGATCTCTCCAGAACAACTGAACCACAGCAGAAGCAACATCCGATACAAAATTTAGATCTGGGATGCACCACTTGATAGATGGCATCCCTCAGTTAGGGGATCTGCCTCTGAGGGTGGTTATGGGTAGGAGTCTATTCCAGGGAACAGATGAGTATTCTTCCCATTGCAATTCACATGATGTCTGAACAGAGCCCTCAAAGGGCATTATGTCAAAGCAAACTGGTGAGGAATTTTGAAAAGATGAAGGCTGCTGGTGTGGGTTTAGTCTCTATCCCTTGTAAACAGAAACTGGTGATAAAAGACAATAGATCGGGTCTTCTCACGCAGCACGATATTAGAGCATGGATCATGAGAGAAAGATAACAGTACAATTTCAGACTGCCAGGGTGAGATACTGTTTTTAAACTCTCCTAAGTCATTTTTTTAACAGCTCTACAACATTTCCTTGTATGCATGTGTAAAAACTATGAAGAAAAGTTCTACTCAACCCACTACTTGTTGTGCTGGAGTGCTACTTGTTATATACATGGGATAAATTTTAAAAATATGATTTCTCCTGCCTGCAGTACAGGTGTTCTGCTGGTTTATTCACCTGTATGTGTAGACTGGCTTTCAATTACATTATTGATGCCTTGTGTGAGTTTTAGAGTCACACTACTTCAGGGTACAGGAAAATCCACAAAGAGCAATAGCCTTATTGGCCAACCAGAATGCATGAAATATGTCACACAAGCTTTTGAAGCTCCATTGGCTTCTTTATCAGGCAAGAGATGTTTAAAAAATCAGAGAAGAAAAGTGACCATGTTAGGGTCCCAGACCTACATTTTGTATCAAATGCTGTGCCAACTAAACTACAGAAAAAACATCCAAGAGTTTTCTTGACAAGATTTATTCAGGGGAGATTTGGCATTGCCTTCTTCTTAGGCTGAGAGAATGTGATTTTCCCTCGCAGGTTTCCTTAGCTGAGCAGAGTTTTGAACCCTGGACTCCTGGAGTCTGAGTCCAATTAGTTTTTAGAGTCAGTGTGCATGAAGGTCTTGTCCCACGTAGGCACTTGCGACTTCTGTGTTTTGAAGCCTTTAGGGGTATTCATAATTTTGGATTTCACAACTATTTCAAGATGGTTATTCTTTAGTCTTGATATTCTTCCTCTTTCTTTATTCAGGGGCCAAGTCTTACCTGCTCATACGCTGCTGAATACAGTGGATGTTGAGCTAATATATGAAGGGAAGAAGTATGTGCTAAAGGTAGTGTGTCTTGTGAAAGATGAAGGGAAAGGGGGAAAAAGTTCACTTTTTTGTATGTTTTTTTAGCTATATTTTTTTAAGTTGAAAGCCCGCTTGAATCCCAATTTTGGGAGAAAAGCAATGGAGTATCTTCCCCATCACCTGTTTCCTTGAGTATCTCCCCTGTCACCTGTTTCTTGGTATTCCCACCTTCTCAGGTGACTCGGCAGTCTCCCAACTCGTACGTCGTTATCATGAATGGCTCCTGTGTGGAGGTTGATGTTCACCGCCTGAGTGATGGAGGCCTCCTCTTGTCCTACGATGGCAGCAGCTACACCACCTACATGAAGGAGGAAGTGGACAGGTATCGTTCATTGCTTCAGGCTGCCTTAATGGCAATGAATAAAGCTTGCCCATCTTCTTCAGGAAAAACTCTGCATCAACAAAACTTGAGAGCTGCAGTCTGAACATAATAATGCAAACTTCACAAACTTTTCTGATGTTGGGAACCTATAATGCTCCAGT
Organism: Ctenosaura bakeri; assembly: GCA_948474755.1. Classification (NCBI taxonomy): domain Eukaryota; kingdom Metazoa; phylum Chordata; class Lepidosauria; order Squamata; family Iguanidae; genus Ctenosaura; species Ctenosaura bakeri. Next base: position 134,749 of record CAOLHI010000072.1, on the reverse strand, counting down.
TGTCTTGGATGATAGGCCTCTACAGACCTTGCTGACTGGGAAGCCCAGAGTATCTGGAGTATCTGCCATTTTCCCTTCTTTTACTTACTTTATGCTGCTTATACTAGTCAATATGCAGTGCCAAATTGTATGTTTATTTTACTTAATTTATCCTGCTTAAAATCATAGAATTGGCTTTTTTGTTTCATGTTTAGTTTGTAGTCTACTAAGACCTCTTGATCCTTTCCACATGTACTGCTTTCAACCAGGTATCACCCATCCTATATTTTTGCCTTTAATTTTTCCTTCCTAGATATAGTACCTTACATTTATCTCTGTCGAAACTCATTATGTTTATGCTAGTCAACATGCAGCTCCAATTTTTATACTTACTTTGTTTATCTTGCTTATACTAGTCAACTTACAACACCATGTTTTTACAGAATGCAAGTTTGCAAGCCACTGTTTCATATTAACACTGATGTTGTTATGTTCCTTCAAGTTGACTCTGACTTATTATGATCCTATTCTCTGACTTAACAGCAACTTAATGCCTTTTTTTTGGCCAGAGGTGTTCAGGGGAGTTTTGCCATTGCCTTTGTCTTAGGGGTGAGAGAGCATGACTTGCCCATGACTTGCTTCCATGGCTGAATGGGGATTTGAACTCTGGTCTTCCAGAGTCCTGATCCAACACTCAAGGCACTGTTCAATTAAAAGAAAAAAACCCAGGCCAAATATGTTGAACACAGCACCAACAATAAATGTGAAGACAAATAAATACTTTTTAAACCAAAGAATTAAACTGTGGTCTTGCAGTGCCAAAGCACTATACCATGCTGCCTTACCAATAACCACACTGTGCACTCCTTCATTGAGGAATTCTGTGGGACATTACTTCAAGCTACTCCCAACCTTCTCTCTCTCTTAGTGATTTTTTAAAATCATTTTCCCTCAGGAGATGATACGTGGTCATCACTTTCGCTCTCTGACTTGCCACTTCATTGGTTTCTCTTTCCTCTTAGGTACCGCATCACCATTGGCAACAAAACCTGTGTGTTTGAGAAGGAGAATGACCCATCCATTCTGCGTTCGCCCTCAGCAGGGAAGCTCATTCAGTATGTGGTGGAAGATGGAGGACATGTCTTTGCGGGCCAGTGCTTTGCTGAAATTGAGGTAAACGCTTTTGGCCCTGTGAGATAGCTTTTCATGGGAAGAAACGGTGAACTAAATCCAATGTTTGAAAAAGCTTAGTGGCCAGATCGAGACTGTTTTACAGATATTTTTGCCTCAGTATAGTAGTGCCATGTCCTAAAGGCTCATGGTCACAAAAAAAGCCAAATGGCTTGGGAGATGAAATGAGCTGAATAAAATGAAAAAGGCACTGTAAACCAGTAGAGTAGATCATTTAAAACCAAGTAACTGAGTAAGTATAGAAAGACTCAGATTTTATTGAAAAATGTCCATTGTGCTTAGGCCCAGAAGATGGTAAGGAGGGCAGGCAGGTACAGCACTATCTTGCCTTGGTTTCAGCAGATAAGGAAAGGCTGTCCTTCCATACCAAATGCCACTGTTGTGGCTTTGAAGGGAGAGAGAAGAGAAGGCAGGTGCACAGCCTTGGAGGGATAGACAGGGAGGCACACCTCCATTGTGCCTAAGCCCAGCAACTGAGGAAAACACCTTCCTCCATCTCACCTAGCACAGCTGTGGCGGCTGAGGGAGAGAAGAGCAGCCAGTACATGCTGGACTTAATCCCCTCCCCTGCTGCCATCCCCTTTTCCTTGTGTTTTGTCTTTTTAGATAATAAGCCTGAGGACAGGGAATTGTCAAGAGTTGTAGACTGCTCATGTAAAGTGCTGTGTTGGAATAGCTAGCAGTGAGTGATGGTGAGAGTATAGTCCAGTGACTTCTAGAGGACCTCACTTTCCTCATTCCTGGCCTTCTTCATGTGTTCACTTAAAAAGGCCAGAGCTTTGTCGCTGTATTTATTTTATGTGCCTTCAAGTCACTTATGGGGAACCTATCATCTGGTTTTTTTCTATCTTGGCAAGATTTGTTGGCTAGGAGAGTGGGACTTGCCTAAGGTCACCCAGTGGGCTTCCGTGGATGAGCAGCAATTTGAACCCTGATCTCTTAGAGTCTTAGCCCAGCACTCGAACAACTCCACTGCTTTAGCTCTCTCTCTGTGGTCAGAGTTGTCAGTGGATAAATGGGGTGTTGGGCTGGCAGGAGAGCCAGCTTGACATGAGCAGACTTGGGGAAATCCAGACCTGTGACCCTTGTCTTCCCTTGCTCACAGGTGATGAAGATGGTGATGACACTCACTGCAGCAGAGTCGGGATGCATCCATTATGTGAAGCGCCCTGGGGCAGCCCTTGACCCTGGCTGTGTGATTGCCAAGCTGCAGCTGGATGACCCAAGCCGAGTTCAGCAGGTCAGTTTCTGAGCTTGTTTGCACTTATCCAGTAAGTGGTTTGGGAGTTCCTGGTCCAGAAATTTCTGAGCTTTGATTCTGACGAGCTGCTGAAGAAGGCCTTAAGAGTATACACAGATTGGAAAGTGTTTGACTTTTTAAACTAATAATACAACCATTTTCTGAGAATTTTAAAACATGTCCCTGTTTTCTTCTGTGAATTTCATTCAGTGCGCTACAGTTTCTGCATTTTAAGCCACTGGGCTTAACCATGGACAGTTGCTGTTAAGGGCAAAAGGGGGCAGAGCTGGGAGGAGCTATTAGTTAGGCAATTTGAGATCTGGTGTTAAATGGTCTTAACAGGGGAACCTTCTCCTTAGATGACATCTGTATTTTTTTAAAATTTTAAGTCAGCTGTCCTGAATTTTGGATACTCTCTTGCTTATTTTCCTGAGTGAGGTTCTGGGACTGTGCCCCAAATGCCACATGATGGCATCCCTGGGGCCGTGAACAGGGGATGAGGAGTTTGGTCAGACTTTTACATTGATTCCACACGCATGCCCCTCCCCACTGTCCTACTCACATCTTCATTGGTCTCCCAAGGCTGAACTCCACACGGGCACCTTGCCGCAGATCCAGAGCACAGCCCTTCGAGGCGAGAAGCTACACCGCGTCTTCCATTATGTCCTTGACAACCTGGTGAATGTGATGAATGGGTACTGCCTACCAGAGCCGTTCTTTAACAGCAAGGTACTGCCTGATACTTTCCCTGTCTTGCTTCTCTGGGTGGCCGCAACATTGCTTCTAAAATTTTGTGCTAAAATGTTCTCCTGTTTTCAGCTCTGAGGCATGGATTCGTCCTTTTTGAATAAAGTTTGTATAATGTTACTGTATATAATGTCTAGAAGCCTCAGTCATGATGTACATTAGGTGACTTTAAATATACTTAGCTATCTAGCAGAGGTGCTAAGAATCAATGTTAGTGACTTGTCGAGATGCTTAATGGGACACCAACAAGAGTGCTGCGATACACGTTGGCACACTCTTGTTGGTGTCCTGATGCAGAGTGAGGTTGATGCATAATGGAACCAATGTGTATCGGTTTGGTTGTGCATCAGTTCTAGTGTGCATTGGCCCCATTTTCCATCAGTCCCAATGTGCATTGGCTACTTTGCTGGATCTTCTGTGTAATAACATAACTGGATACAGAGGTTATGTGACTGCCCAGTTCTAATCCCTGCAGATGTAAGTCCACCTATGAAGACATGAGTCCCCAAGAGGACTCCAGACAACATTATAGCCCATTCTGTAGCTCAGAATATGATCAGAATCACTTATGTATCAACAGCAGCAGCAAAAGTAGTAGTAATAACAATAGAGAGGTTAATAATCTCCCCCTCAAAAAAAAAAAAAGTGGCGCAAAAGGGAGGAGAGATGAGGAGGGGAAAGGAAAATAAGAAGCTCAGCCGCAAAGTCTTTTTTTTTTTTTTTTGTTATAGAGAAAAGAAAAAAGAATTTATATACATTTATATATATTTAAAAAACCAAAAATACATTAAGTTTGTATTCTGTTTAACTCTATGCATTATAAAAGGAAATGTAAACTCAGTCCAGATGGTAACAATGTATTTATCTTAAATACCCTGATCCACAAATTCTGAACAGTATGAGGTTGCTCTGCTTGGAGAAATGGCTGTATGCCATGCACTGTTTGTGACAGTGTTGCATAGGAAATGTCTGCTTGCAGATTTTTTGGGAGGGATTATGTGTGTCTTCCGAGCACTTTCAGAGGCCTTGAACTTTTACAAAAAGTGAAAATACAGATTCCAGAGTTGTAGCTTTGGAAGCCATGATAATTAAACAGGTTTTGAAGCTAGGTTAAATCTGTAATGTACATCTTTTCTTAGACATCAAAATGTTTTCTTCCCCACATGTCCCGTATTTAAAAATCTGAACAGAATTCTTCCTTTTCTCTCCTCAAACCCAGGTAAAGGACTGGGTAGAAAGGTTAATGAAGACCCTCCGAGACCCATCTTTGCCTCTACTGGAACTTCAGGATATCATGACCAGTGTCTCTGGGCGAATCCCTCCCAATGTGGAAAAATCTATCAAAAAAGAGATGGCCCAGTATGCCAGCAATATCACTTCTGTCCTCTGCCAGTTTCCCAGCCAACAGGTATGGAATGTCTTGTCTCGTGACAGACGCTTCTGTACAGTGGAAGTGGAGTTTGCCTGCATGTTGGATTGCTGGAGGGAAATGAATTGCCTCCAGATAGAGCTGGGTTGGGGAAAGTACAGCACATGGTCCTCCTGGAGCCCTTAGGTTCCACTTTTGCAGCCCCTGAAGTCCCCCCCAAAGCTCCTCAAACTGCACTTGGTGCAATTTCTGAGTTTATTTCTCTTGAAAACATCTCAGAAAGCCCACCAAATGCACAAAACACTCCTTCCTATCCAGAACCCCTCACTCCCCCCAAAGCCCCTCATTTTTCATCAGATTCCCTCTCAAAATGGCAACAACGAAGTGATGCAAAATGCCATTTTGAGAGGGTCTCTGGATTACAATGGAGGTGTTTCTGGCACACTCCCAGCTGGCATATTGGAGTGGAAAAATTCCATCTAGCAGTACAGCCATGTCCTACTGACACCGTCTAGTTAGTTTGCACAGGGCTGCAAGATACAGAATCCAACCTTCCACCCCAGCAGGGCTCCCCACCTCTCTTAACAGCTAGAAATTTACATGTATACAAAATACAAATACAAAAAATAGTATCAAATTTTCTGCTCCTATTGCATAGCTGCAAAAAGTACCATATTTGCTGTTGCATAAAATGCACCCATGTAGAAGATGCATCCCATTTATACACTGGCAAATGCTGTTTACTGGTGTATAAGATACACCGGCATATAAGACCCCATTTTCAAACAGTATTTTTCAGGGGAAAAGTGAGTTTTATACACCAGCAAATACAGTATATATTTCTCCAAATATCATCTTCTCTGCACTTTTTTGGTGTGTGTATAATCACAATGGAACTCAGTTCCCCTATACTCACCCCCAGCCCAAGTGTGGCTCTGCTAACCCTCTTTGTTGCTCTTTTTCCTGCTTGTAGATTGCCAATATCCTAGACAGTCACGCGGCAACCCTAAACCGCAAATCAGAACGTGAAGTCTTCTTCATGAACACCCAGAGTATTGTGCAGCTGGTGCAGAGGTGAGGCGGGTGCGAGAAGTGGGCCTGCCAAATGGGGATGAGGTGGGAGACAGACAGGGGGAAAACACACACCAGAACTCCAGGGCTGGTGCTTTTGGTTTTAGCATCCAGCTCTAAAGGCAAATAAAATGGCAGGCTGCTAAGGCACCACAGAACATAACATAGTGACATCAGCTTGTAGGATCTTGTTTTTACTTCCTGTCTGTAAAATGTATATCCTGTCCTTCTTTATGAAGCCATCCCAGGGCAGGTCGCAGTGTATCACAATCCAGGAATGCATATTGTATTACCCTCCAGATGTTGGTTTGCTGCAACTCCCACTAACCCTATCCAGCATAACCAGTGTTGAGGAATACTGGGAGTTTCGAACAATATCTGAAGAACTGTATGATTCACACACCTACTATAGCCTGAACCCTATTGATAGTCCCAACAAAAGCAGAAGCGTTCAGTCTATTATTGAATGGTGCCTTGACACTTAACAGAAGTCTCATTGATTCTGTTCTCCTTTTGTTGAAGCTGCCAGTAGGATTCAGGTCCATGTCTTGTTGTTAATTGCCATCAAGTTGGGTTTAAATTATGGCATCATTCTGAATGAGAGATCTCCAAGAATGTCTGGTGATCACCTGCCCTGTCTTGTAAACCTTTGGCTACTGCTTCTCTGACCGAGTCTATCCATCTGTCTTTGGTGTCCCTCTTTTTTTATCACCTTCAACTTTACCTAGTGTTACCGTCTTTTGTAATGACAGACTGTGGCATCTGTAGAACTGTCTTCCAATACCACTTCAAATGAACTGATTATCTTCCTGACAGCTTTCACAACCAGATATAGAAATTGGAAATCAGAGCCGTATCAGTATGAAACAAAGGAAATCTGTAAAAATAGGCAGGTCAACTGGTATCAAAGTATTACATACCACAGCCTTCAACTCTCTTGCTGTAATCCATAGATCCAGTTATCCAATTAGAGTCCCATTGGAAGAGTTTTTCTCAGCTGGCACCAAAAGCCTGATAAAGTTGGTGCTACTCTGACCTTCAGTGAGAGGGAATTTTCCAACTTCTGAGGTGACATTATCAAAAGTTTCAACAGTTTGAACCTCATTTATTGGTAGGATAAGCAAGAAAGCCTGTCTCGTGTTGTGGTTTGAGCTTTGGACCAGGGCTTGGGAAGATTCCTAAGTCATATCCCTACTCAGGCATGGAAACCCACTGAGGTGGCCTTAGGCAACTCCCCCCCCCACTCAGCCTCAGAAGAAGGCAACGGCCAAACTTCTTTTAATAAATCTTGCCAATGATTGGGAGATTACTATGATAGGATATGTTATAATTGATTTGAAGGTGCACAACATCAACAACAAATAAGCAAAAGCTGTTCATGGACAGAATTGTAGAACTGCTGGAGTCTGGAGGAAACTCACTTCATTGTTATCACAGGCCTTCATGGCAGATCTTGGCAAATAAAGAAATTGGCTGTGTGTATGTATTTCAGCAGAACCAAATGACCACGAAGACTGGTAACCTCTTTACTTGTGGGGTGTTCATTCCAGGTACCGGAGTGGCATTCGAGGGCACATGAAGGCCGTAGTGATGGACTTGCTTCGCCAGTACCTGAAGGTGGAAACCCAGTTCCAGCATGGTGGGTCTCAGATGTACAGCTTGGGTTTTACATGGAAGGTGGAGATAGACAAAACATTGAAAGAGCAGCACAGCTTGACTCTTACTTTACAGTAGGGAGTGAGAATCATCTCTGGATTTTGATGAGCTGCATTTCCTAGCAGTCCTAGCCAGCATAGGCAGTGGTGAAGAATTCTGGGAGTTGCAATCCAGCAGTATCTGGGCTGATTCCCACCCTTGCTTTTTTAAGATCATTGTGCCTCAATATAAAGTTGGGCCACCAGGTGGCGGCTTTACACTGGTGTATGACCTCTGAGCATTCCTTGCTTAAGAAAGCCCAGTGAAATTCATTGGATTTCTGTAAGTTGAGAGGCAATTTGAAAGCACACATGCACACACGTCAGTTGAGCCCATTCTTCTATCCCAATTCGAACCAGCAAGGGAAATCTGTTGAAAGTTTTCATCTAAAAATGCATGAGGCTTCTTTTTAAGTCTTTCCCATTAACACTTGGAGAGCGCAGGAAGTGATGTTACATCAGTACTGTACTGTTTCCAATATGGTCTGTCTAGACCAAGGGATGGCAATCTCCAGAGGTCTGGTGGCTGTATTCAGACTCCAGTGTGGGCTGCCTCTGCTCCAGAAAATGGGGGAAGGTTGGGAAATAGCCCAAAGTCCATTCCTGGTTTTATAAATCCCTTTTGGGGTAGTTGGATAGGAGGAAGCAAGGGTTAATGCAAAATTGCCACTTGTGAAACCTTCTAAAAGCAGAAACATTGGCTCGACTTCTTTCCTGGAGAGGTTAAGTTTAGGGTAGGCCCAGGAGGGACTCACAGAATGAAACCCAGGGGCCACATGCTACCTGTGGGCTCCAAAATTCCCACCCCTGCCCCAAAAATGTACTTTCAGGTTGCCTGTTGACTTATGGCAACTGCATGGCTTCTGTATGGTTTTCTTTGGCAAATAATGCTCACTAATGTTGGTTTTCTGTGGCTTTCAATAATGTTAGTTTTCTGTGGCTTTCCTCTGCAACATCTGGTATTCCTTGGTGGTCTTCCATCCAAGTACTAAGGAGGCCTGACCCTGCTTGGCAATCTCTTGATATGTTTTCTAATGTGAATCTGGCAGTACAGTTGTTGAACACCAGATGGCAGTAATAGACCACACAGGGGAAAATTCTCAATTTGTTGAAAATATTGTAGCCTTCTCACATGCCCTGTTTGCCATATTCCCTGGTTTTTTTGTTTGGTTTATTTTTTGAAAAATTGGGAGGTTGATTTCCACTCCATTTCAGTACAACAGGTGACTTTGTAATGGAACATCTTGCATTTTGGTGTTGTAAACGGGGCTGGGATGGGACAGGTCCCAAGTTAAAGTGGTAGACAGGTTATCTTCAATTTTTTATATCCTCAAGGCATATTTTTCCATGAGTATTTTTGTTAGGGGTATAACTTTTTGCTAGAGTCTTTCTTGCCACCCTAAAATAATATTTTTTCTTTTTATCTTGGAGCCCCCACAGGCTACAAAAATGACCCTGCTGTCTGGCTGGCTGCACTTTGCCCATCCTGCCAGAGATAATAGCATGTTTATGAGGGACCACAGCCTACTGGTCGGAGCAATTGCTTTGCATGCTGAAGGTTCCAGGTTGACTTTCTGACCCTGCCAGCTTCACACAGCCGATGATGGGAAATCCTTTCTCTGTAACAAACAGAGTAGGCAACACTGGACTAGTGCACAGTGTGGAAAAGCTATTGGACTACAGCTCCCAGCAGCTATTCCTATTAGGACATTCCGAGAATCATAGTTCAAAAAGTAATGCGCCCAGTGCCATTTAGGTGGACATGTTGTGGCCTAAGCATTTGCATCAGAAAGGACCTCTAAATGGACACTGACCTGTATATCAACATTTTGGTTTTTCTTTTGGGCTGCAGGCCACTATGATAAGTGTGTGTTTGCCCTTCGCGAAGAGAACAAAAGTGACATGAACACTGTCCTCAACTACATCTTCTCCCATGCCCAGGTCACCAAGAAGAACCTTCTCGTGACAATGCTTATTGTAAGTCCACTGATAGTTCTCTTGCTTTGGACCCTTCTTCTTCTTCTTCTTCTTCTTCTTCTTCTTCCTTTTTCCTCTTCCTCTTCCTCTTCCTCTTCCTCTTCCCTTTCCTCCTCCTCCTCCTCCTCCTCCTCCTCCTCCTCTTTTTTTCCCCCGAACTCAGGGGTTCCAACCTGAGAGTTGTGTTATTCCAAAAGCTTATGCTGGCACCATGCAGAGGTATACAGATGGTGGGAAGCGATGAGGATGGTCTGTCCCAGGCAGCATTTTTTTGGGGGCACGGCCACGTCCCCTGTGTGACATGGCCGCACACTTGCTCCTCCGCCCTACCCCTCCACCTGCACTCCAAGCTATGTGGCTGGTGCCATGCATTTAAACAGTGCTGTTTACCCATTGGCACTACCTGCTCAGGTACTGTGAAGTGACTGTTCATCTCCTGTCAGACTTGCAGGGGCTGCTTTGCCCATTAGGCAGGGTGAGGGCATCTGCTGCAGGCATAAGTCAAGGTCAACATGGCGGTAGTTAACAACAACAAAAAAGTTCCATTAATTGTTGGCCATTTAATTTACTAACTCTGGATTGTTTATTCCTGGTCCTGGGGGAGTCCTCTGAGGTACCAGAATAACCTGACTAGATATTATAGTTGTGCCTCTTAACTTAAGTGAACTAGGGGATACATTGGCTCCTCTGTTTCAGACAATAACATGTCTTGGGCTGGTCTGGGCCAGTGCCAAGCAAGGACTGTGGGAGGGAGACCACCCCCAACATAACCCAAGTATCACTTGCAGTAGAAACCCCAGACTGGTCAAACTGTTGAAGAAGTTTATATTAATGTATTGTTATGTATCTTCAAGCTGACTCTCTCATCTTGGCAAGATGAGAGAGTGTTTTTGGAGAGCTCCCTGTGGTCAGCATAAATTAGGGGTGGGCCTCTTTTGACCAAAATTGTCCAGGTCTTGTTGGATTCCAGAACCTAGCAGCCCTAGCCAGCATAGCCAGTGCTGACAAATGCTGGGAGTTTCAGTCAAACAACATCTGATGGGCTATAACATTCCCGCTCCTGGTGTAGACAGTGTGGGGGAATAATAGTTTGGCAATGTTTTCAAAACAGCACTAAAAGATGGTCAAAATTCATGACGTGCAGGGTTGTCAATCAGGAAACAACTATTAGCAAGTTGGTGATCTGCCTAAATACCAAATGGAAGTGCCTAAGGTGGAGGACAGCAGGTGGAGAAACTCTCAAATAATAAAATCCGTGAAAGTCAAACCCGCAAATGTGGAGGGTCAACTGTATGTATTTAGTGATTAATTGCATCCTTTTGGGATCCAGGACAAACTTGGGAGAACAGAGCATATTGAGAATCTGTCTGGAATGCTTTGGTTGCATTGCAGTGGGTTTGACTCCGTGGCCCTGGTGGTCTCTTCCAACTCTATGAATCTGTATATATGGAATAAGCTGAAACACCAAAGAAGCAACACAACACAGTTTCCTCAGTTCAGATAAAGTGCAGGTTGTCGTCCACAAAACTCAGTGAGTGGTGGAAACCTTTTGCATTGCAAAAGAACTTTCTAGTTGCAAGATTGTTTTGAGATTCTTTGTTATCACAGTCCTGGATCAGTCACTGATTTGCTCTTTGGCACTTCAAAGTAGATGGGGGGAAAATGGTGCTGCACCTGGCTGTCTTCACATTCTCAAGGGGCCAGGGGAGAAAGAAATTTGACTTATTTTAAACTAACACTTGAGTGAAGAAAAATGCCTTTTTGCCAGGCATGTGGGAGAGTTAATGCCAGGATTGATGGCATCAATCATCAGCTGTGTCATGCTTTCAAAGATGCTAATTAATGGAGTTGGGCTTCCCAAGCCACTAACCCTCCTCTCTCTCTTTTCCCCCCTCTGTCGTCTTTTTCATGTTGCTAAAGACTTGGCGGGTTGCTGTCACTAAAAATTGATTTGCTGAAGCAAAAAATTAAAAGCAAAACATCTTTCTCTGTTTCTGTCTCCAAGAACAACTGATAAGTCATGGCTAACCAAACAGTCATGGCTACTCAAGCTACCATCAGCTTCTTTAAATACTGATTTGTAACATATTAAAACCTTGCGTTTTCTCTCCTTTTCTCCTTTTTTCCCCCGTCCCACCTTCTTTCCTTCCTTCCTTTCTCTTCTCTCTCTCTCTATTTTTTCTGGTGTGATTGTAAGTAACGCTTGCCTTAAGAATCTCATTATTTGAACACGGAGCCATATTTCCTCTGAGAATTCTGGAGTAGCTTTGAGCCGGGGCTGTTCATTTCTCAAGTAATCATGCCGGCATGATGGAGAGAGAAAATGGCAGCTGTTCTCAGCTCAGGCCTTCAATTTTCTTCAGAGTCCAGTCACTCAAGTGTGTAATTACATGGGGGTGCCGGAGAGGCGTTAGGCCTTGTCAAAGAACCCGTTTGAGGCTTTGCTCGCCGCCTTTGCCAATCAGGGGTAGGCCAGAGCCGGTGGAACGCCACTGCGCTGCTTTGTTTCTCTCTTGTTGCCTGATGAGTTCTTCTGGTGAGGAAGGGACTTTAAACTTCTCCTCTTCCCCCCTGTGTCCCCTTGTAGGGGTTTGCCTCTGTGAATATGAGTGCTTTTAAAAGTGGGAAAGGATTGACAGTCTCTTTCCTGGTGTGGAAAATGGGCCAGGACTATATTTGTTTGTCTTTTTAGCAGTTTAGGGTGCCCATAGAACTCTTCTCCAGCACCACATTTCAAATGAGTTGATTTCTTCCTATCACTGTTCAGCTTTCACAAGCATACAGAGAAATTGGAAATATGATGGCATGGGCAGACCTAATTTTGTCCCTCTGCACACCTAATTGTTGAACAGTTGCATTCAGGGTTCTGACTCTATTTCTGTTGCTTTTTACTCCTTATCTGTCCTTACCTGCTTGAAGAGTTTCATCTGTCATCCAGCGAAGCGTCTTTCTTTTTTTGGCTACAGTTGGTGTCCTTTTGCATTCCTCTCTGACAATGTCCCTGACTTCAGTCTAGAGTTCTTCTGGCTCCCGGTCAATTAGGCTTAATAATTGCAAATCTATTTTTTACGTTATCTTTAAATTCTGCAGAGATGTACTTCAGGTTGCATTTCTGCGTGGTAGTTGGTTTAGCATTATTCTTTAACTTTACTCTGATTTTTGGTATTGGCAGTTCATGGTCCGTGCCACAATCTTTTCCTGGTCTTGTTGTTGCAGAGAAAATGGAGGTTCTCCATCTTCTACTTCCAGTTATGTAGTCTTTTTGATTCCTGTATTGGCCATCAGGTGTTATCCATGTGTACAGTTGCCGTGTGTACTTTGGTTACTTGAGGAACGTGTTTCTGTTGAACAAACTGTTAGCTTTGCAAAATTCTGTCAATTGCTCTCCATCCTAGGCCAAATTTTCATATAGTCTTTGATTCTGCTCTGTTTCCTACTTTTGCATTCCAGTCACCTGTGATTAACAAGAAGTCCTGTTTTGGTGTGTGATTAATTTCCTCCTGGCCTCCAGCATAGAATCCTTCCTTTTCTTCCTCTTCTGCCTCCGTAGTTGAAGGATGAGCTTGGATTATGGTTATATTGATGAGTTTTCCCTGAAGTCCTACTGATAATATTTGGTCAGACATTGCATTATATCGTTTGACTGCTTTTACCAAATCTCTTCTCACTATTAACGCTATCCTATTTCTTGTTAGATTTTCATTTCCTAAGTACAACACTGTGTAATTATCTGATTCAGATGTCCCATTCTTGTCCACTTTAGCTCTTTCCTCCCGTGTGTCGCAGTGTTTAAACGTTCCATTTCTTGTTTTACTATCTCTAGCTTCCCCTGGTTTGTGCATCCCACATTCCTATAATATGTGTTGCACAGCTTTGGACTTTCGTTTCACCTCTGAGCATGTCAACAGCTCAGCATCCTTTCAGCTTGAGTCCAGTTGCCTCATTAACTGCAGTGCTGCTTGTAGTTGTCCTCTGCTGTGCTCCCATAGCTCACTGAGTGCCATCCGATATGGGAGTGTCATCTTTTGGAACTATCTCTTTGTTTCATTTTGAATTGTTCCATCATAGGGTTTTTGTGGTAAAAGACATTCAAAAAGGTGTTTACTCTGCCTCTTTCTGCGCAGTACTAACAACTGTTGCGTATGATGCCACTGCTGTCTCTGAGAGATCCTCCACCAGTATCATTCTCCATTAATGCTGCTGCTGCTGCCCAGTAGCTACTTGGTGCATTTAGCCTGGCTTCTCAGAAAATGCCTGTCTGACATGGGAGACCCTTCTGGCAGTGCTGCTATTGTCAGCATAGCCCCTTGCCCAACAAAAGCATGCAGTCTCGACCCTCTGGAAAGGTAGTACCATTAGTGACTATAAAATGTCACTGTTATAATATATTTTAGGGGAAAAAATAAAAAGAAGACACTCGTTTCAGTCTATCATGCAAAGCTGTATTTGTTGTCTGTGTTGAGTGGCCTTTTTGTAACAATGAATAGGTCACCTCTTCCCTTTAGGTAAACAATTTCTATTTCTTATAGTGGCATTGAACATGTGACCCTCCCTCAGATGTTGTTAGAGTGCAAGTCTCATCAACCCATACCAGGGGGAGAGGGATGATGGGAGGTGAAGTCCCACAGAATTTGGAGAGCCACACCTTTCCCATTCTTGGCTTATTTGGCTTATTTGACTTCTCTTGGCTGTCTTTTGTCTTTTGGTTTTGGTGCATTGACTCATCTCTTGTGTTCTGGGAGAGCCATTTCTGACGTCCTTTGCAACCTCCGTAGCACTTGGACTGAATGCTTGCTAATCCATGTTTTCCTCCATTATGTTTCCTCCCCAGGACCAGTTGTGTGGCCGAGATCCAACCTTGACAGACGAGCTCATTAACATTCTGACGGAGCTGACCCAGCTTAGTAAGACCACCAACGCCAAGGTGGCCTTGAGAGCCCGACAGGTAAGGAGCTTATTCTTCTTTCCCACTGGACACACACACACACACACTGCCATGATATTAAGACCAGACTTAAATGTCAGACCTGCAACATAACTACTGTGAATTACTTTGTTTCTCAGGAAGGGAAAGTCCCACTTAATCCTCTGCCATCCCATTTTTCAGCTGCTTTTAAAACGTTCTATGCTTTCTCTCCTCTTCCTGCTTTCCCAGCTCTGTCCTCAGCTTACCTCCATTGCTGCAAACTGAGTTCAAAGTGCAAAGGTATTTTGCCCCAGGTTAACTAAGCATCTGGGAGGGGGACAGCAAAGGGTGTTGCCCTTCCCAGTAGGCTCAGGCAAAAGCAAACTGCTGTTGCCTCTCCTAGACAGTGCGTGCTTCCTGATTAATAACTTTTGCCCTCTTGATCGCACTCGGATGTTGCTTGGCCCCATGTGTCCCAGTTTTCATCTGGGAAATGCTGAAGGGTATAATAAATTGTATTTCTCCAAGATGGTGCCCTATTTGCCTGCCCCCGAAGGGCTGGGTTCATTTGGAAAAATGGGGGAGTATCCATCAAGTTAACTTGAGGCTAGGGCCCTTGCAACAAAGCAAGTGACATTGTCTTCATTTCAGCCGGGGAAATGAAAAGAGGAGGCAGCAATATCTGTTACCAGTCCCCTGGGGACTGGTGGAAATTTTTTTCCCTTGGACCTGAACTAAAACCTTAATTTGTGTCCTTTTTTCTCTTCCTGACTCTGTCCCACTGCAAGGTTACCCATCTTGGATTCCAATTTAAATACTAGATGCACACCTGGAGAGTGTGTTCTTTAGCCTGCCCCCCTTGCCTAGTGGCTCCCCTATATAATTAAAACAGTGATGGAGACGGGGCGGGTGGGATGGAGAGGGAGAGGGATCTAATTGCCTCACCATCCTCATCCTGCCCTGGAAAGCTTGTCTCCCCACCCCTTTACCTTCCCTCCCTCTGTGCTCTTCCAATTTCCATTTTAAAAAGCAAGGAGGTTGGCCGCTTTTGGGACTGGAGAGCAGGGGGGGTGGGAGGAGGAATCTTTGCCTCTTTTTTTGTCTTTTTTTGGTTTTTTAATTCCAGTGCATGAGCACTGAAAATGAACAGGCGTTTGAAGCCGCTCTGTGACCTTTTCTGTCTTCCCCAAATTGCTACTCGTGCCTTTGACCTATTCAGAGTTACTGAACCTCTCAGCTGCAGGCTCCAGCAGATGTCTCTATCCTTCTTGCCATTGGCATTGTAGTATTCGCTCTGGCCCTTGTCCTCCTTGGATGCTTTGGGGCTTTCCCATCTTGGCAAGGGTGAGGTGGCTGTTGGTGACCAAATTGAGAGGCAGTGTCTCTCTGGCTGAGAAGCCCCCTTCTGAAATGGTGGCTGTTAGAGTGGGCAAGAAGCCAGAATTTGGATGCAGTTTTGATCCATTTGGCTTGTTTACCTCTGAATCTGCACCATGAAAAGCTATGATTTTTTTTTCCTTTTCTCTTTTTTACTCACTGTTGGGGGGCTGGCTCTGACAGCAAATCTGCAAATTGCATTCCCATTTTCCAATTAACAACACACACACCCAGAAAAAGTTGCAAGGTCTGATGGAACACCCTTAAGCCACGCTCTCCGTTGTAGTGACAGTGGCCATTAGTGATTCTTTAGCTATGCTCTCCTCTTTGGATGAAAAGCTTTGTTTCAGAGAGCAGTGCAATACTGGACGTCTAGGATAGCTCTTGCTTTCCATTTTAAAACCCAAGAGACACATTTCTAGTTCTCAGGGCCTGTGCAGATGTGCCTGGAAACCAGGGGTATACCTATGGTGGAGGGGGAGGCAAAATGAAGGTTTTGCCCATCCAAGTAAGAATTCTGCCCCCTCAGATGAAATATACCTAAAGTCTTCAAATTTCTAGTATGGTAGACAGTGAGACATTGAAAATGTGTCACACCAAGGTTTTTGTTTTGATTGTCATCATCTATGGGACGGTACTAGAAGAGCTGTTTTAGCCGAATGTGAGCCATGAGCTAGATGTCCCTGTTACAAATGTCAGCCTAGCCAAGGAGTTACTGTACGGCCATAAGCAAATCCCTGTCCCTCTCACCTGGGCTACCAGCCTATAATAGTGAAGATGGTGACGATGACCTACATCATACAGTTGTAAGGCAAGAATGGGAAACCTCTGCCCTTTCAGATATTGTTGAACTCCAGTTCCCATCAGCCCCTGCCAATATAACCCATGGTCAAGGATGATAGGATCTGGAGTCCAGCATTGTCTAGAGAGCTTTCAGATACCTCACTGTGACTTTTTGAATGTCTCCTTAGGTCCTCATTGCTTCCCACTTACCCTCGTATGAACTGCGCCACAACCAGGTGGAGTCCATCTTCCTTTCAGCCATCGACATGTATGGGCATCAGTTCTGTATTGAAAACCTGCAGGTATGGGTGCTTGTAGTATACCTTTTTAAATTTTGGATGGATGGGAATCATTTTCTAATTTCCAACAGCATAAAGCCAGTACAGAAGCAAAGCATAGGAAGACTCAGTGGCCATGTTGGCTAAATGAATATTTACAATGGTAATGATAATGGATATATTTTAATTATATTTTGTATAATTTGGTGTCTCCTCCCGTATCCTAGTTCTTAGTTTTGTTTACCCAAAAAGACATGAAGAGGGGAGTTAGGTGAAATAGAGTTTCTTCACTGACCCCAATGTCTACCGTAACTTTACTTGTCAGTATTGGACCTGTTGCTAACATAGTCGTTCTTTTTGTTTCTACTATTTGCCCCTGCTTTTTATTTCCTCCTTATATCTTGATAAGGCGGGGTATGAAATAGGTGAGGAGGAACCCAAACATACAAATAGTGCCATCAGCTGTCAGTTATAATCTCCTTCTCCCAAGCACGAAACATATTTCTGTAGGAAGCTATCCTATCTGGAATCACACCATTGGCCCATCTAACCCAATATCATATCCTTTTATTAGCAGCTGCTGTCAGACTTTCTGCAGGTTTATTTTTTTACCGCTCAGCCTTAGCTAGAGTTACCAAGGGTTGTATCTGGGGGCAAGCACACAGATTATGTGCTCTCTCACATAAAGTGAGGCCTCTCAATTAATAAGCAGTTCTACACATTTTTTAAAAAGTGTTCCTCTACCAGTTTGTGAAGGACAATTTGTTGCTTTGTTGTGCCTTCGACTTGACTCTGAGTTATGGAAATCTTATCACAGGGTTTTCATGACAAGATTTTTTTTCAGAGGATGTTTGCCGTTGCCTTCCTCTTAGTCAGAGAGGATGTAGGTTATTCAAGCATGCAAAATCCAGATAAAATCCAAAATCCACATTAAAAAAAAGAAAAAGAGAGAGAGAGAGAAACAGCATAAACCAGATGTTTTCACATACGAATTTTTGGTGTATCCAACAGTGTTGAGTGAGCAAACAAGAAAGTTGAATTCATGGTTTCCAAGTTATTACTTTCCCTGTCTTTTCCATCCCTTCTAGAAACTAATTCTTTCGGAAACATCCATCTTTGATGTGCTACCAAACTTCTTCTACCATAGCAATCAAGTGGTGAGGATGGCAGCTCTTGAGGTGGGTTTGCAAGAATGTGATCCACTTTGTCCCTTTTGGTTCTGTAATACTGGTTTGCTTTCCCCTCCTCTGATCCCAAGTATCTAGTATAGCAATCTTTTCAATTTTACAATTGTATATTAATTTTATAAGGGCCATGGCTACGCAGAAAGTTTTTGACAGGTTTTGTTCCATGCAGTTGCATTCTTTTACCAGTGGATTTCCTAATTTTGCATAACTGATTTTGCTCAATTGAGTGGAATACCATTGCTTAGGTTTCACTCCTCAGGATTCCTTTTTAGTTCCCACTCCAGCTTCTGAGATCTCGCAAGATCACTCCTTTTCAAGCCATGAGGGCTAGCAACATTATTTTTTGAAAATGAAAAAATAGCCAAGGGCCTTTCAGATGCTCGATTTTTGGTACTATATCATTACATGTTGTTTACACTGTGTTGCCCTAAAACAGGTCTTTTCAGGGTATGAGGTCTAGCAACATTTTAAATTTTTATTTTAAAGTAAAACAGAAGCATGGAGACTTACAGAGGCTGTGTTTATGTGCCAAACTCATAACTGGGTACACTGGATACCCCCCCTCAGTAGCCACACTATTCCCATGTATGTAGATTCAGCTCAGTACTTCTTATAGTCTCCCTCCTCCACAGCATAACAAGCAAGAGAATGAAGGAGGTTGCTGCCTTCATTCTCGCTTTCTCCCATGAATCTGCCAGCAATTTGAGATCTTCAGAGGAGACCTTGTTGTGTTTCCCAACACCTCTTGATGTTAGGTGGGTGGGAAAACATAACAGGGCTTTCTCTTTAGCAGTGCCTCAACTGTGGAATTTCCTTCCCAAGGATATTAGGCTGGCCTCATCTCTTTTAAGCTTCCAGTGGGCCACAGACACTATTTGTCCAAGCCTCTTGGTTCAGAAGAGGTGAGGCAGGAGCCCTCTCCAGTTCAGGGCGGGCACCCTATCTGTGTCTCAGTCAGGTATGAGGCAGCTGGAAGATGACTGTGTGAATTTTCTCCTTAATTTGTTTTCCTTTCTTACATGTTTGTTTTTACTTCCAGGTGTATGTTCGAAGAGCATACATCGCCTACGAGTTAAACAGTGTCCAGCACCGCCAGCTAAAGGACAACACTTGTGTGGTTGAATTCCAGTTCATGTTACCCACGTCGCATCCAAACAGGTTAGGCCTGAATGCAGGTTCCAGTGAGGTGTTTGGGTGGGAGAAGCACTGTGGGTTGGAGAGGGAAGGTTGTGTGGCTGACAAGGCGGGGGGGGAAGTGGAGTTCCCTATTGTCTGCTCTGCTGCACTGTAGGTAATCTTGACCAATGGTGTCATTCATTGGTTACCTTCAAATACTGGGATGCAATCAAGGTCAGTGCATATGTTAATGATGGCTCATGGTTTGGCAGTCTTCCTGCCGAGTTACACTGAACACTGTCTTCTTCCTCCACGCCCCCATTGTGATAGCAGACAACCCATGCGGATACCAGGGCTAGTTCTTGATAAAATGATTATGTGGGCAACTGTGAGTGCCTAAGGGCCACATTAGTTCCCTAGGAGACCTTGGAGGGCGGTACTGCCCTCCCACACCCCACTGCAAAAAAGCACAAAACATTCCCTTCCCCAAATTTTCACCAACACTATAAGAGACTGTGGCAGGCATTTGGGCCATGTTTGTAGATCTCCTTGGGTCATTTTAGGCACAGGAGAAGCCTTTTTTTTTTTTTTCCAAAATAAAAAGTGGGCAGAAGTCACTTCTGGTTTAAAAAAGGACTTTCCTGGGCCTAAAATGGCACTGGGCTTCCTTGAAACATGGCAAAAAATGTCCCCCACATATTCTAGAGGGCATCTGTGGACATCTTGGGGCAAAACTGATTTTTTTTTATCCCTGACTAGTCCTGAGAGGGGCACACGCAGCCTGTTGGTCACACTTTGCTCATCCCTGGTCTAGACCGTTTCATAGTGGCAACCTTCCTTCTCCAACCATCCTCTTGGAGTTCTGATGGCCTTTTTCAGTGTGTGCAAAGAATTATGGTGAAGTCCTCCACACAAATTTGGGGTGAAGATAGAAGCAGTATTTGTGTCAACACTGGCAAATCAAACGCTGGTTTGGCAGCAAGCTTTACCTAAAAGCTTACAAAGAAAGTTTAGATCTCTGGATTATTATTCGTTAGATTGTTGTTAACGGACTGGGGGAAAAGGACTAATTTTTGGAAAAACCTAACAGATTCTCCATTTGCTTTCTGAAGAGGTCCTTGCTTATTGGGGTGGAACAAGGTGGACGTTGGTGTTGCTTGTGAGGGAAGGAAGGAAGAGGTTTGTGTTGCTTGTATTCTATAAGAGAACTGAGAGTATATGGACCTGGCCACTTTAATGAGCCAGAAGGCATGTTTGTTTGTTTTTTTAAATACTCCCCTCCCACCTACATTAACATTTTGAATACAGGTTTTCTTGCCCAGCTCACTCCTTCAGGGCCAAATTTTCTGTTTTCAGGGGTTCTTTTGTTTGTTTTGCACGAGCATTTTAATATTGGGTGGTGATGGTGATGCTAAAGATTATAAAAGTTTTATTCATTTATATCCTGTCTTTTTCTCATTGGTGGGACTCTAGGAAGCTTTCCAGTTAGTAAAACCATCATAGATGAAGAAAATACAGAATATCTGTTTAAAATATAGGTGTGTGTATGTGTTTGTGATTCATGTGTTATTTAAAAAGCAATTTTTAGAGTTAGAAGAAGTTAAAATTCATTAAATGACAGGCAGTTTTTTAAAAAGTGATCCTTCTTACAGCCTGAAGTGATATGGCCTGAATTTGTACCATCTACTCCATTACTGTTCATTTCCCACCACCTCTTTTGCTAGACTTACTGGGAGAGACCTATCCTCTGCTGATTAGTGGTGTACTGATAAAATGTGAAGTAGGGGTGTTGGTAATGAC
Source organism: Ctenosaura bakeri (assembly GCA_948474755.1). Lineage (NCBI taxonomy): Eukaryota > Metazoa > Chordata > Lepidosauria > Squamata > Iguanidae > Ctenosaura > Ctenosaura bakeri. The sequence continues at coordinate 114,034 of CAOLHI010000072.1, read as the reverse complement.
AGTTCTTATGGCCACGCTGCCAAGGAAATTCCAAAATACAAGTAGCAATGTGGATTGAAATCGCTTCTAGCAGCTGCCCTCTCTGTGAAGATGGAGATTGTTGTTGTTGTGGGGTGCCTTCAAGTTGTTTCGACTTACAGCAACCCTACGGCAAACCTGTCATGGGGTTTTCTGGGGCTGAGAATTTGTGACATGCCCAAGGTCACCCAGTTGGTTTCCATGACTAAGCAGGGAATTGAACCCTGGTCTTCAGGGTTGTAGTCCAGGGTTCAAACCACCACACCATGATGACTCTAGGGTGGATATAATGAGTCTTTATTGTGCATGCAGAATCAACTGTTCTAAAATACTCAGGGATATCCCTCCCCAGGGGAGCAAAATGAGGTCATCACCTCTTCAGATGAGAATTCTGCCCCCCCACCGCTGCAGCAACTGTGAGGATTGCCACTAACTTCAGAGAAAAAAGGTGGAACCAGGGGCATAACAATGGTGCTTTGGTCCTGCTAATGACAGTGTCCTGGCACTTTGGTCTCATGAGTCCTGGCTCCACTACACCATGGCTCTTGGAGGCTGTATGTTTGCATAGACTGTGTTGGGATTGCCTGACCATGTCTGATGCGGAGGTACAACGGAATTGCCCAATCTCCAAGGAGTGGCAGTTTGCCTGCGTCTCTGTGTGAGTTGCCATTCTGGACTTCCCTTTCTTCCAGTCTTGTGGTACAGAAACCCAGACAAGAAGTGTGAGGGCCTCTGCCTATCCAAACCAGCTGCTGCTGAGTGTGTGGATTTCCACCAACCCCACTGCTATCACCAACTGTGAGGGCTTCCACTTATCTCTCCTTCTGAAACCAATGTGAGGACCTCCTCCTGTCCCACCGCCATGGGATATCATTTCTCCCTGGGACTCTCAGAAGCGGTGGGGAGGAGTTGCTCCCTGACCACAAAAATGCCCTAAAACTCCAAAATAGAAAACCCAGCAGTGAAAAAGGACCCACTTTGAGTACCATTTTGGGAGAAAGGCGGGATATAAATCAAACAAACAAGAGTATTTTGGATATTAAGAAGTACAAGGAGTCCCTACGATCTATTTGAAAGGTGACTTGTTGCTTTTGGAGGGGACAACCAATTTATGCTTGCTTGTTTGGCCAGGAAAAGGGAAGTCTCGAGCAGTCAGGGGCCTCATGCGACCCTGCAGTTGCACTTTCCTCCCTGTGTTCTATATCTTTGGGGTGTAAGAGCCTTCAGAGTTTTTTTTTAGCTGAAAAACAGAATGCTCGCATATGCAAAATAGTGTTGGCATATGATTACAAAGCAATATGATGAGGGCTGGAGACAACTTGAGTTACTTTGGATTGGGAATGTGCTGAGGAGAGAGGATAGCAGTTCCTACATCCAGCCGCTGGGTGCCACTGTTGATCCATAACCGTTTTCCATTAAAAAAAAAAAAACTAAATGGGAACCTGCCAGCTCTTTTTTTGGGGAAAAAGTGCTCTTTTCTCCCTCCTTTGTCTCCTAAGTATCCTTTGCCTTTTATTTCATCCTCCTCCTCATTTTATGTTTACCGGCATTGGCCGATGAGGCCGGTCTCGGTTCATTGAGAATCCATCAGGACATCTCATGAAGCCCCTTTTCCCTCCTCCCCCGCCTCTCCCCCTCTTCAGACCCTGGTTTTGAGTCCTCCCAGCCCAGCTGCACAAAGATCTCTCTGCAATGATATAAATGGGCCATTGAATTTGGTCTCATCTGTTCTCTCCATCTCGACAATATTTGCAAATAATTGCATGCTATTTTGGAGGTCCGTTTTCTGTGCTTTTTAAAAATAATAAAAATAATCTTGGGCTCTTTTTTCAAAAAACCTTAGCAATTCATTCTTCCTCCCTTCCCTGCCTCTTTCCAGTTTCATTGGAAACCTCTCCCTTTCTCAGTTAATCCTCATTACTGGGTGAATCTTTTGAATGAAGCTTTTAACAAGCTAAGAAACTTTTCTACTGACCTGGCTGCTTACCTAGCAGTCAAGGTTGAACATTTTTAGACCTTTAATTAAAAAAAAATTCTGCACCTAAAATGCTAAATGTGCACAAATTGGGTAGGCATACAGAATATCTCTTAATTTGCAGAATTTTGCGTTGTTAGTGGTGGGGGGAATTAGATTTCAGCGTGCATCACTCATATTGCTTCATTGCTATCTTTGCAGTCATGAGGACCAGAAACTTGCTTGATAGATAGTAATCATAATGAAACGAAAGCCAAGATTTCCAGGAAGCCCTACTCTTGGGGCACGAACATATTTATTTAATTTTGCACTCCTTTGGAGTCCTAGTATACGCAGTGGCCTTGCCTCTAAGTCTTACCTAATAGGGGAAAGTGACTGAATTGTCATCCCTTGCAGTTTGGCATCAGGATTTGCTGCAGACTTCCATCTTCCTAGAAAAGTGAAGGTTATGTGTGAGCAAGTGCTTCCTCACCCAAAAAATGGTTTCTGTTGGACTAGGACTCTGGGGTTTAAAATCCCCCCTTTGCTGTGGAAGACCCACTGAGAGACCTTGGGCAAGTTGCACTCTCTTTGGCTAACAGGAGGCCACTGGCAAACGTCCTCTGAAGAAATCTTGCCATGAAAACTCTGTGATACAATAGGGTCATTTCCTCACTAGACTGTTATAATGCTATTATTCCACTTTCAACATCTTGTGGAATTCTGGGGTTTGTAGTTTACTGGGGTCCAAGAGCTGGCTGAGAATTTTAAAAGCCGCTCCCTAAACTGCAAACCCCAGGATTCCATCGGATGATGAAGTGGAATAATAGCACTATAATACAATGCAATATATAGTGCAATGTGGAATCCTTTGCCACTTGTATGTATTCTTCTATCTTTATTATTCATTTATTTCCCACCTTTTCCCCAAGTAATGGGATTCAAAGTGGTTTACAACTTACTGAAAACAGTACAGATTAATTTCTACACAAGTGTGTCAGTAAAAAAGTATAAATGTAGAAGTAATTTAAAACTATTAAACAATCTGTAAAGTTAAAACCATATAAGAATCAAAATACCATAGCACATCCTTAAAAAGCCAATCACAGCCCATTTCTGAAAGCCTGATGGAATATTTTTACTGGCTATTGGAAGGAGAGGAAGGAGGCAGCCGTCCTAGCTTTCTTAGGGAGGGAGTTCCGGAGTTTGGGAGTAGCCACTGAGAAGGCCCTGTCTTCCTAGTTCCCTGAAAAGGTAGTGGGATAGAGAGAAGGGCCTTGATTGTAGATCTTAGAGCTTGTTCAAACTCATATAGGGAGATTAAAAAATAATAATGATAAATCAGACCAGTGGGAATTTCTTGGTTATCACTTAACCAAACCTTGTATACCGTAAGCTTAAAAAAGGGATTGTTTAAAAATCAGTTAAACAATTTAGAAAGTTAAAACATTAAAAATATTAAAATTAATTAAAAGACCGTATGTTGTTGTTGTGTGCCTTCAAGTCATTTCTGACTTATGGTGACCCTAAGGCGAGCCTATTGTGGGGTTTTCTGGAGCTGAGAGTGTGTGATGCAGTGGGTTTCCATGGCTGAGTGGGGAATTGAACCCTAGGTCTCCAGCGTTATCGTCCAGCACTCAAATGAATACACCATGCTGACTCTCCATGTAGAAACCTTAAAAATGGTACCACACCATGTTAAAAGCCCATCAAGTCAGTTTTTTAAAAACTTGCTTTGTTTTGTTTTGATCTGCTGATGGAAGGAGAGCAAGATTGGGCCATTCTGGCCTCCCTAGGATGGAGTTCCAAAATCTGGGAGCAGCCACCAAGAAGGCCCTCTCCTTTATTCCCACCAGACAAGCCTGAGAAGGTGACGGAACAGAGAGAAGGGCCTCTCTAGATGGTCAGGGAGCTCTAAGGGATTCATAAAGCAAGAAACAGTCCTTCAGATAGCTTAGATCCAAGCCATATACACGTTATACAATCCTGCTGGTTAGGTCATGGTTTGTGTGGAAATTTTGAAGATCTGGCTCCCTTTTGGGCTGTAGCAGACTGTGCTATGCAGATCTGGACACAGATTGTTTTTCCCCCAACCTTTACCTTGCAAAGAGGCAAAATCAGTGGAATGCCTTCGGCCCCTACTTCAGCTGTCCTGCCACACTACGGGGACCGGCACATGCGATTCAAATATCTGGTGAAATAGATACATCTCAGCGGGCTTAAGTTGTTAGCAAAACAGCCTCCCCTCCATCAATCATTCGGCTCTTGATAGGAAGTCAGCCGTGGTGCCCGGTGGCTCTTGAGCCCCGTGAAAACCTGGAGGGAGGAGCAGGAACATATCATTAGGGCGCACTTGGGGTCCTCGCTCTTTGCTGCCAAGGGGGTGGTGTGGGGCCAGAATGCAGACAGAGAGAGGGAGGCGAGCACTTCCTGGACACCTGTCAATCCCTGTTGTTCTGTGCTGCGGGTTTGATGTTAATTAAGCTGCAGGTAGCGGTAATTTGCCTGCCCGCTCCCTCGGCTTGCCTGTTTGAGAGAGGGCAGAATCCTCCAGCAGAGCAAAGAAAGGGGGATATTTGAAAGGGGGCAGCCAGTGGAATGGAGCCGGGATAATGTTATGCAAATTGGATGGCGGCGCGTTGCTGGATTCAAGTGGGGATGGAATTCAAAACAAACATTTTGCAGGCGTGTTTGGGAGGCTTTTGTGCATCCTGGATACCTTCTGCAAGAAGCTAGGTGGGATTTTTTTTTTTTTTTGAGGGGGGTTCTGAGGGAGGAGAATATCAAAAAAGGGGCCATTTATACCCCACTTTTTCTCCTAAGAGCTGGAGGATGTGAATCTGGCCCTCCTCCTTACCACTCTTAACCTCACAACGGTTCTTTGAGGTAGCTCAAACTGGGAGAAGACAGCTGGCCTAAGGTCACTCAAGAGAGTTGCATGGATGAGCGGGGAGTTTGAAACTGGATTGTAGTTGTTGTTGTTGTCTAATTAACTTGGGCTCTGACAGGGAGATTTCCCCCCCTCTCAATCCAGGCAGGTTTGTCGCTTGGGGGGAGTTCCCCCTTTCTTTTCCCTCCTTCCCTCCTTCGCAAGTGGCTGTTCTGCAAACTTTAGCTGGGAAGGACAACCAGTTAGTTCTTCTTGCAGTTGGTGCTTTCAGAAGGGCCAGTTTTGAAAACTGCCTTGTGCTTTGGAGAGACCCCCAGCCTATAAGCTCCTGCCTGGACTGTGGGTCTCCCTGATCACCATTCTGCTTTTCCACACTGCTGGTTTTTCTGAAAAAGATAATCAATTTGCCATCTTAGTGAGCTGCAATGATCCCCAAATGATATCCCCCGATAGAGGGGGTGGGGGGGTAAGCGCATCCTTTTAAAATATGGCATGACATGAGGAAGAAGGGCCATTTTAACCTTCACACTCTCATGGTCAGAAAAACCAAAGGGGCCCAGTTCTTATAAGTCTATCCTACTGACCAAATGAGGCATCTGGTAGTAGATTTTTGTTTTGTCATTTTTTTTTTATTTATAAAATATATTTCCCACTCCTTGTCCTATGTGAGTTTGAATAGGTTACAACTGAGGCATAGGGATATAATTCTTCACTAATTTTCTTCTTGAAGCAAACAAGTAATTCTAACAATTTTCTTCTTGCTGTGAGAAAAGACTTTGCAAACCGTGCAGTTTTTGAAGCCCTTGTGCAATTCAGAAACTCACACTTGGTTGTTTTGCACAGAAAGCAGCAGTTTTTGCACAGTAAACGGCTTTTTCTGTGCAGAAAAGTTGCTGTGTGGAAATATTTTTGCACAGAAAGAAAAATTTTCTGCACAAAAAAGACTGTTTTCACTGCAAATCAGCTGTATGTGAATTTTGCACAGAATCACCCCAATTGCTGCTCTCTCTATGCAGAAAATAGTGATTTCACACAGAAAAATAGTGTTTTCTGTGCAAAACAACCATGCGCAATAAGCCCTGAATTGTAGATTCTCATCAGTTCAGGATCCTTCTTGTTAGAGTTTCTTGATACTCGAAAATCATGTTTTTCGACTGCTTTCTGAATATTTTCAAGTAGTCTTTTTAGCCCGACTGTGGAATAAAAACAGATACTGTAAATGTCAAGACCCCAGTGACTGTTCTGAAGGAAGAGCTTTTGGTGGTGCTTGAAGATAGATAGGAGGTGGATAAACCACCCAGTGGAGAGAATTCCACTTTCAAACGGAGGTGGGACTGATCTTGTTGAGAAGTTTCCCCAATGGCTTCACAGGAGGGCTTTTCTAATTATCTTGAGACCTGGGAAGACTTATAAGGGAAATAAAGTCTTTTTTCAGACATCCCAGAATGAGCCATTTATAATTTTGTATCTTAATATGATCACTGAGAATTGGGCCCACTCGCTAGTAAAAAGCTAGGGCAGATTTGAAGCTGTAGGTTTAATTTTGGCTTCGTTGTCCCTTGTCGGCTTTTTGTTTTTGTTTGATATTGTCATGGTTTTCTGGGCTTATTTATTTATCTATTGATTTTTAACACTAACAATCTAATATACAATCAAAGTTACATTCAAAAGGGAATTAAACAGACAGAAGAAAGAAACAGAGAGAGGGAGAAAGTTAAAAGAGATATAGCTAAAATACAGTAAGTCTCTCTCCTGCCCCCCATCCTAACTGGAATGAAAAGAAAAATTGAAAAGAGAAAAATAATATTGTTCTATCATTTCAGATCTAGCTGAAGAATCCTACTAAAATTGCTAATAACCATAACCACAGATTATTATATTGTTAGATTTCTTGTTGCTGAAAAAAATCCATAAACCATTTCCAGTCTTTCAAAAAAAAAAGGTCTTCAATTGGCTTATCCTTCAAAATCCACATTAATTTGGCAATTTGGGCCAACTCAACACCCTTAACAATCCATTCTTCCATCATTGGTGCTTCAGTCTGTTTCCAAGTTTGAGCAAACAATATTCCTGTTCCTATTGTCATATATTGAAGAAGTAATCCATATTTACTATCCCTATTACATAGCAAATGGTTTTCTGGTTTTATCTAGGCTTCCATAACCATGCTATTCATTTGCAATAGCAAGAGGGTCTCTGTTTATTTGGTTTATTGATTAGTTACTTTTATATACTGCCTTTCTTCTAAAAAGCTTGAGGTGGCCTACATGTTTCCTTCCGGCTTTATCTTTTGCACCTGCCCTATAGAATCTCAAAGGAAGTCCCCGTGTTTCTATCAGTGGAGGAAAAACAGTTACAGTTGGCTCTCCACATTTGCAGATTTGACTTTCACAGATTGGATTATTTGTGAGTTTCTCCAACCCCTTCCCCCCGCACCTTAGGTGCTTCTTTTCAGGAGAAATTTTCCTTCTTGGCAGCTCTGATCAGGCTGTGCAGCTCTTTAAAAATCTGCTTCTGTTCCGCCGTTTTCTCCATTGGCTGTTTCTGGCCAGCTGAGGATGGCTCATAGCCTGATTTCTCAGCACAGAAATCCCTCTCTCGATGCCCTCACCCACCCAAGGAAGGGGATGGGTGAGAGAGAGGAAGTCTCGGGCCACCATGCCACCCCGCCCCCTTTCCCTCTCCTTTCTCTGACCCGACCACCCCCTCTCCCCGCTGTACCGTGGCCCCCTTTCCACAGACGCACATATACCCGTTTTGATATTTGCAATTTCTCTACTTTTGTGGGGGTCCTGAGCCTCTAACCCTAGCAAACATAGAGGGCCAACTGTATTCCCTTGCTGCCCAGTCACTCGTTGCCAACAAGGCATGTGGCTTCTGCCTGTATCAACCCTCGTTCCATCACCATCTTCAACAATAGCTTAATGGCTCAAGAAGGGCACGGCTCTGTGACTCTCCTTTGTGACAGATGTACTTTTTACATCTAGGCTTAGTGAAGAAACCTGTGAGCTTTGAAAATGTGCATAATGTATTTTGTGCCTTTTGACTGGCCCAATAAGGTATCACCACAGTTGGAGGGGTTTTGTTTTAATTGTCATATATAACAACCCTATGAAACTGGTTAGTTGGAGAGATAGTGACTGCCCAGAGGTGACCAATGTGTTTTTCATGGCTCACAGGGGCTAGAAACTGATGTATATGAACTTCTGCCTAACCTCTGGGAAGAGCTGGCATAGTATAGTAGTTTGAGCCGGAGACCAGGGTTTGAATCCCCACTCAGCCATGGAAACCCACTGGCTGACCTTGGGCAAGTCACACCCTCTCAGCCTCAGAGGAAGGCAAAGGCAAACCCGTTCTGAACCACTCTTGCCAAGAAAACCCTGTGATGGGTCTGCTGTGGGGTCACCGTAAGTCAGAAGTGACTTGAGGTCACACAGCAGTGGCTTCTGGGACTTTGGGCTTGGAACAAAAGTAATTTGCCACATGGTGTTGCATACAAAAGAACCAGCATGGTGTGCCTTGAATGTTGGACTAGGGCTCTGGAAAACCAGGATTCAAATCCCTGCTAAGTCATGACACCCACAGGGAAAGTCGCACTCTCTCAGCTTCAGGAGAAGGCCTTGGTAAATCTCTTCGAAACAGATCTCGCCAAGAAAATCTTAGGGGAAGGTTACCATATTGGAGCCAAGAGGGTATAGTGGTTTGAGTAGTGGACCAGGATTCTGGAAGACCAGGTCTGAGCCACCCCATCTGTGTGTCTTACTTGCTCCCCCTGCCCTTTAATATCTTAGAACGGGATGGAGGAACGGATAGTGTTACGAAGACAAGGAAGCTTCCACAGCACATTGAGGTCTGTCCAGTCCCATTGGGACCTGGTCTTTAAAACTGCTCTTCAGGAGTGTGGTTGAAGTCCAGAATACAGCCCACGATGCTCAATTTTTTTTTTTTTTGGCCACTGGCGTCTTCTGATCTCTCCCTCTGAAAAGTTCTGCCCTTGGCTTCTGCCCTCAGCTTCCTTTGTTGCGTGATCCATTGCCCAGTTCTTCTTGGCTTCAGCTTATCCCAGCTATACAATGGGCACAGCTGCTAGACTAATGGCTGGAAAGGCAGCCTTATTTATGCATGTGTGAGTGAAGTGCTTTGAGATAATCCAATGGTGAGATGGGTAGGTAGGAGGGCAGCACCATGAATCAAAGCCACAGGCAGCCTTCTGTGTTTCCCTCACTTGTCTTTTTTCCCCCCATCTGTTTTGATTTCAGTGCTTTTTTGGGGAAACTAAAAATGGGAATATGGAAGCGGAGAAAAGGGAATGGGTTTTGATTTGCCTATCCAAAGATACACCTCTTTGGAAGGAAAGATAGTCAGCTTGCATTTAATTTTATTTATTTTTATTTTATAATTTTATTTTGGATTGGGTGGAATTCCACAGAGAAGAGGGTTCCAGAGCTAAAGGTGGTGGTAGAGAAAGTTGAGCTCATCTGTTCCCCTGGGAGAGTACAAAAAAATTGAACAAACATACACATTGTAATATAGCCAGTGATTCCTATTGTTTTACATCGTGCATTTTACAACCTATGCCAGGGGTGGGGACGTGTGGCCCTTGAGGTAATGTTGGGCTCCAGCGCCTGTCTTTGTTACACACTGCAGCAAATTACGGGGGCACCTGGGGACCCACATTTTCTCCATCCTTGGTGTATGGGTCACATTAATCTTCAGCAGAGTTAGCATGCATTGCTGCTAGTCTTCAGGAGTTAGCTATTGGTTCTACTTTTTTTTTTTCAAAGAGAAAAATGCAGAAGGCCATGCGGCACAATTCCTTAATCTCTACGAAGAGGTATGCCCCACTGAGTTCAGTGGAGCTTTCTTCCCAGTAAATACATATAGGATTGCGATCTTCATAAATAATCTTCTGATGTTTCCCAACTGTGTGGTTCCTTAAGAGGATTTTCTGCTGTGTTTGTGTGTTCGTAAAGTGCATGATGTAAAACAATAGACTGCATTCCTATTGTAGTCTGTGGCCTTGATCCAAAGTACACAAGTTAATGCTGCAATCCCGCTTCAAATTAGTGGGTTGTAAATTGTCCACACCCAAATATGAATTGAACTTTTGATGGGCTTTGTATAAAAATGACATTAATCATGTAGTCTGGACTGCCTTTGAGGAAGAGCTTTATAATTTAAAGTGCTTCAGACTTATATCCTCTTCTTCTTTGGCACTGGACAAACCCTTCCAATTTTTATTTGTTGATTTCTGGTGGCCTTGGCTGAAATGTATACATCAAAACATTGGGCTTCTGCGAATATAATCTTATGGCTTCTTCTCTGTTCACTTGCTTGAATAATGGTTCTGATTTTCAATTATTGATTTATACATTTTAATGATGGCTTGCACTAACCAATCCGTAACTAACTATGATTGTTTAATTACAGAGGGAACATACCCACGCTCAACAGGTACAGTAATTCTCCTCCTTTTTAGATCTCAGAAAAGAAAAATAGTTATTAGTTGGATGTGTAGCTTAATTTTTTTTTAACTTTTCGGGTTTTAACAGTCTTAACCTTTCAAAATTTCAGTTTTGGAGTCCTTGTGCTCACAATTATAACAACTTTTCATTTTGGGATGTCTGTATATGTGTGTGCGTGTGCGTGTGTGTATGGTTTTCTTTTTTTTGGTACATTTTTCTTCCTTCCTCTTTAAACATGTTCAGCTTCTACTTCCCCTCCCTCTTGCACTTTTTTGAAATGCAGCATTTGCATGCTATGAAAAAATTAACATCACATGCTTTGTAGGCTTTGCTTTCTTGCTTTGGGTAGTATTTCCAGGTCTTTAGAGCAAATGAACATAAAAGTCAGTCTGCTTCCTTTCTCTGTCCCCCACCTTTTTTTTTTCTTTTCTTTTGGTATGGTCATCTTTTCCTTTAGCAAGATGGCTGTCCATTGGCTATCCTCAGGTAGGAATTTGTAGTGGAACAAACATCTTACTCCAGGCTGTTTTCATAGGAGATGTTCAAACTGTTCTTTAAGATTCTTGGGCAATCAGCTGTATTATGCATGCTTGAATGTCAAATTTTCCAGCTCAGGGAGTCTGAACGGGTGGAACCATGTTGCTTTCCTTGTCCTTCACTCTGGATTCCACCTGGGAAGGAGATTTGGAGCAAACCCCTGGTGTTGTGTCCTTCCTTTACTGCAAGGAGAATTGAATGCCTGAGCTGGGGAGGTACTGCCTTTGTTTGAATGTGTAAGAGGAGCTGCTGTCTTCTTATATATGTTGCATTTTCAAAAGTCTCATTTTCAAAAATTCCAGGGGATACGTTCCGCAGCATAGCAGCCTGAAAAGGAGGAAAATTCAATTACATTTTATAGCACACTCTAGGGATGTAATTTTCATCTGATTTTCTTCTCGAGGAAAGTAACAAGTAATTTTTGGAATTTTCTTCTCGTTGCAAGAAAGTCTTCTACACCTCTGCAGTTTTCCAAGACTGTTTGCAGTCTGAGACATTCTGCACAAAATTCACATGTGGTTGATTTGCATAATAAATAGCCCTTTTTCTGCAGAAAAAAGTTGCATAGTTCAAATTTCATTTCACTAAACTCTAGAGATACTAGTTTCTGCGTGGAATAATATTCATTTCTGTGTAGAACAACCCCATGCAAGTATTGCACATAATTAATCCTGAATTGCACAAATTTTTGTCAGTCCAGAATTCTCATCAGGCTTTCTCAACACTTGAGAAACATTTTTTTGACAACTTTGAAACATTTTTGGATAATTTTTCCATCCTAACACACCTCTACACAAATGCTACCCTACCAAAAAGTGTGTTGCACAAGTTCCATTGAAGGACTGTCATATAACTTAAACATTCTTAGGGGAGCAGAATGTAGTCTTGAGTCATAACCTCAGATCAGCAGGTTTATAATCCAAGGTTCTGCCCCCAATTCATGATCATGCTTCAGACTTACCTTTTTATGGCATCTTTTTCCAGTGTGTGGAAGAGGCTTGGGGACCACATTTGTAAGCTTGGCAGCTGCCCTAGTATATAGTTGGTTCTCCATTCAACCAACAAGAGTTTGAAAATATTGTCCTCCTCTTCCCCCTGAAAAAATAAAATAAAAATAACCTTTGATTTTTCCATTTGATGTAAGGGATGCCATTTTACCAGACCGTGGGAATTCAGCATCTACTAATTTTGGTATTCACTGTGGGTCATGGATCCAAACCCTAGCAGATAACAAGGGCCGGCTGTATTGGAGCAAGAAAGCATTTGAAGCCACTTTTGAAAACAACCACTGGATGTGTAAGATGTTGATAATCCAGTGCAGTTCTGGTTTCTGGCATAACTTTGGATTGTCTGCTGCTTCTTTCTTTCTCCGGCTGGTTTTCTGTTTTATTCCATTTAAATATGGGATTCTTTCTCAGAGATCTTCTTACCTTCTACCCCATGCCAAATTTCCTTATTTTTTTTTTTAAACTCCAAAAAAATCATTACGTTTTCAGGTACAGGGAGGATTGATGCTGACTGGCCAACTCATTCTTCTACAGTTGTTTGTCATGAAAGGTATACAACCTGCCACCTGGAAGAGAACTTTTTTTCTCCAAAACTTGGCTTTTAAAACATATCATGCAGTTTTGCAAATTTGACCGGGGACAGGGGATGGGGAAATAAAGGGAAAGTAACATTAGCAGGCTGCTTCTTATTTTAGCAGTTCTGGATAGTACCGCTTCAGATGCTAGTGAGCAGGAGACAATTATAATTGTAATTCTCTCTATTTCATAAGCCTCCTAAGTCTCATTTTGAGGGAAAGGTAGGATTAAATAAAAGTGGTGGATGGATGGATCGTGGAATGACCTTCAGTACAAAAATCCTCCTCCTCCCTGCAGCTAGCAGGCTACCATTTCAAGATTATGAGTCTCTGTTCACCCTGTCCTGCTAGATTTTTATGTACAGAAGAAGCACTCATCTGCAGTCTGAAATAGTACCATAGAGGTTTTGCCCTGCTCAGGGAGAACTGAGCCCCCATTTTATCCTGGCCAGTCTTCCGCCTCAGTTCACAGACCAAACTCTTTTCTCATCTACCACTGGCATGCATTTATTTCTTCTTCCAAGAAAGCAGTCACACCTGAAAGGCAATGTGTTGTCTTGGTCTGGGAACTGTCTTGGCAGGAAAATGTATGGAATTTTGTCAGGAGTTGCTTAGCATACCATCAGGTCAGATGAAAATTGCCTGCTTAGGACTGGCCTGAGACATTTTGCTGCTTGAGGTGCAGCAGCAAAGAATACCTCCGTCCTGCTCCCCTAGTCAAAATCATAGGACCCAAAGCCAGCCACATTATTTTTTGGCACATGTGCCAGAAAAACTCTCAATCACTTCACCTCAGCCTGGATTGTAAAACTACAAAAATTACAAAGTAAATAATTACAAAGTAAATTACTGTCTTCTTGCAACAATGAAAATTTCCTATAGTAGCCACCATACTCTTATCTTTTGGTAGGACTGGCCAATCCAGTAGTGATGGTATGGCTTTGGGAGGGGGGGTCCTTTTGGTGCTGTAGAGAGATCGCATCCTGGGACTGGTGGCATTTTCAGGGTACGAGTGTGAAAGAGAGGAAATAGAGAGACAGATTTCCCTTACAGTTGTGGGCCAAGGAGGTTGACTTCACCTCCAGTAATGTTGCCCACTTGCCCAATAATGAACCCCTGGGCCCCATAAGTTCTGCCTCTGTCAGTTCACAAAAGCCAGCATGTTGTAGTGTTTTGGGCATTAGGCTATGACTCCAGAGGACCAGGGTTCAAATCTCCACTCAGCTGTGAAAACCCACTCAGTGGCCAGTGCTCCCTGTTTCTTCCCATACACACGTCTGTATTTAACTGCTCTTTGTTTGGGAGAGTTGGTAGGTCTTTGCTGTGGCCGTTGCCTCTTTTTCACTCCCCTTATACACTGGACGTACCAAATGCATGCCTGCGTACAGGTTTTATAGAGGTGACTTAAATTATACCCACAAGCCATTTGTAATAGAAATGCACATGGCCAAATGCGACGCACCAAGAGGCTATCTTGAGGCTGATTCTGTGTTAACAAGGAGCAAGGTGGTGCTTTCCCCCACTTCTGTATGCTTCCTGACAGCCATTTTTTGGCACTTGTTTGTGTTCTTAAGAGGCAGGAAACTGACAGCATGTCATTCTGGTTAAGAGGAACACCTCTGGCTTCATGTTTTTTCCATTAAAAAATGGTTCTGCAGAACGGGGATAGTCATTCCAATTATAAGAAATGTATTTTGGCTCCTTGTTCAGCTCCCCTTCAACCCATGAAAGCTCCTGATACTGTTTGTTTCCCTCCTGATGGAACTGTTTTAACATCTCATTAAGAGATACCTCAGAAGTACTTACTCTGATTTAATTGCCAGTGCATTTGAGGTAACTGAACACTGCTTAAGTTTGTTGAAGTGCATTGTTGCCTTCAACTTCCTAGGGGGAGCCATTGCTTATCGTCATGCTCTTTTAAGGGAATGCTCAGATGAATTGCCATGTTAGTGTCCCTTCTGTATATTCAAATTTCACTTGGCGATCAAAATGAACACCAGATAGCCATGTGGTAATGTTGGTCCAGCCGTGTTCAGTACAAAGGAGGAGAGTGTAGTGTTCAGATGAATCAAATAAGTGGAGCCTTCTTGGCGGCTGATCCCAGGTTATGGAATTCCCTCCTACTGGTTGGCCCCCTTTCTCTTTTCCTTTCATTGGTAGGCAAAGACCTTTTGATTCAAGCAGGTCTTTGGCTTATAATTTATGTGACAAAAAGACCTTTTAATGGGATGATGTTTTAAACTTCTTTTTATCTGTCTTTTTTTTTTTTTTTTACTGTATTTCAGTTTCCTATTGTTTTAACCTTGTGGATTGTTTAAACTAAACCAATCTCTGTTTTTTTAAACTTTTGTATGAATAATTTTGTATGTATGAATAATTTTTAAAAACTGTGGCACTTTTTAAAACCTTTGGAAGCCACCTTGTATCCTTGGAAAAGCTGGTTATAAACTAAACTAAACTAAATAGTGATACATCTTTCTGGAATTAACTGTGAGTACGGTTACACTGTAAAATCTACAAACATGCTTTTTATGCTTTGCAGAGAAAATCAATTTTTTGGAAACCATGTTAATCTGTCTGCTTGAGTTTATGGTTCCAGTACGTGTAATATATGTATAGTTCTCTCTTTTTCTCTCTCTTCGTTTAGGCTTTTTAAATTATTTGCAAGACGTAAGAAGGGTACTCTCTTCCCCATATCCCCCACTTCACTTTCTTTGGCAAAGCTTGTGTTTCCCTCCTAACATGTGCTCTCCTTTAAAATTACTCTTTAGAATGTCCTTCTCATCGAACCTCAACCATTATGGGATGGTCCACGTGGCCAGTGTCAGTGATGTCCTTCTGGACAACTCGTTCACCCCGCCATGCCAGCGCATGGGTGGAATGGTTTCCTTCCGAACCTTCGAAGACTTTGTTCGGTAAGCCAAGGAGCCGCAGGTCTCCCTGTGTGTGTTTAGGAGAGCCTTTTGTACAGATGCACCTCTGTTAACAAAGCAAGCATTGTCCTGGGCATTGCTTTATTTTAAACATAAAGTTTGGTACCACAGGCAGAAATGGTGTGGAAAGATGAGGAATAGTTCCTACAGTACAAAAGAAAAGAACAATTCAACAGGTTTCACCCAGCTTTTTATTCAAAACTAACAATATGCACACGTGAACAACTGGGTTAGGCAAGCCTTCCGTAACTAAAAAAAAAAGTGTTTAACCTCCTAGAGATTGCTTGAAGGATTCTTCCAAAATGCATCAGGGATGATTTTTTCCCCTTTACCAGCCTCCACTTTTTGTGATTTCCATTTTGGTGGCCAAGCTTAGAATTATGATGATGGTGATGATGACGATGACGATGATTATTACTGCTCCTCCTACTACTACTACTATTATAATAAACATGCTGATAGGAGCTGTTGAAGGAGGCTTATCTGTTTTCTCCTGTTTCTCTGTTTTGCTGTTCATACATGCTTAGTGAGGAATTCTGTTGTTTACTTTGCTTCTTTGGCACACACATAGCTACAATAGGATCAGCTAGAGTAAAATTCTGTTATCACCCAGCTGAAGCTTTATGCCATTGTCTACATGCAAGCATGCTGCAGCAGCCCGACACAGAAAGTCTGTATTTCTCCAGCAGTCCTTAACCATCCTTTAATGCCAATGCTGCTAAAAATATTCTAGCTAGATAGGGGTAACGAAGGGGCTGGGGCTGGGGAGGTGTGAAAAAGATTTTTTGAAAAGAGATGTGTTCACTGAGGTGTTCTTTTACTTCTCTATAACTGATCTATGCTCAATTCTGGCTCGTTCTTATTGCCTTATCCCACATGACTCCATGGCATAAAATTCTGGGCTGCATAGTATAATGCATTAATGCCATCTTTTCTTAGCTGGGTACTGTTAAAATGTTTTGGATGACATTTTCCATCACCTTGCCTAGCATCCTTGCCTGGGGATGAGAGCAGTTATACTCCAGCACAACAGAAAGGCGGGTGGGTGGAGAGAGGCTGCATTTAATAAGTTAAATTGATCCAGGTGCTGTTGAACTTGTAGTTCTCCAGGTGTTGTTAATGTCCAGCTCTTCCCAACCCCAGCCAGGATGGGATAGGGTCAAGAAAGTATGTTTCTTCCTCCTGTACAGAATCTACAGTTTGGGGGAGTTTTCTAGGCTGTTCTGGTTTGTCCTCTGTCACCAGAGTTTCCCCCTCCATCCCCATCTATTATATATATGGGCTATTTTGCTGCCCTGTCAGGATTTGGAGCTTGCAGGAATATTGTGGAAGCAAGGAGGTAACTGAAAGGCAGGTGAGGAGTTTGGGACATACCATGCCTAGCTTTGGGGAAGAACCCAAGTTCTGTTTGGCACCCCCTCCCGCTGGGATTTGTGTAGTTTACTGGTGCATTTTTGGTCTCTGTTTTTCTGTTTCAGGCTCTTTGACGAAGTGATGGGATGCTTTTGTGACTCTCCTCCTCAAAGTCCCACTTTCCCAGAAGCAGGCCACCCGTCCCTATATGATGAGGACAAGGTACAGTATTATCTGCAGCCAGTCTTTGGCTATAGTGATACTTTCTGTGGAGGGAAGATTGGGAGGGAGGAGATATTTGACCCCTCACATGGGGACTCATATTCCGTGGGATCACATATGTCTTTGGATGTTTAGGCTCCACTCCTTTATCCTCCCTCTTCATAATCAGTGGCATAGTGGTGCATTTTAATGCACAGTTGCTCATTGTGACAGTTTCCATAGGGAAAAACCCTGAAGGAGAATCCGAAAACAGAAGCTGCTTTGTTGATCTGTGTCAGAAGAATGATCCTAATAATACTCATCTCCACTAGAGGCAGGTCTTTTGTAAATCTAATGGATCTTGATTGACCAATCTAGACCAACCCAACTCTAAATGCTTTGCAAGGATAGTTCATGACAGTATGTTGCTGCTGGGAGAATCTATCCACCTCCAATTACTGTCAAGATTGTAACTAAGCTCAAAGGAAAAGCCTGGACCGGCAACTGATAACAATGTCCCTACCAGTCAGAAAGTCCGAAAGTCCTACCTCCACTACAACATTCCAGGTTCCCCCCTCCACTTTTTGTTTTGCTGTAGATGGAATTATTTACTATTCTTACTTTCTAGAGAGGAAACAGTGTTGATGCTACTTGCATTAGCCAGAGGTGAGGTGCATGTCAATTCATACTAGGCAAATAGGTCACTCTGTCTGGGAATTATTTTTTGGTCCTAATTTTGCTATAGCAGCTTGCTAGTAGAAATAAGGAGTGTAATCAAACCTGTCAGTATTGATGTGCAAGTTTATATGATTCCATTCCTTAGTGTTTTGCCTTTTTAAAGTTTACTTTTTTCTCCTGATTTGCTGAACACTTCATTTCAAGGTAAAACACCCCCATGATAATTTTTTGCAAATCTTAGTACTGAATAAAACAGTCTCTTATTTCCTAACCCCTGAAAAGTAGGCACATTCTTTCCCTCTCTGTTCATTTGTAAGGAAGCTGATCAATTCCAGCATTTCTCACCACTGGTTTATTTTAATCTACAGAGTGCTCGGGACGAACCCATTCACATCCTGAATGTTGCCATCAAGACGGATTGTGACATAGATGATGAAGGGCTGGCTGCCATGTTTAGAGAGTTCACACAGAGCAGAGTGAGTGCAGTGCAGCCTCTTAATGTTCATTTCTTTACAGTGTTGGGAGGAGAGGAAAGGCGAGAAACCTGTCATCGTCCAGATGTTGTGGATTACAACTCCCATAAACTTGGGCCATGCTCCGTGCTGGTTAGGGTTGGTGGGAGTTGAAGTTCGACAGTAGCTGGAGAGCCATGGCTGAAACCTGCTTCTAATGATTTTTATGCTTTGTCTAGTAATAAATCACGGTTTGGACAATAGCAAACTGTGGCTTGACCAATCACAACCCATGGTTTTCAATTGAGGTATTACTGATCAGCCTGCTTTAGTAATTTGGTCCTTAACTTATGAATCCAGGGGCAGGAAGCAGACTGTTGTAGCATCCTCATTGTGCCTACCTTCTCACCGTCTGGTTTACTGATCTGAAACCCTGATTATACAGAATGTTGACTGCATTCTTCAGGGAGCTTTCATAACCATGGTTTGATATTGCCCCCTCCTTGGATATTTCATTCATCACTGGGCTTGGGCATCAAGATTCTCTTCAGAGCCGGTCATGCCACAGACACTTCACTATCAGTACTAGCATGGAGCCCAGGACCAAATTCAAGTACAGCATAGTTTAGCACTGCAAAGATGAGCTTTGGACTTTTGCCTTTTTCCTGCTTCTTTTCTTCCACCACTTTCCCACAAGGAGATCAGAAACAGTTTGCTTCCAGATCTGGAACTGCAATTACTTTAAAACTGGCTTGTTTAAACAAGCCAAGATAAAACAATGTTTTCTGATCCTGGCTTGTTTGATCAAACAAGTTTCTCAGTTGGGGTTAAGTGATAAATTGTGGTTAGTTGAAAATGGAAACTTGTGCTTGCAGTCTCTTTGCAACCATATGGATGAATGAAGAGACGAGGGCTGAACTCTTTAAAAAAAAAATCAGTAAATGTTCTAACTAGCATAATTTTCTTCTTCTTTTTGGTTCTAATGAAGCAGTACTTTTATTTATGTTACATGATTGTTGCATTTATATCCTGTTTTTCCTACAGCGAACTTGCACACATGGCTTTCTCTCCTCCCCCTTCCTGTCTCCCCCCTGGTTTGTGTATGTACACACACACACACACACACAAAATATGTGGAGGGAGGTTTAAGCTAGCAAATAGCTTGATCCAAATTGTCCAAATAATTTTCCAGTCCCAGCATGTCATGAAGATGGTTCCTCTTCCCCCTTCTTTTTTTTTCCCTGATAAAAATTAGGATCGTATACTTGTAAATGACTTGTGGAAGAAATAGACATTGCAAATAGAGTTTCTCCAGGTGCTGGTACCTAATAGCGCTATAATAGCTGTAGAATCGCTGGGAGGTCCACATTATTACAATGTAATCAGAATCCCGTTGCTATATACTTATGGTCTAACACTTGTGGAATTTTAAAAGCAATAACAGCTTTTTTTGAAAAAACAAAAAACCTACACCACAGCATTATTATTAAAGTTATTTTCTTCTTCCTTTTTCCCCCCTCTCTGACTATCCACTGCTCATTTTGAAAGGGCTTTAACCTTAGTGAAACACTAAGCGTTCTGTGCTGGAAGTAGGGCTTGTTGCGTTCCCGATGTTGCAGCGTGGCTCCATCCCTTCCCCCACTTCAATTTCTATTTAATATCTTTCTCATTTCTAATTTAGACTCAGGGGTAGGGGAGATACTTCTAATGAAACAAAAGCTTTTATTGACTAAAACCGAAGGATGATGGAAAACATTCAGAGAGATATGTCCTGTGATGACACAAATAATTTGCAGCCACGCAAACACACCTCCCCTTTGCCCGTTTTGTGCATCTGATTTGTGTCTCTTGTGTATAGTTTCCTTTCATTGTTAAGGTGTATGTGTGGAGCCCCAAAGAAGCAGAGAATTTTGGACAAATCCGGCTAAACTGGTCCATTTCCTAGGCTAAGGACAAGCAGACTTCATGTTTCTGTGATCTTACTTTGTTTTTAACAAGAACTCTGAAGTCCACGAGTTCAAGCCAGATGCCAAATAGTGGCTGAAGTGGCCAAATGTATATTAAACTGTGGTGAACTGTGACATGCCAAGCACTTATCATGATGGTTCCCATAACCATATACCCCCAAAGAATTTTCAAAAATACAGACATCTGTGTAGACTAATATCAACAAATCAGTTCTGATAGGCTTTTTTTCTCTTTTGTAAAAGTAATCAATCTTAATACCTCGTTTGAGATCAAACTGCCCTAAAATACTTTGCAGTGCAACAGGAATATCCCAATCTGCCTTTTGCCCTTGCCTGTCGCATGCCCTAATCACTCTAGAAAGGAATGAATTATTTGTAAATTCCCTAGGATAGTCATTTATTCTCTAAACAGAATCTCCTTGGTGGTGGCACCCTAGAACACTCTCATAAAGAAAACTCACCTAATGGTTCTTAAGTTGCCACTTTAATGCCATCACCTAGAAGGAGAGGACTTTTTTTTTCCACCTTCCCTAGGCCTTTTAATTTTTTAAAACCATGACTTTTGTCTCTTTTGGGTTGGTCTTACTGTTCTTGCGTTATATGTCTACTGTGTTTATTATTATTTTTATTGTATGTTTGGCACTCTGGTAAATTTTATTTGAAGAATAATTTTTAAAAGGTAATCCTTTAAATCTGAAAATTTGGCCATGCGTTGTTGTCTTGCCTGCTGGATTTTCCAATACACTTTGTCCTATTTTTATTTCTCCTCTTTCTTTCAGAAATCTGTCCTGATTGATCATGGCATCCGGCGGCTGACTTTTCTTGTGGCACAAAAGGTATTTTGACTTTTCTTTCCCCTTCTTTAGTTGTGTACATGTGTGTGTGGTTTTTATAGTTTGCTTGATGTTGAGAATCTTTCTTATTGTTAATGGGGGCAGGGGAGGGAGTCGCACTCCCAATAGCTTTCTATTTTATTTGTGCATCTCCAACTGTGTTATGGCTTTTCAATAAGTTCTCATTGTAAGAAAATTAACTGAGAATTGAAGATGAGGCCAATATCGAGCTACATGTGATTTTTGCCGTAATTTGTTTTTAATTTTACTTACTAATTGGTAGCTTTCTTCTGCTTCTCTCCCCTTCCTTTATCCTTTGTGCTGCCCTGCTCTGCTTTTCTGTCTCTCTCTTCCTTCCCCCATCTCCTTCTCACCTTTTTTCCATGGCTTATAAGGATTTCAGGAAACAAGTCAACTGTGAGGTGGACCAAAGATTTCATGTAAGTAGATGGCATGGGGGAGGAGAGGAGGGCCAGATACATGGTTTTCTTTTCCCCCGTAATTTAGGCAAATGTACATGGAAAAAGGATGTAAATTGGACAGAGATCCAGATTCATCTAAGTAGACCCACTGAGTGACTGGGATTTATGGGAATGTTGACTGTCAACACTTGGATGGATGGATGGATGGATGGATGGATGGATGGCCTTGTTGTTATGTGTCTTCATGTTTGTGACTTATAGCAGCCGTATCATGAGGTTCTTTTGGCCAGATTTCTTCAAGGGAGGTTTGCCAGTGTTTTCCTCTGGAGCTGAGAGAGCATGACTTTCCCAAGATCGCCCAGTGGATTTCCGTGGCTGAGTCCAGATTCCAACCCTTGTCTCTTGGAGTCTTGGTCTAAAACTCAAACCACTGCACCATGCAGGATAGAACTGTGGCTGGAGAAAAGCCTTCAGCAGGCCTTTCTTTCCAGTAAGAATATCTCTGAACCCAACCCATCAAACAAATAATACATCCCTGAAAATTTTGTTCGGGCGACTAGAGAGCTTCTGGGGGCTTCAAAGGCTCCACATCAACTGGACACAGCCTGTGGGCAAAGCTTTCCTTACTCCTAGTTTAAAGAAGAGCCAGTATGATTCAGTGGTTTGTGCACTGGGCTATGACTCTAGAGGCCAGAGTTCAATTCCCTGCTCAGCCATGGGAACTTGCTGGGTGACTTTGACAGCCTCACACTTTCTCAGCTCCAGGAAACCCTGTGATAGGTTTGCCTTAGGTTTTGTGCCGTAAATTGGAAATTAGTTGAAGGCACACAACAACAAAGCTTGGAAGGAATGACAGTAGGTGGGTGGCACAGTGCATGCTCTGTGTGCAGAATATTCCAAGTTCAATCTTTGATTGAAATAATTTTGGGAAACCCTTTCCTTAGAACCATGAAAGCTGGATTTGCTCGAAGAAGCAAAGGAAGTAATCACAGCTGCAGATGTGTGGGCAAAATGGCTGCATTTTCAGCAGGAGAAATTTTGGTTCCATTTCAAAGGCTGAGGTTAGAGTCCCCAAATAATGTCCCATTGTACTGTAGAGAGGACAAAGAATTCTAAGCTATGAGGTTTAGAGCCTGGTATCTTACATTTCATGTTCTTTTCTTATGAATCTTTTTTGAAACAATTTTTACAAGCTTTTCTCTGGGAAGAAAGATTGGTAGTGGCCAAAGGCTTGTTATTTTCACACCACTGAATAAAGTAACAAAGCTGATGGCATCAAAAAATTGTAAAAAAGAAAAGTTTCACCAGAAAAGAAGTCAGAGAAAAAGCATAGTTCTGGAAAATTAAGAAGTTTTTACCCAAAGCCAGAAGTGTAAGCCATTCCAGCTTCCCATCTTTGTTGTTGTTGGTCATCAAGTCTGCTTTGACTTATGCAAACCCTCTGCTTAGATCTTGCAAACTCAAGATCATGGCTTCCTTAATTGAATCAGCTCACCTGTAATGTGGTCTCTCTCTCTTTTCCTACCGCCTTCCACTTTACCAAACATTTTCATCTGTTCCAGTGAGTTACAATCCTCCTAGTTTCTTGGGAGAGTTTCCTTTGATTTGCTCCATGGCTCATCCATTTGTCTTTTTAGCAGAACACAGGATTCAGAAAACTCTTATCCAATACCACATTTCAGATGAGTTGATTTTCTTCCTGTCAGATTTCTATGGTATCCACACTTATACACAGAAATAGTTTGGCCTGTGCTCATTTAATGATCAATCAAATAAAAATATACACATTTTTTTTAAGTCTCCCCAATACTTTTCATTTCACTGGGGATTTCTACCAAAAAGGTAGATTCAGCTATGACACTCCAAAATGAAGGAAGACCAGCCCTAATGCTTGTGTAGCAAATGTGTTGGCGTCATAATATGTGTAACTGCCCTCTGGCCCAATGTCTACTGTGATGTTAAATGGATAAATAAAATGTCCAAATGGTAATGTACAGGCTAAGTCCTGACTCAGCATCTTTTTGTCTCCCGTGCTTAGCTCCAAAAATACCTATTACTTAAGAATTTTCTTGTTACTCTGGGTTAAAACCATGAGCTATGTTTGATGGAGTTGTGAGAGAGATTAAGTTAAAAGCTGAAAGAAAGAAAGAAAGAAAGAAAGAAAGAAAGAAAACATTTCTTCTTTCCATCTGAACCTCCTTGCTTCCTCTCTCCCTTCTGGCTGTCACACGCACGCACATGGATGCATGCATGAGTCCTCTCCCAGAATGCTTTGTGCACGGCTGTGCTCGTGTTTTATGGATGGTGGCAAATCTAAAAGTGTGTACAGATACCAATCAATCAGTGGCTTTAAGACAGGAAGCTAAGAAAGCATGGGAAGCTTAAGAAAGAACCCAGAGGCTTTAGAAAGAAAGAATCAGGGTGGTTTGAGAGAATAAAAATAGATAACGCTAAGGCCGGTGAAGTTTTTTTTTTTTTAACTGCTTGTGAATAAATCCATGTGCTTTGCCTTTATTGTTGGGAAGTCCTGGTTGAATTCTCAGGCAGTTGCTTCAGGACAAAGCAAAGAGGGAGCGGAATGGGAACCGGTAGATTATGCCTGAGCTGCTCTTAGCAAAGGGGTTAGGAACAAAGGGCACTGCCTTAATTCTCATTCCTTGGAGGATTGGTCCTCCTAACTCAGCACTATTTGCCCTGGCTGGCAGCCATTCCCAAGGGTTTCAGGCAGTGGTCATTCCCAGCCTAGCTGGAAGCTGAACTGGGGATTGCTCCTCTGCCACAAGGTACTGTCCTTTCCCTAAAGAAAAAGGACATGGGTTTGTTGATCTTCCTGACCGTCTGTGTGCAAAGTGTGTGCTCTCCCACTGAGCTACGGTCCTTGTGCTAGTTCCTTTTTAAGTATGATTTGCAGTTCCTTTGCTCTTACACCTAGAAAGCACTGATTAAGGTGTCACAAGTCGTTCCACAGTCTACAGGTGTTTGATGAGAAGGTCTTCTGAGTGACTGTTGTCAGTCTAGTCCTGGCTGGTTTAAGTAAATGCCACCCACAGGACTTGAATGTACAGTTTGTATTTATTGAAATAAGCTGAGGGGCAAAGTGGGAGGAGGTGAGAGAAGCCGGGACATTTTAAAAGCAGCTGAAAAAGTGGGACGACAGAGGATTATTAATTGGCATTGTCCCTGCCAGATTGTGACAGTTGGAGTCTGTGGAGGTGTAGTTCAAAAAACTCTCCATTTTCCAACCTGTGGCCCAAGAAAATGACATTTGTACATTGAAATGTTCCAATTGCTCAGTAGCTCAAGCAAGTGAGCCCATTTCCATATGTGGCAATTACTTGAAACTTTGCAGTGCCTTGGAAGAAAATCTTTTGGGCCATGAGATTTAGGGTAGCCTGGCCCTGTCCTTCCAAGAGACCTTTGACTTAGCCCTTAATATCTCCTCCTCCAGTCACTTTGTTACTGGACCGATCTGTCAACGTAACTTGGGGGGGGGCTTGGCTTGGGTTTGTTTTGTGTTTTAATTACAGTCTATATAATTAGTTCCCAGCATGTTGAGGTAATAGAGAGTTGCTCCAGCAAGCTTCCAATTTCCTCATCTCATTAGGTTTTTAACGCGATTATTAGTATAATAACCAGCTATGATGATTTTCTCGTGTAGCTTTTTGCATTCTCCAATTTGCAGGGTGTCTTGATTGGCTAATTTAGGCGAATTATTCTGATTGTCTTGATGATGGTTGGTTGATTAGAACACAGCAGGAGCATAATTCCTCCATCTAGGATGGCGGAATTCTCTTTTTGGATTTTTCGGTATCAAAGCTCTAAGGATTTTTTGGCCTGTCTGCGCTCATACACATTTAATTACAATGTTTTCTTGAAATGTGAGAAGGAGGGAAGGTCTCGACGACAACAATGAGACAATCACGTTAGGGATGGTTTGCGCATGGGCAGTGGGAGGAGAAATTGGCAACATGTAGAGACAAAGGCAAGAGGGTAAAGCAACAGATTAGAAAAACAATGACAAACTTGACATTATTTCTGACTGTATCCTCTCCTTTTTCTATGATGTAGGTTTTAGGCCTCAACTAGCCCTGTAAATAAGATTGTGCTCCCATTTTACTCTACATGTCCGCTGTTATATTTTCCATCACCATAGTGTTGCCCCCAAAGAATACAGGTATATCTCATTTCATGAAAGGAATATGTTTCTGGGCTTGACTTCTTTCAGTGGAATTTTGGTACCAGAGGCAGGAGTGACATGGAAAGAGACAGGTTCCTACATTTCAGCATGTTTCAGGAAGTTTCTGTGTGGGCTGCATGCCTCTCCCTGACTATTTTTGTGGGCCCCAACCCCCTCCCCGGAAGTCAACTTTTTTTTCAGCCCCTAACGTCCCATAGTTGCCTACCCCTGTGTTCAACATATCTTGGTGGGGGCTTAAAAGGCAGAAAGTCTTCCTTATAATTCAATGACCTAAGTTCAGCATTGCCTTCCCTCCTGCTTTATAGATGACATAAATGGTGAAATGATGTTTTCAGATATTAATTGCGCTGTCTCTTTTTTTTTTTCCAAACAGAGGGAATTCCCCAAGTTTTTCACATTTCGTGCAAGAGATAAGGTAAGTGCTAACCTACAGCCCTTTCTGCTTTGGGTTGTCTTCCTCCTCTCTCTCAGGCAAAGATGCCTCTAGTCTGTACTATGGTCCATCAGCTATATAATATGAGTTTAGGGTGCTTTTCTTAGTTCAATAAATAATGCTAAAGAAAGAGAAGGGAAACAATTGTTCTGTTCCTTTTTGTGTCAAGAATTTGTTGCATCAAATTCATATCTGTGGCTGGTGTCTCTCCAGTTCGAAGAAGACAGAATCTACCGTCACTTGGAACCAGCGCTGGCTTTCCAACTGGAGCTCAACCGCATGCGCAACTTTGACCTCACTGCCATTCCCTGTGCCAATCACAAAATGCACCTCTATCTGGGTGCAGCCAAAGTTGAAGCAGGAGCTGAGGTGACCGACTACAGGTTCTTTGTCCGTGCAATCATCCGGCACTCGGACCTGGTTACTAAGGTGGGCTGTGTTTTTTAGTTAGCAAAAGGAATATCCTTGAGGCAGATGGTGTACATGTGATTTTTAAAAATATCCCTTACTATTTGTGTGTGTGTGTGTGTTGCATTGTGTTAACTGCCCCAAAAGAGTGAGAGTAGCGAAGAGTGAATGATGATGGGAGTTGCAGTCCAACAAATGCTGGAGGGCCACAGGTTCCCCATCCCTGCTTTAAAGGAATAAGAGGAGGCGCTTTATATTGCAGGGACTTGCAAGAAGGTGTGGTGTTTCTTTTTATGCACTGTGCACACACAGAGACACATTGCAATCTCTGTGTTACATTGTGGCACCTATTAGCAGAGCTTTCGACTACTCAGCATCTGGATGGAGGGATGGTTCTTGTCCCCACTGTGCCCAAGTGAAAGATTTTGCATGAATGGCAGCTACTCACCTCAGTAAATGGGAAGGAATTGGTATGCAGAATTTCAGACTGCAAGTTCCTTGAGGCTCAAATCTGCCTTACTCTGTAAAACACCTTGCAGATTGGAGACATTATGTAACAACTACTGCTTTAAATCCTTCTGCACACCTTCCACCTTCTTAAGGATCCCATTGGAGTGGGAACTGTGCCTTTGGCAAGGGAATAGTTTTAACCTGCTTTTGACCCTGTCCCAACATCTGTGGGCTGGGCGTTTCTGCCTGTGGAATGACCAAGGAGTCTTTTCAAAATCCAGATCATTGGCGATATCTTTGTTAGGCCAACCAAAAGGCACGTGAACATTTTTATCAGGCAAAGCTGGTAAAACAGCATTTATGTTTTTGCTCTGACATGTAGGTTTTATAGACATAAGAGTTGAGCTACGTGCAGAGAACTCAAAAGTGACTACCTGGGAACAAAGACAAATAGAGAAAGGCAGGAAAGTTTTGCTTCTCAGTTTGAAGTTACAAAGAGCTTTCTTCTGAGAAATGTGTTTTCCTCTATCCACAAACCCCTTCATAGGAAAAGTGCAGGGTATCTCTTATGGATTCCCTGTATTGCTAGGTTGAGTTTAGACTGGAACAGACAGAGCATTGCCAAATAGAAGCCAAACTGGGTTGTGCTGGGGGGGAATGTAAGCAACTGAGGAATAACCCCTCAAAAAAATAAAATCCCAGAGTATAAAGGTGTTTTAACAATCTGGAATTAACATCTTCATGTTCTGCAAGCCATCCTACTGACAGGAAACCAAGGTGCCAGTTTATGTAGAGGTGCTCCTCAGAAGGAGTGGCTGTTTCCCAGGTACCACCTCCTATTGGCACCAGATAGCCTTATCTGCATACTAACCTGATGTGTGATCACCTGTGTTGCTCCAAGGGTAATGGATGGATGCTCTTTCTGTAGGAGGCATCCTTTGAATACCTGCAGAATGAAGGGGAGCGCTTGCTCCTGGAAGCCATGGATGAGCTCGAGGTGGCTTTCAACAACACGAACGTACGCACTGACTGCAACCACATCTTCCTCAACTTTGTCCCGACAGTGATCATGGACCCATCGAAGGTAGGTTGAGGGTCTTCTGGATCCAAGGGGGATGTTTGGTTTTGCTCTTCAGAAGAAACATGAGGATTGAATCTCTGTGCTAAAGTAATAACAGCAGTAACCATTGTATTAATGATGAGTGGTAGTAGTGTCATAATCACAACTAAGGGCTTTTCTGTATTACACTGTTATAGTGCTATTATTCCACATTCAACATCCTGTGGAATGCTGGGGTTTGCAGTTTTTCTGAGGCCCAAGAGCTCTCTGACTGAGAATTCTAAATGCCCCTCTGTAAACTGCAAGCCCCAGAATTCCACAGAATGTTGATAGTGGAATAGTAGCGCTATAACAGTGTAGTGTGGAAAGGTTTTAAGTCTCAGTTGTAAATGTGAAATAGTTATCTAGACTTACTCATCCATAACTGTTCCAAATTCACGGTTGCTACTTAGTCATGATTATGACAGTATTGCCACAATCGTAACCGCCCCCCAGCCCCCACATTTACTTTGCTGAGCATCAGCTGCCTAGGGACAAGGAGACCCATTCTGCCATTGATCAGAGTGCAGGTGAATGACTTTTCCATCAGGTTTGGTGTGACAGTGGTCAGGCCAGGAAGGTCGCTTAACCCAGTAGCTGGCACAGGATTCTGGCCAGTCATCATCAACATCTTCATTGTTGTTGTTGTCGTTGTCATCATCTCCTCAAATTCTGGGAATCTGCACGGACCTTCTGTGAACTGATGCAACTCGGTGTATATTCTGCGTGCTTTGTTCTGTGCCCATAGCCGTACCCATAGCCCAGTGCCAGGCTACATAGCTGTGAATATTGAACGTGTAGATGAGCATTGCTTAGGGTTGCAGAACCCCTTTCCCGTTCCAAATCTGAGGTGATACAGTCCATTTTGTGATCTTACTTCACTACATGTGTAAACCAGAGAAAAGAAGTTCTCTAGTTGTTCAGCTTCCCAGGTGTCTCAAAAGCTTGCTGGGCTTTGCTTGAACACCATCTTTGAGATGCTGTGGAAGGAGCGGCCCAGAGGGGCCTCGGGAAAAGAGGTATTTTGAGAGAGAACATTAAGACCTGCCTTCCAATTGCCTTGCTTTTAATATGCACTATTTACCAAACAGCAGTATATTAGAAAGTTTAATAAAACAGCGGAGGAACAGGGCTCTGAGCGGTAATTGCCTTGTTGATTTAAGGCGTCATAGCAGCAGCAATGCACAGGGCGTAAATGCTGGGGTTTTTTAAAAACTGTTTGTAGAGGATTTTGCTCTTAATATTGTTGCTTTCTGGGTTCTTGGAATATTAAGATATTTGGGTAGGTGGAGGGAGGAGGGAATACACAAGAAACTCCGACAGTGTTATGGTACAGCTGCTACCAACATGATCTCTGCAGCTACCAGACAATCTTTGTCCAAGGTGGGTAGCTGTCTCTAAATTGGTCTGAGGAGCGTATAGGTGCAGGCAAAAATGCTCAGATCATCTCTCTATTCCGCATTTTCCTTAGAAGTAGAAAAACATGAAAGTTAAGCATGGCAGACATCACCACATCAAAGAATACCTAAAACTAAAGAGTTCAACTTCACTTGGATAGCAGAGCCACAAAAGGAGATCATATTTCTTGTAGATTATCGAGATGTGAAGGACCAGGAAAAAAATGGCGGGGTGGGGGGAAATCCCTCTTTTTCTCTCCCAAAAATCTTTTTTTTAATTTAAAAAAAAACAAAGTATGGACTATTTTCTTTTCGAATGATGAATAAAATGTTTAAGACAAGGTGTTCATATATTTACTGCCCCAAAATCATTTCTAAAAACTATGTAAGACAAAGACTTTTGTTTAAGACTATGCACAGTATCACGCAACTATAATTCCTGGACTTGGTTCCTTTTCTCCATTTACTTTAGAAAGATGATTGTATTATGTTGCTTGATACTATGGAGACAAAATGATTTCCTCTGTTTTACTAATATTCACCTATCTATCTATCTATCTATCCATCCATCCATCCATCCATCCATCCATCCATCTCATCTATCTTTGCCTTCTCCTTAAACTGACAAAACTAAAGGCAATAGTTTAAATTCTCCTAAAAGTCCAGGCTCCATAGTTCCATTTATGTCTGTCTATATCTATATCAAGTAAACCCATTTGTAATTATATTCTGAATAGACTTCTAATATATCAAGCATGATAATAGTATATTAAAGTTATATATAGTGAATTTTATGCTTTTAGAGTAAGAAAGAGAGGCAGTGTGGTGTTGTGGTTTGAATGTGGGAGCAGGACTCTGAAGATCAGAGTTCAAATCCCCACTTGGCCATGGAAACTCACTGGGTGTTTGTGGGCAAGTCACACATTCTCAGGCTCAGAAGAAGGCAGAAGCAAACCTCCCTCTGTAAAAATCTTGCCTAGAAAACCTTGTGCTAAGTTTGCCTTAGGGTCACCATAAGTTGGAAATGACTTGAAGGCACACAACAAAGTGCCAAAATGACTTTGAGTCTGGAAGTAGGGAGTTTAATAACACTTTTCTCTGAAAATGTCTGTTTTTCTCCTTTGCTTTTGTCCTCTGTTTTTCTCTTTTTTAAAAGCTCCATGGTTTCAAAATTTCTGGAAGTTTTACATCTTTGATTATAGGCATTCATCCAGCCCTGTTCACATCTTACTTTTTTTCTTTTTCTGTGTCATTCAGATTGAGGAGTCTGTTCGGAGCATGGTGATGCGCTACGGGAGCCGCTTGTGGAAACTCCGGGTCCTCCAGGCAGAGCTTAAGATTAACATTCGGCTAACGCCAACGGGCAAGGCAATTCCCATCCGCCTTTTCCTGACCAACGAGTCTGGTTATTACCTAGACATAAGCCTGTACAAGGAGGTGACGGATTCCAGAACTGCCCAGGTACAGATCTTTGATGGGGAAGTGGAATTAAATGGGGAGAAATGTCCTCTTTCTCCCTTTAAGTGGGATTCAGGTTCTGGCTTTGGTTTATTGTTTTTAGGGGTGAAGTTTGTAGGTTCTACCACATGGCTCTACCTCTTTGGGAATGAGTCATAGTTTCTGCAAACACATGTTCCTAAAGCTTTGTTTGCTGAGATAGTGTAGGTGTAAAGGGACCTTTGCAGGAGAAAACAGAAGGACAAAGGAAGGGTGATTACCTCTTCCCCAATGTAATTCTTTCCAAAGCTTTTTCCTGGTCTGTGGATCCTTTTTCAATCTATCTATCCAATAAAAGGTCCATCCAATAAAAATGAAGTTATTGAATAAAGTAATAAGCTGCTGAAATATGCAGAGGACCCTGACGGACCTCAGCAGATGATCTAATTGCTTTGTGTCTGGCTATAGGGACATAGTCAGAAGTGCCTGTGATCCACCCCTGCTCGGAATGCCCGTGGGATGGTGGTGACTCCAGTGGTTTTCGTGTTAAGCCCAGCGATTGTTGAATGGCCAGCTATAGTTTCATTTTGGGTGTGGAACCTCTACTGTATGCTTAGCCATAGAGGGTATCAGCCTAAATGAAAAGAAGTCAGTTTTCAATTCATTGAAAGAAATGGAATGCAAAATTCTGTGCATGTATTTCTGTTATGCATGTACATTTTTTTCTGGGGGAGAAAGCCCAGAGTTTTAATAAGATTCTGAGAGAGGTTCGTGACTTAAGTTAGGAACCACTGCCTGAACTCTTGTCATTTGCTAGTCCTCAAGTAAGCCTGACCATGTACATTCTTGGGCATGTTTTGAAAAGTGGGCTTTAGAACTGTAATAAATACAGTTCTTCTTTGTGGTCTCTGTGCCTCACACACTAGGAGCTTTTGTGCGTGTGCGGTACCGTTCGGAAAATTCTAGAGCTTAGTAGCTTGGCGGGAATCCCTCCCCCCTGTCTGCACTGAGCATGCTCAGCCTGCCGAGCAACAGTCTCTCTTCAGTTCTTTCTCGTCTGCTGTCGCATATAGAGGTTCGAAGTTTAGTAGTGTTCTTGGCTTTTCTTCATGTGCATTCTTTCTGGTTTTGACTTGATTTTTGGTTTTTGGACTTCGCTTCTTGGATATCGGATTGGATTTGGTGATTTTTGGACCCATCTTCTGGACTTTTGGACCTATTTTTGGGACTTCTAACCCTTTTCCTTGTCCCCCCCCCTTTTTCTCATCTTCGTCAGCTTTGTCTTCATCAACCTTGCCTTCTCCACCTTTTTTCTCTGCCTGGAGTTCTGTTACAGAGTCTGAGCCATGTGGGAAAGGAGAGGTTTGGTTGATGCAGTAAAGTTACCTTTTTGGTTCTCAGGCCACGTCCCCAAGAAAACAAAAGTTGGCCCAGCCCATGGGCATGCCCATACTGTGAGATGAATTTCTACAGCCCTTCATCTGATGGGCTGCTCTTTTGCTGACTTAATCATGGGTGTGCATTTTCTTGCCTAGATTATGTTTCAAGCTTACGGCGATAAGCAGGGGCCATTACATGGAATGTTGATCAACACTCCGTATGTGACAAAGGACCTGCTGCAGTCCAAGAGGTTCCAGGCGCAGTCGTTGGGGACAACTTATGTCTATGACATCCCTGAAATGTTTCGACAGGTAAGAACAGTTCTGGTCTGAAAATAACTTAAAAGTTGGATCAGACCCTGGCCAAGATACTATGTATGCACATATCTATGCACATGTAATTCCATGTCATCTCCATGCTGATGTCACTTATCCATGGGGAAAATGGGTAATCAGGAGATGGTTCAGACCGCAGAGAATCAGCTGGTCTTCGCTCAGTTGGGAAAACAAAGGAAGGTGCACTTTCAAATGGAGAGCACACCCATTTTACTTCCCCCGGGATCTGAAAACAGCTGGATGTTTATTGACTTAATTAGGTGGAGTGGGAATTCGTCAGTTTCCTAACTGGCATTGAATTTGAAGTTCCCAACCCTTGCAGCCACTGCTGGTTTAAATGCTGGATGTTTCTTTTCTGTGAGGAAAGCCACCCAGTTTTCAGTTTCTGTGCAGTTTCTAGAAAACTGCACAGTTTTCAGGGCAAGCTGTGCAACTTTCATAGAAAAGCTGCACACTTTCCAGTGTGCAGGAAAAACTGTTTCATTGTTCTTGACATCTGCCAGGAATTGGAAAAACCAAGATCTAGCATCCCTAGTGTGACTGCCTCCCTGCTTTCTCCCATCCCCACTGGTATGGAGTAACAGCGTGGGTCCCTTCCAGGGCTTCAAAGCTTCTGGGTAGTCAGAAATGTCTGCACACAATTCAGGGGCCATCCCATCCAAGACAGGACGTATGTGTGCGTAAGTCATTAATAGGATATTGGCCATGGACTGTCACATCCACTATGTTATTTTCAGTAATGGTCACAGATTATTCTAGAACAGGAGTGAGCAAGGTACACCCCCCCCCGTGCTGTCTCTGCAGCCCCAATGGTCCATGCATTCCCCTCAACTTAGAAATTTTCTTTGTGCCCAGATGACCAGCAGTGCCCCTGCCCAGGATTCTAGGAGTGTACGGTTGACTCTTTTACCACACGTTCAAACATTGGTTTAGTGGCACTGTTGAATAGGTTGGGGAGGCACTATGTTGAAGCAAAAATGTCCTCACTCAAATTGTGCAGGGGGGGCCAGAACCCCTGGTAATTGCCTACCCCTGATCTAGGGGTCTACAGAGTCAGACTTTGAGGCAGTGAACTCTTCTCTGTTTGCTGCTTCCATGCCTAAGGAGAGGAGCTGCAGTAACTGTCCCTGTGGTGGTTTTTCATTGGCCATTGTCTGTGCTTCTCTTGGAGTCAAGAGATGGATGTGGCAATCTGCAATTATACCCTGAGAAGATATTCTTAATTCTTCCATGATGGCATCAGATCGAAGGAGGACAGCTTGCTTCCTGTTCTCCTTCTCTCACTGAAGCTTTCATAGAAAGTATGTGTAAAGCACAGTGGTCGTGGTTTTCTGCTAAAAGAATGAAATCTGGTGAGCTTCAGCCTCATATCTTCTCTCTTCTCTTCTTTTTTTTTTTTGCACATGAGAAGGAGAAACTTTTGAGGATGATTTTTTTAAAAAATCATTGCCTGTAACATCCAGATTCTTGGAAGAATGCAATGTTTTAACAACAGTAAGTAGAACTGACCAGGATCTGAAGCCATTCTGGCTTATCTGCATTAACCACTAGCAAATAGCAATTCCTCAGGTACTACAGAGGGCTGTGGGTACATTAAAATCAAAGACAGAAGGCTTTTGGTGTAAAAGAAGAGACAGAGAGCACAGAGCAACAACCTGTGGAAGCTTATTCTGGTGGCAGGAAATCAGTTCTCCCTATAGTAAACCAGAAAAACATATTAAAAATAAAAATAAAAAAAATAATTAAAATATCTTTTTCTGTCTCTTCCAAATTGACATAGTCTTTGATTAAATTGTGGGACTACATGAAAGAATTTGCAATCCTGCCTTCTCCTTCCTTGCCTTCGGATATGCTGACCTACACAGAGCTGGTGCTAGACGACCAAGGTCAACTGGTGCATATGAACAGACTGCCCGGAGGAAATGAGGCAAGTAGGAGTGATATTTGGTAGCCTGCATTTTCACTAAATATAGCACTCATTGTGGTGAACAAGCATATTTTTAAAATTTACTGTGTACTCCCTAATATTTGGAGGGTAATCTTTACTTGTGGGAGCACATTTCTCTCTCACCCCCATCTCTCTCTCTCTCTCTCTCTCTCTCTCCCTCTTTCTATTTTGCCTGTACGTGGTTCACAACGGACATACTTCAAGAAATTTTTTGTCTTTTATCAGCCTGCCTCAATATGATAGTCTTCTGTAGAGTATCTTTGCTGATTATTACTCTATCCAGATTTATTTCTCTCTTGCCATGCATTTTTCCCTCCAGCACAAAGGAAACTTAAGATTTATAAAAATACCCCACCACACAAATGGATGGGACCCCTTAAGGGGAAAAACCTTTCCAAAAGCCCAGTGAAAACTGAGCATACTTTGTGGCCACAGACTGCTGAGTGGATACAGGGGGTTGGACTAGATGGTTTTGGGGTTCCCTTCCAGTTTTGTGAGGCTGTGATCAGTGGGGGATAAATGAATAGATAACTGGGCAGAGGAGCAGTAGGAAAAAGCAGCTGGGATAGGGGACTGGGAGCACTCTACACTGCAGCATTTTGTTGCAGCTCCTGCTCAGTTATAGAGCTGTTTGTTGGGATTGCTGTGATGGGATGTATGTGAAGTGCCTTAGAGACTGGAAAGACACTGTGTCAATGTTGATTGTGATTACAGTTTGTTTGTATGTGTGTGTGATTTTCTGTGGCAGCTTTCAGTAAAACTGTGAACTGTACAATTAAAAAAAAAGTTGGAGGGAGGAGTGCCATAGCACAGTGGTAGAGCACATGCTTTGCAAAGAGGAGGGCCCCAGTTCAGTCCATCTTCTCCAAGACTACATCTGAAACACTGCAGAACCACTGCCAATCTGCACAGAGCAGAGGTGGGCAAGACCAGGGGCTTTCTTAGCCCTCATGGAGGCCTTGGAAGGCTGTAACTCCCATTGCATCTCCTCATTTTTTTTTGCCCTTCAAGGGCAAAAGATCTTTTTTTTTTTTTTTGCCCTTTAAGGGGACATGACAACATGTTTTGGGGGCCTTACTGGGCTCCTAGGGGGCATGTTGGAACATTTTGAGGCATTTTTTTTTAACTGGAAAATTTTGGTCTGGCCTCAGGGAGTCCAGGCTCCCAACATGATGGAAAAGCCCTCTATATCCCCTAGAACCCATTTTTGGGCATTTCAGAGCCAATAAATAAATAAAGAGTAAAGCAACTGGTAATCCCCGCTGCGTTTTTTTTAATCCCTAAGGGACTACAGGTGGCCTATGGGCTGCACCTTGCCCACCTCTGATATAGAGAAAGGGTAGGAACAACATACTCATGAATCCAGTGTGCCTTTAGATCTCCCTCGACACCCCTCCACACACATATTTTGCTGAATTGTTGGTTTTGCATCCCCAGGTGAGAACTGCTGCTCCTGGAATTCTCCAGAAGTGGCAATTCTTTGTAACAAAGCTCTGCCCCTCCTGCCATGCTTGGGTTTAACTGTTCCCCACACATCCCACTGGGAGTTTCTTGCCAGTTCCAGTTTTGTTGTTTTGAACTAAGTGAAACTTGTAGTAGATCCTGGGAAGAGAAAATTGGCTCCCAGATCTTGCCTCGCCCTCCCCCAGTGTAGATAATACTGAGCTACATGTCTTAAGCTATGTCTAAGATGTCTTCCTGTATTCAAAAGATAATAATATGACCATCACACTTTAAAGGAAAATGTGGGACAGCTTAAAAGAGCAGTAAATCTTTAGCAGGACAGATAAACCCCATGATTCAAACCCATGCAGTAGAATGCCTTGGAGAATAAAAGCTTCTTCCCTGTGAACTGAAAAAGGGATTTCCTGGGGAAGGGCTTTTCATATACAAGGTGCCACGATCAAAAAGGTCCTCTCTTTTGCCCCATGCAGGGAATTTCAGATGAGTGGGAGTTAGAAATGCAGGAGGGTCTTTGGTAACAGTGGTAGTCAAGGTGGTTTTTTGTTAAAGATAAAGGGAGGGAACATGAGATGCCAACCTTCACCCCAGTAGAAAGACCTATAAATGAATATCAGCTCTTGATGATGGATCCATTTAGCAATGTTTTTGTCCTGGAAGAGGTGCAGAATTTAAGTCCTGTAACCTGGACAATGCACAGTGGTTTTAACAGGCTGCTACTAAATTTGAGGGAAAGAAAGATTTAGGAAATGGCCTCTAAATGGTTCAACTGTTTAATTTGTGTGTGTGTGTGTGTACGTGCGTGCATGTATTTCTGCTTGCAAGCAAGTCTGAGCCACAATGCAGTACGAAGGTCTCTCAAGCAGGCTCTTTGTCTGTCTCTGTCCCTCCCCCTCTGCCACTGCCCCCCCACCCTCCAGTCCTTCTTGACTCTCTCTCGTTCTGCATTTGGAGTGGTTGGAGGCCAGGGGAGTAGCAAAGTTCCCAAGGGACAGAGCCGTGTTCTGGCTGAAATTACTAGCGCTGAGCTGCCTGGGCATGAACGTGTAGTGTTTACTCTGCCAGTATGAATACAAATAGTCTTATTATATGGGACCCTGTACCCAAAGACCAACCACTCAGTCGGGCTTGCTCTGTCACAAATGCACACTTCTTTTAACCCCTGAAAGACTTTCTCTGTTCCTCAAATGGAAACTGCTATTCTTTTTGTCCTTAAAAAGTTTGGGAGCAGGTGTTTCTCATAGGTACACATGTCTGTAAACTCATTCTCTGAGTCTGGGTGTTTTGTGTGGCCAGAACAGCACCGCCCATGCGCAAGGCTTCAGCGAGCTGGGGGAGTTGCACAAAGAAAACAAATATTTAGGAGCTACACATTGAGATCAGAAAAGATTTCGAGAAAAGATCAATTTGGACTACGTGTTTCCAGTCTGAGTGTGGACTACTGACGGTTAGAATGGAGAACAGAAAACTGGTAGAGGGAGAAAAGGAGCAGCAATGGAACTGAATACCGTGGAAAAGCACATGGTTTGCTGATTGGAGCCATAAATGGGAGTACACCACACTGCAGCATTTGGTTACAGTTCCTACTTGTCTGTTTATAGCACAGGCTTCCCCTACTTATCTGGCAGGTTAGGGACCAGAGCACTGTCAGAAAACAGAGTTGGTTGAAAAGCAGAACCCATGGTCTGTACTGTAGGGAGCATGAAAGACTTCCAGAGGCTCACTTGGGACTGATTATGCGTGCATGCTGCTCACAAAGTCTCTCAGCCAGCTTAGCACCCTCCAAGTTTACTTTGCAAGGAGCATACATGTGCAAGCGGTCCCAAGTGAACAGAACCATCCTCAAATTAATAGATCTTGTCCTCAGTTTGGAAGCATAAAAGGAGCAAGCTGTCACAAAAGGGGATGAACCACTATAATCAGAAGTCAAAATGAATCAGTCAGCAGTCTGAGGTATGAATGAAATCCAAAAGAAGTCACAGAAATCAAGTTTTTCAAATATTTTTTTAAATTCCTTTTGAAGCAGTTTCATTATCATCCTGCTTCCCCTTTTTCCTCTGCACAGTTACTCTCCAGAGGTTCTCCCAATCATGAGGTTTGGGAGCTGGGACTGCTAAATATTTTTGCAAACCATTTGGTTTCTCCAAACCCAGTGAAACCTTTCTGTTGTACAGAAATTTCCAGAAGAGTACAGGTATATCTCAGTTAACAAAGTTGATGTATTCCAGGGTGTTATTTCTTTAACAGAAGATTTGGTACCAGAGGCAGAAATAACATGGCAAGAGTAAGGAGAAGTTCCTATTCTACAAAAGAGATGAGCACTTCAACAATTTTCAGCAGACTTTTGATCCAAAACTAACAATTTGTACTTTTGAAATGAAGCAACCAGGTCAGGTGGAACTTGGATAAGGAAAAGGAAAATTTCATCCTTCTAGAGACACTCGAAAGCTTGTCCTAGGGATGATTTTTTTCTTTCTCTAACCTCCACTTTTCTTATGATTTCTATTCTCGCGGGGAAACTTACAGATCTATTCTTTTTAACATGCTGTGATTGACTGGTGAGGCAGGCACACTGCTTTCCTCTTTTTTTCCTCTGTTTTGCTATTGAAACATGCTTACCTAGTAAGGGATTTTGGAGGCAGCTGCTGTTTACCTTGCCTGTTACAGGGAGCAAATGCAGTTGCAATAGGATAAACCAGAGCAATCTTGTACTGAAAGTCTGTTTCTCCAGTCTGTCTTTGCCATCCTTCCCGTCCAGTGCTGATTCTGCTAAATAAACTTCTGGGTAGAGAGAGGACAAGGAAGAAAAGTGGAGTCTGGGCAGGCATAAAAAGCCTATGTAAAAAGGAACTTCACTGTCACAGGCATTGTTAAGTGAGGTATGCTTCTGCTCAGGGTAGTATGTTGTAGCAAAAGCAGCAAAGTCTTTGTGGCTTCTTTAACCATAGTGTGTTTTATTGGACTTTGAGCTTTTATGGACTGCAACCCACAAAGTCTTATACTCCGTAACATGAGTTAGGTTTGAATGCAGGGATGTGCAAGTGTGAAAAGCTAAGGGGCCACATTTGCCCCCTCAGATGACCTTTGAGGACCACCCCCCCACTGCACCCATTCCCACAAAAAAAAAATCAGAACTCTTTTTGCCCCCCTCTAGGGGAGATGAGGGCATTCTCCCCATGTTTTGGGGCCTCCTTGGGCTGTTTTGAGGCACGAAAAAATGGTTTTGAAAATGTTTGCATTTTTTAACCCCTGGCGGCCCCAGAAGCAGCCCAGGCGGCCCTCATGCGGCATGCAGGCCACATTTTGCCTAGTTCTGCTTAAAAGTGTCACAGGACTCTTTGTTGTTTCCCTTGGACAGAGACTGTGCTGCTTAGATACTCAAGAAGTGGGGAATTTACAAACTATATGTAGGAAGCACCTATAGCAAGATTTCTAGAGTGTCATGCTGTTCTGCATTTTCTGAGCTGATTTCTAAGCTAGATAACAATCAATTAGAACAGGAGGAAACAAATAAATTGATATTCCTATTTCCCCCCATATAACTTTTATCATTAGCACAGCTGTAATGAGGAATGGAAAAATCTTTCAGTTTCACATACACTTTTCACTTTTTTAAAAAACGCTCAAGTTCCTTCTATCTTGAACATGGAAATTTTAAAAAAATGTGAATTTTGGTAACTCCTTTACAAACCTTTAATCCTTCTGAAATGAACAGAAATAAAATTGTGCTCTATTTGCATGGATAGGTACAGGGGTTTGGTTACATTGGCCTCCGAAATAAGAATTCGGCTCCCCCAAATGACATTTTCCTTTAGAAATTTCTAGCACTGCAGACAACGAGACACTGAAAGCTATTCTCAGCCAGCGTTCTAATGATACTTGCTGTGTTTACACTCCCATGGTTATTTCACCTGCTCCTTCTCGGGCTGACAGGAGGCTCAATCCACTATGCCTGGGGTTGATCCTCACGCCAGCTTACGCAGGACACTAGAAATTGGAGGACCAAAAGTAAATTTAATTGGGGGGCATAATTTTACGTGATAGACAGCGCCCTCATGCCTGCCCTACCCTGTAGCTACACCTCTGAGTATAGCTGTTCTCGATATGAGATGGACCGAATTGTGCCTCTTTGCCATTTAAGTTCTGGAGATGAGCCTTGTAGGAATAAGAGGTGGCGACCCTAAGTGAGCATGAGCATGAGCATGTAGAAATATATTAGGATTCTGAACCAAACGTTCTGAAAAAGTGAAATATTCAAAACGCCCTTGGCTTGGCTGGACAAATCTGTCAGTTTTGTTATCTCCCACATTTAGATTTTTTTAAAAAATTAAGTTCTTGCTTTCTTCAAGAAATGTATAAATTTTAGTAAGTGATCTTTTTAAAAAAGAAAGAAAGAAAAGAAATATAAAATTCTCACCCATTGCTAGCTATGACTTGCTAATTCATGCCTTTTTGATGCAAGCTTTAAAAAATGCAGCTTTTGTTGATAAGGGAAAAGTTAATTTTTTACAGCCTTTTTTGTTTGTTTTTTGTTAAAGAACTTCTGTTGTCCTTTGGGATGACAGCACATCATTCTGCTAGGCTTTAAAAAAAAATCCTCACACCTTAGTCTTTGTGTTGATTTTGTTTCTTAACACTAGATGTCATACTTCTTCCTTTACAAGAGTCTCACGTTCAGAGTGGTAAAGAAATCCTGTAACTGAACTTTTAAAAAAACCTCCTCTATGGTACATGTTGGCATTAAAAGTGACTTTGTTGGACTGAAACTGGTGAGACGGGATTACTGGAAAAAGCCATGTGTGGTCATGGCCTGTAGTATATTTTGGTTTTTAACAACAAGAGAGCCCATATGCTGTATTGATTTGAGTTGTACTAGGACTCTGGGAGACCAGAGTTCCAGTCCTCACTTGGCCATGGAAACCCTCTGGGTGCCTTTGGGCAAGTCACATTCTCTCATCCTCAGAGGAAGGCCAGGGCAAACCCACTCTTGCTGTAGTGTTCTAACTGTTGTTTTTAAGAGCTTTTCATCTTTATAAATTGCATTTTTATTCTTTGTTGTTGTTGCTGTGTACCTTCAAGTTGTTTCCAACTTAACGCAACCATAGTTTGACTTTGGCACGCAGTTTTCGGTGGCTGAGAGTATGTAACGCACCCAAGATAACCCAGTGGGTTTCCATGACTCAGCCAGGAAGTGATAGTCCAGTGTTCAAACCACTACGTTATGCTTACTGAGGTGTTACTGTTTTAACCATGTAAATAGTTTAATTCTATTTCAGTATTCACTTTTTTGTATGTTTCTAATTGTAAGGTTTTTAAATTTTGAGCTACTTCAGGTCCCAGTTTTGGGGGGGAAAGCAGAATATGAATAAATACAAATATAATAAATATAACAGTTATAGTAAATCTTGCCAAGATAACCCCATGATAGGTTCAGCTTAGGGTCACCATAAGTCAGAAATGATCTGGAAGGCACATGACAAAAACAGCAGTTTTTAAAAACAGGCCCAAAGGAGGAATGGCTTTGAGGAACACAGTAAGATTGTTGTGTTTAACAAAGATTGTTGTGTTTAAAGTTAAGAAATTGAGGAAAGTAACTTCCCTAGGTTGTTCCTCTGTGGGTTTCCCATCTGGACTGGCATCCAGTTTAGTGACACACAGAGGTATAAGTCACACTTCTCATTCAGGGTTATTTATTCATCATAGCAACAGTCACATTCTGCTGACACTGGCAGGAGCAGGGCTGCGCATACGGCAATGTTTCACATTGAGGCTGTCCATTGCACATTGCACAACATCACCTTGTAATTGACATGCATTGTGCAATCCTGCTGTTCTGCAAGGAGGTTGCGTAGTGTGGACCTAGCATGTGAGTATTTATGCTGCGCCGAGAGAATGCTGGATCAGTGGGTGTTGACTTCAAATGCAATACCGTTTGAGCACAGCTTGAAATAATTGTGAGAACTGCAACAAAATGTTGCAGTATATTCTTGCCATGACTGTTGCCCCCTCCCCTGGAGTGTGTCTGCTCAGATTTCTTGCCAGCTTGCCTTCCCCAAGTTTAAAAGTAGGATCACAAAGAAAGGGTTGGGGAAAATATACAGGATATGAACATGTTGAAGGTATATACATTAATATAATGAGAACATATTCCAAATTTCAAATATACTTTGTATTCCAGTGAGAATTCCTACCTATTCCAAGGTAATAAAAAAATGCCCCGTGTCCACAGGAGTATTTATGGGCACAGTATCAGGGGTCTTCCACAGCAGCCAAACATCTGGAACCAGAAAACATACCTTTGTATGATATGTAGAAGATGCAGGTTTGCAGTTTGGATGTGCTATTGGACTCTGCTTTGATGACTGTTTACAGGCTTCCAGGTGTTAATGTCAGGGAAGGTCTACCTTGTAGGCTTAGTTTGGTGTGAATTCCGCCACAAAACCTGGTTCTGGGTTTTTTTTTGTCTGCCGGTGGGAATACAACAGGCAGTGGGCCAGCCTGGCTGCCTTACGAAGGGAGTTCCCCAGCCAGGGGCTGGAAACCCTCTCTGAACAAATCTTGCAAAACAACCCCTGTGATAGGCTCACCTTAAGGTCTTTTTGAAGCTCTAGAACTTTTGAAGCAGGCCATGCTTTGCCCATCCCCGCTTTAAAGGCTTGGTCTATCTCCAAGTCTTCCTTTGAGGTTGAGAGAGCGTGACTTGCCCGGGGTCACTCTCATAGCTGAGTGTGAACTCTCCAGAGTCATAGTTTAGCACTCAAAACACTACCCCATGCTGGCTGTCCTGTCCAGCTTCACTCAGTTCTAATTCTGCAGCATTTAGGTTTTCTTCTGAAAGAATCGCTTATTATGAAAGGTGGGCTAAGCAACTTAAGCTGAGTTATTGTGCCTTTAAACTGTGTGTGCGTGTGCATGTGTGTGCGTGCGCGCGCACACAGTTGTATCTATAGAACAGAAACATGTGCAGAAATTATATACACGCACCAGCATGTGGGCAGCACATTGTGTATTTCTCTCCCTTTTTTCTCTCTCTTTCACACACACACAAACACACACACAAAATACTGGACCACCATTGTTACCCAGGAAGCAAATGACATTCCAGTGCAGAACCCTAATCACAGTTTGGAACATGAGAAGTAATGATTGCTCCTGATCGGAGGTTGTGAATAATTCATTGAGTTTGATTTCCCCCTCCCCGCTCGCACCCTTTACTCCCACCCGAGTCCTGGCCAGTGATACCTTTCAGACCAAATGGGTTTCTACAGGAGAATAATGGTTCTGCTTCTCATGGAAATACAGTGGCGCACACATTTTGCCAACTCACACACACACAAACCCAGATAAATTAGAGTCTTTGCATCTTCCAGGGAGACAGACATCTCTCCCCGCTTTCCCCTCCCCATCTCTTTTCCATTCTCCCTCTTTTGTCGTGGCAGTAATACAGCGACAACTGGGAGAGGCAATCTGGGTAGACAGGAACTTACTTTTTCAAAACCTTGCAGTGGGAACAATCTGTCATGGCCAGGCCAGCCCTTCTCGCTGCCTCATTCTCCTCTCCTCACCTGGCTGCCATCCAGGGTAGCCTTTCCCCAACCTGAAGCCCTTTGGATTTTTTGGACTACAACTCCCATCACCCTTCCCCATTGGCTTGCATGCCCTCCAGCATTTCACAGATTAAAAACTGGAACACGTGTGGCCAAGCATTATCAGAATGCTATAAAGGTGGCAAAAATTATGAATGAGGAAGAACAGATAAACTAGGAGAGGCTTGCAGCAGTTTGCTTTTGCCTGAGTTTACAAGGAAGGACGAGATTTTTTCTCTCTTCTTCTCTCCCACTCACAGAGTTGAGTGTAAATTAGTTACATACTTTGAACACAGTTTGCAGCAATTGAAGTAAGCTGAGGACAAGAAAGAAAGTGTGAGAAAGAGAGAGTCTGAAAGCAACTGAGAAGTTGAATAACAGAGAATTAATCAGAATTGCCTCTACTAAATTGGAATAATTGGGGGATATGGGTTTTCATAGAAAAATTTCAGGGTCTCTAGCCTTTTTGGTCACGTTGGAGCTTCACTGAGAATCCATGTTGTAGTACACTCTGAAGCATATTCACTCAGAAGCAATCTCTGTGGAGTTCAGTGAAAATTTCTTTTTATTAAGTGTGCCTGGGGTTAGGGCTTGACTTCCTGTAATGTTCTTTTATTGAATAAAATTCAGAAGTCCATCTGCTTTCTTGACTCTTTTCCACACTTTTTCTCCTCCAAATAAACTTTTCCTTTACTCTTCTTCCTATTTTAAAATGATTCTGTGAATAAGATTGCAACTCACTTTTATATTTTTATATTTTAGTTCTTTTTTATAGTTCATTATATATTGTTCATTTTTGTATTTTATTGCTGTCGGATCTCTTAAAAATATGAATGCTTCAAAGAAAGAGAGAGGACAAGAAGATGAAGAAAATAAAAAATGACGGGATGAGAAAGCATAATATATAATTGTGGGTAGGCATATATATAAATATAAACTGGCCGTATGTCCAATTTTTTTTTAAATGGAACTAAGTCCAGTTACTAATTACAACTCATTGAGTCAATTGGACTTACTTAAGTGTTGACTTAGAATTCCACAATTGGTTCAGCTGATTGTTCTAAGGTGGGGACTAGCAATTGGATTTAAGTTCTGGAAATGGCGTCTGTAG
The DNA here is from genome assembly GCA_948474755.1 of Ctenosaura bakeri. NCBI lineage: Eukaryota > Metazoa > Chordata > Lepidosauria > Squamata > Iguanidae > Ctenosaura > Ctenosaura bakeri. The sequence continues at coordinate 69,506 of CAOLHI010000072.1, read as the reverse complement.
GATACATGTTCACGCTTGGCTAAAATGTGAAACTGTTCTAGCCACTGAATGACAGGTGGTGAATATTTGTCCCTCCAATCCTTTCAGCTCAGCAAAAAGCGCAGTACACTTAACAATATGTACACACAGAGTAGAGCCAGTATAGTGTAGTAGTCTGAGCATGTGAGTATGACCCTGGAGACCAGAGTTCGATTCCCTGCTCAGCCATGGAAGCCCCTGGGTGATCTTGGGTGCATCACATACTCTCAGCCCCAGAAAAAACTGTGGTAGGTTTGCAATAGGCTTTTGTGTGAAGGCACACAAAAACAACAACACAGAGAGTAAAACTGAATGAAGTCATTTTAACTTGAGTTTTTAAAAGGTTTTAGTCCAGGGGACCTTTTTGCTGGCCTCCCCTAGACTGTGGAATGACCTGCTGGAAAAGAATAGACAGCAAAATAGGCTGTCTGAATTTTAAAAAGTACTAGAGATCTATCTCTTCTGGCAGGCCTACTGAGTCTATTTTTTAATTGTGACGTATTTTGATAATGATGTTTGTGTTTGTAGTTTAGATGGTCTCATCTATTTTTAGTATATTTTAACCTATGATGTATTCTTAATTGTTATTTTAATTCATGTTGTACCCCACCTCGAGCCTTGAGGAGAGGTGGGTAACTAATAAAAATTTACTACTATTATTGTTGTTGTTGTTATTTTCAAATAAATGGGGGGTGAGGATGGACAAATATCAGGGCATGGCAAACATAATATTGTCATAATAATCTTTCCTGATTTTTAGATTGGTATGGTGGCTTGGCGGATGACCCTCAAGACTCCTGAGTATCCAGACGGACGAGATATCATTGTCATCAGCAATGACATCACATACCGGATCGGTTCCTTTGGGCCTCAAGAGGACCTGCTCTTTCTTAGGGCATCGGAGCTGGCTCGGCTGCAGGGCATCCCTCGGATTTATGTTGCAGCCAACAGCGGGGCCAGAATCGGCTTGGCCGAGGAGATCCGGCACATGTTCCATGTGGCATGGGAAGACCCCGATGACCCATATAAAGTAAGGAGGTTAGGAGATGGCTTGCGATGCCAGAACAGTATAACAGGGCAGCCAGGCTTGTGGATCCTTAGGATTCTAACAAATGCCCATGAATTTCAAAAGACATCTTGTTTTCATTAGTGGTTTGTAAACTGTACAGGCTCTAAATACAGTTGGCCCTCCACATTTGCTAGGATTAGGGGCACAAAAATGGAAAAATCGCAAATATCAAAATGTGTGTGAGTGTCTGTGGGAAGGGGGCTGAACCTGCATGAAGAGAACGGGCACCTAGGATCCAAACCACGTCAGAGAAAGGAGAGGGAGAGAGGGTGGGTTGGGACGGTAGCCCTATACTTCCTTTCTCACTCATCTGTTTCCTCAGGTTGGGGGGGTATTGGAAGAGAGCTTGTAGTGCTTAGAAATGGACTTTGAGCTATCTATAGCTGGCCAGGCAGTGGTTGGTGGAGGAGGAGGAGCAGAGATAGGTTTTTAAACACTGCACAGCGAGATCGGAGCCACAGAGAAGGAAGGTTCCCCTGCAAAAGAAGCATCTGAGGTGGGGGCAGCAGCAGGGGTTGAAGAAACTCACAAATAATCAAATCCATGAAAGTCAAACCAGCAAGTTTGGAGATCTAACTGAACTCAAAATAAATGGAACTCTTTTTTAACTTGCAAAATATGCATTTCTCTTGGGAGACAGAACTTACATGGATTTAGGGTAAGAACAAATTAATTTCTCTAATGGATTTTCCTTCCACTCTCATTTTGTTTCTCCTCTAGGGGTTCAAGTATCTGTATCTGACTCCTCAGGATTATAAGAAAGTCAGTGCCTTGAACTCAGTACACTGTGAGCATGTAGAAGATGAAGGAGAATCAAGGTAAACAAGTTTAAAACGCTGGATTTAAGGAAATGCATTATTTTACATATTCAACACTGAAGTGTGGCCCTCTTGCCTAATGCTGCACATGAGACACACAGACACACATTACTTTTGAAATGTAATTGCATTACACCCCCCTCTGTTATACACAGACATGCACACATTCCATTACAGGTAGCTATGTGACTTGTGATTTGTTTCAAACTTTAAGAGGGCCGAAGAAACTTGGCATGGTTCTGGTCAGTGTTATACTGTGAAGTGTACTTCCATGATCCTCCCAACTGTAAATGTGACCTTCCTTCCTCTCCCTTCCCCTTCATTCTATTCCGTACCAGGTATAAAATTACAGACATTATTGGGAAGGAAGAAGGACTTGGGACTGAGAATCTGCGAGGATCTGGCATGATTGCTGGAGAATCATCACTGGCCTATGAAGATATTATCACAATCAACCTGGTAAGACACAAATAGAATCATAGAGCTGGAAGGGGTTGCAAAGGCCATCTAGTGAACCTTCTGCCATACAGGAGTACACAACCAAAGCATCCCTGAGAAAATCACATCCAGCCTCCATCCATCCATTGCTCTGTTGAAAGTCCTCCAGAGAAGGACGGTCTATTCATAGAATTATAGAGCTAGAAGAGGCTGTAAGAGCTGTCCTATCCAAACCCCTGCCATGGAGGAATGCACAACCAGAACATTTCTGAGAGGTGATGATCCAGCTTCTGTTTAAAGACCTTCAAATAAGGAGGATCCAATCTATTCTATAGACAGTGTGTTTGTGGGGATGAGGAGCTAGAATGATAGGCAAGGAGACACATAGTGAGTTGAAAGGATTCCCATAGGCTGGCTTTTTCTTAGCATCTTGAATTCCAGGGCCCTAGTTGGCAGCTCTGGTTTACAAGGGACATTGAACCTTGGCTGTGCCCACAGACTCAAAGGGATCTTGAAGACCATTGAGAAGATGAGGCTCTTTGACGTCATTCAAATGGAGGCAGGGCTGTCTGTCCCAAATGCCTCCATTACAGAGATATGATGGGCTTGGACTTCCTCAAAGGCCACTGATTAGAAAGAGGCAAGGAGGGACTCATGCAGAGAGACAGTGGGCAGTTCTCTCTTCTGAGGGAGTGTGAGTGTGCTGATTGTCTATATTAGGAGAAACTGAGGGGTCCAGTCATGCTACGTGCAGTCTGATTTCTTGCTCTAAGAGGTTGCTGATTGGAAGGAGGCAAACCTGGACCAGTGACTGACACAAGAGGCACAACATGGGACATTTTCTCTGTAAATACTTCTTTTGGGCTCAAATTATCCATTCTTTAATGAAGGTCTTTAAAGATTGTATGAATTGTTCATCTTGTTGCTTTTCTCACTGGACAATAGTTTGGGAATTACTGCTCTGTATTAAATGATATCAGCTCTTTAGGGAGCCAGCCTAGGTATCCCCATGTACTGAAATCCTCTTAGAGGAAGATCTGATGGAATATTAATTCTGTAAACTAGTAACTCCAGTAGTGACTTTTGTCCCGAGTGGTGTGAAGAGGGTGGTATTTCTTACAGTCTTCCTGGTGCTCAGGTATGTTTCATTCCCCCTCCCCACTAGGCAGAATCCTGTTGAGAACGTGGGTCTCCATAAGTGCACTTATACTTGTGGGAATTAGAATCAGGCAGGTCTGTAATGTCCGTATCCAGTAAAGGGCTGCTGGTACGTTTATTACATAAGGAAGCCAACAAATTGAGTGGTGCTCACTGAGCCCAATGCACAGTAAGACTGATGTGCTTTGGGACCAATACACATTGGTTGTGCTGTGCAACTGTCCCGTTGTATATCTGTACACTGATTAGGGAATGCCAATAAGCATTGGGACACTCTTGCTGGTTTCCTTTTACGCATCTTCACAATTTACTAACAGGGCTTCCTAGCACTTCTGCTGTGTAGCTAAGTATAGGTAAAGTTATGTAGCATATGTTGTGACTGAGGATTCAAGACACTAATTTTTTTTTTAAACAAACCAGACCTGTTGGTGGCTTTCGCAGTCAAGAAGTTATGGAACTGAAAGATCTTTGCATTTCTCTTTTAAGGTAACATGCCGGGCAATTGGAATTGGGGCTTACCTTGTCCGATTGGGACAACGGACAATCCAAGTAGAAAATTCTCATATTATCTTAACTGGAGCTGGAGCCCTCAACAAGGTCAGTCTTCATTCATATTATGCAAAACTGCATATATATATATATATATATATATATATATTGTGTGTTGTGTGTGTGTGTGTGTGTGTGTTAAAATTGCAGTGCATTTTTATGGGGAAAAATTGGCATAGTTTTTCTTTCCTATACTGTTTGGCATAGAAAGGATGTGGCAGAGATTGGAAAAGTTATTTTTTTGGAGTTCAACTCCAAGGGTTTCTGGAAGTTGTACTCCAAAAGGATAAACATTTAGATGGATTAACACCATTGCCTAGAGAATGGGGTTCTTCCCTGCCTTGGCTGATGGAGGCCAACTAGGAGAAATCAGGTTGGCTGCTGGTGTGGATGCTGAGCACCCCTGCTTAGGGGTGGTTTTGGGTTGTCAACTTTCTTGAAAAAAATAGGGAGCAATGAGCAATCACCTCACCCATTAAGAGCAAAGCGGAAGGGCACACCTGTTTGTTGTTTGCTTAGAGTAGGCTGTGGAAAAATCTCTCAGACTCATTCGGTTTCTCTGAATCCCACCTCTGTTCTCATCCTTTCCTGTCAGGCTGTGCAATTTTGTTTTTTCTTCTTCCTAAAGAATTTGTGTATATTTACAAAATAAAAAATACAGTTTTTCAGTGCATTTTAATACCTGTCTTTTCCCCACTGACTAAAGCGTGCTTGTGAATATTTTCCAATGAGCACGTTTTTAGCCATTTTTAAAATGCACACAGTGTTTCATGAAGTTTCTGTTTCTTTTAAAACAGTTTTTTATTTTTTCAAAAAGAAAGAGAGAAAGAAAAGGAGGGAGAGAGAGAGAAATACAATGTACATCTCTTTAAATTAACTGTTGATGGATGGTCTTTTGATGGTAGAGGCAGTTTTTTTTTCCAGGAATAGGTAATTGCTTGTGTTTAAAGTAGCAATTTTGATAGCTATCTATTTTGATGTTATTCTTTTCTCGTTGTGTAACAGTTGTATTCCTGAGGTGATAGAATACATGAAACTTCATAAATATTAGAAAAATGTATTACTAATAAAAATTGTCTCCCTGTAACATCCCCACACCTCAGGCAGCTTTGTTTGTCCAATGCAAGTCAGCTTCACTTAACTATTTTTGCTGTAGTGGCATTCACAGGTTTTAGTTCAAATGTTAAAGAAGCTATCCAGGGTGCTAAAGCAATCTTGGGAGTTTGTTTTCAGCTCCTTTAAAGTTTGTAGTGAAACATAGGTTAGATTGGCTGCCACACTAACATGGAAACAACCCAGATTTTTACGTAGTATATGAGCCCTAAAAGGTGGAACCTGCACAACTGTGAAACAAAACCTTCTTCTGCAGTTCAGGAACGATCTTTCTTTGCTTGCTATAAAATTTTTGTTCATCAAATTTTGGGGCTTCTTTCTAAAGCAAGTTGGGGGGAAGGTGTTAAGCTCCATGTAATGTTGGTCTGCAGTGCCCATTATCTCTCATCATTGGGTTTGACGATGGGGTTGATGGGGAAGACCACACATAGCCCATCCCTGCCATAGAGGGAGTATTTTCCCATCTGGCTGATCCACTGTTTTGGCTCTCTTACACTACAACAGCATCATTGCTTCCATTGATGTCTTTGTCATTGTGAGCTGCTCTGAACCTGTTTTCAGAAAGAAGAAAAATCCAGAAAAGTTTTTTTTTTGCTTCAAATTGCCCTAAAATATCTAGGGGGTATAGGGGCCATTTCATCACATTTGGTGCCTCTCTGGGCAGATTTAGGTCCAGGAGAGGCCTTTTTTTGAAACAGGAACTGAATAGGAATAATAATAGTAGTAGTAGTAGTAGTAGTAGTAATAATAATAATAATATAAAATATATAAAAAAATTTACTTCCATTTTTTTTCTTGTTTAAAAAAACCTTTCTTCCTGTTGTCAAAAAGAACCCCACAGCTTTCTTGGGCCTAAAGTGGTCTAGGAAGGGCCCCAAACATGGCGAAAATGCCCCTCCATATTTCCTAGAGGGCACTTGGGGACTCTTTCTTGTTCGTTTGTTTGTTTGTTTGTAGGAGCAGGTATGATAGTGAGGTGCAGTCCTCCAAGGTCTCCTAAGGGCCTAACGTGGCCCCCTGGGCTTTCCACAGTGCCCCCCCCTTGTGCAGATGGTTATTAGTTTGCTAGCCAATTATCTACTAAGCCATGTTTTTGTAACGGACATAAAAATACCCAAAACACCACAGAGCAAACTCTGGCCCACCGAGTGTTTTGATCTGGGTTTTGTTTTTTACCAGATGGCAACTTATCTCATTCCTAACCATCTTTGCTTAATGGTGAGGGATTATGGGAATTCTAGTCCAAGAACAGCTGCCTGTCCCTGATTTAGGGCCACGTTGCCTTCTCAGATCCTCCACCCACTGCTTCTCTGGAATAATGGCCTTTCCCTAGGCAAAGAAACTGGTGTGTGTGTGTGTAGATACTGGCTTGTTTGAGGCCGGCATGCTGCCTCTATCCAAATGGATTGTCCTCTGGGGACAAAATTGCCCCAGCCCTATACCCATCCCACTTTAGGTTTTAAACAGGGTTGGAAAGAAGAGCCAAAGGCCAAGGCTCTTAAATCACTGTGCCACCCAGGCAGCAGCTGTTTGAGATTTATGCTTGAGAGCCTGGCTTCTTGTGTGCGGAAGAGGGAAACAATTTGCCCTTGAATTACGTACAGGGAGCGAGCAAGGGAAAGGCAGGTGGTGGCAGAAAAGCGAGGCAGAGGGAGAGAGAATGAGAGAGAGTAAGATTTCAGTTTTATTGTCTTTCTCTGGACAGCAGCCTTATCCTAGTGGCTCCCATCTCGGTTGAGATGTGAATCCATGCCAGGTTATGGCTAGCTCGGAAGGAGCTCTCCAAAGTGCTGGAATTATCTGGGAATCTCAGCACCTTGGAGAGCAGCTTTAGAGCCTGGGTGAAAGCCTGGAGTAGATTGTGACCTGCCAAACACCACTAGTGAAGAGACAGAAGCTTGCTCTGCAGTGGTCTTAGGAATGTGAAATGACTCTTACCAGATGCAGCTGAAGTCCAATTGAGTCCAGCATTCCACAGAGTGACCCACCTCCCAGTTCAGATCTGGGTGGGGGGAATGGCTCATGCTCTCTAGCAACATGTATACTGGAGCAGATTTGTTTGTTTGATCATTTATTAGTGGCATTTATATGGCCGCAGTGCACACAGCTCTCTTCCTCTCCCACTTCATCATCACAAGTGGGGTTGCCAGATTGAAAACTGGAGATAGCTCTTGTATCATTAATGGTTTTGCAGAAGAGGAAGTCTTGGCAATTAACCTGATTACGTTAAGAAGCGAAACCGGCTGTAATCCCCTCCTTTGACAAAACCAGTAAAAGTGTTCTTGTTTGTACTCTGGAAAGCCTACTCACAACAACCTTGTGTGGTGGGTCAGGTTGAAGGAAAGGATGTCCAGCCCAAGGCCACGCTGTGTGTTTTGGGGTCCCATGGGTAATAAAAGCTGGACCTCCCAAACCCAGGCCAATGCTCCAACCACTGTATTATAGTCATTCACTGTTTGAGGGACTGTATCACCACACCATGCCTAGGAGCCACTGATAGCTTGCCAGACGGCTAACCTAAACGTGCAAAAGCTGCCATTTAAAAACATCTGCATGCAGCCTAGTGATTTGTATTGGGAGGGACTGGAGAGTGCTGCATGGGTGATAGCCCTTAGTAAAATGGAAGGCAGTGGGAACAAAGGGAGACCACCATATAGATGGATTCACTCGGTCAAGTAAGCCACGGCTGCCCCAAGTTTGGAAGACCTGAGCAGAGAGGTTGACAACCAGGACTCTTGGAGGTCTTTCATTTGTGAGGTTACCGTAAGTTGAAGCCAACTTGATAACAAATCACAAAGAAAAAATTCAAAATTTAAGTTTCATCCTACCCTAAAACCTTACCACATCCTTCTCAGACTAATGGCCATGGTGGATGGAGGGTGCTGGGTGTCGCAGTCCAGTAAGGCAGTATTTCCTGGCTCTGAACTGGGAGAAATCTCTCAGAAAACCCGCTGAATCAGAGCTGGGGGAAAAAATGAGCCAAGGTGAGAGCAGGTCTGGATGTGAGGCAAAACTGAATTGGGTGTAGGCTTGTCAGTGCAGGTTCTGGCTTGGGAATCGTATTATGGCGGGGCTGAGTGTAAAGGAGTTTGAGGTGAGGTGGTTTGGTTAGAAAGGTTTCCCTAGCTGAGGGGGTCACTTTTGGGAGAGCAGGAACAGAGCACAGAAGATCTCAGTGTCAGGGCAGAAAGGTCCAGGTAATGAGCAGGAGAGGGCTGGGGTGGCAGCTTAGGAGGGACTTCTCCTTTCTTCCAATAAACCAAAGTGGGGGTGATGGGATTTGAGAAACACCTGGAAAGGGGAAGGGTGTTGTTTCCATCACCCAGCATCTGCCACCAGAGCAGTTGGCTCCATCTGTCTGACGGTAGGACCTGAAGCCAAGCTGGTGTGGTGCTGAGTTCCTTCCATCTACGGATCCACGTTCCACCCTTTGTCTTCACTGCTGAGCATCGGCAGGCTGTGCGGAGGAGCGCATCCCCTTCTCTTCCGGCCTCGTGAGCATCTCCATCTCTCTCCCTCCCGCCGGCAAACCCTCTCGTGTGGGTGCCAGCACCGAGCCCAGTGACCCTCCTCCCTCTCCCCTCTCCCCTTGCCTGTCTCTCCTTGCTCCCCACCCCACCCCACTGGAAATTGAAATAATGATAACGCACGTCTCCCAACTGCATCAAAGTATCAGCACATCAAAAGCCAGGAGGCATGAAATGCAAATGGTACAGTGATGGCAGATGGATGGCGCACGATCGCCTGATGCCCAATGAATTTTAAAAGATGACGGTGTGTACATTGTGGGTAAGGGGGGAGAGAGAGGACTCTGAAATAAACACGTTATCCCGGCAATAGTTTTGTGTGTATGTGCGCGCGCGAGGGGGGGTGTTCTTGCTGCTCACTCCTGACGATATTTTTCCACACTTCACTGAGCATCTCCTCCATCTCTCCCCAGCCCCCAGCCCCTTCGTCTCAGCCTACCTCTCTCGCACACACGTCTCGGGTCGCGTCACTGCAGCTCTGGTGGATATAATAAGATATAAACCACGAGGTTGTTATTTGCATAGAAATAGTATGGAGCCCCCAGGCAGAATTGTGGCAGTGTTGCGGGGGGGGGGTGGCGGCAGGAGGGAGAGAGAGAGAGAAAGAGAGGCAGGGGGAAGGACACGGAGTTCATTTGTCTAAAATTTTAATGGAAACTTTTGCTGAGGTAGGGTTTTGTGTGTGTGTGTGTGTTTTTACAAAAAACGTTGTTGGTTAAACCAACTTTCCATCCAAACTCTTCCTTTGCAGCCCCCACTTCAATTTTTTGCACACACAAACACACATGGTTTAACACAGTGTTGTTTGTACCAGATCAATGATTTAGTGTCTGTTACACTGTTAAAATTCAGAAATATGCAGATTCCAGTTTGTCAGTGAGAGTGGACTGCGTAGCTTCGTTACACATATTCTTGTCCACAAATGCACAACAGTTGTATGTGTATGTAAACATATATGTGTGTGTGTGTGTGTGTGTGTGTACATACATATTTAATTTACATACACAGACACATATGGAAGCACAGACAGACACACACACACGTTTACTTTCTCTTTCAGTTACTGCTTGCCTTCAAGTCATTTCTGGCTTACGTAAGCCAAACCTTTCATGGGGTTTTCTTGGCAGGATTTCTTCAGAAGGGGAGAAATCTTAAGGCTGAGACAGTGTGACTTGCCCCAAGGTCACCAACTGAGAAATTATTCCCAAAGAATTCCAGTAGGCCTTCATTTCAGGTGAATAGATAGAACTGTTGCTGTCTGAAGAGTGTGTATCTAAATGCAGATTTCTGTATCACTTTTAAAAAATGCAGATTACTGTGGAAACAGAAGAGAATAGGCCTGCTGATGAATGCTTACCTAAGTGTGATAGATTGGAAATGGAGTGATCTACTCATCATTGTATGTGTGTGTGTATGTGTGCACATGCATACACACACATGTTCCCCCCGACACGTCTTAATGTGTTTAATTCAGAGTCTAGCACTCTCCAACATCACTCAGTTAATGGTTTCTGCTTATGTAGAGAACTTCTTTTCCCCCCTTTTCCTTTGCATTCAGTTCTTCAGGTTTTCAGGACAGACTTATAACAACAGAGTCAGTTTGCATAATTTTACATCCTGTTTCCTGCAGAGAAAATTCTGCAGCTGGGGACATTCACCCACGGTTGATCTGCACTGAAAACAGCTTTGACTGCACCGAAAATAATATTTCTGCATGGAAATATTTTTTGCATGCAAAGAGCTGTTTCTTGAGCAGAAAAAGCCCCCTGTTTTCAGTGCAAAACCAGCACCTGTAGAAAAGTACCAATTTGCTAACAGGCTTTTTTTTTAAAAAAACAAACATGGTTTTCAAAGTCTGAGGCAGCAGGGAGAAAATGGCTAAAATTACTCATTGCTTCCTTCAAAAAGAAACATAATGAAAAATTATGTTCCTAGTGGCTTTTGAAACAAGTTGCAACTAAACAGTAACAACAAAAAGACTATTAGTACAAAGGTTTAAAAAAAAACAATTAAACAATTACTTTTTAAAATAACCCACAAAATTAGAACAGTTCAAAACAAATTTACAGCATAATAGCCCCATTAAAATCCCCTTCTTCCGTGTAAATTATGAGCCAAAGGCTCATGTTCAGAGGCAGGGTGGTATATTTTGGGGGCAAACGGTCCTATGTGTCCCTCCTGCCATTGTTGTAATATGCCCATATTTGCCATCTTGCAAGCGCTGCCCTGCGTTGGCGCTGTGGGCTTGTGCCCGACCTGCGTCTAGTGGTGTTTGGGATCAGCTCCAGACACCTCTTGTCATGGCAAATGAGATCAAAGTAATAATGTGGGAGCAATCGTGTGAGAGTTGGAACAGCGAGTGCCATCCCCACCATTCAAAGGCGCATTATAATTATTAATGCATGATATGAATCTTTCTGGAGTGGCACAGCATGACTATTAGGAGGGATACGAACGGGCGCGGTGCCTTTGAGAATGCTAATTGGAAAGGAAGGGGGCAGAGGAATGTCAAAAGGAAACCGACACTCCACCAGAATTGAAACCTCCTTGGGCCTTGGACTCAAGCTTGCCAAGGTTACCCTGTTCTTTTTATTCTAGCTGATGGGGACGAGAAGGGCTGGCAGTGCTCGCAAAGCTTCGGACTACATCTCCCAGAATACCCAGCCGTTATTGTCAGCGGCCATGGTGATTGTGAGATTGGGAGATGTGATGCTGGGAGACAATTGTGTGGATACCATGGACCATCAAAAAACAAATGGATGGATCCTAGGACAAATAAGACCAGAATCCTTCCTAGAAGCCATGATGACTAAACCTGTGGTTCTCAAACTTGGTACTCCAGATTTCAACTCCCAGAATGCCTGACCAAGCTGTGTGGGGCTTCTGGGAGTTAAAGTCTGAAACTCCTAAAGGACCAAAGTTTGAGAACCACGTGACTAAACTGAGACTGTTGTAACTTGGCCATACAGTTGGTCCTTCACATTCAGTAGGATTAGGGACATAGGACCCCTGCAGAAGTGGGAAAAACACAAATATTAAAAGTTGTCTATGTGACACAGCTTTTTCTCTTCTGGAAGGCCACAGCAAACCAGCTGCGCATCATCCCAGACGTTCCTAAGGAGACGCAAGGAGGAACCAGAGTGCCAGGGGTTGGCTTGGTGCTTACGACTTAATAAAGAGGAGACAGATTCTTGGATTGGAAGCAAACCAGTGTCTGTCTTCCCCTCCTGGCCTTAATTGAAGTGGTTATTTCTCTGCATTGCTCCACATCAAGAGACAATTGGCATGCCAGGCGCTGCCGTTAGTAATCCCCCTTCATGTCTCTTTAGGGAAATCAGGTCAAAGATATCTCTCGGTGGTGGTGTGCCCCTCAGCCCCATACTGATTTTGCACGTATAAGATTTGCTTATATGTGTATATAGGACCATATTGATGTAGTAGTCAAGAGGGGGTCGGCCACAGTCCTGGGAATGGCTTGTATCTCTTTGTGCAAGGAGAAGATTGAGTTGCGGTCCCTTGTTTGCCACTTCCTGGTGAATGGATTTCTCCATCACTGTGTCTAATCATTTTTTAAAAAAATCGACTATGAGAGAATCATTTGTCAGCATGGATCAGGAGACTGCTGTGGTTGGACTTATGGTTTTACTTTCAGCCTTAAGATGAAATACTGAATCAAGAGCACCTATTTGACAAGAGTTCTGAAAAGTTACTCTTTTTGGGACACAGCTCCCAGCATCCCCCAGCCAGCCATGGCCATGTTGGAGTATCACACCCACTGTTGGTCATGTTGGTGAGGGAAATTCTGGGAATTTTACTCTGGAAAATAACTTTCCCAAACCCTGCTACTTCGAACAAGGTTATTTTACAGGCTGAGTAAGAAATTAGAGATTTTGTCATCATCATCATCATCACCATCATATTTATTTATTTATTTATTTAAATATAGCAATAGCAACAACAACAATAATAGAGATTTTGAACTGGAAACATTGGCATCCAGAATTTTTGTGCTTTGTTTTCTCTGGCATCATGGTGCCTTCCCAAAAGACTGTGAGCCCAATCAAACTACACAATTTTAGTGCTATATTCTACTTTAACTACCATGAGAACATCCCATGGAATCTTGTGATTTGCAGTTTAGGGAGTGGCATTTGGAATTCTTTGCCAAAGGATTCTAGTGCCTCACCAGACTACAAATCCCAGGATCCATCGGATGTTACCATGGCAGTTAAAGTGGTAGGCAGGAAGCCCCCACCCTTTGATGCCTTGTTATCTGATGACTTGCTCTTTTGACACTTCCAAATTAAGGATAAATTCCATTAATTCTGCAGGGGTTCTGCTCTTTCATCAGTTCTTCATGCCGACGGAGGCTCGCTTGGGACTGCCTATGCATGTTTGCATCCTTTCTATGAAGGGCCACAAACTCTGGAGTCACTCTCAAGTGTGAGCAAATGTTAATTTGAAAACCAACTGAGGTGCCCATGGGATCTCTGTATTGGTTTGCCTCCTTAGGTCAAGCTTTGTTTCCAGGAAAGTTTGGGAGTCTATAATGAGGGGTATCTAAGCTGGGATTATTTGACTTTTGCTCCAGAGACCTGGCTTCATATCACTGATAAGTTGTCTAGCTTACAGCAGCCTTCTGTGATTGGCCGTGCTGGCTGGGGATGATGGAAGCTGCAGACTAATGTGTGGCTGTGATGGTATGTCCAGCAGGCATTTTGTCTTTTTGCATTACACAGGAGAGGAGAATTGATACACACACACATCGTCTCTAGACAATGAGCTTTTATCTGCTGTTTTCCAGTCTTTGAAAATTCTCATTCTAATTAGTTATTAAATGAAACAGCTTAATCCCATGTATGTCCTGAATTCTTTGTGGCAGGGTGAAGAGTGTAGAAATATGATTATTATCAGCAATAATTGTTATTTTCACCTTCTTGTTGTTTCTTTTTTTAAATCGGTACTGGAATATTATGATTGTAGGCCAGAACTCTGCTGGGAACTTAACGTTTTCATAAGTTGACTTCACATCTGGAGGAATTACAATTAGCAGTTTCATAACATCCATAGCCAGTAAACTGTGGCTGCTACATTACTGTGTAGGGGAGACAGCAAAATTATGTGCATTTGGGACTGATGCGCATAAAGACCATTGTGCCTGGGGACACCAACTAGGCAATGTGGATGCTCTTTGGGACTTTTGCTGAGGTTCTGTTAGGCATCTTTGCAATTCAGTAACAGGGTTCCTTAGCACCTTTGTTATATGGCTAAACATATGGTTATGGCACAGAGAATCATGGGCAAAAATTTGCTCGGGGACAAGATGAAATTGTGTCAAGAAGGTTGGCATGGACAGAATTTGCAAAGGGGACTTTGTTGTTCTTGTTTTTTTCCATTGGATTTGTAGTCTGTGGGCATCCCCAGTAACTGGCAGGCTTTCCACTGTGCCTCTTCCTCCCACTCCCCCCCCCACTTCCCAAATCACTCACCAGAGGAAGAAAAAGAGAGTTTGCGAGCAGCTCTTCAAATATATCATGCAATAGTGTACCATGAATTTCTTGTGAACCACGATGGCAAAGCAGTTTTATTTATTTCCGCGACTTTAAATCAATACAAAGTGGACCTCTCCGATCGGGAGCTCAGGATGGAGTGTGGGGAGAGAGCGGAGGGCAGTGGGGGGAAAATGAGTCCATTGTACTCTTAAAACTTTGGGGAAAGGAGATGACAGCTATATAATTCCATTTCCCAGACGCTTGGGGTTTCAGCGTGGAGGTGACTGGGAGCTCTCTGTGCATTTAGTGCCCTGCATCTTCTAAATAAAAGATCTACAGAGGCGATAGCGAAGGTACAGCGCTGGCTTTAATAATCTCCAAGCATTAGATCGAACCAATACGTTCCCAAGTCAGAGAAGGTCCCCCACCGAATGCTCGTAAATTAAAAAGCACAGAAGCAGCTCCTGTGTTCTTTGATTAGAAATGCAAAAGCTGAAGTCCATTTCGTCAACGAGGGTGGCAGGAAGCTAGTTGCTAGTTGCAGCAGTGGAGATGGCTGTTTGCTTATTATTATTATTATTATTTTTAAATGAATATTCAGGAGTCAAGAGCCAGCATGTTGCAGTGGTTTGAGTGTAGGACCAAGGTTCTGTGAGTCCAGGGTTCAGTTGCCCTCTGCTCAGCCATGGAAGCCCATTGGGAGATCTTGGGGAAGTCACATACTCTGCATGTCAAAGGAAGGCAATGGCAAAAAACATCCTCTGAAAAAATCTTGGCAAGAGAACCCTGTGATCAATTGGCTTTGAGGTCACCATAAGTCAGAAATGACTTAAATAATGTGGTGGTGGCGGCGGCGGCAGCAGCGGCAATAATAATAATAATAATAATAATAATAATAATAATAATAATAATAATAATATTTCTTACCTATCTCTCCCTGTGGATTGAGATGGGGAACAACGACAAATAATGCAACACATAACATCAGTTAAAAATGCATATAAAACCAATGCATGTTAAAACCCATCAATAAATACTTAATTTAAAAATAATCTGGATAGGCTTGCTGGAAGAAACTGGTCTTTACTGCTGATTTAAATACAATCAGTGTCTGAGCTGACAAATCTCTTCTGGCAGGTTATTCCACAATCTGAGGGCGGCCAAAGAAAATAACCTCTGGGTAACAGTCAGCCTAGTTTTGCCCGACTGAAGTAGAGGTCTCCCAGAGGATCTGGGTATACAAGGCGGATTATGTGGGAGAAGGTGATCCTAGGTAATAACCAGTACTTTGTACTTTGCCTGGAAATTGGCAGCCAGAGGGGTGATTTTAATATTGGTGTAATATGGTTGTTCCTGGATGTACCAGTAACCAGTAACATGGCTGCCATGTGTTGAACTAACTGAAGTTTCCAAATTTGGTACAGAGAATCCCAGTGTACACCAGACGTTCATCCTTGAGGTTACCAGTGCATGGACTACCATCTTGTGTGACTTGAAAGCACATAACAACAACAACAATATTTTAGAAGAGGAGTCAGTTTTTAGACATCTGGCTTAGGCTCTGGTGTGATACATGTTCTCAAACCACTTGGGAACAGTGAGTTTGGGTGCTGTCAAAATTAGTGTACATGCAGGCAGGAACAACAGAGTTGTATTTATTTTCAAAAAAGGAAGATTTGGAAAAAAGAAGACAGGATTCATATTTTTAAAGGGTTGGAATGAGAAAGGAGAAGGATTCATTTTTTTAAAGAGCTGGATGGAGAAAACTGGTCAACTATCACTAAAGGATGCTTGGAGGTTTGTTTTAGAAAACAACTCCGGTAAGTGTTCACATGCCATGTGCCTTTTTAAATCGGTGGTGTACAAACAAATCCAGGAGGATGCCGGTGTGGTTAATGAGCGGGATCAAGGAAGCTATAAAAGGCACGAAGGCTTCCTTTCCAAAGCAGAAGTCCTGCCAGAGTGAGAAGAATAAAAAGGAACATTAAACCTGGCAAAACAAATGTTAAGTTCACGAGTCAGGTAAAAAACAACAGCACATGAATTTGAGGATTGTATTGTTTAAAACATCAAAGCAAACCAGAAATCAGCTCTTTGTACACAGCAGATAAATAAACGCAACTTAACCAACAAATAAATAGAGCAGGGAGAGATGGTGGGACCATTAGGACTCAGAGGTGCACAAAATGGTTACTGAAGGAAGACAAACTGGTTGCTTTGCAGTTTTAACTCATTTTTAAAGGTCTGTTCTTAAAGATGATTTGGAGAAATGGTTATGTCTGAACGGCTTTTTGGTGTGGGAGTAGGGTTCTGGCTACAGTAATGAAGATAAGAGAGAAACTTAAAGAGGTAATTGTCAAGTTCTTTTTTTTTTAAGTGGTACTGGATCTTGATTGGGATACACCTGAAGATTCTTAGAAATCATGAAAACGTTAAGTCTTCTAGCAAAAATTCACTGAACTTGATCTCCTTGCTTGGAAGGAAAGCAGTAGAACATGCTAGTATAAAGGGATTGAGGGCAGGGGGAAGAGGGCTCAGAAAATTTACTTTTACTAAATTGACATTTACTTAGCCAAGATTGAGTCCCTCCTTAAACTGCTGTGTGTGCTATGTGCTGTCAAGTCATTTCTGACTTACAGTGACCCTAAGGCAAACCTGTCACAGGGTTTTCTGGGACTGAGAGTATGTGATGTCCTCAAGGTCGCCCAGTGGGTTTCCATGTCTGAGTGTGGAACAGAACCCTGGAAGTGGACCACAGTGAGGAATGGGCGAGCAATCGATGCTCCCCATAGTGGTGCAAGGGTGCAGTTTACCATTTCCCATGGCTGTGCTGCCTGGGTCCCATGCTTCATTCTGGCTGAGAGAAGGGCTGGCCCCACTCATGGGGCTGAGCTTTGTTTGTGGGCATCTCAGTAGCACTCAGACAGCTGTAGTGGAAGACATCCTAAGACCAGATCAGGGATGATACCCTCCAGAATTTATTTACCTCCCTTCAGCTCCAACCTCCACAGGCGCTGATCAGAAATGACCACATCTAGGTGGCCAGTGGTTTTCTGTCCCTGGAAAAAATGTACTTTGGGGCAACCTGATCCAGCAGACCTGCTCTTGCCGCACCACAAGAGAAACAGACCCCTTGCAAAGTGTGGTTCTTTACTTGTTTCAAGGCACAGGTTGCTTTAAAAAGAAGCCAGGGTCTGTCTTTGCTATCAAGGTGCCATTATTCTGCCATCTAATAACTTTTAATGGGCAGGACACAAGTGCCGATCGATTAAGCTGAAATCCGTTTGAAGGCGTTTGAATCTCACTTGTAGGTAATTGGACTGGAACTTTAACTCTTTCTTTCTTTTAACATCGATTCCTATTTTAAAGAGATTTGAATGTGTTTTGTTTCCTTTTCCTTTTTTTTTTTTTTTTTTGAGGCAGAAGGAAAAGTGGCTGAGCAGAGCAGAGTGGTAGAAGCAAAGAGCATGCTTGGGAATAGGGCCAACAGCTCTGCCTTTCTTACTTGGTGGGGCAAACCCAGCTAAAAGATTTGGAAAGTTACTTTTAAGAAGTACTTAGCTGCAGTTATAGACTCCAAGACTTAAATAGTTAAATAAATAATTTCTGTTTTAGATAGAGGTGTTATTCTGATTTCTAGTTTTGCAAAAGTAACTAAAACAGTTCCCCTTTCAATTACTTCCTTGCATAGCAGAAAAGTTAGGTGGATGGAACTGGCCTGCAGTTCCTCCATCACAACCTTCAAGACTCACCATTTCACTGCAGTGCTCCTTGCTCCATGGCTGTTCAGTGGAGAGTAGAGGAGAGAAGATCGGAGAAGCCGCTGGCTGTGTCCCGGTAATCAGATGCAAGATGATGACACCATCCACCAAGATCTGCTGTGGTTGTCCAACGGTCATGGAGAATGGTGCAATTCTTCTTCATCTGGCTATGGGAACATAGCCACAGAATGGCCGTGGAGTGAGGCTATCACACTTCCTCAGCAGTATGCAATTGCTCTTTTCTTCTCATGTAAAGACATGGGGCTAAAAGAGTGAACCTTGGACATCTTGGTTCATTTTTTGCCTCTGCCACTCTAAGATGAGTTTGGCAGGGGAAGCTGTTCTCCCTTAGAACCTAAGGTCCCCATCTACAGTCAGTGGGCAAGGACAAGTTACTCTTGTCCTTTAGAGGATTTTTGGGAGAAAGTGAGTGAAGTAATTTTGAATTTTTTCGATTACTTGAATGTTAATTTGAGTATTGTTTGCAGAAATTTGGCTCTTTTTTTCATCAAAAAGAAATACTTTGTTCTAGTATTCAGCTTTACCATTTCCCATGGGGGGATGATCTCCTTTATCAAAACCTTCTAAAGTTTGGTGATGCAGGACAGGGCCTTGTCTGTGATGGCACCAAAGTAGTCAAATTTCCTCCCTTGAAAGAGAGGCAAATGTGGTGTTTGGGTGCTCATATTCAACTATCGGCTAAAACAGGTTTTTTAAGAGGGCTTTTGGGTGCTGCAATTTTTTAAAAAAAGAGTACATTTATATTTTGCCTTTGCACATATATGTTAATTTGTATTGTTTTAGCATTTTTCATAAGCTGCTAAATATCTTTGAAATGAAAGGCAGGAGAAGTATTTTTCATCACTACCATAAAGATGGGCGAATCTGCGCCACCCACCAACAACTCCTGATGCTCCTGGACATAAACTGGAGCTGCTGCAGCCTCCACTTATCTGAAGACAGTGTGGACAGATCAGGTTTACAGCTGCTGGCAACCACTGAAAGTGGTCTAATATATACTCTCTGCTTTTGCCCTTTAAATCCTGTTTTGGAGATAAAGATAAATAGGCAGCCCCTTCTCTCTTCCCCAAGTGCACCGAGATGCTTTGAGCAAAGGAGCACAAATGGTTGCCAGCATCTGTGGAAATGAAACAGCCTCTAAAGCCGAGTGGGTACCATATTTACTTGTCAGTGTGTTTTGACAACAGCGCGGATCCAAGCCAACGGGTTGATGTTGGCTCACCTGATTCAGAATCACCCTGGGTGGGAATGAGCACCGTGCCAGGCTGAACACACAGATTTTTTTCATGATTTTGGAAATTAAATGGGGTTATATATGGGTTGGAAACAATCAGGGGCAGGAAGGAATCCTGCCTGAAACCTTGAAGGAGCTGCTCTTAGACAAGGGTGGGCAACCATATTGGTTGCCAAGGCTGGTTCCACTCCCCCCTCAAGGGAGGCTTGGTAGGTTTTTGAATTTTTAAGAACCTGCAAGTCCTGTTTGTCTGGAATCAGTCACAAGAGAGAGGGCAACATGTCAAAGAAATAACAATAATTTTGGACATGGATAATTACTGAACGGGAGGAATGCTTAAGGGGCTAAAGTCCAAAACATACGGAGAACCCAAAACTTGACTAGTCCAGCCCCCAGTGCTTCACTCAACTACAAATCCCAAGATTCATTAGGATGGAACCATAACAATTGAAGCAATATGAAACCAATATATTTGTGCAATGCAGATATACTTCAAGCCCATAGCATTCCCTGAGGCCCGTTGAGAGAAAGAGTGAGAAATATAAAAGCACCATATTAATAATTCACCTTACAACGCTGGCATTGTCAAATCTCCAGTGGGGAAACAGGCTTTGGGCCTGGGAACTCCATTAGGAGGAAGATGTGAGGTAATAGGAGGGCCCCGTTTTAGTAATATACTTCGTGTCTGTTGCTTTTTCTGGCATGTTTTTGCATTTAGAGGCATGCATATATGTGTGCGGTGTTCCATTCTTTGTTGTGGTTGTTGTCGGTGGTGGTGGTTTTTTGGAAAGACCTAAATGGGAACAGGTACATAATGTCCTCCTTGCCTGCTGAAAAGGGCTGGCGCCATAAAAATAACAAATGGTGTGTATTTGCTCGAATGTCAGAGTTATGAGTTTATTTTGTAATGATGTGCTCCTGCCTTCATGAGGTAAACTGGCCGTGGCAGAGGTGTTATTAGTAATATGGACCCAGCGGAGCAGAAAGCTGAGTGACCGAGAGATCAGTGTATCAGTCAGGGAGAGGGCAAATGGGAAGAGACAGCAGGGGAATGAGAACAGGGGCGCGCAGCGCTCGGGCTGAGATTAGAAGAAAGGGAGCTGTGTGCCGGAGAATTGAGAGGCCGGTGGTCAGAGGCTCATTCATATGAACTCCTTGGGACAAAACACCGGGGGGTTTTGTACCTGTGCATGTGGCGTGAAATTTCCCCCCTCTTTTTTCCTTTTTTCCTTTTGGTCTAAATGGAGGGGCAAGGTCATTGCAAGCCTTTTTCCTTTCACGGCCTCTTTGCTTTGTAAGCATATTTCTATAGCATCTGACAAAAAAGCGCACATTCTCCGGATTCCTATGCAACCTGCAAGATTTGGCATCTTGACAGCATCTTGGCCATTCCTCTTTTCATGTCTGTTTTTTTTCATTCCAAATCAAATTTCTAGCCCTGGGTTTGTAACTTTGGGTTGCAATAGGGCCTTTGCAGTTGTTTTGTTTATTACCCGTGGCTAGCAAAATAATGCAAAAAAAAGGAAAAAAAAGAGCAAGAGCTCACAAATGTATTTTAACATGTGAGTCTTGGGTCTTTCACACTAGAAAGGTAGGCTTGAAAATGAGGACATAGCAGAAATAAACTTAAAAGGTGTCAGAAATTCAGATTCTGCACCCAGGAAAGCTGAATTCTACAACCTCTGTCTGTAAATTATGTCCACATGTTTCCCTTGGATGACTCCTCTCTGGTTTCTTCTTTCTCATTCTGAGTTGAGGACAAAGAAATGGGCAAGATGTTAAAATTACATCTGCTAATTCCACCTACACACCTCTTTCCTCACTTCCACTTTCACCATTATTCACACATTCTGAAGGGAAACTTGTAAGAAGTATAAATGTTTAACATTTTCAAATGGGCCCCCAACTCAATAAATCCAGACTTTTTAATCTGTAGAGCCACTTGCTGCCTCCGTTCTGTTGTTCTGTTGCGGCACCTTTTATTTATGCCTGCATCCTCCCCTGCGAACCTCTCTGTGCATGAAGGCCATCCTCTCTTGAGAGGCAATGGGTGGTATAGTGGTTAGAGTATTGGATTTAGTACTGGTGAGGCCCAGGTTGAAATCCTCGACTTAAATTACTTCTCAGGGTTATCACACAAACACAGGGAGAAGGGGAGAATCTTGTATATTGTCTTAAGCTGAATGGAGGAAAGGTGAAAGATAAATATAATAAATCATAACGTATTAGTAGTCATCTGAGTCCCTGCCCAGGAGGCTCCTCTTCCTGGAATTAGGCAGATGGTGACCAGGGATGCAATGTTTTCAGTAACTGTGTTCATCTTCAAAGGAGCTTTGCTTTCTGCCTTTTCTCTTCCCATTTCAGCACTAGGCTGATGCCAGCTTATTGGGGGTCATTTGCATTGGGTGGCAGATGATGTTTTTACTTAAACTTTTGAAAACTGTTTACTGCATGTGTCAGTTATTTGTGTGTGTGTATAGCATAAAGCCAGCATAGTGGGGTGGCGTGAGCATAGGACTAAGACTCCAGGAAGCCATGGTTCAATTCCTTGCTCCATGATAGGAGGCTACCTTGGGTAAGTCACACCCTCTCAACCTAAAGTGACGCTAGTAACAAACCTCTGAATAAATCTTGCCAAGAAAACCCTACAATAAGGTCACTAGAAGCCAGAGTTGATTGAAGGCACATCACAACTCTTTGTCTCTGAAAACAACAGAAAAATATCCACATTATATGATACATCTATATTATTGTTATGTGCTTTCAAGCAGACTCTGACTTAATAGCGATCCTATCATAGGGTTTCCTTGGCAAGATTTATATGCCGAGTGGATTTCTGTGACTGAGCAGGGCTTCAAAATCTGTTCGTATATATGCTATCATGTGGATATTTTTCTGTTGTTTTCCTGTTTAAATTCTTAATTTTAGCCACTCTTCATTCATTGTTGGGGAAAAGTATGAGAACACTAATGAGTGCCTAAGAATGAAGATAATTTATTATGTTATGTCCTCCTTTTTTCTTTATCCAGGTGCTTGGAAGAGAGGTATACACCTCTAACAACCAGCTGGGAGGGATCCAGATTATGCACAACAATGGGGTCACCCACACCACAGTATGTGATGACTTCGAAGGGGTCTATACCATTCTGCTCTGGTTGTCCTACATGCCAAAGGTACTTCCCCTTTGTTCCTGCTCCTTAAAACCATTAGATCTGGTCCTGCCCTCTGGGGCAGCAGAGAACAAGCCTGCCCCCTCCTCTCTGTGAAAGGAGGGCCATCGCCTCCCCCGCTACATCGTCTCTTTATCAGACTGGATAGAACCAGATCCTGCAACCTATTCTCATATGTTTTGTTCCCCATACCTCTTACATCTTTCTTGTCCTTCTCCGAATCTGCCACAAGTTGTTTATCTTTCTTAAAATGAGGTGCCCAGAACTGAATTCAGTACTCTAAATGAGGCCTATACTCTGGTTTCTCTTCAGATTGCCTTTTAGTACTCCTGATGAGGTGTGACCAGTGTAGAATATAGTGGGACTATTATTTCATTGCTATATGATGTTATGTTATTATAATATCAGGTTATACTGCTTTTAGTTGGTACTGCTTCCCCTAAGAAGCCTTGGCAACTTGTGGTTTGAGGCTATTGCTTTGTAAAGAGTCCCTGTGCTAGTTCCACATTCAGAGGATACTTTAGCTCTTTGGTAGAGTTCCCACCACATCACAGGTCCAATTACCTGGCATCTCCATCTTTTTAAAATTATTATTATTAAGGATCCAGTTGCAGCTGGTAGAGAAGACACCTCTACTTGAGACTTTGGAGAATTGTTGCCCAAGTACAAAACATGGGCTTAGATGTACAGAGCATTCCACCTCATATAAGGCAACTTTCTGTGTCACTGTGTGGTCTAGCAGGCTTTGGATAAAGACATTAGCATTTGAGAGTCATGGGTAACAACCGCTTTCTTCCTCTTTCTCCATATAGAGTGTTTTTAGCCCAGTTCCGATGATCACTGCAAAGGACCCGATAGATAGAACTATTGAATTTTCTCCCACCAAGACGCCCTATGATCCTCGCTGGATGCTTGCTGGACGACCTCACCCAAGTATGTATCTTTCCAATGGCAAGACACAATGTGTGACTCCCTCAACCTGGGAACAAAACTTTTTTTTCATGCCACACACAAATATATATCTGATAACGAAACTCGCATTTAAGTTGCTTCGTAGTGCCAGTAAAATTTTAATTCATCTGTGTTCTATGCTGTTTTCAGAACTTCCCCATCTGAATTATATTGCTTTCCAGGTTTATTCAACTCGTAAAGGAATCAGTGTGGTATAGTTGTTTGAACATTGGACTACAACCTGGAGACCAGGGTTCAGTTCCCCACTTGGCCATGGAAACCCACTGGGTGACCTTGGGGCATGTCACACACTCTCAGCCCCAGAAGAAACCCATGATAGGTTTGCCTTAGGGTCACCAGAAGTTGAAAACAACTTGAAGGCACACAACAACAAAGGAGCTGAGACTTTGTAAAGTCTTTGTAAGAGACTTTGTAAGACACTGTCTCTTAGCGGCTGCAGTTAGGCCTCCTTGCTAGAATGAGCTTGGTGGTATATGTAGGCTTTCTGGTGACTTTTTTGGCTAATTTTTCTCTCCTCCCCTCCCCGTCATCTCACTGGTAATTCATCTGGCTTGTCTTGATCGTGTATGTTCCAAATTGAGTGACTTCGGTTTTTAATTTAGTGGAGGCGTTAAGGGGAAGCAGATGATTCTCTGCGATAAGTTAAAGAAGAGATCTCCTAGGTGAAAAGTTAAAGCCGTTTATTAGGAGAGATAGTGCTGCGATATTCTTCAAACTGACGCTCGACACGAGGCCCGGAATCGAAACGATCAGCTCTGGACTTGGCGATGAAGAGATAATTTTGAAATGGATGGTCACATTTTACGGCGGGGGGCCACGGAAGCAGGGAACATTAGAACATAGTAATTTCAAGTTTGGGCTTGATAAAACACTTTCCATCCAGTCGGAGTCAGCAGAGGTTGCCGTGCTCAGATCTCCACTTTTAATTGCTTTTGCACTTGGCCTTGCAGAGCCAGGAGTCGCTTGTTCAAAATTATAGCATTGTAAAAGAGGCTGAACACGCAAAAAAGGTGCGTGTGTGTGATGGGGGGAGCGTTCTTTGGGGGTGATTGCAGAAGCTTTGCAGACAAATGAGACAGAATAGAGGCTTGTAAAGAGCACGTCTGTCCTTGGCTAAGGTCAGTGGGCGATTTTCCATGACTGAGACAGGAAAGCTGGTGCCTGCTGAGAGGTCATACCTTCCAACAAAGAATTTGGCTCATCTTCTGCCCTATCACAATTTCATCATTCCTCCTTTTCTTCTTTTATACCAAACCTCCTCTAGACCTCTTTGGCTAATGTCAAAAGCCTTGTGCGGTGGTGGTACTGGTTGTGTGCCTTTGGTGTACGGTAACCCTAAGGAAGCCCTATCTATCACGGGATTTTCTTGACAAGGTTTGCTCAGAGGGGGTTTGCCATTGCCTTCTGCTGAGAAAATGTGACTTGCCCAAGGTCACCCAGTGGGCTTCCATGAGTGAGTGGGGATTTGAACCCTGTACTCTAATACTCTAGCTGTACTCTAATACTCTTTAGAGAATTAGCTGTACTCTAATACTCACCCCACCACACCACACCGGCTCTCAATTAGGATGTGGGGCTGCACTTACTCTCATACCCCACATGGGGCTCCTGCATCCCACCCCTGTGTCTGGATTCTTATGACTCAGTTGGAGTGTGACCCATTGAATATAATATTGTCTATGATCAGGGTTTCAGGCAGGCTTTTTAGCGAGGAGGGCTCTGTCCCAGAGCGTGGAGCACTCATTTCAGGAGTAGTTCGTTCCCATTACAGTTCCTGCAACTCTGCCTCCCCCAAAGTAGAGCACTGCTGCTCTAGTTACATTTTAAAGTAACTCTTGGCTTTCCTGTTTATCACAAGAGAGTAAAGTAGTTACCTTTTTAATTGCCTTGAGGAAAACATAGCAACAACAGCAGCAGCAACAAAGTTGTCAAGGGAATGCAAACACAGCAAACATGAGAGCATTAGGTGTGAAATATTTTCAGTGTTTCACTCTCTGGAATGCTAGACATTTGTGGACTGGAGGAAAATTACATTGGGGGGCAGAGTTCTTCATTTGGGGAAACAGTGCCTTAATTTGTCACACACACACTCTCACACACTCGCACTGCCCCCATAGCTACATACCTAGTCCCTACCCTCAAGCCTACAATCTAAAAGACACAAAAGGAGAAGATGAGGAGAATAAGGAGAAAAAGGCAAACCAGGCACTAGTTCTTATTAGTTCTTTGTTTAACCACACTTTTAATTTCCCTCATTTCCCCAGGGTGATGCCCAGCCAGATGAATTGTGGGACTGTACAAGGCTGGCTACATCCAACCAGGAAGTCCTGTTTAGAATGCTGGGCAAGAATTTTACAAAATATAAAAGGATGTCAAGTTAGACAGATGATGAGCCAAGGCCCTGGCAGCTACCTAAGGAGGCCAAATGGTCTTAGGAAAAAGAGGCTCTCTCATCCCCTCTTCCCTGGACTACTTCAGATTTAGATGCTGGGGACTGAACTGAGTACCATGTGGTGGCTAGAGCACGGGCTCTTCCAAAATAATCAGCTTGTCTCTGAAAAAAAAATCTGAATCTCCTCATTGCCAAAGTTGTGGGTATTTTGGGGAAAATCCCAAAAAGTTACTGTTAAGTATAAATAAAATGCACATATTTAGAAGCAGAGGATGTTTTTAAAAGCAACGTTGGCTGCCCTTTGACAAACATGAGCAACATCACAATAGGCAGAGAAAATTCCACCCTGTTGAGTTACTTAGTTAAAGGCAGGCAAATTTCCGCTGTTCCCTGAGTCCCGTCGTTTAGCAATAAATGATGCTTTGTGCTGATAAATGGCCCTCTTTATGCAGATGAGCAAATTTAAGAGGCAACCACATCTGAGGGTAAGACAGACAGTTCTGTAGCTGGAATGTTTCTCTCCAGTTGCAGTGTGTTTTAAATTTAGTCCCTCTGGAGACGTCCTGTTTGGTGTATGCACTATCTCCCCAGTCCCCTGGTGGTGGAAAAGTCCATAGGTTGCATAACATGCAGCAACAGCAGAGTTTTTCATCTCCTGAGAGAACCTGAACAAGCCTGAGCTCATGTAAATATCAGGAAGTATCCATCAACCCATTCTGACCTTTTAGGACCAAGGATTTGGCTGGTTTGGTGGATCTCTATATATTCCCCCTTTTTTGGCTGAAGCTGGTTGATGACATGTAAGCTAGATTGCCTTCCTGGTGCGATTTCGTCTTTATTATAAATTGTTTAAGATTTGATAAATCCTGTGTATAGGTATTGAAAGATAAGAGCACCTCTGTCCACAGTGCTCACAACTGAATGGTCATGACACAAAAGGAAAAAGGAATGGGGAGGGAAGAGGAAAATTAACTCAGAAGTACCTGTACTTTCATTAGCTGATGGATAGGGACAGATTAGTCTTTCCCCACTTGGAGGGGTGCAACTGCGTGGTAGCTCTTGGTCTCCTGAGCAGTGGCAGAAGCTGGAATGTATCTCACTTCAGCTGGTACAGACCCAGGATAACTCCATCTCACCCCACAGCTCTCCAGTTTGAGACTTGCTGCAGCACCATGTAATATTCTCTGTTCCTCCTAATATTTTCCTCTTCCTCCTCTTTCTTCTTTGTAGCTCAGAAGGGCCAGTGGCTAAGTGGTTTCTTCGACCATGGCTCTTTCCTGGAGATCATGCAACCGTGGGCTCAGACTGTTGTGGTTGGCAGAGCAAGGTAAGTTATTAAAATAGTACAGTAATAAGGAAGATGGTAGGATGCTGGGTGCTTTAGAGTGTTCTGGGTGGCTCAAAGTGCTCCAGAGATAATATTTTCTAACAGTTCTCACAACAAACCTCGGTATCCGCTAGGGTTTGGTTTGGGGACCCCACCAAAATTTGTGAATGCTCAAGTCCCATTATGTACAATGGTGTAGTAAAATTGCATCGTGTGTATAAAATGGCAGAATCATTTCAAGCTGTGGTTGGTTGAATCCATGGACACAGAATCTACAGATATGGAGGGCTGACTGTACCATCAGCTTAATATTACAGTTGGGGCTTCCCTACAGACATGCAGAGTCAAGCCAGTTTTGGACTCTGATTCCTAGCATCAAACCAAAGGAGTCTTGCTGTTGATGCACAATTCCCTGTGTCCATCTTTTGTGTGTGTGTGTGTGTACCAATGTGGGATTATGCTGGTGTGAAGTGTGCATAGCCTTGCAGTCTTAATCAGACTGGGAGTCCTGATATATGGAGGCAACCTAAGAATGAACTAGGCATCCTTCTGGTTCTTAATTGTGCTTTTTCTGTGATCATTCTGAGAGTGTTAACAAAGTCAGCTTTATCCTTGTCCAAATAGCCAGCAAAAAAAGAAAGCAGTTACTGCCTCTAAAGGCAGGTACTTTATGTATTGTGGAACAGTTCATTATGTTCCAAATAAGACGTTTCACTAAAACTAGGAGAGCAAAAGTTCCGTACTGTTCTTCGATACTTTCTTATTTTCGCCTCCCACCCTACCAGCCGCCAGTAGAAAATTGAAGGTCTTACTCAATTATATTACCGTATTCTAAAAGGAGACCTGGGTATTTGAAATCATGCTTCCCCCACAGAATAGGGGGAAAAAAATCAAAACAGCTTCCCCTTGCCTGGTGCTCTATTTCTTGGTGGGCAGAATAGAATATTGCAAACTGGCTTTCATAAAGACAGATACTGGTGGTGGGTTTCCTTTTTTGTTTCCTTTTTAAGCCACCAATGGAACTGATTGATTCAACAGTGATGGCACTCCAGAAGAAGAAATTTTATATGTGTGCGCCTGTGCACACTCTTCTGGGATTATTACTCTAAGTGCTGCCAAAACTCATCTTTTTGTATGTATGTTTCGAATATGGGCACACTTGGCTATAAATTGTCTTTTTTTTTTATTACACCCTGGCACCTTGTCGGGGGACGTACAATAAAACAAGATGTAGCATCTTCATGGACTGTCCCTGACAAAAAAAATTTACACAAACAGAAAATTTATACAAAGAGAAAGCAGAAGTTGCTGGTTGAGTCTGCTCTCCCCCTCCTGCCTCCATCTGTTCCCACCTCTTCCAAGTCCAATAAATAACTCTAAAACATGGGATGAAGATGGGTTTTTTTATTAGCTCGCATGAGCCCCAGTGTGGAAGAGACAAGTTGCTGCTTTAAGACGGAGCCCGTGGGTTATACCTTCCCCAGCTCCGTTCTTCATTATTGGGAGTTTACAAAACCCATGGTACACATTGACCGCGTTCCTTCCCTTACCTGGGGGCTTTAGGTTGTTGCTCTGAGAACACTCAGAGAAGAATATGATCATGTCTTTTAAAAATGCCATTTTTTTCTTTAAAAAGAAAAGAAGTTATTGCTGGCATTGTCAGCAAACAATGAATGATTTCTATTATCTGTAAAGTCATTATTTTGAAGGAAGGGTGAGGGGAAGGAGCAAGGAAACTAGATGTGTAGCACCTTAGAGAGAAAGTTTCACTGTGCACATGAGTCTGCAGATAATGGGCTGCTTTGGTGGTTGTCAAACTTTCTGTCTTTAGTCGTGGAGGGGGGAATAACTCAGCAGCAAAGTATCTGCCTTGCTGGCAGAAGACCTCAAGTTTAATTGTACCAGATCTGGTACAAACAGACCAAAGGAAGTAATCCTTGTTGTACACAAATGCACACACATTTTTCTAGGCACAGTTCAAAGTGCGGGCTATGCCATATACTGTTTAAGCCCAGGCGATCTGATCTCTCCACGTGAATCTCTTTGTATGAGGCCCTGAGATCCTTAAGAGAGGCCGTTTTCTCAGTCTGTATTGCAAAAATGCTTCACTGTTTTAATTTTGAACTCCTTTTTTAAATCAGTTTAAGTGTATGCTTTCAGTGGTTTTAATATTGTTAATCATTTAATTCTGTTTTAATTTTTACCTTTTATATTTTTTTAATTGTGATATACTCTTTTTAGTTTGTAAGCCACCTTGCATCTCAATTTCAGGAAAAAGCAGGATATAAATGATAATGATAATGTGCAAGATCCTTTTTACAGTTCCTTACCAGTGACAGCAGACAGCACTAATTTTGAGGGGCAAATAGTATGTTTTTTATTCATTTAATAATAGCATTTATATTTACTGGGCAGCTTATAAACAATAAAAACCACTAAAATGCAGTAATAATCACCAGACAGGAGAACTGTACATACATTCCAGTATAAAAATGTCAAAAACAGGGAGGAGAAGAACATAGAGGAATATGCGGTATTGTTAAAAGTTTGCAACAGATACAATTCAATGGATGTGAAAGATCACCGTATGAAAGCCTGAGAGAACAAGAAGGTCTTCAACTGGTGCAGAAAAGGCTCCAGCAGTCTTCTTGGGAGGATATTCTGGTAAATGTGGAGCCACCACCGAGAAGACACCTGCATAGTGCAACTTCACATGTTCCTGTAAAATTTACCAGTTAGTTTCCATGTTTGCTTGTCCACAAAGGAGCCGTACAGAGTATTCCCATGCTGCTCATAAAGGGCTTTCCAGAGTCAAAGGCAGCATGGAGAATTGGTGGTCAGAAGCCTTATGCACTTATCCTTCTCTGTTGCTATTACTAGGCTTGGTGGAATATCCGTGGGCGTGGTGGCTGTCGAAACCAGGACAGTGGAACTGAGCATTCCTGCTGATCCTGCCAATCTGGACTCTGAAGCCAAGGTAGGTTTTGCTTGGCGTGGCCAGTGGTTACAAGATGCAAGGAGTTCTAGTCCACTGACACTGGGTGGACCATGGGTTACATGCTTCTGCAAAAGGCCCCTGTGTCAAGGAAGCTCACACCTATAACTGTTTTCTGGTAAACTTCTCCCCACAACAGATTATCCAGCAGGCTGGTCAGGTGTGGTTCCCTGATTCTGCCTTCAAGACGGCTCAAGCTATCAAGGACTTCAACCGGGAAGGACTCCCGCTGATGGTCTTTGCTAATTGGAGAGGCTTCTCTGGAGGAATGAAAGGTGATTAAAAAAAATTTTTTTTTTTTGAGGAAGCCATCAGCCAAAGTGAAATGAGAATGGCCAGTAAAAGGCTGGTGACTTCAACAGCCCAATGTGTTTTTGAGAACTGAAGATGAAGGATACATGGCTTATTTTGCAATACAGATGCCAAACTCTTGTGATTTAATAGTAATCATGGCTGCATGTCTTCTTTCCTACCAGGAATTGCTCCTCTTTAGAGTTCCAGCCACCATTCAGTGGTCCCTGGCAACTGAGCCTACGTGATATTTGTAAGACTGTGCTGGTGTGTGTATGGGTGTGGATTATTACACTTTAGATTGGGCTGGGCAGTTGCCAGGAGTCCAGCAGCCATTCCCACCCCATTTTCATTTTTTTAAAAACTGCTTGGGACCTAAAAGAGGCCACTGTGGTGGTGAGGAGGCTGGAATAGTTTTAAATGGCCAGTTGTGCCTCCCAATTGGCCATTTTTAGAGTGATTTTTTTCCTGGAATGGGAGAGTGTTGGCAAGTGTTGTGGCTTACTGGAACTGACACTGGGCTCCTTTATGGGTTGGTCAGTGCCCACAGCTGCCATACTTTCTTTTGAAAGAGAGGATCAGCAAATTTTAGGATTCTCCTGAGCATGCTAAGATTGCCCCCTTTTGTCTCAGTGGTGACCTTTTTCAACTCCAGCAAAGTCTGTGGCACATATTGCCTGAGTTCATTACTAGAGGGGGCGGTGAATCCAACAGTAAACTACAGGCTTTTTTTTAAAAAAAAAATGGTGATGAGAGAGGAAAATGTCCTCGGTCGTTGAGGGGGCTAAAGGAGAGTGTTCAGTTTTTAGAAGAGAGGGAGCAGGGTTTATCTGGCAGGCTTCCTGTTGGGCTTGTGTACCAACTTGAAGGCACACAACAACAACACCTAGTTTCTTACTCTGACCATCTTTTTAAAAATGCCTGTCACATCATGCTTCTAGTCTTTTAAAACAGAGAATGGACAGAGGTGGGAGGAACTCATCCACGCCACTGCCAAAAGGTGCAGATGACCATAGAGCAGGACTCTCCAGATCTTCTTTGGGAGGAAGGCCCCAGACTTAGGGGTAACCATTGCAAATCCCTGGCCCCTGAAAAAGGGCTTTATCTTAATAGGTACAAAGTGGCCACAAATGGGTATACACTTGGATATGATCCAGCATTGGCAGGTATAGGATCCCACGGAGCTAGTTAAGACACCATCTGTTGTCAGTCTTCCCACCCTCCTTAGAGAGATGTTTACCGTTTTGGCTCCAATGCTGGCTTGGCCGTAGGGGGAGGTGGGAGCCGAGAGCGGTGGGGGGAGGATTAAGCAGGGAGTGAAAATAAACAATTATACCACCCCTCGGTGCGCCTAAGAACACACAAACACACGCATATGTACACACACACACCGCCGGGAAACGGCAGCGCTGTGGGTAAAATGACTCCAAAATTGTGTGTAATGAGTAGGAAAAGATTAGAGATAGCTCTTGCTACGTTGAGAATTGACATTAGTGGAGGAGGGGAAAAACTCTTTACAAGTCGGCCTAGGAGGTCTAATTTAAGCTGGCGTGTGTGTTGTGTCTATGCATCAGCTTGTATGCATACACACACACACACACACACACACACATTCTAATTCTATACAATAAATAATGGCATATCAAGAGAGAAAGGTTGCCTTCTGCCATACAAGTTCTGTCTAGCTGCAAGGCTGTTCAGCATAATGTAAAAATTAAATTATTATATCTATTTTTTTTTAAAAAAGAATGCCTTGAATATTTAGATGGAGGGAAACAGTTTATTTAGATGAACCGCCAGTGACCCACAACAGTGAGACATCAAGCGTGAAATTTACTCGAAATTAGCACCGGGGTCTCAGGCTCAGCGTGAACAGGGTTGATAGGATGCAAATCCCAAAGATATTAAACCGCCTCGCTGGTAGCACTACGGGGTCGCTCTCGGTTGGTTTTTCATGTCATACTTATTATTTCTCCCACTCGCCCCCTGGGACAGGTTATAAATAACAGTAATAATAATAATAATAAAAATAAAAAGGAAACGGTTACCAGAGAATTTAACTAGAATAAAAAGACCTTTAAAAAAAAACACCACTACGACAACACTGATTACCTGCTTGTCCGTATCATGGTGGAACCTGAACGTAATGGATTTAGGAGGCTCTTTAAGTCATTGCAAGAGTTGCATTGCTGAAGATTTGTGCTTTGGGGCTTCCCACAAACCGCCAAAGTGGATTCCAGGTTGGAATTTTGCCTGGAACGGATGGACATGGTGATAAAGAGAGGGCAGTTATACAGCTGGGGAGGGGCGCTTAGGAAGTAGATTTTGTGGCTAAGAAGTGGAACTGTGGCTGAGGCTGGCACTGGTCTATTCTGGTGGTGGGGGTGGCTTCTGTTTGTGGTCTGATGTGGTCAGCTTCAACTTATGGTATTGCTAGTAGAGTGACCTTTTATTTAGCGCTAGTGTGGCACAGTGGTCTGGGTGTTGGACTACAACTCTGGAAACCAGGCTTCAAAGCCCATTGAGTGACCTTGGGCAAGTCACACTCTCTTGGGCTCAGAGGAAGGCCATGGCAATCTTCCTCTGAGCAGATCTTGCCAAGAAAGCCCTGTGATAAGGTCACCATAAGCCAGAAATGACTTGAAGACACACCATCCCCACAAGAGTGAGCTTTTCTACATGGAGTGGGAAGGGATGCCATCTTGGTTTTTGCCTCAGGAAGCAAAATGAGTAGGACTGCCTTGTGATTTCTCACTTGTAGAACAGTCTCGCCATGGGGATTATCTAGTGGTTGTATTATTTTCCAAATAATCTGAGCATGGGGAAAGGAGAGCTCATAGCCCCTGCAATTAGAATCCTCCCATGCATCAAAATGACAGAAGTATGTGTAAAACTAGCTGAGCTTGGCCTTTGTTCGCACCAAATCTCTCTTTTTTCTTAATTCTACACACCCCCTCCTCAATATCTCTTCCTCTTTGCAAGCAAGCGAGCACCGGCTTCCTCATTTTAGCTCAGCCGGCTTCTTCCAAATAAAATATATGCTCATGGCAGGAGTGAAAAATGCCACGCTAATTACGCAATTATTTTATTATGTAGCACTACTAAAAAATGTCTACTAAAGAATTAATTTGGTTAAAACAATTTGAATCAAGCAATTATTTTCTTAACACTGGAATTAGCTGAAAGGGGCTTCAAGTGGTTTATTGCTAGCACTACATAATAAAGTGATTATTTAATTAGTAATAAATTTGTCACTCCACATATATGTGTGTGTGTGTGTGTGTACGTACGTGTGTGTCTTCTCTTTTCACCCAGAGACAAAGTTAAAGTTTCTTCTGTTTGCTGTCACTAGTTTGGGATGCTATAGCACAGGTGGAAAGGCCATAGTGGCAGAAATCATCTGAAGGTTACATGCAATTTTTTAGAACTTTTTCTTTTATAGAAAGAAATGTATGTCCTTTTAAAAATGATTTAATTTTTTGTGTGTGAATATAGCCGAAAACGTTAAGAGTAACTGCTTCTAATATATATTGAGAGATAGCTAGACTGAGAAACGCATAGTATCTGTGTGTTTTTAAATTTGTGTAAGCTGCTTTCCCAAACTGGAAAAAAGGCAGGATAGAAAAAGCAACAACAACAACAGTAGTGATGATGGACTGGGACTTGGGAGATCGAGTGCCAGGTCTCTATTGAGCCGTAAAACCCACTGGGTGGCCTTGGTCCAGTCATATGCTCGTAGCATCTTGCAGAGCAGTTGCAGGGGTAAAATGAGGATTAAGAGAGTCAGGGGTGCTATCAACCTATCTTTAATATCCAAATGCATGTGATACATTTGATGACCATTGGCTTAGACTGCTTTAAAAGTGGATCAGACTTCCTCTTTCTCCAATGAAAACGTAAAAATAGAACATCCATGTTTGGGGGCAGTATGGCTTAGTATGGGGCATGAGGAACCGACTTCCCTCTCTCTTCCAGAGCTTGGTACTGGGCATTAAAGTTACAAGTCTATTTCAGATTTTTTTAAAAATGATCAAGTGCTAGTCCTGAAGTTTTCTTAGTGACATGGTGCTCTACCCTAAAACGCATGTCAGGATCTCCAGTCAGAATTCCATGGCTTGTGTTTTGGGGAGTTGGAGTGGAGTGAAGATTGGGTTTCTACCTTTCAGTGCCTGCACGCATGGATTTCAATGTTTGTGAGGAATACTTGATGTATTCTCATTATAGCCATTGTGGCCAAGAAGTCTTTGTAAAGCCCTTGCCCCCTCCATGAATTTGTCCACATCGGAAGGTTACCTTTGTGCTGTGTGCAACAGGCTTTCCTTGGGCTGCTTGTTGTTAGAGAAGCTTAACGGTGGTGTCCTTTCCCCCACAGATATGTATGACCAGGTGTTGAAGTTTGGGGCCTACATTGTGGATGGTTTACGGGAGTACAGGCAGCCAGTCCTCGTTTACATCCCACCTCAAGCAGAGCTGAGAGGGGGCTCTTGGGTCGTGATTGACCCCACCATTAACCCTCGACACATGGAAATGTACGCTGACCGGGACAGCAGGTAATTTAGCCTCCTACTTCCTCCATCTTCTGTCTTGTCTAGTACTGAGACACAAACTTACAGGTCTGCCCAGTTAAGGGCTTATCCAGAAAGGAAAAAAAAGTCCCTGGAAGTATTAGGATTTCCAGTTCTTTTTGTTTTGATTGTATCTGCATCCTCATGGTTTTGCACCCAAACTCTTTTTTGGAATACTCTTAAGTTTTCCTCCCTCCCTCATCCCTTGTGCCTTCCCCTAGGATTGTTTTATCACTAGACTTCCTCTTTCCCTCGCTCAGCCTCTGTGGAATCTGGGTCCTGGAAACAATCGCTGTGTTTCTTGGGGACAACCATCTTAGCTAGTTCCAGTACAACACACAGAGACAGCCATGGGGAGATGCATTCATTTTGGGAAAAAGTGGGTTAATATAAATTGACCAGGGGAAAGGGAATGAAAAGTCCTTGGTAATGCTGGGAGTTCCCTAAGAATACTTTAGGTTGGGGAAAATGGCATGTCGATTTCCAAAATAAAGTCATTTTGTATTGGAGCAAAACCTTCGACTTTTTTCTTGCCTGGAGAGGCTCAGCCAATCACTGCCAAAATCTTTTATCACTCCTGCAAAAAATGGTGCATGGCATCATCTAGAATTTCCCTTTTCTCTACCATGAATTTATTGCCAATCTAGGCTTGGTGGCCAAGTTCAAGTTCTAGAATTATGGAAGAAGAAAGAGACATTCTTATAACATTTCCTCCAGTATTCTGAACTTCTGTTGGAACTCTGAATGCTACAGAGCACAGAGAGAGTCTACAACAAAATGTTGCAGCAAGAAGTGCTTCCGTTTGGCGTTCTGCCCAATGGGCTCTGCTTGCTTTTAGGATACTCCTTTCTGTGTTCTACCATTGTGTAACACCCCTGAAAGCACTTGCCTTTTACTTATTTTCCCTGCTACAGAGGTGGAGTTCTAGAGCCAGAAGGGACAGTGGAAATCAAGTTCCGCAAGAAAGACCTAGTGAAAACGATGAGGCGCGTGGACCCCATCTACGTGCGTCTGGCAGAGCGACTTGGTGAGTCTTGGTGATGTTGCTGCCATGCTAAATAAATCAGGCCAAAAGGACTTTTTACACCTGCTTCTTTTCTGCTTTCCATTCAGCAGCTTGGTGGCTTTGTGTGTGTATGTGCCTTTAGGTTGCCTGTGGACTTAAGGAAACCCCATGATTTCCTAGGATTTTCTTAGGCAAGGAATACTCAGATGTAGTTTTGCTGATACCTTCCTCTGAAATACAGCCTACAGCACATAGTCGTTGGTGATCTCCCATCCAAGTGCTGACTAGGACTGACCCTCCTTAACTTCTAAGGTCAGACAGGTTTTGGCACTTTTAGGATATTAAGGCATTAGCCCATCTGAGTCTAGTTCGGTGGATTGTAATTTTGTTTGGTAATTTCTCTCTCTATTCCTACACTGCTAAACAAGTCCTTATGTTTTCAGTTAAGTTATGGCAAATAGCAATAAAAGTGCTTGGATGGCATCCGTAGCCCATCGAGGCCTGTTTAATTCCAAGCATGGGCCAGGCCTGCATTTATGGCTGCAAAATTTGTTTGTGTTTTTATGTCATTTATTTGTTTGGCCCTCCTCTAATTAAAAATCACACTCAGGGCAGATTGCAGATGAAAGCACAGTCCAAAACAATCTTTAAAACAATTGTATCAATAAAGCAAACTCAATGAAGAGAGAGAGAAAATTGATTGGTCAATAGCTTGGGCTGGAATCCTCTATCACAGTGTACTTTAAGTTACATAGCAGAGGCACTAAGGAACATTGTTAGTGAACTGCAAAGATGCATAACAGAACATCAGCAAGAATGTCCCAATGAACACTGGAACTTCACAATCCTTGTCGTGATGCCCAGTGCGACCAGTGTGCATTGGGAAGCACATCAGTCCCGACGCATGTCAGGGAGCGCTTCAGTCCCAGTGCGAATGGATCACTTTGCTGGCTCTCCTACTTAGTAACTTAACAGCAGCCCGTTACTGGATATGGACAGCTGCCTAATTGTTTTTTTAAAATATTTTTTTATTAAACATACAGTTATCTAATACAAAACAATGATGTCCCCAGTTAGTGACAAAAACAGAATTTTCGCATTTTAAAGTGATTGTAACTTGCAAGTGCTTATGAAAACTGGAGTTAATAAGTGCCATCTTTAGAAAAGGCATGTAGGGGGGCAGGACTTGTATACACATGAATTGTGATGTGTGTATGTATTTATTGTGTGGTCACAAACCATCACATGACTTGTACAGAAGACCCATTTGTAGGGGGCGGGGAACCCCAGAGCGATGCCAGCCCTTATCAAAGATCAGTTGAGAGGGTTTTCAGATGCAGTGGAAGTGCTTTGCTGCTGACAGTTGTCCCCCTGTCCCACTGAAACTGTGGGGTTGTAGAAGTTCCACTGGAAACAGGACCTCAAACAAAGTGTTCCAGCAACATGTTGGAGGGCATCCCAGATCTGCGGGATCCCACTGTTCTCCTTCTTCCCCTAAAATGCTGGGCCCTCAAATGGCACCGATCTGGAGAGCTGGAGATGGTATAGTTAATTCCCTTTCCAAAAGCACTGAGAAAGGTGAACATTTCTTTAAATTCTTCCACTCAGCAATATTTATACCCATGTTGCAGCTGTAGAAACTGAGAGGCAGCATCTAGCAATAGGACATCTGCCAGTTTTACAGTTGCACCACAACTTGAAACACTTCTGGACTCAGACTGGCTGTTCCTGAGTTCTAGTGTATTAGTGTTTTAATATGAAGTGATTTTGTTGTTGGTTTTATGTATTTAATGTGTCACAGATACGTCATCTTTATTTCATCTCACTTTATGTTTTTGACCCCTTGAGCTTTTCACTAACGAAAGCTAGGAAATTGTTAGTATGGATCTCGCTGGCAATGAAGGCCATGTAATCTCCCATTCGCTTGCTTTTGTTTTCTCCTTTGACATCAGTTCGACTTCTCTGTGTTACAGCTCATGACAGGATCGTACCCATCCCAACATAGAATCATAGACTCAGAGTTGGAAGGGGCCAAAGGGCCATCGAGTCCATCCCCATTCTGCTTGTGGGAATACACAGTCAAAGCACTCCCACCAGATGGCCATCCACCCTCCATTTAAAACCCTGCAAAAAAGGAGACCCCCACCACAATCTATAAAGGCAGCGTATTCCACTGTTGAGCTCTTCTTACCCTCAGGAATTTTTTCCTGATGTTTCAGTGGAATCTCTTTTCCTGAAGTTCGAAGCCACTGCTCCATGTCCTAGTCTCTGGAGCAACAGAAAACAAACTTGCCCCATCTTCCTTATGACATCCTTTCAAATATTTAAACATGGCTATTGTGTCGCCTCTTAATCATCTCTTCTCCAGACTAAACATACCCACACCCGAAAGCCTCTCCTCATAGGGCTTAATGATTTCCAGGCCTTTTACCATTTTGGTTGCCCTCCTGTGGACATGTTCCAGCTTGACGGTATCCTTCTTGACAGAAACAAAACCTTTTGGAGTTTGCTCTTCCTTCAAAGAAAGAAGCGCATGACAACTGTCCATTCTGGAAGGAAGGCAGGGTCCATCTCATTCAGCATTCCTGTGCCCTCAGGGCACTCACAAAAGAGACAGGACAGAGATACCCATCCTCACCCTTCCCCTTCCAGCACCTGTCATACCTACCATCCCTGGATATGGAAGCTGGAGCAGTTCTGTATTAGTCACCCTCTGCAAACTGACTTCTGGTGGACCGTCTCCTATCTCATCATGGCCCCAGGCAGACTTACCTGGCCGCAGCATCATTTCTGACTCAGTTCTGGCAGGTGCAAGCTGTCCTTTTAGTGTCCCCCAGTTCTTTGGGAGATTCTACGTAATTGGCATCACCAGCTTCACCTCCCTCTTTCTGTTGGAGCAGAAGCCCTGGATTGCAGTCAGCTCTGGCAGCTGCCCGACATTGCCGCGTGATGATGTCAAGCCTGCATGGAGTCTAAGACACACCCAGACCCACACAATAATGTAATTTGTAGCCAATTGACTTAACTATCTATTGATGCCACGTGAAAAAGAGCATTGTTGTGGTACAAGGAAAGAAAGTGGTATTGCCCTTCCAGAGACTTGGAGAACCGTTTTCTCTTCCATCTTGTCACAGTTGCAGGCAGGAGTCTGAGGGACTGATGAGAACCGTGTTATTCCTTCCGTGCGACTCCTACAGATGAGACCCTCGGATGTGCTGAACTTGCACCTTGAATTCAGTTCAGCCGCTGGTACGAGACCAGCCTTAAATCACTCCCTCCCTCCCAGTTTGTGCAGAGCCTTCCAAAGGCATCATTCACATTTGCTATGGAGAAAACATGCTTCCGATGATGAGCCTTTCTTCCACCCCTTTTTAAAGAACCATGGTGCATGCGTCTCTGTGCGTGTGTTAATTTCTGCTAACTCCAGTGTTCCCAGAAACTGGCTAATGAGTCCTGCGCAAACCCCACCGCCTTAATTAAAACGATGGTGACACCAGAGGCGAACCCCTTCACAGCCATCCACGCACGCAGGGAGAGTGCATTAAAAGCTTCAGTGGCTGATAAGTGTCTTGCTTAGATGGCTCGTAATTGCTCTCAGTGTCGGGCGATCGGTGGTGACTGTGGTGTTCAGTCTCCCCCCAAAGTCCCCCCCCACTAATGCTGTGCAATAGCAGGAAGAGGCAAGATTGTAGGACGCAGCGAATTGCATAATTTCTCTCTCTCTCTCTCTCTCTCTCTCTTTGCTGGTTTTTCTTTCTGGCCAATTTAAAATTTGTCAAAGCCGGTCGTCTTCTGGATCACTGCCCTTTGATATTTTGCGCACTCCATTTGCCACAAACAAGCCGCAGGGCCGCGGTTCATGCTGACTCCAGCAGAAGTGGAGAGAGTTCCATTTATCTTACACCGCCTGCTGCATACTTGCTCATTAGCCGGGGGTTCACTGCCTCTCTTAACCCCTGAATAGCTGCCGTCATTTCCACCAAACGGCTGCGTTGTGGCGACGGCACTGCGGCGTCCACATGTGTGCCGCTCCCTCGCGTGGGGTGGAAGGTTAGAAGATGCACGTGGGCGGGCGAGTGGGTGGGCGAGAAATCACTGGAGGGCAAGGCTGCGCTTTCGGTCAGCCCTCTTGAAGCCACTGGGTTTTTCCACTGGCATGGGGTGGGGGCAGGACAGGAAGATATTGAATAATGTGACACGGATCCGCTAATTATCAATTTTCAAGCGCCCTAACTGAAATCTTTACTCATTCTGCGTTTATTAAAATGTCACTCAGTGTTACAACATGTTGAGCCTCGGTATAAGCAGGAAAGTGGCACAGCAGGGTGGAAGAGTAGTTCCATGTCTTGGCTTTAAGTCCATGAAAACTTTCTGAAATCAACTGGCTAGTAGAGGACGTGAGAGTTTTCTGTCTCCTTGTTCTCCAAACGGTTCATTTGCAAACATTCTTAACAAGAAATGGGGAGAAAATAATGTCAAGCAGCCTTAAAAGATAAAATTGTGTGTGTGTGTGTGTGTGTGTGCACGCGCATCTGTATTTCAAACTGGCCATTATCCAGCACACATCCAACTATATTTTTAATTTACTGCTGTCAATCAGTGGAACGCCTTCCTGTAGGATGCTGTGCTATTAGCCGGCTTATTTGCCTCTGGTGAGTTCATGGAAGGATCTTTCTCTCTGGCAGGGTCTGGAAGAGTTAACTTACTTGGACTCCCAGAAGCCCTGAGCCAGCTAGCATGCTCAGTCCTGTTGTCATTCAGGCAAAGGAGCAGTTCCGAGTTCTGGTTTCTGGCGTGAGCGGTTGAGTTACTTGGGGTGGGGAGCGCAGCCCTGTTCTGGACATGGACGAGCCCCGGCAGTGAAGAGGACAGAGTCTGGAAGTCACATCTCTCTTCTCCCCATGCTGATCACTAGGTCAGGAGGGGCAACTGTCTTCCTGCCACCGTCACTTTGCTGACTCCCTGTGTAGTAACATCACAGCAGCCACCTGCTGAATTGTGCAAGTGAAACTGCTCAGTTCCAATTCCTGCAAACGCAAGTCCTTTTCTGAATTTTGGCCATCATCCCTTGACAACTCAGAAGAAGCAAAATTCCTCTTTCCTGCGTCTCCACAGTTGCCAGGTTTGGACATCATTGCTAGCAGAGATTGGAAGCTTTTCATTCAATTTTTTCACAAGCCATGGCTTCCTATACTGTCTGCTTTGTGATTTATAGTTCACCTTAGGTATGGCCAAACCAGCAGCCTTTGCAGCCGTGTTTTGAAGTCGGCTTGTCTGAAAACCACCCCAGTTCAAATTAATTACAGTTTGTCATTCCAGATGACTGTTAAAGTAATCTTTGGATTTCGTGCAAAAGCAAGAATTCTGTTGGTGTCCTATGCTAGTGGTTACAATTTTCCCCTCCAGGGTTGTTCGGCTGTGGCAAGGAAAGGCAGATGAATCTGCGAGCCCCACGTAACCTGTTTCTCAATGCCTTCCTTCACAACCACCTTGCCCAGAGTCTTTTCCCTCCTCCTGCCCTACCATCTGTGCCAAAATAGTTACACCAACATGCCGAACCAACAGGATTCTGCCCCCTCTCTGCAGGTAGATAGTCACACTCCTCTGAGGGGGTGTGGGAGTAAAGCCAAAATCATCGCACTTTCCCCCCATCCTTAATTTTGCCAGATTGAGTCCTAGTTCAGCATTCTCTGAATGGCACTTGAGAGCTCAGAAAGCCACAGCGTGCGCAGAAGCGTTCTTCTGACGATGTTGGTTCCTAAGAGACATGCCCTGGTTAGAACCTGAGTATGCTTTGAGGTGCTGTAAGGTTTGAGAAAGGAGGGGAAAAGGTACAGCAGGATCTCTTAGTAGATCTCTGGGTGATTAGCAGTAGAGGAGCAAGGAATTTTCAGTCCCAATTGTTTTATAGTAGAATAGCAACATGACTCTTTCCCATCCCCACGCCCCCTGCACAATACTCGTAAAATTAAAATCTCTCCCCACATATGTGTGGAAGGACTGCTCAGAACTCTCCATTCTAAGCCTTTTGCTCCAGAACTCATCTGGTGAATCTCACGGTTCTCATTAAGAGACCAGCAGCAAAGTTAATCCTGCCAGCCTGCCGTCTGCCCATCTCTGCCTGTAAGGCCCGTCTTCTCTCGAGGGTTCCTTGTTTTGGTAACGGGGGTCCTCCAGGTAGGTCACTGGAAAGACTTAGGGTTTGAATGCCTGTGGCCCTCTTCCTACACACACGGGCACACACATTAGTAGAAAGTTCTTCTGTAGGGGTCCAGGAGCAATCTTTCCTTCTGGAGGCCTCTCCTGCCATGTCATTAAGTCTCCTCTAAGACCTGGAATCACTTGTGGGGGGAATTGGGAGGGATGCTGCTTGAAGGCAGAGCCGAAAAGCCCCTGTGGCGCTCTGGAGACGACAGGCTCTCCTTTTACAAGAGGGTACATTTTCAAAGGCTGGTTTTAATTGGCTGCTAAATTTAAGCTCTGCCAGAAAGAAAAGTGGAAGCATCCATGCCAACTTCTATTTTTTAAGGAGATCACATAAACAACAGACAGATAAAAATACCAATTTGTACTCAGGCAAGGTGAGTTCCATTGTTCACATTATACAGGCGAGGCAAATGCACTTTAATTTTGCTATTTCTAAGCAAGAGGAAA
The DNA here is from genome assembly GCA_948474755.1 of Ctenosaura bakeri. Taxonomy (NCBI): domain Eukaryota; kingdom Metazoa; phylum Chordata; class Lepidosauria; order Squamata; family Iguanidae; genus Ctenosaura; species Ctenosaura bakeri. The sequence continues at coordinate 26,936 of CAOLHI010000072.1, read as the reverse complement.
GAACAGTACGTGTGTGCTGAAGCAGCACAGAGGGGTCCACTAAACGTTTCCTAATTTCTGAGAATTTGCCAGCCAGTTCTCACACACATTTAATAAAATCATAAAGACTAGAACCGTGTGTGTGTGTGTGTGTGTGTGTGCAATGCACATACACACCTACAAGTCACCTGTTGAGTTTCCATGAATTTCATAGGGTTTCCTTATGCAAGGAATATGCAAAGGTGGTTTTGCCAGTTTCCTCCAGCAGGTTTAAAACATCTAAAAGTTTATGACAAAACTTTCAAAACTATCCCATGTGAGATTGTTGGGGGTTTTGCACTCCAGTTTGTGTCCCCGTGTGGTAGAGTCCCAGCGTGGGATGGCAGAGCCCCTCAAGCAAAGGGGCCAGACCTCACAGCGGCTTGGGCCTCGGCACATCCAGACTGACCGCAAAGACCAGGAAGTCCCAGAATTTGTTCTGTTCTGTCTGGTTTTATTTTGGGAGATCTATAGACATTTTGTTTATCCTGCAGCTTTTACTGTCAGAGACTTTATATCCCAGCTCCCCAGGCCGGTTTATTTCAACCCGTATAAAATCAGAAAGAAGCCAGTTTGGATATGATATTTGGCTTACCTGCCCCCAACTCTTATCAAGCTCATGGTATCATTTGACAAAGCCGTTGCACGTCAAGTCTGAGCTACACCTTACTCTACCCCAGATAGATTTGCTGTGTTTGTTTTTAACGTATCAAATCTGCAAGTCTTTAGCTGTGCTAAATATTTCACAAAACAGAATTTCTGAAAAATATTTAAAAGGATAAAAGAGAGAACTCAACCCCCCTTACTCCCAGGAAAAAAAAAATTCTCCCCATCATAAAGTGTTAGGACTGAAAATCTGGCTGTGAAAGAAAGAAACCCATTCCCTGATATTTAATTGTACAGGAGGCTTAAGGAATTGATTTGAGAGCTTAGCCTTTTACAATACCCAGTGAATAAGAAACGTTCCTGACAATCAATCAATGATAGGATAATCACTCTTTATTCCCCTCCCCCCCCCTTTCCTTCATTGTTACTTTCTCTCTTTCTGTCGGGAGAACAGGGTTCAGAAGCCAAAAATCTTTATAGACGCCGATTTTAAATTAAGCAGAAAATAGACATTGACATATTTGTTAATCTCACCTGGATCATTACCAGGGCGGGCTTGCTTTGCCTCAACAACGTGAGGGCAGCAGACGGTCTAGAATACATGAGTGTTTGCTTCCTTAACAACTACGGCCGCTCTGGAAAACTGTTCCCCCCCCTTTAAAAATGTAGGCCCTACAGCCCTACATTTAAAAATAATTACAGTGCCAGCAACATACACAGATGCCAGGCTGACCCGATTCCTCGTGCAGCGCCGCGCGCTTGGCTCATCTGTGAAGAATGGGGGGACCTCCGTGCAAGGCAGAGTGTGAAAAGGCAGTCGTGCAATTAAAACCCGTTTTTTCTCGCTTGCTCCGAACCTCAGTGCCTTTTAGGTGTGTGTCTGCCAGCCAACGTTTCTACATTTTAAGGAGAGGCTGTGATTCCAGGTGCTCCCTCTTTTGATTTTGTGCACCTTGTTTGCCTTGAACGTTTTGTTGTTCGCCCCCCGTACCTTTATAAGCCAGCAGGGCGATGTGCAAGGAAAGCAACATCTGCATTTTTTTCAAAAGCAACGGCATAATGAAAGAATTGGTTAAAAACAAATCAATGAAAACCTGTAGAGGCTGAAAAGACCAAAAACAGCAAAGAGAAAATAACTTTTAACATGCAGCAGAAGAGAAGAAATGAAGATCAAAAGCTCGGGAAGACCTAAAAGGACTTCACTTGCTTGTGGAAAGGGGGTGCCGGGCAGACCTCTTAGAGGAGGGTATTTTATAATGGGGGAAGTTGCTGCCAAAGAGCCTGATCCCATTTAGCCACCGTAGGTCAGCAGGTGAGAAAACTCGGAGCAGGACCTCTGATGATCATCTCAGGGCTTGGACAGGGATAGGGAAAGGTATGCGCTTCTGACCCCATAATTCTGTTTGGCACTTGCATTTTCCCTGCCCACGCCTTGTATCTTCTTCTCTTGACTCAACTTAGAATATTCTAAGCTTCCATCTCCCCCTGTGGCTTAAATCAGTGCTTCTTAAGCAGCCCCCCCCCACTCTGTATTTTATGGTATTCCAGAATTTCAGCCTGTGGGCTATAATTGCTTCTTTCTTGCTGGATACCCTCTTGGGACCAGCACGGGTCCCTGGACCACCACTTTTGAGTAGCCCTGGCCTTGTTACTTTCCCAGGCTTACGCTGAGAAGTCTCTGAGAAATGCGCAGGTTTTCCAAGCTTTTTGCAAGAAAACTTCACATCCCCTCTTCCTTCCACATCGTAGTCTTTGCTTTTGAACATCCAATCTTGGAAGAACAGGAGATCACTTTGCCTCAGCTGCTCTCTCCATAGATTCACCTAGGCATTCCTGCATAACTGCCGTCTCAATTCCCCCCCCCGTGCCCTCCCTCCAATGCTGTGTCTAAATACTGTTGGAATGAGTCCTTTTGCAGCATGCATATGGGGGGGGCGGCGCAAAGGGAGCATGGGGGACTGAGATGCCTTTTCGGGGGGCTGGGATTACACGCGGACCTCTGACTTCACCCAAGCTAATGGTTGTTCTTAAGCCAAGAGAACCACCCGAGAGTGGGTTTTGCTACCCGCTCTGTGGCTCTTTGCTGCTGTGGCTTTCTTTCTTCCTTGCCTCCCTCTGGGGTCTCTGACAGGCGTCTTTTCTCTTGATTTCAGGCACCCCAGAGCTAAGCCCGGCTGAGCGGAAGGAACTGGAGAGCAAGCTGAAGGAACGGGAGGAATTCCTAATACCCATTTACCACCAGGTAGCTGTGCAGTTTGCTGACTTGCACGACACGCCCGGCCGGATGCAGGAGAAGGGTGTCATTACGGTAAGTATTATGAATCCTTTTCTTGCCGCTGCTGTCAACGGCTCCCGCGTGTGCGGACATGCAATGAATTACATCCGAGGAGGTCCTAGCAGAGCCCAAATTTTGAAGGGGCCGGGAGGGAGGGCTTTGGCCAGCCTGGATTATTCTGACAATGTGGCATTAATATTAAAAGCTTCAGGAGAGATCCTTCCTCCGTTAAGTTCTGAATGGAGAATTCTTGCAATACTTCTCAAAGGAGCAGCTGCTGAGATCTACTGAGAGTTGGGAAGTAACAAATGTGTCTGTGGATTTAGAAAGCGGCCTTTATGCCAGCTTGGTCCATCTAGCTCAGTATCATCTGCAGCTGTCTTGCCCAACCTACCCATCTCCTGTGTGTGCTGGACTATAGCTCCCATTGTCCCCATGCTGATAAAGACAGACAGTTATACCTTCACATCTCTGGAGGATATCTGGTTAGGAAAAGTTGTGCTGGCTTTCCAGAGATTTCCAGGTACAGTTCAAAGCACTGGTGTTGGGCCTCCACTGAGGATCTCAGATGTGGGCCAGGATTGTATGGGAAGAGGCGGTTGTTTGTCCCAAGTAGAGTAGCCCTACTGTATCATGGGAATCTACCTAGGTGTTGATTCACTATTTTAAATGAGTTTACTCTAGTTGGCACAAACCAGCCCCAACAGTTGAAAATATTGTGTGCCTTCAAGTTCTTTCCAGCTTACAGCAACTCTAAGAAAAACTTGTCATGCGGTTTTCTTGAGTAGCAGAAGCACTGAGAAACCCTGTTAGTGAATTCCCACGATGCATGTTGGGCCACGAGCCAGGTTGCCCCGTGTACACTGATTGGGGCCCAATGTACCTCAGACCCCTTGTCCCTCAGTCCAGTTGTGCACTTGTCACTCTGTCAGCTCTGCTATGTAGTAACTTAACAGCAGCCCTCTCCTCAATTTGGACATGACAGAACTGCCAAATTTGAAACCCTGCAGCTGTAGGTCCATTTATAAAGTACAGGATTCCAGGCAGTATACTTATGTCACTTCTGCTTGCCCGACCACCCACCAAACGTGACAGAACAGTCATTCCCCCCTGCTCCCATCCCCAGCAGAGCGGGCCACCCCCTCCCCAGGCAGCAGATGAGCAGGAAAGTCGATTTGGGGAGGATTAATTGTGGCAAGAGCATCACCATCATGACTAAGGAATGACAGTGAACACAGAGCAGTTATGGATGAGTAAATCTAGGTTAACTGTTCTATATTTACTACTGCCACAATTGTAACTTGTCCCCAAACCAACTTTACCGGGCAACAGCTGCACGAGGGGAAAATGGTCCATCCTGCTGGTGACGGGAGCACAGGGGGATGATGTTTTCATCAGGTTTGGAGATGCTGGGCCCGGAGACCCAATTTAGTTAAGTGTAGCTGAAACAGGATTTGGCCCACATCTCTGGGCCTGGGAAATAAGCCCTCCCACTTCTGCCAACGCTGCCATCGACTTGTGTCTTTCCTGCTTCTGTTCACGAGTTTGAACAGAGCCAGATTTCTACACTACAGCATTCTGAGCACGATCCCATAATCTCACACATTGGGTCTCCCCAGGAACCACGCCTAGCGTAGCCCCGGAGAATACGTCCAGTGTCAAGAAAGAACGAAAGTGAGAGACAAGGAAAGAAGAAAGAGAAGAATTTGCATCTAGCAGTAGACAGAAAAACAAAGGCAGAAGAGAATTGCAAGGGGTTTCTCCTTTTACTCCATAAAGAGAGGGAGTCAGGCAGCTGCCATAGAACAATGATGTGCGTCTTTTATAACATAAAACCAGAGATGAAACCATCATGCTGGGTGGCCATGTGCCCAACTGATGGGCTCAGAGGGTTTGCCTTTATGAGGATCAGCCACGTCTCCCAAGAAATGTCATGCAGCAGACCCACAGAAATTTGGTTCTGGGAGCCTCAGGTCTCTCTCACTAGTGTGAGCAGTGCCTTGATGATATTTCAGTAGGAAAATTAACCATGTCGTAGTTTTCCCTTGGAGAACTGTGTTTCTGTAAATCCAGAAGTAGCTTTATTTTATCCAATTTAATCTAGTCTGTCAAGAATATTTACATCCCCATTTTCTGCCTGCCAATTGAGCTCCCAGGTGACTGACACATTTTTTTATTACTGTTCAAACAATGTGACCGACTATGTCCAGCAAAGCCATGTCCAGAGTGTATTTGCCAGCAAACTCATGTTCCAAGTATGCTTATGAAGGGTGTGGTCCATAGTTTTAAGCATTTTCATGTGGTAAAATGTCCTCCGATCAATGTTCCCTGGCTTACTGTGTGGGGTTGCTGGAATTTATTCCTTATCTGTTTTAAAATCTTGTCTGTATTCTCTTACCTCGTAACACACGCAGGATATTTTAGAATGGAAGACATCTCGTACTTTCTTCTACTGGAGACTCCGCCGTCTTCTCCTTGAGGACTTGGTCAAGAAGAAGATCCACGACGCCAACCCTGAACTCACAGACGGCCAGATCCAAGCTATGCTGAGGCGCTGGTTTGTGGAAGTTGAAGGCACCGTTAAGGTAGACGCAAAGCATTCTCTCTTTTATTTATGCTCACCCAGTGTAGTGAGTTTGTACCTCCAGCCTTCCTAAGAGGTCATTTGGTGTGGCACTCTTAGGCATGTTAGTGCTGTAAGATCAGCCTTACTGATGGTTAGTGAGGCAGCAACTGATACACAACAGAGAAGCCTCCCAGCCCTTCCTCTGATGGACTCCAGCATCCTCTCACAACAGTTGGAAGAACTGGGCATCTAAACAACTGATTCTGCCCAGATTATCCCCAGCCAGCAATTGAGTTCCTCACTTGGCTAAATCGGGGCAGCCCTTGGACTGGGGCTTATTCCCTCCAGGGCAAAGCTGATGGAAGATGCGACTCCCAAGGGTCCCAACTCATGTACCCCGGCACGTAAGAGTGTCCCATTTTTCTGTTTCTGTAAGTGAAAGGGGAAAGCCCCATGAACCCAAGTCTTTTAACAGTCTTTCTTGAAGATTATGCAAAGAGTGATGAAACTTGAGAAGCTAAGGCTGGTCTGCATCTTGGGGGCTGTATAGAATGATGAATACTTTAGGGTAGGGTAACCTCTCTGCCCCCCTCTTCCCATGACTAGCACCATTGCAATACATTATGCAAAGCAGGCAGATGTAAGCAGATTGAATTAGGCCATATAGTTTCCACTGGACAGACAAGTCTGGCTGTTCCACAAGGTAATGGGATGATGGTAAACCCAGACTCGCCGCATCCGTTCCGAGACATACCTTTCCTTGATTAGCAGGCCTTGAGGCTGTGATTGAACAAAATAAAACCATGTGAGCTTTTGGGTTTTTTTAAGAAATTGGCATGTGTGAACAGGCCTCCTGGCCATTATTTAGGTGGTGTTTTGGACACGAGTGTGTTGAAGTTTTTGGAACTGGGCAATGTGATGGAAAAGGAGGAGGTAGGTAACTACAATGTGATTATGTCCTCTGTGAGTCCGCACTACGAAATGATGGTATATTATCTCTGGTGCGACCTCCATAGTGTGGAAAACGGCTCCTCGGAAATGGTTCCTGCAACCCAAGGTAATACAAAAATCACTATTGCACTTGCTATCTCTTGAGAACTTAACAGTGTAAAGAAGTAGGATCCCGCCAAAGGTGCGCCTGGGCTCTGCCGCCTTAGACCGCAGATTCCCACGATGGAGTGTTTTCTCCTCATAGGCACGGTGCTTGCGCAGCAGACACGCCAAGGAGAAGGGCTCTAGGCTCAACTCCTGCAATCCAGATTTTGTCCAGTGAGTTAATTTCAAATCCCTTCCCGCTCAGGCTTTTGGCAACAAATTCCCAGCTGGTGTTTTCCTGGGACTGATGCATTTTTGAGCATTCTCACCCCTCCTTGTTTCTGGAGGAACCCCCAAAAGCCTTTCCACCCCTTACCACAGGAACATTGCAAAGAAACCAACGTGCTTGGTCTCTTGTCTGTTAAAAAGCAAAACCCTGAGAGCGTTGCTGGGCGTTTCCTGTTTTCCTCCCTTTGCTGTTTTCAGTGTGGAGGGACTTTGCCGGGGGCAGTGCTGCTGGCAGGGACTAGCAGGGCATCCTGTTCTCTTCTGTGACCTGAAGAGCAAACAAAATACACAGATGGTATCAGAGCTGAAGCACTTTGGGCCTCCGAAAAGGAAAAAAGGCAGGAGACAGGCTGGGTCTTTGGAGGCGGGGAGGGAGACAGTTTTTGCCCCCCTCTGGAGGACTTTCGAAGGTAGCGCCTGAGCATCTCCCTCTTTCTCTCTCTCTTTTTTTCAAAGCCAGGCATCTAGTTAGCTAATACATTACACCAATCAAGGAGAGTTATCTTAAGCCACAATTAATCTGCTCCCTGGCATATGTTGATAGGAAAGCATCATGCTGTTTCTTAATTAAAGGCAAACGGATTAAAAATGATTAATAAGAGTATTAAATATTCGCCTAAACTAAAAGCTTTGGCATTCTTGGGCAAATCCGAGCTTTACTCTGGTCTGCAAAGCGGCAGGCATTTGCGGTTTGGATGGGAGGCGGCAGCGCCAGCCATGGGATGGGACGGGACGGGACGGTGGGGTCACTTCCTTGAGAGCACCTTGATTTGGGGGAGGGAGGGAGCCGCTTCTCCATCGCAAGGGGGAGAGTTAGAACAAAAGGCAGCGATGACAATTTTAAAAGAACAGTTGCAAACAAATATTGTTGCTGTTGCCATTATTTTTCCATCACTGCAGGTTTTTTTAATAGATTTCAGCAGATTGTTGAATGAATGCTTTAGTCTCAAATTAAAATTCTGCCCCCAGATATTCAACAAGGCTGACATTGGAGGACCAACAGTATGTAGATTGCCTGGAGGCCCCAACTCCCTTGCTTCTCTTGGTCAGATTTGCTGAAAAAGAAATGAGAAGGTGGCGTGTTCATTCCAGCCTATAGTTTGCCTGTACCTCTGTGGCTTCGGTTCTTTGTAACCGTCCAATCCATGAACTGACACTCGCTGTGCTGTTGAGTACATTTGGGCCAGCATCCTGTTGTAGGCATTTGTTGTGCTACACACACCAAGTGACCTTTTGGGGGGAATGCTGAATGGATATGCAGGTATAGCTTAGGTAATACATTGGACAGAAAATGTGGTACCAAAGGCAGACATAAAATGGACAGAACAGGGATAGGTTCTAACGCTAAAAAGAGAAGAGAAGAGCAGCTCAAGGTGTTTTGGCAAATGTTTTTATTCAAAACTTGCAGGCCTCTTTGGCCCCAAAACATCCTTCCCAGCCCTCCAGAGCTCATTTTTAGGTACAGGTGAGTGGAGGGGACCGCAGGTAGGAGGGGAAATTTCTGGTTCTAGTGGAGGCAGTGGGACCCACACGAAGGACACCAATTTATTCTGGTTTATGGATTTTTTTTTGTGCAGATTTTACAGGCGCAGCATTTAGAAATGTATGAAAAGTTCTTCATCTTGTCATATGATGGTTCTTGCCAGCACTGATGCATTGATTAGGAGACCAGGTTTTTGGAGGAGTCTGTCCTCTAAGAACTATTTCTCATTAAGACACATAGTTGATTTGTTTCACTAGTCTATTTTGTTTTCTAAGAAAGCATTGGCTTGATTCTTCAGGCATTTCTGGCTGTGTTGTTGGGAGTCTGAGCTCTTCCTTTGGTTTGGATCCAGAAGGATAGCGGGATCAGCAATGGAGATCTGTCCCTGAACGTAGCTAATACGTTGATTGGCCTTGGATTCTGGGAGGCGAGGATTTGCATCCCTTCTCAGCCCTTGAAGTCCCCCAGGCGATCTTGGGGCAAGTGATATTTCCTCTTTCTCAGAGGAAGGCAATGGCAAACCGCCTCTGATGAAATCTTGCCCCCAAAACCCTAGGAGAGGCTTGAAGACACACAGCAACAAAGACAGGTATCCAAAGGATGAATTCTGTGCCTGAAAGTATAAGATTTTTGCTCAAATTTATGAGCATCCTTTTAAGTGTGTGTGCCTTCATGTACACAAGGCTAGATGCAGGATTTATTCTGAAAGAGCCCATTCAAGTGTTTCTCAGTGCCGCTCTCTAGGAGAGTGTGTTCAACTTGTATGAAAGTGCTCTCGGGGGCCAGAAGTGCTGATCACTTCCAAGGGGCTGCTGTGTGTTCGTTTCCTCTCCCCTTTGGTGTTCACTGTGTGTGACTGTGACATTTAGAAGATGGCTCGTTTCCACATATTTTGCTGCACAGGCTGTATTTGTGCCATTTTTTGCCCCATGTTTTTGAATTGTTTTATGATCATGATTGGCACCTGAGAGGTTTTTGTGTTACGTTTGGGGTTTGTGGGTTGGTGTTTTATACTATTGTGCTCATGATAAGAGAGGTATCAGATAATTGCTTGTTAACGAGAGGCCACTGCCAAACAGAAATAATGAGGATACTAAACCACAAGTGGATAACATTCTGGTATAAAATATATGTATAATATACCTGTTGTTGTTTTTGTGGTTGTGTGCCTTCAAGTCATTTTTGACTTACGGCAACCCTATCACAGGGGTTTCTGGGGCTGAGAGTGTGTGATGCCAACAAGGTCGCCTAGTACAGCCATGGAAACCCAGGGTCGAGGGGGGAATTAAACCGTGGACTCCAGGCCCGTAGTCCGATGCTCAAACTACACCACGTTGGCTATGCAATTGCAGAAGCAGTTACAAATGTTCCCATCATCACTGTTTTTGTTTTTGTTCCCAAACAGCAACAACAAAAAGCCTTGCTTGGTTGCTGGGCACTCTCATGCCTGCTCTTAGGATTTCTGGGCGTTTCAGTCCCCAGCTCCTTTTTTAAAAAGTGGGCGGCACTCACGGTTGCTTTCGTTTGTTTTACACACAGTGGCACAAGACACAGAGGGTCAGGGAATATTGGACCCACATGCAGCCCTAATAGGATGGAGGGAAAATCAACTTGCTAGATGTGTAGATTTTGGCTTACCCCATTGTTGAAAACGCCGTGCAGACAATATTGGATGTGTGTCTTAAAACTGTTGTGTTTTTCCTCATCCGTCGTGACTTCATGGGGTTTGCATCACAGACCTGACCAGGCCTCTTTTGTTGACGCCAGTCCCGCCACTGACCAATGTGTTGTTTTGCTCTGGAGGATCAGAGTGTTTGTTTTTGTTTGGTTTGGCTTTGCTTTGGGGGGGGGGCTCTTCCTTTGCTCCTCGCTTGGCGCCTGAGACCGCCGGGCCAAAGGTCCCTCCTTCAAGGAGGGCGGCAGCTGTTCCCACCCCTTCAGCCACCCAGACACTTCATCCCTGACTTCTGACGTGACCGCCTATTAAATCATGATGCGGAATTCATTGTCATTCCGACTTTGACTTCATTAGCGATAGAACGGAGAAGGATAGTGCACCTTTAAATGACGAGCTTTTGTGTTTAATTACCCAAATAAAATGACATAAATATGAATGAGCACTAATGGTGGTACTTGGTTTTTTCCGGAAACCATTAACGATTCTTAAATGATTTGTAAAGAAAATGAGAGGCAAAGAGAAGCAGCGAGAAGGCTATTAGGCTTCTAACACACTCATGAATGATTATATAGTCAGCTACCTAGCAAATACAGAGCTAAATGATCTCCCCTCTACACACACACACACACACACACACACACACACCACACAGTATTTTTTTTTAAAAAAAGACAGATTCATAGCAGGAGTTTTTTTCCACCGCTGAAGGGCCTCTGACCTAGCTTTTAACGCTCATCACTTCTAAAATGGGGGTTATGTTTTGTCAGTGGTTACAAGCAAGAGGAGATTTAAGGGGAAAAAATTCTATTTCTTATTTTGTGTGTTTGTAACTTAATGTGCAAAACTAGTGAGGACTAGAAGCATACTTGAAATGAAGTTGCATTTTTGAGGAATTCGGAAACAGATTCTTAATTTGCGGTTTTAGGGACGGGGTTTTAGAAGTGTGGCCGAACAATAGGCTTTGGAGTGACCACGCGAGACCGGATGCGGGGCAAAGGTTCCTGAGGACTTTTGGGAGTCTTTTGGAGACTTAGGGAGCTGCCTTGTACCAAACGAGTCTGTTAATCCCTCTGGTTCAGTCCTGGCTACTGTGGAGCAGTTATATTACCCGAGACTCTGGGCTTGACCGTCCAGCAGGAGAGGGGGTGCTCCTGGTTGTTCATGTCCTTCAAGTCCACGTGGACCTATGGCTTAGACTCCCCTCAGTCAGGCTGCCGTCAAAAGCCTTGTGCAGGTCTTCGGCCTTCCTCCTTTCCTGCCGCCCCCTCCCTCTGCAGGCACGGTTGCCTTCCCTGGGGAGTCCTGTCTTCTCATGATGGGGTCAAAGTACCACAGCCACAGTTTAACCATCTTGGCTGCCAGGCTGGATGTGTTCTCGGACTTCTTGATTTCTCTTTTGGGCAATCCGTGGGTTCCACAGAACTTTCCTGCAGCACCACATTTCAAAGGACGTGGTCCTCTTCCTCTCAGCTGTCCTTGCTGCCTGGCTTTTGCAAGCATACACAGATAGCAAAAGAGGGCTTGGTCGATGCTGAGCTTGGCCTTCAGTGATCTAGCTTCGCACTTGAGGGTATTAAATGGTAATGTGTATTATTTCCAAAAATGGTGAGCTGAATGGGGCTCTAGGCTCTGCCCCTCGATTCTCGCCCTGAAGGCACCACAACCTGTCTCCCTGCTGAATGACGGGGGCCCGCCAGTGCTTCACCCAGGGGCCCTACTCTTGACATGTTGGCGCTGGCGCTGTCTTGCTCAGAGCAAAAGCCCTCCTCAGACTCAGACCCGTCTCAGATGAAGCTGTGCAGCTTCTTGGTGCTTATCGCCCTAGTTGCATCATTAGTTTGGTGGGCGGGCAGGGAGGGGGCACAGGAGAAGACGACCAAGGCACAGAGCCGGCTTAGCGACAGTTCCTCCTTTCCCCTCGGCAGGCATACTTGTGGGACAACAACAAAGACCTGGTGGAGTGGCTGGAGAAACAGCTGACCGAAGAAGAAGGGGCCCGGTCCGTGGTGGACGAGAACATCAAATACATCTCCCGGGACTACATACTCAAACAAATCCGAAGGTAAGGCCGCTTTGCCTGGTTCGGGGGGCGGGGGGGGGCTGTACAACAGGCTCCCCTTTGTTCTCAGATGCCATCCTGCTGACGGTCCTTCTAAGTGTTTCTGTACACCTCAGCAGTGTGTCTCAAACGCCTGCCAACACAAAAGGTTTGGTCTGTGCCAGGGATTGAAAATGTGTGGCAAAGTTTGGGCGCTACAACTAAACAGCCAGGTTGCCCTCCTGCTGGCAAAAAGGAGGTCGTCTCCACTGGGGTTCCCCTGGGCAAATGTGTGACCGGCGCTCTCGTTGTCTCTTTTTCCCTAGCTTGGTCCAAGCCAATCCGGAAGTCGCCATGGATTCCATTGTCCACATGACCCAACATATATCGCCCACCCAGCGGGCTGAGATTGTGCGCATCCTCTCCACGATGGACTCTCCGGCCTCCACGTAAGGGGAATGTGCCGCCTACAGAGGGGAAAAGGGCTCCAGGGTGCTGCTCTTGCCTTCCTGCCTTGGCCCCACGGAGGGGAAGTGTGGGGAATGGACCTTCCTCATTTCTTGTACTTTATTTTTTAAATGAGACTTGAAATTGAAGAGCTCATCCTTCTAGTTCCAAAAGACTTCAGAAATACTCTCCGCAGAGTAACTTATGGATGTCATATAACATACCTATTTATTTAACAAAGTGTGTGACTGGACCAACATCTCAACTAACTCCTGTTTGTATAGCTCCGTACGAAGATCATGAAAGGTACTTTAGTACCATGAGGTCTTAACTTGTATGTGTCTCGGGGGTGGGGGGGAGATGAGGCTCCTCAGTGGTGCCCCCCCTTGTCTTGTAAACCGTTTTGTCCACTATGTCTGTTACTAACCCTGCCCTGTCCTCCAAATACAAGCGCCCAGTATTTGCCAACATTATTGGTGTGTGTGATGGAAGCCCCACAACCTGACAGAGCTCACAGAGCGTCACTACTGCTGCTGCCACCTTCTCCCCACCGGTGCCCACCTTCGTTTTGTCTGAATATTTTTTTTTAACCCACTGGTTCTTGACATTTGTTGAATGGTCACTTTTTTAATTTTTTTTTTAGTCACAAGGTATGAGGGAGAAGACACAATATTCGTTTGCAACTGATGTGATGGGGAAGATCCTTGATAAGACACATTATGATACATTATTGTGCTTAAGTAAAAACCCACCCAAATACAATTACAGTACTCTAGGATGTCCTAATTTCCGGGGGACCACATTGCTCCCTGCCCAGTGACAGACTCACCTGACGCGGCCTGCTGGGTCACCTTTTCAAGGGAAGCCACGGTCCACAGCACCGCCGCTCAAGCCTTCCTCTTTCCCAGTCCCAGGGGACCATTTTCCCCCCTGCAAATCTATAATGGGTGGAGGGGCCAATTACCTATAATGGATTCCACGCAAAAGCGGCAGCTGCTACCTACCATCCACTGCTCTGGCCGCAACAGGACCCAGAAGGGGGAGGGGGGCAGTCCTGAAAGGAGAGTGTACATACATTGCTCAACGATTTCAAAATAAATCCTGTTTTGCTTTTCACGCATTGCAAGGAACTACAAGTCCTGTAAAACTCGTGCACCTAAACCCAAACGCAGAAAGAGGAGAGAAGGCTCCTAATCCCGGGGCGAGAGGTGAACTCTCTTAGAACGGCTATGGGGTGTGTTGGCAGAGGCTTAAGTTGAGCTAAAGTCTGGTGGGCCAAGTCCACCCAGATGCTCCTGCTCACTTTTAATGGCACACTGAAAAAGGTTAACACCATGAGGGAAGACGACTCTGTGTTTGGGCCTGATATGGCTGGGCAGCAAAGATGGATTGAATGCATCTCCCGCCTTTCTCCCAAACAGGATTCAAGGAGGCTTACGATAATTTAAAAGGCCTGTTGGGGTGTCCTGTCAAGTGGCCATCCGGGCGGTCCGCTCACTCTAATGCAAGCACAGGCCCCGACTAAAGAGTCACCCCCACAGTGAGAAAACACTGAAAAGGCGGCTGCTAAAAAGACACCGCACGCTTTGCTTATAGCACAAAGGGAGCTGGCTCCTAAAAGATCATTTTAAAAAGGACTTTAAATCCCCACCATGCACCACTTTGAGGGTTTAGTGGCTCCCTGTCCTAGTCCTTCCTCTTCTGTTTTTTTTTAAAAAAACCCTCATTTCTGTTTATTTAAATAAACAAAGCAAATGGAGGCCTTTGTCAACAAAAAAAGTTCAGCTGAGTTTAATCCAGTACAGCCCAACCTGCAAACAATATATATCTGATTTTTTTAAAAAATTTGGTTACAACACTTCAGAACAGCCAAGTAGAGTCCCAAACGGGGAGGATTCCCTGTTCAGCCAATCCTTCAGCCCAGTGTCAATTCTCACAAGACGTGTTGCCCTGGCAGAGGGCTTCCCACCCCCTTTCCCTCCAGCTGCAGAATCAGCAATGGGGGGGGGCCCTGGTATACTGCTGTGCCAAAAAAAAGAGGACCTCCTGGTGTTACTGAGCTCCAGAAATCGACTCTGGGGACAATGCCGTGGCCAGAATGGGCACCCTGTTGGCCAATACAGGGAGGAACCTATGGGATGCTGCCGCCTCCCCATTGCTTGGATAATGAATCACAGTGAAAAGTGGCTGCCTGAAATGGGGGATCCACGAAGATGCTCAAAGGCTTACGCACGTATAAATGTATACATTTGGCTGCTAGTCATAACAAGAGTGGCGCTAGGGGAATGTCCCCTGCCCCTGCTTCTGAAGATTGCAGAACATTAAAAGTTACTATTTCCAGTATGGTTTTAGCAACACGGGGGAAGTGGAGCTAAACCCAGCTGAACCAACCCGGTGAGGTATTAACTGGTGCATGTCCTGGGATAACTTGTGGTGCTGAAGTTCTTTCACTTACCTCAAGTTTCTTTTAATAAAAACAATCAGATCGTGTCTGTCTGTCTTCCTTGGCGTGATTTTCAGGCCTTGGCTTTATTCTCAGCTTCCTTCCCAGAACTGGCACTCAAGGGTGGCCTACAAATGCAAGGCAGATGAACACACATTAATATCCATTAACAGACAATTAAACTACCAAGAATGTTAAACCAATTGAAAATGTGTCCGGCACAGCACCCTACTAAAAGCCTCTATTAAAAGCCTGTCAGATCAGAAAAGCTTTCGACTGCTGGTGGGAGGACAGCAAGGAAGGGACCGGCTGGGAAGGCAAAGGGGTTCCAGAGCCTGGGGGCAGCCACCAAGGAGGCCCTTTCTGCTGTCCCCACCAGACCTGCCTGTGAGGGTGGCCAGACGGAGAGAAAGACCTCTCCTGGAGCTCTCACAAAGAAAGCCCACCAGCCTTCTTCCGCCGTTATGGAAGAATCATCTCCCACAGTAACTCCCCAACCTACCTTTTGCCATTTGCTTGACAGTCGTCTTCCTCTACCCCACATACATACAAAGACACTGCTACAAGGACCAGCCTCACCCCTCTGCCTTTGGCCCTGCAATTCAAGGACTTGTGCCCTCTCCCAAAACAGCTGGAGGCCCCCTTATTTCACCCCCTCCCCCAGTTCCCAGAGTTAGAAGGGATCTGTTTCAGCAAAGGATACTATGACCCTTGGGGGAAAAACCCTTTGAAGCCAGAAGGGGGCTTCAGGGGCCCGTTCACACTACAAAACCATGCCGCTATTACTCCACTTTAACTGCCATGGTTCTGTCCTACAGAATCCTGTGACTGGCAGTTTAGGGAGGGCTGTTTACTCTTCCCAGCCAGAGAACTCTAGCACCTAACGAAACTGCAAGTCCCAGGGTAACACAGAATGGACCCATGGCAGTTAAAGTGGAAGGACAGTGGTGTAATTGTGTTGTGTGAATGGGCCCCAGGAAGAGAAATGGCAAACGGAAAGGGGTCAACGGTGACTTCTTAATCCAACGTGTAGAAAAGACTGTCCCTTTACAGAGCAGAGAAGATCCAAGGCTTGCAGGCACACGCCTGCTTTTCCTTAGGAATTCACTTTCTCTGCCAGACCTTCCTGCTTTCTTTTTCCCTGTAACCCCTTCCAATCCTTGCTCAAAGACTTGGGTCATCACCAACAGCATGTGAGACGGTGGTGCTGTTGAGACTGAAGGTTAGTAATCACGCCCGAGCGTTCCCCAAAGGGGGGAGCAAAACCCAAAACTCAGAGAAAACCAGCTCATCAGTGAGAAGACGGGTACTCACGCCCTTCACCTTGTTCACAGAAAGCCAGAGCACAGTGGTGGCGAAAGCCAGTCAGAAACGGCCGAGTCCCGGGGCCCGACATCACCGTGCAAAGCACACAGACGAGGTCCGACTTTGGTTTTTAAGCTTCCCTCCTGAGCTAAGGCAACAAGCGGGTAACAGTAGGGACAAAATAAAATTCCATTTGCAAACATGAATGGGGCTGGACATTAAACCCAGAATGTGCCCAAGTCACAAGCTCAGCTGCCTGCACGATGAGGAGTCTTTTGACTCTTAACATTCAGGGAAAGAGGAGGGTGCGTGTGGGGGGCGGGAGGCACAACTGCATCCATTAAAACGGTTTTACAAATGGCTGCACACACCCACACAGCCATTCCCCCCACTGTTTGGACTCCACTGAATTTAATTGCAGGTGTAGCTAATGGGACTATTTTACCCCTACTAGGTAAGTTGCATGCACAGATGAGTCTGTTTACTCCCAAACAGGTTCCTATCATGTGTAGCCATTTTTAAAGGAGAAAAAAAAAAAGCCTTTGTACCTAATTTACACAGAAATGATTTTAAATTGTACACACATACACAAAACAGCGGAAGATGCAACCCCACCCTCTCTGGGCCTTCACTGAACCACAATTGTATCTGGAGAGGGGTGCATGTTTGTGTGTTTAAGTACATGAATCGTTTTAACGAACATAATACCCATTATGGGGCGGGGGGGAGGAAGGGGAGTGCCCCTACTGAAATGTGAAAATGCATATTAAAACCCTTTAGCCTAAAAATATCTACATATTAAAAATGCCCGGAAGGCTACCCCTAAAGCTACAAAGCTTTCAAACGCTGGGAGATCAAAGTGCGATCATCTTTTAATTTAAACCTTTTGTTGCTTCAACGGTCTTAAGAGAGATGAAGAGAGATCAAAATACAAACTGAAACACACACACAAAAAAAGCCGGCTTTGTAGCTGTGGTTTTTCAGGCTCTCCCCTCCCCTACTTCCCCTCCTCTGCTCCCCCTTGTTTGAGTCCCCTTTCTCTCAATTTAGGCTGTGAAATAGGTCAGCTCTATTACCGATCAGCCTTCCCACAAATATTTAAAACAAATTGAATTGCACACCCAATACCCATCACAATTACGCCAGCCACAATAACTAAATTAGCAATTCAACAAAATAATTGGAAATGCGATTCTCTCTATTCCACAGCTTCCCCTCAGGGCTTTTGCCGATCTCGGGTTGTGGGGAGGAGGAACGCCACTTTACTAATTCAGAAGCTAATTAGAGCCACACTTGTAAATGAAGTTGTTTGTCTGAAAGCAGGAATTCTACATCATTTTATTATTTTTTTAACAAAATTTTATTGGGGGGGGACTATTCCTGCCATACTCAACTCACATCTCCACCTACCCCACCCCTTTTTTAAGGGCAGTACCCTAAGTTTTTTTTAAAAAGAGCTATGATGGACAACCAAAGAATCTAAACTCTGTTGAGAAATTCATACTAGCTGTTAATTGATGGTATTAGGAGAAGAAACTATGATAAGGCTGTTCCAAGCCTTTCCTTTTCTAAATCTCAAATCTTTTGACTCTCGAGATGCTGGAGGAAGAGGTCTCCCGCTGTCACGAAGACCCAAACAGGTCACGGGTGGGCATTTTGCTCCATAAGCCGCTGGAACAACACTGGCGCTCAGGGGTCTGGACAGGCAGTCCTGCCCAGAGTCGTGCCTCCTTGCTCTTGGGGATGCAGGAAATGGCCCCCTACCAAGGCAGAGGAAGAGCTCACCTACACCCAGTTGTGGCAAGAGGGTCGCAATCATGACTGAGTAACTGTGAATATGGAACAGTTACGTAGATTTACTCATCTGTAACTGTTCTGTATTCATGACTACTGCTTACTTATGCTCGTGATGCTCTTTCCACAATCATAAATCCCATTGCCACCACCAAATCTACTTTCTTGGGCACCTGCTGCATGGGGCAAACCCCAGGATTCCATAGGATGTTGAAAGTGGAATAATAGCACTAGAACAGTCTAGTGTGGAAATGGCCTTAGATATACTTAACTGTAGCAGATAAAGGATTCTGACCCACAATCTTTTAAAAAGTAGAACTAAGAAAGACTACAATACAGCATATAGGTGTGTGTGTGTGTGTGTGTGCAGCCTGAGATCTAGCTACGCTGCTAATTACCCAGGCAGCTAAATATTAACTTCAAGTCAACAACACACCATCACCAGCTTACTTTTGATCCCTCAAAGCTGAGCATCAGTAAAAAAAATTCTATAAAATTCTATGAAGGTTCCCATCGATGCTGCCTGGGGAGAAAAGTCTGTTGCTTCCCATTCATTACTTCCAGCCCCCTAAACATCAGTACAAAACTCAGACACCCAACCAACTGCTATAAATCTATACTGAGGAACAAGGCAGATCGTGTATGTGTGTGTGTGTGTGTGTGTGTGTGTGAGAGAGAGAGAGAGAGAGAGAGAGAGGTGTGTGTGAGAGAGAGAGAGAGAGAGAGAGAGAGAGAGAGAGAAGGGCCTCAGAATTGCTGGAGTGTGGTTGTGTGCTTTCAAGTTAACTCCAACTTATGGTGACCCTATCTTTGGGTTTTCTTGGCCAAATTAATTCAGAGGAGGTTTGCCACAGCCATCCTTTGAGGCTGAGAGAGAATGCAACTTGCCCAAGGTCACCAAGGGGTTTCCAGGGCTGAGCGGGGGCATCTGAACCCTGGTCTCCCGGAGTTTTAGTCTAACACTCCAAAAACCACTTCACTGACAGGCTCCTTACCACTAGTGGCTCGGCCACTGAACAGTTTCAGCTGGAAGAATTCTTTTTGCCGGTGCTTAGAAGGACTCCTACTGGCTCTCAAGTTTCAAAGTGCTGTGCCAAGGACAACCTGCAGGACCTCTGCTGTCCAGGACACAAGTATGTGACAAAGGGCCACTTTCTGCAGTGTTAAGAACCTGCCATCTGCCACCATCTCCACCCAAAGCCCTGCATTTGAAGTTAAATATGTGGCTAATGAGGGGGCCTCCATCTTGTCTCTGTTTGTGGAACTCCCTTCCCAGAAAAAGCTCCATTGGAATCCTCACAGTTATCCATGGGGACCCAAGCCCCACCTGTCCCGTTCTCATAAGCCATGAGTGAGAATCATGCAAGACTGGGGCTGCTTTAATCCTGGCTTTTGCAAAATGTACAGTTGTTTTGGTTCCCGAATAAAGCTTCTGTAAACCTCTGAGTTTGTTTCCTTGAACTGGGAAGCTAACCTGGACATAACACTGCAGATAACAGTGAGGTATGCTGGGATAAGCCATCCAATAAGATCTGGAAGTCTGCACAACTCCCAATCTAAGCTTCTGACAGCAAGTAATATAGTCATACTTCTTATTATGTTATAAGATGTTCGATATCATTTTGCGTTTTTGATTGGTACCTTGTTTTAAATGTATTCTTTGCGTAGTTTAAGCATTTCAGCTGCCTCAAAGGCCGACTGTGGTGGAAAGGAGGAGCAGAACTGTTTCCCTGTTAAAATAAATGAGAGAGTGGGAAGGGGCAAAATAAATGAGAGTGGGAACATTTTTAAAAGTTGTTTTTAAACTGTGATACATTTTACTGTGCATATTACACAATGCACTAGGCTGGTTTCTCTCCTGCTCTCTCTCAAGAAATTGTCCAAGGAGCATATCGCAGGAAGCCACCAAAGAAATTTCTGTCTGAGATGCCAAGACTTGCCATCAAAACCCGGCCTGATTAACAGCAGACTTGCCTTCAACGCCTCCCTCGAGAGTCGTCAGTGACAGGCCGGCTACTCGATCCCACTTGGGAACAGCACAAGCAAACTGGGCTTTCTCCTGCCACCTCTGGATAGGAACTGATTTTCTATCAGAGCAAATAAGAGAGCTGACCTCACTCAGGGGGTTAGTGGATAAAAACTGTTTTCCCTTTCCAGCCGAAGCCTCTTGCTTTGGGGTCTCAGCGTATCGCTCCACCCAGGTAAGGGGGAAATGGAATGCCTGCTTAAACGCTGATAAGTAAAAATTCAAGAGTACCCTTGGTAAGGCTTTGAATTTCCCTCTCTCCCCACTGCTTATCTCGTCAAACAATATGAAACAAGCCTTATCAGCATTTTAGAGTGTTTTTCACACTACCCTTTTAACATCCATTCAGGCCGGCAAAGAAACCCAAGAGCAGCAGGAGGTGAGTTGAGAAAGGACACCGGAGTCGAAAAGAGAAAAGCAGATTTTTTTAAAAAAAAATGCACACACCTCGATTCACTCACACCAGTATTAATCCTATGCCCAGAATGGATGCTGACCTCACTGCTGCCTTATTCTTAGCAGCAGCAACAACAAGCGGTTAGCATTTATATGATGTATCACTTCACAGCGTGTTCAGGGGATTACACAGTAATGCTCACAATAACCCTGTAAGGTAAGTCAGCGCTCAAATATCTATATTACATGCTGGGAGAGGGAAGCTGCAAGATGGCTGTTTATCTAAGGTCACCTAATGAGAGAGCCGATCTATGCCACGAGACACAATTTTGCTGCTTGCATCTTGCGGCCAGCACAGGAGAAGCAGGGCTGGTTCCCCATCAACATCTGGGCCATTTCCACACTAGACTATTGTAGCGCTATTATTCCACTTTCAACATCCCAGGGAATCCTGGGCTTTGCAGTTTAGGGAGGGGCCTTTCAAAGGATGGGATTTGTGTCCTATGGGACTCAGGTCAGAGATGCTGCGTCAAGACCAGGCTGGAAGGGACCACAGTGGCCACCAAGTCCAATGGCAGAGCTGAGAAACAAGCACAGAGAAAGGAAGTCTATTTCTGGTCAAAGCTGCCTTCTTCTCTGTTCAGATATTCTATTGTGTTTTTGCAGCAACTTCCTAATTTTTTTTTAATTTCATGTTTTACGACAACCTACGGTTTCTCAAATAGAAAATTTAAAATGAATTCTTCTACGCTTTTTGAGCTGAAAACTGCCTTAAAAAATGGTGGGTGGTTGACCAGTAGATTAATTCAGGAAGTCCCCAAAATGAACATAACAAGTCACAATGAAGCCCTCACATATTGATTGCTCCCAAGGAACAAGTACGAAGAGCTAGTATGGTGTAATGGTTTGAAAATTGGACTATGACTCTGGAGACCAGAGTTCAATTCCCCACTCGGCCATGGAAACCCACCAGGTAAGCCTGATCACATTAAACACTCTCAGCCCCCAGAAAACCCCACGAGAGGTTTGCTTTAGGGTCACTGTAAGTCAGAAACAACCTGAAGGCATACTACAATAACAACAACAAATAGTAACGTGGTTACTTTTTAAAAGTAAGGTAATGACTGCTATAAACTTTGAGTAATAATGGGTACCAATTTTGAGTCATTCGTAAAGCATTCCTTTTCGTGGGCCATCTAGAGGAATTTTGGGCCATTTTGAACAATATTTTAAACTGTCTTTTTGTAGGGGAAAGCTATTTAAAAGTATCATATTCATAATATGTTACTAAGCAAACAAAACTGATCAGTTATTTTTGCCTAAAAAGCAATGACTGATGTTATCTATTTCAGTGAATCATCAGTCCACCTACTCCCTACGGACCCTGGCGTTTCATGACACGGAGAGCCTTCTGTATGGAAACGTAGTCTGGGATCCTGCGGGTGACTCGTGTCTTTGCAAGTGGACTTACATCTTTCTCCTTCCAACCACTTCTCCAGATACGAAACTCTCAAAAACACATTAAGTATATCAACTGTAATATAAAGAAGAGCAGTGTGACATGAGGTTTTTTTTTTTAAAAAAAGAAACCAGTAGAACGAGAGAGAGAAATGCCACAGCAATGTTGAGCAATGTTGAAAGGATCTACAAAATCTGATCTGGCACCAAAATGGCATGAAGTGAGGCGGCTCCACAATCAGAGTGCCATCACTGACAAAGTTGTTTGTCTGATTAAATCAGCCACCAGGCCTCAGATGTTGTGGGCATCCTAGGGAGATCGGTTCAAACGGATCAGCTTGGGCCTGAAGTGGAGACCTGTCCAAATGCAAAGCCAGCAGGTTCACCATGGCCCTACAGTCCCTCCCTTTTAACACCAGGTGGTAAGCTTTGCTTATTAAATTATATATTATCTCATACGGCCTTTAATATCTCACAGAGGCACCTGAACTCAAGATTGTGATAATATGCAAATGTCTTAAATTTAATTGATTCAGTAAATCAATTCACTAGTTAAAAGGAGAACAATTAATCAACTCAAAATTCTTTAATTGGTTGACAGCTCTAGTTCATTATCTACTAGGTACATACCAGGTTTTCTGTTTTTTTGGAGTATATGTCATGTTTATTATTAGCATTTTAAAATTACAATATCTGTTAGCCTTCCTAAACACGGGGGGGGGGATCAATTATACACATCTTGAGCAATTCTAAAAGAATATCAGGAAAATGGGTGAGGGAGAATAATAAGAACTGTATCAAAAAAACCAAACGAACTGAAAAGCACACACCATCCTTCATGAATAAGTATCTTGTTATGTTCTGTCTCTATCCAACTCAACTTCGTGGATGAATCCAGAAACATTTTATTAGGGATGAGATACAATGCAGAGACACTACTTTTGCCAGAACTGAAGACACAGCACAGGTTTTGGTTTTAAGAACTCCCCGATCCCCCTTCCAGTGGTTTCCTGCTCACATCTTTTCCCACACAACACCAGGCAGTACCAGCTTTCAAACATGGCCTTGGTTCCCAGGTTCTGGCCTCCATATCCATCCCAATACCCAAACAGCATAGCAACAAGGCAAAATGGCAACAGAGCAGCTAAGCAGAGCAACGTAACCTAACTTGGTGGTCCCTCTGATTCATCTCATGTTGTGGCTATTCACACACTGTTGTGTATCACAGAAGGACAGTGTGAAGGGACCCGAGGGCCACCTAGTCTTAGTCCTTCCTGTGCCACACAGGAAGACACAACTACAGCACTCCTAAAAGGTGCCCACCCAACCTCTGTTTAAAGGTCCCCAAAGAAGGAGAATCCACAACTCTCCAACACAGTTTGTGGGTCTAGTGATCACCCTGGTTCTTACAACAGTCAATCTCATGCCTCTGAAAAAGCCTAGGAAAAGGCAGAAGAGGCCAACAAAATCCTCTTCTGCTGCTGAGACCCTTCGCCCATTGACATCGGCTCTCCAACACATCATCTACCACGTGCTTGATATTCGTCTCCTTCTACCCTACAAACCTACAGAGCTGATATTACAGCCATAGATCAACCCCCTGCCCTTTGCCCAGCGATATACTAATTCAAACAGCTGGATGCAGCCCTATTTCACTCCCTGATGTGGTTCTTAAGGAGCCTGTTTTAGCAAAGGATGCCATGAACCTTGGCAGGAGGGGAAGCCTTTTAGAGCAGAAAGGTGTCATCTGGATTCAGAAATAGAAATGGCAAACTACAAAGGGGTCAAATGTGACATTTAAAAAAAAAGAGAAGTTTTTTTACCTGGCAATTTCTGACACCTTCAGCAGCTGTGGAAAGGGAGAAGTGTGAAGGTGGAGGGAGGGGAAGGAAGAAAGGGGAGAAAAAAAATCAATGTGGTTCTCTAAGATCTACGGCTCTGACTTTGCTGCAAATGCGCATAAAGATTTATTCATCCATGCTACATACATTTTCTAAGACAAAAGTCAATACTCACCTTGACACAGATACTTTTTGCATCCTGGAGGGGGCGGGTGAGGGGGAAGGCCTTCGATTTTCTGCTGGGGATAAGCGTCCTCATTCCACCGCTCGGGAGTCCATGAAGACAGAATTCACATTGTGATTTCACTTCCTAAATGGAGCTTTGAAACAATGCAAACCATCACAGTAGCGGTGGTTGTTATTTACTTCCAGCACGGTGGACATTGTATGACCGAGCTGCACCCGGCTAGGATTCAGCCTTTCTGGCGTTTTGGGATCATGTTAGCTTCCTTTCGACAACTGACCCAAGAGATAGTCATTAATAAATCATTGCCATCATCATCTCTCCAAGGATGGAGGAAGGGAACAACAACAAATTGACACATAACAAAAAAATGTCTGTTAAAAACAGAACATTACTTAAAAAACAACAGTTAAAATACATTATTTCCATTTAAAAGAACAAACAATGCAATGCCTATTAGAACAGTCAATACATATTTAAAATTCACAACTAAAATTCACAATTTAGAATTATCTGGCTAGACCTGATGGAAGCCACTGGTCTTTATTACTATTTTAAATTTGAATAGTGTATTCAGCTGTCGAATGTCTTCCAGAAGGTCATTCCACAGTCGAGGGGCGGCCAAAGAAAAAGTCGTCTGGGTGACCGTTCCCAGTCTGGCCCTGGCCGGTTGAAGGAAATGTCCCCCAGAGGACCTGGGTGCGCAGGGCACATTACACAGGAGGCGGCGATCCTGTGGGTAACCTGGCCCCAAACCAAATGCAAACCTTCATTTATATAGATTGCAGGCAACCCAAGAGATAGTAATTAGCAAAGTTTCTGGTTTCTATGCTTGCAAAAGATAGGCTTGAAAAAAATCTGTGGAAAAATCTTGCAGGCTACCTTCAAGAACAGAGGAAAAAATTTCAACAGATAAAGCGCAGTGGTCCTACTGAGAGCACCCCACACCGACAATCATGCAAAGGACGAAAACATACACACATTTACATAATCCGAGTTAAGTGATGCGTTCAAGGATTAGAGCGTCCTTAGTGCAGAACCAAACAGAGACACTGGTTAAATTTTAAAACAAAACAAAAACAGAGAGATGGAGAGAAAGAAAATGCAGCTGTTTATGTCCTACTTTCTACCAGTAGTTGAAGACAGATAATATTTAGTTTCACCATGTGTCACTCTAATTTACTAAACTCTTATTTTTCCTAGCATCACGAATTCCCTCCTCAATAAACATGGTCTGAACCCCTAAAATTGGTTTACACATCCCTTCTCTGAACAACAAGCAGGAGGTTGGGAGTTAGACCCACACCCCAACCTAACCCTGTCACCTCTGGATCTTTTCAGGTACTCATTCCTAAAACGGAGGCCTGATTCTAATCAAGACTGGAGAAATTAACAACCCACACCCCACTGATGGAGGCGACACAACGCTTAAAACACACATCAGAGTGAATGGCTTAATTAATGGTGGGGTTTAAAGGCTAGACAGTGTACTAAATGGCCTTTAATTGGCTAGCAACTCTTTCTTCTTTTGCTACAGCCAAGACACCTCTTAGGTATTAATTGCACACTGAAAAAAAAAAAAAGCAGCACAGAGAGACAGAACCTAAGGAAGGGCTGTGCAAACCAGGATTGGTTGGGTTCCCTGAGATTCCTGATGACTCAGGGCTGAGGGTGAAAAGGAGGAAGAGCAGAGAAGAACTGAGTGGTACTCTTCCCTGTGAGCCTTCAGCTGGTAAAAGGTGATGCCCTGCCTCTCTCCCAAAACTGAGATGCAAAATGGTAAACAACATTTAGGCACCAAGAGAAAACATGGCTGTTTTATTAATGCCTTTGGGTCTCTCTGATCTATCCCAAAGTGCTGGTGCACACGGTTTTAAAACCATTTTAAAGGTGTTTTAATAACTTGGGAATTATGTTTAATATATTCTTAGTCTATTTAAATTATCAGCTTTCTAAATTTTTATGGTTTTGATTGTTTTAACTTGTTTGCATTGATTTTACTTGTATGCCGTCCTGAGATCTCTTGATATATGGTGGGACAGAAATAATTTAATAATAAAATAAATAGCTTGAGAGACAAGGACAGGCCCAGAGTTACACGGTAAGTTTCACAGGTGAGTGAAGGTTCCAATCTTGGACTCCACAATCCTAGACTGATGCTTTTAACTCGTTCTCCATATAGTATAGGGATCTGAAGGAAGATTTTGTGCATATGTTGCTCCACAGCTCTTTGTGTAGCAGCTAATGTTTTCTCCATCAGCTAATGCTGTTGACCACCACTCTGCATCTGAGGTTCTCCAGATGTTTTGAACGTCACCCTTCAGAAGCTCCTGTTAGCATGGCCAATGCTTGGAGTTGAAGCTCCAAATATCTGGAGGGAAAACAACTGCTCTACACCATTGCTTACTTTTGATGTATTTTAATCCAATCGGATTTTTTAAACTATTTAATTCCCCCTTTTAAGCATTTCAGATGTATAGGAGATGAATTCCGTGCTGTAATTTTTTATCTTATGCATTTGTTCTGTATGCAAATGATCTCTAGCCTAAGTAATAATAAACAACTACTGACTAAATTGAGGCTGTCTTACTTTGGACATATCATGAGAAAAAGCAACTCATTAGAAAAGATAATGCTGAGGAAATGGGAGGCAGCAGGAAAAGAGGTCAACTGCATTGCAGGGGGGTAGACTCAACCAAAGAAGCCACAGCCACCCTGAGTTTGCAAGCCCTGAGCAGGGCAGTGGATGACACGGCGTCTCTGAAGTCACAGGGTCATCAGAAGTGAAGTCAACCTAATGACAATTAACAGCAGCAACACTCAACATCCTTCCAACATGCATTATTTTGATAACTATATGCAATGCAACTTTTTTAAAAAAACAAACCTTTGTTAATCGTACATTAAAATGCTGTCCATTAAAAAGACATTTATACAGAAGCTTGTGGAGGTTGTGTATAAAATTATTTATTCAATTTTTGGGGGCTGGGGAGGTGGCTTAAGATAATCAATGCAGATGCTCTCTTATTACATACATATGCACCCATTACTTATG